>NW_004624741.1:24574191-24607780 GCF_000247695.1 Heterocephalus glaber | reverse complement strand
ACATCATGTACAGGTACAAGCACCCAATGATAAATGTAAATGTATTGTATACCTAAAATGTACCAATAAAAGAATTTAAGCAAAAAAAAAAAAAGAAACCACAATTACAGTTATAAACACTAAGACAGCCCAGATGTTGACATACAGCACATATGTACTAAATCTAGCAACTATGTCTTCACTAATGACAGAAAAGAATTCAACAGTAATAACATAGAGTTAACTATCTAATGACTAACAAAGCTTAATGATTATAATACAGATAATAGGGGGTTGGGAACAGGAGAATGGAATTACAAAAATTTGAAAAATTGAACAATGGGAGGTGAGAAGGAAGAGAAGTGAGACAAAAGGATCACATTTAAGGAGTAGAAGCTATTTATAGAATTAGGTAAAGGTAACAGAAAAAATGAGAACTAGAAGATAAAAGATAAAAAGAAAAAGAATATAGAGAATATTAATAAAATATTAAAAGGGAAAAAGAAAGGAATGGAAAAAAAAGAAGTAAGGAAAAATAAAAAACAAGGAAGAAGGACAAAGGAAAATTCTCCAGACCCCAATAAAGCAGTGAAGAAGAAAATGGGGGGGGGGTACAAAAAATTTTTTTTCTTTGTATTTTTGAATGAGTAGTTTCCTTCATGAATCTACAGTTTTAGAGTCTAACAGTGCATGGTTTTCTCCACATAGCCTAGGGCCTGTGGGTTTGAAGTGCCTACCCACATCCCAGAGGCCCTTCTGTTTACCCCAGGCTGTGACAGGGTCTGAGCGAGACTCATTCTGGCTCATGGCCCTCGATAAGGAAAATAGTCAGACCCCAGATCAATCTGGGTGCAGCAGTAGGGCGAGGGCTCAAGTACTGGATGCCAGCACTTTCAGACCTGGACCTGTCCTCCCTCCTTGCGGGGAGTGAGAGGGGTTCCTGTCCTCCCTGGGCAAGCTAGAAGCCCTCAGGGGGTCCAGCTCAAGGGGAGATGAAGGTAAAGCTACTGGAGCTGCAGGACTGCTGCTGAGGCTCTTGGGTAAGTGCAGTGAGTAACAGGGCAGGTTCCTGGCAGCTGCCCACAGCCCTGCTGAGGAGCCCACCCAGGGCCCGCAGATCTCACAGACTTGGTGCTGGCTGAGCAAGGTGACCATCGCCAGGTGATCCTTGTGGACAGCGCCGAGCCCACCAGGAACCAGCTACTCAGGCTCTGCCCTCTGCGCCACCCTCAACCCCACAGCTGGGCAGATCTTGCACCTGCTGAGCCAGATCCAGAACCCAGAGGAGTGCCTGGGCATGGGCAACAACCCCTGCACCGCCTTTTTCTTCCAGGTAGACAGGAGCTAAGGGGTGAGGACCATGTTGCTCTGAAGAGACTGAGTGCCAGAGCTAGAGAAGCAGGTCAGGGCTGTCCCCACTGTCTCACTACTCAGTCCCTGCCCCTCTATCCATGCCACCCTTTATCTGTAGAGTAGCAAGAGAACCTAAACAAATCAAACATTTTAAAAAGAAAATAATTGTTTCAAAATAAAATTTTAAAAATTAAAATTATAAAAAAATTTTCAAAAACCAAAAAAAGAAAAAAAACTAGAAAAATAAAGCCTCAGTACCAAGCTGTCTCCTGTGGCTGTCTCTCACCTGGTCGCTGTGAGTGGGTAACACGGGGAACCATGGAGTGAAGTGATTGTCAGCTGTTCTGAGACCCAGATTCAACCAGCCCTTCCCAGAAGGTGCCTGACCAAGCACTCAGGCAGTATGGTGGGTGCCTGCCCTTGGCCCTCTTTGGCAGTTGCCTGCCATGTAGGAGTCCCCTTGGATGACAGCGAACATGGGCTTTCCCTGGAGCTCCATCTGCCACTGTCATTTTTCCCTGGAGCCGCCAGCACTCAGCTTGCTTGTGCAGAGCCAAGCTCCTTCCCCATGTGTGGCCAGCTGGGAGCGGGAGAGAGTCCAGACTGTTTGATTCCCTTCTCTGCATTGTAATCCAGCTCTCAGACTTCTCTATCGCTGTTATTTTCCTGTCAGTTCCTTCCTGCTTCCCTGCAATGTACTATACTTCTTTTCTTCCAGTTGTTATTTTCCAGTGTTGGATTCTGGATCTCTGAGAAGTTGAATTTTGCTGCCACTTACCACTCCACAATCTTGATTCTGTCTCATTTTCTGTTACGACATTAACATTTTTAAAGGATTCATTTGCTCCCTGTCTCTCTCTCTGTCTCTGTCTTTTTTTTTTTTTTTGGATGTTTTGAGATGAGGTCCCTCTGTTTGGTCCATGCTAGCCTTGTACTCACGGTGTACCTCGGACTCCTCAAACCACCAGTCCATTTTGGTTCATTTCTATTGTTGTGCCTTTGAGTTCTCCATTTTTTTTTTTCAGTTGTCTAACCTGCATTAATTTTTCAATATCTCTTTTGATTTATTGTTTTTTCATCACTGGAATTTATATTTGGGTTTTATTTATATTTGTTTCCTCAATATAATGTTTTTCTGGAATATATGGAACATTCTTTTAATTGCTATTTAAGATAATTTTCTGTTAATTCTGTCGTCTCTGACATTTGGAGAACTTTTTCTGCTATTCACTTTTCGGGGCTATGATCATATTTGATTTCCTTTCACATTAGGTAATATTTCACTGGATGACAGTCATAAAGAATTTTGTGTGGTTAGTTACTAGATTTTACTGAAAAACATTTATAAATCCAGTACTGTTGGATTTTGTCATGATGGACAGCTAGCATTGATGGGTTCAGTTGGATTCCACCGAGACTTGTTTTAAAGCTGTGTTAGGGCAGCCCAGAGAAGGCTTTGTGCAGCCAGCTTTAGCCCTGTTTGTAAAATGATCTCACCGAGACGTTCTTAGGCTTGTTGTGCTGCTTCTCTGATTCTATACTATAACGTTCACTTTTTTAGTTTCTTTTTCATTTATCGAAGTTGCCATTAGCAGTATCCTTCATTTTTCCTCTTTTTGTGGAACACTTCCTATTGGACTTGACCTCCACTGGGTGCTGGAGTCATGGACCTTCATGGGACTCTCAGTGTTGCTGGGATAGACGTGTCATCATGATGGCACTCAGTGCCACACTTCTATGCCCAGTGTTGGGAAGGAAGAGCCACAGCTCCAGGAGAGGCTGTAGCAGCAGATTAACCTTCTCCCTGGGGGCCAGGGGATGCTGAACTCAAGATGGGGTTTAAGAAGTGAGGGTCTCTCAGGTCATGAGAGCAGCAGGTATAGAATCATCAAGACTAGGATTTAGAGAGGAGATGGAGGGGTACCTTTATTTTTATTTATTTTTTAGTACCGGGGATTGAACTCGGGTCCTTGCATTTGCGCAACAGGCGGTGAAACCACTGAGCTAAATCCCTGGCCCAGAGGGGTACCTTTAATAATTAAAATTAATATGTAGGTTTCCTTTCAGGCATTATAGCACAGTGCATTGTCTGTAGTCTGACTGAGTTCAGATTTTGACTGTGCAACTTTCTAGCCACGTGACCCTTGGCATCTTTCTTAACCTCTCCAGCCTTCACTTTTCTTAGCAGAAACATGGAGATAATATGGTTGGTGTCAAGATTTAACAAACTGTTGCTACACGGAAAGCCTTTAGCACAGTTCTTGGTTTAGGAAGTAACTAATAAGGGCTCATTACTATCTAATATTTTATGGCTTGCAGCTTTTATTTCCTTGTTTTATATATATTGTAGTAGAATCATTATTATTCTCCAATAACAGCTATTTTTTCGAGGGACTAATTGCCAAGGCCTTAGTTCTCTGATTAGATAGTTTCTTGTGGAGTATCTGGGTATTTTCTTTTACCTTAAGAAGTTTTACCCAAGTTAGTTTTTAATCCCTGAAGCATTTAGTGGGCCTCAAGGACCCTTTGAAAACCCTGCTCTTGCTGAGAAGTTTGGAGTGCTTTTGCCTGTGACTTTTTTGGTCTGGAGCCGTCTGTGAGTCCAGGAGGTCCAGAACTGCTGCTTTGTACTTGGTCACTGTTTTGGATCCACTCTAGGCCAGGCCTGCAGGTGCTCTCTGCATGTCTGTGGAGTGTGGGGTGTGCTCCTGCTGACCCCTAGGAATATGTGCAGAGAACACTCAGACCCAGCACTGGCACTCTTGGCCTTGGCTGTGACCCTGTCTAGGCCCATTCATCTGAGGCAGTGATCGTGCAGAGAAACAATGTATTTTGATTATGTTGTTCATATTTTTCTACAAATGTATAAGTCTTTATTAAAATTCTCTGAGTAACTATTATACCATGTAAATTTTTAATAGACTCTTATTACTTGCTTAAAAGAATTATTTGATAAAAATGTTTTTAGTGTTTCAGAGAAAAGTAAGCATCTAGGCATAAGCTTGTCATCTCTATTTTAAACTCTTATCAATTACTGCCTAAATTGGATTTGGTTTTCTGCCTGCCAGATAGGCCACCTCTGCTTTTTCACACCAGTAGTGCTACTGGCACAACTATCTAATTTTCAGGGTAAGAAATAGTAGGATGTACTTACACCTCCATAGCAGGTGCTGATTGATCTTCCCGGACCCAGCTATGGAGACAGTTCTCTTGCCAAAACTATCCCCAAGGAGGTCTTTGGCAGCCTGTTTCTTCATCTTTATTCTTTAAGGTAAAACATGGGAAGATTGATTGCAGAGAGTAGGGGAAGGGAGGACTTTGTAAATGTATTTCTTTTTATTTTGCACAAACTCTGGTCAGGAAGCAGCCAGCATCCTCTTGCTAATGGAATTTCAAATTCAGGCACTTGCCTTCCTGCCTTATCTTTTTAGTGGATGCCCTCATCTCCAGCAGGAATGGAATGAGGAGATATCTGCTTAATAGAAAAGATTATCATGAAGGGGATTCTTTAAAAAATGCCCATATTTTATGACATGCATAAAATACATACTCATACGCTGAGTTGTGATCTGAGCCAAGGCCTTGTCTAGGCACATGCACCTCCTTTTCTCCACACAGCACACCCACATGGCTTCATCACCATTCCAGGTCTTTACATGGAGTAAACAATCTGTCCTCAAAACATGGATGTCAGTCTTCACGTTTGTAATATCTCCCACTTGTTTCACTCATACCTAATTTGACAGCTGTATTTTAGTGATTCATCTTTATTGAATCTTTCTGAAGAATTCAATCTAATGTTTCTTTTGACAATCATACAACACTGATTACACAATATTTCACTGAATTATTTATTCACAGTAAAAAGAACAACTGGCATAAGCAACTTTGGGTACATGGATAACTCACTCTTAGTGAGCAGGTAACCCCTATGGCAACAACTGCACAGAGTCCTACTTCTGGTTAGAACAAGCTAAATGAGTGACTGAAGGAAAGCTACATAACCTGCCTGGGTAATGGTTTGCTCATCTGTAAAGTAAGGATAAGAATAGTCTTCACTTGGTTGAGTTGTGGGAACTGAATCATACCTGTAAAGCACTTTCCTGCCTCTTATTACAAGTACTAGAAAAGTAGCTATTATTTTGGGTTTTTTTTGTTTTTGGTACTGGGGAGCGAACTCAGGTCCTTGCACTTGCACAGCAGGCGGCGAAACCACTGAGTTAAATCCCCGGCCCCAAAAGTAGCTATTATTTTTATTTGTGTGACTGTCCCAACAACTCCTCTTATCAGTGTCATTCCTGGAGAGTAACCTCTTAGCTATGAATGTGTTCTTGGAGTAATAGTGGTTTTACAGAGTGGATAGAAAGATTAAGTTAACTCAGTGGTTGGTTAAGAGCTTCTTTAGTGAAATGCGTGGCTTGAAAGTGAATTTACTCATGTGTTTTATGAGCATCTACTATGTGCCAGGCATCATGCCGGGCTCAGAGAATCTAGCTGTGACCAGCTGCATACCTGCCTGTGAGCGTCTGTTGGAGGAGGACGTGTTAATTACACATAACAGTGAACACTAACTCAGCAGGGGATCAGCCCAGGTTGCCACCACCAGGGTGAAAAGTCAGTGGACAGGGAAGTCTTTGTCAAAGGGTTGCACCCTAGCTGAGACCTAAAGGTCAGAAGGAGACAAAATGTGGGGAACAACATTTGAAGAAGGCCTTAGGGGTGCAAGGGCCACCTGCAGTTGTGCCACACCAAAGCATGGAGTATGTAAAGGATGGTGATCTGTGGCCAGAGCTGGCCAGATCATGTGGAGGTGGACAAACCTACGTGCATGAATGCCCATGTCCCAGCCTACTGAGAGAGCAAGGTAGGGTTTGTTCCTGCCATCAAATGAGAGTGTAGTGTCTAGACAGCTTCAGGGACTTGCTCTGGTCACACAGCTCATCGTTGTGGGATTCATATGCCAGGTGCATTTGTCTCCAGAGCCCATGACCGCAGCTATCCATCATGCTGGGGAGAAGGATGTGCCCTCCATCAGGGGTGTAGGGCAGAGCAGGCTTAGAGAAGAAGAGAAAGGATGAGAACTGGTGAATTTCTCAACAGTGTGAACTGGAGGAACCTCTCCGACATCTGCGGGGAGGGAGAGGTGGGAATTTATGTCAAGAATGGTAAAGCTTGTGAGTACATTAGGGCAGGCAAAATGGGAGAACTTTCTGTCAGATTCTTGCTGTTATGGCAGAAGCTATTTGCTTTTCCCTTCGCCATTTTAAATGTGTTTGAGTAGAACTATCTGGTCACTTCTGAGAAAGGTGAGCCTTTTTGTTCCCTGGCTTCTGAGTTCCCCAGTAGAGGAGTGGTTCCCATTCATTTTGTTTGGAGCTGATGCTGGCATCAGACAGAAGGCACTAAAAGAAACCATCTAGCTTTTCTTTATGACTCTGGTCTTTACCACCTTTGACTTGGGGTTGTACAGCTGATAATTTTAGATGGATTCTCAAGGTTGCCTTTCCTGGGAACCTCAGCTGGAAAGGACTGATGATAGAAAGCTGAGCTACTAGGCCCCGTCTTTGCTCATGTCTGACTTGCCACAGTGAATGACACTTATGCGTGTGGTGTTTGAGTTTTTTCCTCTTCCCCTCTAGATGGATTTGAAGACTATGGTCCAGATTGTGACAGTGTGAGGCTAACAGCCTTCTTGGACATCCCAGGCCAGGATGACCTGCCCCCACTTGCACGCCTGGAAAAGTATGCTTTCAGTGATAACATCTTCAACCGGTAAGCACAGCAGTCCTTTGCATGCCCACAGCCAGCTGCTTTATTTGGTTTACACTGACGCTGGTTGCCGCCTCTCCGTGACAGCTTTGGGAAGACTCACGGGTGAGGTGGGATACATGCTGTCTCTAGGATTCTTGGATTCTGTCTGAATATACCATTTTATAAGACTTTTCTGTTATTTCTTACTGTTTTACTGATTACCTGGTAAATCAGGAAGGCAGTGGTGGTGAAATTCAATGGTGTTTGAATGATTAGTACTGCCAAATGAATTCTTTCCCATATAAACACTTAAGAGTGTAAGCCGGATGCATTGTTCCATGGAGAGATGTGGGGAAGCATCAGTTGCAAGTGTTGCCCAAACACTTCAGGTTTGGCCGCACAGTGCTTCAGGGTCTGTGATGGCAGCCTGTCCTCCACGCTTCTCTGTCAGTTCTCACAGTGCTGCAGGATTCAGCTGCAGGTCAGACTTTTTCTCTTGCTTTAAGTAGACCTTGATTCTGAAGTAAATAGAAACCAAGGCATCTCTTTCCGTCTACAGTCCATCCAAACGTCCATGAATCTGAAAGCCTTCTTCCTTCCTGTCTCTGTCCTATTGTTCTGCCCTTTGACTGGTCCTCAGTCCCTGCCACCCCTCTTTCAGGCATGGCTCTTTTTGTTTTGTTTGTTTTTTGAGACAGAGTAGACTAGCTATGTAGTTCAGGCCTGCCTTGAACTCACTGTGTAGCCTAGGCTGGTGTTGAACTCACAGCAGTTCTCCTGCCTCAGCTTCTCAAGTACTGGGATTATAGGTATGTGCCACCATGCCTCTCTATCTCTGTGTCACTTGTCTGTTACACTTGCACTTTTCTTTCACTTACAGTGTCTCATCTCTCATTTGAAACTGTCTTCTGAGTTTCTCTCTGTTCTTCCTATCTATACCTTTCTTGTTCCTCCTCCTCCTCCTCTTCTTCCTTTTCTTCTTCCTCTTCCTCTTCTTGCTATTCTCCTCCTCTTCCTTTTTTGAGACAGGGTCTCACTATATAGTTGAGGTTGGCCTTGAGCTCACTATGCCCAGGCTGGCCTCTAATTTGTGGTGATCCTCCTCCTCCCTCTGCCACCCAAGTGCTGGGATTACAGGCGTGGGCCACCACTCCCATCTCTACCTTTCTTCCTTAGAGACTAGATGACACTCATAGAGTTTCTGTCTTTACCTTCTACTCACTGTTTTTAAAATTTATATTCTGTTGGGCATGGTGACACATGCTTGTGATCCCAGCACTCAGGACCTTGCTCATGCTAGGCAAATACTCTATCACTGAGCTACATCCCCAGCCCAAAAAATGACAGGTTATTATTTCTTTCTTATTTGTTTTATTTTATTTAGTGAGGTTTTTTTTTTTGAGACAGAGTTTTGTTACATTGCCTACACTGGTTTCAAACTTGTGGTCTCAAAAGATCCTCTTAAGCCTCCCGAGTGGCTGTGGGACTGACCACAGGTGTGTGCCACCACACCTAGCCTCTTATATTTCTAGTAACTCCCCTTAATAGCCTTAAGAAAATTTAAATTTCTGGTTTGCAAAGAGATTATTTTTAAGTTTAAAAAAGTTCACATAGAAAAAAGCTTCAGGAATAGTGGAAAGGCCAGGGATTTAGCTCAGTGGCGTGCAAGATCCTGAGTTCGATCCCCGGGACCAAAAAAAAAAATAGTGGAAAGAAGTCTTGTGTCTCCTTCACCTGGATCCATCAGTTGTTAACATTTTGCCTTGTTAGCTTTATCATTCTTTATTCCTTATATTCACAGTGTTTTTATCTGAACCATTTGAGAGTAAGTTGCAGATCTCATGTTGCTTTTCCCCTAATTGCTTCATGTGCATTTTTCTAAGAACAAGGACGTTCACCATCCACTCATGTAATCATTGTACAATAAGTGACATTTGAGAAATGTAACTGATGTAGCACTGTTTCCTGATATATAGATTTTAATTAAATTTTTCCAGTTGTCCCAATAATGTCCTGAATGTTGTTTATTTGTTTGTTTTTTAGGACCAGAATCTAGCCCAGCATCATATATTTAAATTGTGTTTGTTTTTAAGTTTTGTATTTCTTTAGTCTTTGGTAATCTCTTAAATTTCTCACTTTCTTTTTTTTTTCTTCCATACCGGGGATCGAAGTCAGGACCTTATGCTTGCCAGCTAGGCACAGCACCCGCTGAGCTATATCCCCAGCCCCATCTCAGACTTTTTTTTAACCTCTTATAATACATATTTTTGAAGCATACAAGTCATTTATTTTGTGAAATAAACTTGATTTACTAAAAGTTTTAAAAATCTTTAATGAACTCTGAATTTTATGTAGTGCTTCTTCTTTTTTTTTTGGTACCAGGGTTCGAACTCAGAACCTTGTACTTGCAAGGTAGGCGGTGGTACCATTGAGCTAAATCCTTGGCCTCTAGTGCTTCTTTTATATCTACTGAGATTACCAGATGATTTTTCCCCATTAAAAATGAAAGCTGAGGGCTGGGGATTTCACTCAGAGGTTCTGTCGCCTGCCTTGCAAGCACAAGGTCCCGAGTTCGATCCCCAGTACCAAAAACAAAACAAAAAAAAAGAAAGTTGGATGAAACATACATATAAAATCTGCTAGGTGTGGTGCTGCATGTCTGTAACCCCAGCACTTGGGAAGCTGAGGCAGGACAGTAGCTGTGAGTATGAGGCTAGCCTGGCCTCCCTAGTGAGCTCAAGGGCAGTCTGAATTACACAGTAAGTCCTTCTCTCAAAAACAAAACAAAACAAAAAAGCCCATACATATAAAGTCTAAGGGGTGTTTATGAAGAGACTGTTCAAGTGGTTCTGTATCCAAGTCAGATAATTGTACTCTACCAGCAACCCAGAAACCCTACTCCCAATCCCTTATTGCTTCCTCCCTACCAAGCAATAAGCACTAACTCGATTTTTATTGTTAATCCTGTCCTTGATTTCTATCTAGTTTAGCACCTCCAAATAATCTAATTTTATCTTTTCTGCATTTGAAGTATGTGAAATCAAACAGGAAATACTAATTTGTGGACTTTGCACATAGCCTGAGTGTATTCTTTTTTAACAACATTCTGACATTTGTCTGTCTGCTACGGTGAGAGCATCATTACTAATGTCCACCTACAACAGAGATATTGTTGAGATCTAAACTCAAGTATTTCGACTGTCAGGAACAGTTTTGCTGTGAAGAATCTTGCATATGTACTTTGGGCACATGAGTATTTTTTTTTAAATTCTTTTATTGGTACATTTTAGGTATACAGTACGTTTACATTTATCATTGGGTGTTTGTACCTGAACATGATGTATCTTGGTTCTTATTTTTTCCCCATTGCCTGTGCGCCCTTCAACCCCTCCACCCTTCCCTATTTACATGGATTTCGTTTCCTTTTTTTTTTTTTTTCCTCATAATTTTTCCTTTCCCTTCTTCCCTTTCCCCTTCCCCTCCCACCACCCCTACACCTTTGGACCTTTTCCTATTTCAAATGATCAAGTATTCATTTTAATCATTTTGATCCTTATTTACGCTTTCAGTTTCTCACACTAGAGAAACTGCTTGGTATTTACACATGTGTGTCCTATTTATTTCACTTGAGTATGGCCTCAATATGCATCCATTTACACATGAGTATTTTCAAAGGACACACACCCAAAAAAGAATTGCTATCTGATGGAATGTGCCTGTTTTCTACTTGAGTGGATAATACCATTTTTCTAAAGTGATAATACTAGTTTATACCCATGTCTTTGCCCTTCATTTTATCTGCCAATTGGTATTGTCAGATTTTTAAACTACAGCCAGCCTGGCAGTGTGGTAATATATGTATACGTAACTATCACTTTGTGATTTGAATTTGTATTTTCCTTATTCTGAGTTTGAACCCCTTATGTGTTCGTTGGACATCTGCATTACTTTTCTTGAACTGTTTGTTGAGATCTTTTGGTGGAAGGGTAGGGAAAATACAGATTTTTACTCTTTTTTTTTTTTGGTACTGGGGATTGAGAAAATGTAGATTTAAAAAAAAAAAAAAGATTTGTAGGAGTTTTGTGTACATTTTAGCATTTTTTTTTTTGAGGGTCTTGCTATGTAGTCCAGCCTGGCATTGAACTCACTATGTAGTCCAGGCTGGCCTTGAATTTACAGTGACCCTCCTGCCTCAGCCTCTTGGGTGCTGGGATTACTGGCATGTGTCACCATGTCCAGCTTTGTGCCTTGTGCTTTAACATTCTTTGCATTGTCCTTTTGGTGACCAGAAGATAGTCATTTTAATGGAGTTAAATTGTTTGTTTGTTTTGCTGTGCTAAGGACCAAACCCAGGGCCTCACACATGCTAGGCAGTTGCTCTACCACTGAGCTACACTCCTGGCTCCTCTCTTCTCTTTATTGCTTTACAAGCTTTTCGTTTTTCTTTAACATTTAGTCCTATAATCAGTGTGAAATTAAGGTTTGTTTATTGTATGTAAGTTGAGTCCAGTTTAGTTTTGTATTGTCATAATACCATTTATCAAAAGTGTCCTTTCCCTGCTACCCTGGAATGCCACCTCTGTTACAATGTAGTCTCTGCTTGTGAACCATTTGTGTGGACTTCCCTCTCTTCCAGCTGTTGGTTTGTCTCTCAGCTCATACCACACTGTCTTGATTACTGTAGATTTATAGAAGGCTTACAGATATTTGTAGAAGATTTATAGATATTTGATAGAACAAGGGTTCCCACCTTGTTTTTCTTCTTTGGTCACATCAGAGTGACTTCTTATCCTTTGCATTCCCATTAAGATTTTAAATTCAGGTCAGATTCTAACCAAATAAAACAGAACACTTATTAGGGTTTTAATTGGGTTTATGTTAAGTCCATCAGTTAATTTGGAGGCTTCTTCCTTCTTTATAATATTTACACTTCCAATCTATAAATAAGTACATCTTTCTGTTTATTTAGGTTTTGTCTAATGTCTCAATAAAATGTTATCATTTTCTTTGTATTTTTTTCTTGTATATTTTAAAGGAAATCCAAAACATCATATTATATCCAATTAAGGATTTAAAATAAGTCTAAACTCCAGTATCATTATACATTCACAAAATTAACACCAATATGTTCTAGTCTATCAAGCTATGTCTGATTTTCCCTGATGACCTCAGAAATGACTTTTTATGGTTGCCTTCTTGAATCACGATCCAGAAAAGGTTTACACATTTCATAACTCTTTTTGTTTTACAGGTTTTTAAAAAAATCTTAATTCTCTTTTAGTCTATAATGGTTCTCTCTTTCATCTTTTCCCACTTCATTTATTTGTTTAAGAAGTCATTAATGTTGTAGGAGTTTCCACATTGTGAATTTGCTGGTCATTATTTCTTCCCTGTCTTTTTTCTAAACTTCAATTTATGTTTGGAGATTTGATTAGATTCTACTTCAATTAGAAAAAATTCATATGATATTTTATGTACTTCTTATAAAATGTAATAATGTCTGGTTGTCCTGCTTTTAGAAATGTTAATACTGAGCAGTGGGCTCAGGTGTTTGATTCTTTAATATTATAAAATTTCTCAACTCCTTCTAATGATGTTGCTTGGATCTGTTATTTTATGATGAGTTGGAAAATGGCAATTTTCTTTTTATTGTCTGTGAGATCTGTAGTATTGCCCCTTTTACCATCCTATTATTTGTTATTTGTGCCTTTTCTTTCTCTTTTTTTTTCCCAGATAATTCTTACCAGAAGGTTATCAGTTTTATTAAATATTTCAAAGAATCAAGTTTTGGCTTTGAGTTTCTTTATTGTGTGTTTAATTTCAGTTCAGTCATTTCTTCTCTCATCTGTAATACCTTCTTCCTTAAGTTTTAAAAAATTTCATTGCAGGCTTTTTTCTTCCTTTGAAGGAATATCTACATTTTACATTGTGCGAGTACCTCTTGTGTTAGTCAGGTTTTTGTCACCATGACAAAATGTGTGAGAAAAATCGAGTTAAAAGGGGGGGAAAGCTTACTTTGGTTCATGATTTCAGATGTTTTCATCCATGATTGGTTGGGCTGCATTATTTTGGGGGCTGTGGTGAGGCCTGTGAGGAGTGTGTAGTAGAACAAAGTTGCCTACCTCGGTGGCTAGGAAGTGAAGAGAGAGACACAGGAAGCGCCGGGTGCCAGCATCCTTCCCAGTGTACCCCTTCAGTGACCTAACTTTGAGCAGCTGCAGCCTCTCAAAGGATGCACCACCTCCCAACATTGCCACCAGCTGGGGACCAGGCCTTCAACACAGGAATCCTTTGGGGGGCATTATGCATTTAACCAGGTCAACTCTGAAGTATTATGTAAGCTACATCCTCAAGTTTTTGATATGTTATAATTTCACTATTTTTTAGTAAAATGCTTTTAATGCCATAATGATTTCTCCTTTGATTAATGAGTTACTTAGAAGTGTGCTGCATAATTTTCAAATATTTGAAGATTTTCCAGATATCTTTCTCTTACCAATTCTTTAGGTACTTGTCAATTACTGAGGGAGAAATGGTGACATCCTCAACTGTAACTGTGGATATACCTATTTTCTGTGAATTTTTATATATTTTGACACTGATGTTGGGTTTAATATTGTTCTATCTTCTTGAGTAAGCGGATCTCTTAAACTATGTAGTGTCTCTCATTATCTCTAGTAATATTTCTTTTTATAAAGCTTACTTTGTCTGATATTAATATATAAACACCAGCTTTCTTTGTGGTCCTGGGATTGTGTGCGGTACGCATGTGTTCTGCCACTGAGCAACATCCCTAGCCTTCCAGCTTTGTTTTGATTAATATTTTTATGGTGTATATTTGTGCCTACTTTTAACCTACCTATGTATTTAAAGTATTTTTATTATAGAAGATATGTGGTTGGTTTTGCTTTTTTTTTTGGTACTGGAGATCGAACTTGGGTCCTTGCACTTGCGCAGCAGGTGGTGAAACCACTGAGCTAAATCCCCGGCCCTGGTTTTGCTTTTTTAATCCAATTTAAATAATCTTTGCCTCTTAAGAGATGATTTACATTTGATATTACTGTTGATTTTATATGTTAAATCTACCATCTTGCTATTTGTTTTCTATTTGTCTAAACTGTACTTTTTTTTCCTCTTTTCTGGCTTTTTACAAAGATAAGGATTTTTAAAAATAATTTTATTTTATCTCCACTATTGGCTTATTAGTTATACATGTTTTAAAAATTTTTTGGTTGGTTCTTTTAGGAATTACAATATATTTCTTTCATTTATCACAACATATATTAAATGAAATTATACCACTTTGTGTATAGTGCAAAATATAGTTTAAGAACTTTACAACAATCTGCTTTCTTTTTTCTTCCCTAGCTTTTGTGCTGTTTTCTTAACATTTAACCTTTACACATAAACCCCACAGTAACTCGATACTGTATTTGTTTTGGATAGTCAACAGCCCTTTAAAGCAATTAAAAATGAAAAAAAATATATTTTGTATTTGCCATAATACTTATGCATTTTAGTAATTTTTGTGAAATGCCCACTTCTAGCAGGTATTCTTTTGCCTCAAGAACCTCCTTAACAATTCTTGCTAGTACAAGACTGCTGTCCAGGAATTTTCTGCTTTTCACTTTCATTTTTTTAAAATTACTATTCTTTTTAAAAATTAATTAATTTTATTGGTACATTTAAGATATACAGTATAATGACATTCATCATTGGAAATTTGCACCTTTACATAATCCATCTTGGTTCTTATTTTTTTTTTAATTACTATTCTTGATTTACAAGAACAATCTAGATTCACAGAAAAATTGGGTGAAAGGTACAGAGTTCCTGCATCCTCACTGCCCCGGCCTGTCCACCTCTCCCATAGCCCTTCATTATGTGGGCCACTCATACTCCAAGACAGCGTCTCCCACACATCTGCTGCCCACCACTGCCCTGCTCCTGGGCGAGTTAAAATTTTCTGTTTCTGGAGCACCCTGCGAGTACTCTTTCCAGTCCTGTCACTGTGGGTCATTGTGGATTTTCTTGCCTACTTCTGGGCCTGACCTGTAGGTGCCTGTGGGCAGGGCCTTGACTTTGGTGGGCTTCTCACGCTGAGTCTAGGGCTGGTTAAGTTCAACACAAGCCTGTTGCTGAGTGAGTGGGTTCCCTGCTTATATTTCTAGGGAATGTTGCTTTGTCACATAAAATTGAGCTATCTTCTTGTTTTGTTTTGTTTGAGAGAGGGTCTCCCTAGGTAGTTCAGGCTGGCCTTGATCCCACTATGTAGCTGAGGCTGGCCTTGAACTCAGGGAGGTCTTCCTGCCTCAGCCTCTTGAATGCTGAAATTATAGGCATATACCACTATACCTGGCTCCATCCTCTCTTTGTTTAAAAATATTCACAAAAATAATGCATGCGTATTGAAGCACTTAGTTTCGGGAGTTTAGGTGATGAGAGTTTCCCTTTTTCCCCTACTCAAACTGAACAATTTGTTGTGTATGTTTAGTTTTTCCTGAATAAGTATATGTATACGTGAATGTTTGTGTGTACTTATATTATACATACATTCCTAAATATGATTTGTATGAAGAAATGGGCTCATACTATATGTAAAATTCTTTATCTTGGTTTTTCATTTACTTTATCATAGACATTTTTTCTAACTTACTACATAAATGGGGTACCTTTAAAAATGGTTGCAAAATATGTCAAGGTATAGATGTGTTATAATTTCTTTAAGCTTTCCTCTGTTGGTGGGCACCAGGTTGTTTGCAGGTCTCTGCTTATGTTGTACTGTTGTGGCTAAAATGCTGGCAGGTGTATGCTGTTCCAGGTGCTATGCTAAAAGCTTCCTATGCACTGTTTCGCAGGGTCCTCAGCAGGGATAGGCAGTCTCCCTTTGGAGATCCTCTTTTATCTCATTAACAAGGCTGACAGTGGCAAGTGCTGAGATGGATGCTTTTGGATTCTGCTTATCCACTGTAGTCTCTCCTGGACATGCCAATTTAAAGCACCAGATTTTTCCAAAGTATTGTTTCCAAAGAGCCAATGTGTTTGTCTTTAGCTCTTTTCCACCTGTATTCACTGCACTGGATTGTCCCTGCTTCAGGGTACCTTCCTTATCCCTTTCATCTCTTTCCTTAGATTTGTCTATCCATTCTATGGCCTTAGAAGCAGATTGGGGATCTTAGTTGCTTGATTTCCCAGGGCAGGCTGACAAGAATGCGGTCCAGTGGAATGTAATCAGTGACTCTCTCTATAGTGTCTCTTTTGACTTCCCCAGGCCTCTTGGCTGCCAGATCTTGACTTTCCATCCCCAGGGTAGTGTAAGTCTTTCTGTGGACAGACTTGAGTTGATGGATTTCTCCCTATAATGCGCTATGCCAAAGGACCACCTCTTTGAATTCCATATTGCTAGTCTTCTTTTCCAGCAAATCAAGGTGGGTTATTGACTTCAACTACTTTTCCTGACACGTGCATGGCCAGGAATGATGTGAATGGGTCCTAGCATGTCATTTGCTCAAGGGAGCACACAGAAGCAGGCAGAATCAGAGGCCAGTTTCCATTTCCTTAAAGGGTGTTTGCCGGAGCTGTAGGTTCTCTTCTTGCACACTGAGACCTGCAGGCCACCAAAGCTACTGCTGATCACCCTGATTTTTCCACCTCATCCTCGTCTTTGTTTAAAATGACTTTATTGAGTGATAGTGTATGTATCATAAAATTCACCCACTGTAAGCATCCAGTTGGATGAGTAAATGTATACAGTCATGCAACCATTCCATTACCATAATCCATTTTGAACATTTTTATCACCCAGCAATTTCCCTTGTTTTCTGCCTTGCAGTCAATCCCTCCCTCAGCTACTCCTATGGGCCCTGGTAACCACTGACATGGTTCCTCATTTTTTCAGAAGGTCTTACTTTTCTAGAATTTAATTTAACGGAATCATATGGCATATTGTCTTAAGGTACCTGGCTTCTTTACCTTAGTAAAGTGTATTAGAAATTCATTCCTCTTGTTATCAATAATTTGTTCTTTTTATTTCAAGTATTTTCCATTGTATGAATGTTCTGTATTTTGTTATGCATTCAGCATTTGATGACTATTTTGAATAATGCATATATGGGGCCAGGGATTTAGCTCAGTGCCTACCTCGAAAGCTCAAGGTCCCGAGTTTGATCCCCGGTGCCAAGAAGAAATGTTCAGTGAATAATGCGTCTATGAACATTCTCATGCTTCTTTGTGTGGACATGTTTTCACTTCATTTGGGTAAACACCTAAGAGTGAAATTGGTGGGTTAAATGGTAAATGGATATTTAGCTTTCTGAGAAACTGCCACTCTTTTCCAAATCACTTGTACTATTTTGTGTCCCTACCAACAATGTCTGTGGATTCGTTTTGTTCCAAGTTGGTGTTGTCATTATAATTTTAGTTCTTCTAGTGGTTTGGTATTATCTCATCATAGCTTCATTTTGTCTTTTGTTTTGTCTTTGAGCTCTTTATTTTGAGATAACTTACAGAAGGGCGGTAATGGTGGTATAAGAATTCCCTTATACCTTCTGCTCAACTTCTTCTAATGCACTGACTCTCACCCAGGGGTGGTTTTGCCCCCATGAGAACTTTGGCAGTATCACTTGTCAAAGTAACATTTTTGTTTGTCATATCACTGGGGAGAGGGGCTGCGACTGACCCTAGTGGATGGAGGTCAGGATGCCACTCAATACCCTTTGATGCTCAGGACAGTCTCCACAGCAGTTAACCTGCTCTAAAACTGCAGTCGAGCCAAGAGCAAGAAACACTGCTGTAATATTATCTCAGAGATAAACATACTATATTTATCAAAACTAAGAAATTAACGATGGCATTGGTCCAAGGTTAGTAATAAAACTACAGATTTTACTTGAACTTTGTTGGTTCATAGTTATTCTTTGTTTTGTTCCAGAGTACCATCGAGGGTACCACGTTGTCTTACTGTGCAGCCCAAACTGTCCTCAGATGCGGCATCTCGCCCAGGGTAGCCTCAGACTCGACACCCTCCTGCTTCAGTCTCTGGGTGCTGGGATTCCATTCATGCACTCTCGTGCTTGGCTCATCCTTTTATCTTTAACTTACTTGGGTCTTTATGTTTAAAGTGTGTTTCTTATAAGCAATATCTAGTTAGGTTTTGTCTTTTATAGCCTGCATCAATCTTTTTATTTTAATTGGAAATTTTAGAGCATTTCTGTGTAACAGAGGTGTTGGCAGGTGGCCCAGACCGTGCTTGTGCAGCGTGGTTGCTCGGTCCAGCAGTGACCATCACACTTTCCCCCCGCTGGCCAGAGCCACCTCTGGGCTGTGTAAGGCACGTGGCTCCTCTGCTGTGTGCCCATTGTAGGGAACTGCCCTAGTCTGATCTCTGCTCCCCAGCTGCAGCCCGACTCTGCCCTCCTGGATGTTGCTAAGGCCCTAGGGCCTCAGACACGGACTGTGTCCCTAGCCTTAGGTTCCTTCTGCAAAGCCTGCCTGTGGCTTTCCTAACTTCCTCAAATTGAGTATTAGAGGTTCTTCTCCTCTTATGGTTTTCGTGTTTAATCAGCACAGAAAGTTGAGAAAGTGAAAATACTAAATGGGGAAATGTCTGAAATTTTAAAATTAATCAGACTCCTATAACCTGTACTTCCTCATTCCTCAGTCATTGAGAGGGCTGCCAGACTCCTCTCTGGGCCTTTTCCCCTTCTTTACTTACTTAATTCACTCCTATTGTCAAGGGCTTTTCTTATAAGTCTGTCTGGGCCTGAAGAATTAGTTAGCAAAGCAGAGAAATGGTCTTCCCTTATCTCAAGAAGACCATCTCAAATTCTAATGACTGCCAGACTGGAGGATGTGGGCTCCCAGTTCCTACAGCATTGTGATCCACACAGGGATGATGGTCTTTGGATGGTCCTTGATGGTCCCTATCCTCCTGGACTGAGATTGTGACTCTCCTTTGCTTCAAGTATCTGGTCTTACTACAGTTCCTGGAACTTAGCACCCTTTAGTTAGTGTCACCGAAATAACTGTATGGATCATTTCTTGTCTCCATAGTCAGATTATTGCCGGAGGACTGCTTGATATCTTCCGGGACTTCAGTAACAATGAAGAAGACTTCTTAACAATAATGGAGATTGCAGTCAGATTGTCAGAAGATGCAGGTGTGTATAATTTTATTTTTTACTTGTACATTTCTGAGAAATTAAATATAATCAGTAGTAGCTAAATTTTTCTTTTTTTTTGGTACCGGAGATCAAACTCGGGTCCTTGCGCTTGCGCAGCAGGCGCCGAAACCACTGAGCTAAATCCCTGGCCCTGTAGTAGCTAAATCTAAAGAAACTTGTTTATTAATCTACCAACTTGAAGCAGAATCTGAACATCAGTGGAAATTTTATCATGAAGAATGGGCATCTTATTTTAAAATATCTCAAATTGTCCTTTTTTTTTTTTTTAAAGAAAATTAGAAGGACTAATGGCTATGAATGCCATTTGCCCCGGCAGTTGGGCCTTTTGTATTTCTTGAGTTTTGCCAGACTATTGGTTGCTAAGAAATACCCAATCAAAAAAGGTGCTTTGGATTAGAACAATCCCAGCCATTAGTTTCTCTCACCTGTGATCTCTGTGGGCTAATCTTGATTTTTCTTTCTCTCTCTACCTCTCCGTGATTGCTGTTCCAGAAGAAAAGCACATTGCTGTACAGCAGACACTGTGGCATTGTCTGCCTGCCCACCCCCGCCACACACAGTAGCGACTGTAAGATGAATGAGTAGTGGGTTGCTGGTACTGGCAGCTGCTCTGCAGCCCCCTTCCCTGGACTCATAACAAATGGCGAGCTGTGTCAGAAAGTTGTGGAGATCATAGGCCTTAGGGTTTGATCGTTTTAACTGAAAATAGAAAAATAAGCCTTCCACATAGCTCCCATAGTAGTTTAAAATATTCATATGAATATGACACAATGCTTTTAAAAAGACCCAAGTGGATATTTTGAGTCTTTAAATGGATTCTCTTTGTAAATGAATCACCATTTACAGTGCTGCAGCAATTATATATTTGTGTTAAATTTAATGTGGTATATTGGAGCTAGAGCTGCTCTTTTGTTTAATGGTTTGCCTTAGAAATAATTGGGATGTGTGGATTATAGGGGAGTTCACTTATAAAAGAATTATTTATAATGTATACATTCTGACTGGAATTTAAATAGGCACAATCCATAGGCCTCGCATATAAGCCATTAGTTGTAATAGCTTTTGGATGCAGGCCCAGCATGCAGACTTCTTGCTCCTTCCACGATTTATATATGGCTTGTTATAATGGAGTTGTCATTCTTCTTTTTATGTTTTTATATTGCCATATAGCTTATTAACTTTTTAAGCCTGTCTGTAACATACTCTAAATGGGAAATTATTTTTAAACTGCATTTGTCTAATTTCCTTGATGAAGTATTTTAGTAAGAAAAGCTAGAAACTATCAGTGTATACTATATGAGATGCTTGGCTTATTCTTAATATAATTCTTTTTCTATTTTCTCTTGCTGTAGAGCCCACAGTACGGACTGAGCTGTTGGAACAGATTCCTGCTATTGGCATTTTTTTACGAGAAAACAGACCAGATTTTCCAGTGGTGTTTTCTGAATACCTCATACCTGTGGTAGTGAAGGGCCTTACGGACCCAGACAATCAGGTTTGAAGATTGTCACCTTAAGATCTCTATACTTACTTGTTTAGAATGCAGGGAGCTCTGGGTTCAGTCTTCCATACTGGAAAAAAGGAAAAAAATATCTTTAGAAAATTTTCTTCGGTCTTAATTTAGCTGATATTCATAAGTCAGAAAATACTTCTCAGAGTTAATTGGTTGAGGGAAAAAAGGTCTGTTTGTGCCCAGCTCCTCTCATCATACAGGAAGATAGGCTGCCCTTCTTACAGATGGAAGATTTCTTGTTTTCTTTAATCTTTTATCGAGGAAAATTTCTAATGCACATAGCAATAGAGATAATATTCATATACCCTTCATCACTTCAGTGATCATTAACATTTGATCAGTGGTTTTTATCTTACCTAGTTAAAATCTAGCATAGGTAAAAGCTATTCCTAGATACTCTGCCACTTTTACTGTAAATACTTTAGTATGGCTAAGAAATAAAACTTGCTTTTAAAAACATGATGATGATGCTATTATTATAATTATAAAAATTAGTCATTGGTCAGATTGTTCCAGTTTTCTTATAAATGTATTTTGTGGAGATGATCTGTTTAAATCAGAATACAAGGGAAATCCACAGGTTGAATTTGATTAATGTATGTATTTCTTAAATCTCTTACGTTTGTGACCATTGTCTATCCCCCTTTCCTGTCTATTAACTTGTTGAGGAAACCAGGCTGTTGGTCTTGTACACTTTTTTGCATTTTTGGATTTGATTGGTTGCGTGTCTAATGTTAAGATGTTCCTCTATTCCAAGTATTGTCTCGTCACGCCTCTTCTCTTCTCCCCTCCCCTCCCCTCCCCTCTCCTCCTCATACCCAGTACCCAAGTATTTTCTGTACTGGTAGTTAAGTCTAGAGGCTCTATCAAACTCAGATTTTCTGTTTTTAGCAAAAATACATTGTTATTTGGGCTGAAATTTTCTTGTTGTATCAATGCAGGAAGCATGAAGGCTTTGGGTGGTTGTTTTTCTGATGTTGAGTTGGTTCCTGGTGCAGCCTGTCTTTCATATAAAGCTCCCATTGACCTATGAGCAGCCACTGATGGTCACTTCCAAGACCTTATATTTCACTAGAGGTTGTACAGTTCTGATTCTCTAATTCTATCATTCCTTCTTAGTTTAATGGCTAGAATTATTCTGTGGAGAACTTTTCCTGTCAACTACTTGGTAATCTTGAAAATTTATCCATATAGAAAAAAATAGGATAAATGCTTTATCCCCCACTCTTTTTTTAATCAGTTTACTGAATAATTAGTTGGTGTCCTAATAATCTACAAAACTTACCTATTAGGTTTTAAATATGTTTGTTTCCAGCACTATGAAATTGAGAATTTTAACATATTAGATATGTTTCAGTCTATTGTGGGCATTATTCTTTTTGATGATCAAATTACCCCAGCATTGATCAGTGGGAGCCTTTCAAGTTGGGTCCAGACATGACTTAATAGACTTTGATAGTTCACCTCCACCCAGAGTTGACCATTTCTCCAAGGAGCCCAGGTTCCTTTATAGAGAAAATTATAGGAAACCAGAATATATAGGTACTAGGGATGCTCATGGCTCTAACAGTGAGGATTGCTTCTAGTGACAGAGCAATTTCTTTTTTAAAATAAAATGTCTCGTAAATTTATATTGATATTTCCAACTCAAATTTAAGATTGCATGGGTTTTACTTAACTTCATTGATTTTGTAATCGTATTGTTTTTTACAAAATGATACATAATATAAATGTATTGTCACATGGTATCAATCTTGCTTTTTTTTTTTGGGTACGGGGGATCGAACTTGGGTCCTTGTGCTTGTGAGGCAAGTGGCGGAACCACTGAGCCAAATCCCCGGCCTCGATCTTGCTTCTTAATGACATAAACGTGTGTGTATTCAAAATGAAAACTCTAGTAGTTATTACTAACAATGTGATAGGATTACTGAATATGGTTTAAGATTTCTTTAGAATTCTTTTCGTCTTTGGGCCACTCCCACTAGAGACACAGTCGCATTCATTTTGCCTATGCTTAAAAGCTTAAAGTCACTTGCATTAACCTTCTCTTTGCAGTTAAGTCACCAGCTTCATACAGAATTATGTTCATTTGTTTATTATTGTGTGTGTGTATTTTCTTCTTTTTCTTTCTCTTTTTTTTTTTTGAAACAAGGTCTGTGTTGCCCAGGCTGCCCTTGAACTCCTGGGCTCAAGTGAGGCTATTTACGCTTACTGCCTCAGCAGTCTGAATAGCTGGGACTACAGGCACATACCACTTTGTTTTTTTTTAAGACTGTTTGTTTATTTTGAATAATAGCTTTAGGTTTTATATTTTGATTTACAGTTATTTTAAATGTTTACTTAATTTCCAAATCAAAACTCTAAATATATACATATATATATATATGTATATATTTGGAGAAGTCTGACTTCATTTCCTATTCCTCTTACCTGTTCTGTCGTGTCTTTTCTGTTACCTCTCTACGTAATCATTTGTTTTAGGTTTTGGCTTATTCTCATTTCACCTTGAACTGTGAACTCATGTTCTGTAGCCCTGTCCTTTCTCAGGTGCATGATACCACACCCTTCTGTTGCTCTGCCTTGCTTTCGCTGTCAGATGTACCTGGACTCCAGGCCACAGCCATCTGGGGAGTTTCGTTTTGCCCCCTTTACCGATAGTGCCCGTACTCTGTAGGGGGGACAGAGCATAGCTTATTATTAGCATTGGTGTTATTTCTAGTCTTTTCTCCTGTAAAATTTCTACAAAGAATAGCCTTGCATGATTTCTGTTTGTGCCAGTGCACTTTGAGGATGGCTTTCCACAAAGGGTAAATGTACTTAATTTTTTTTTTTTTTTTGGTACTGGGGATCTAACTCAGGATCTTGTGCTTGTGAGGCAGGCAGTGGCACCTCTGAGCTAAATTCCTAGCCCCTTAAATTTTAATGATGTGCCATGTTTTCATTATTTTCAAGAAATTCTAAAATTTTGGTTTATATTTCTTCCTCAATCCAGTGTTGTTGTTGTTGTTTTTTTTAAAGGAGCAGGCACTCATTTTTAATTGTTAAACAATGTGACAGGATAAATGGAATTTACAGATAAGGAAAAAGTCATCCTATTTCCACTCTGCTAACATGAGTATTTTGATTATTTTTACATTCTCCTCTCTAGGTGCTTGCATTTTTTTCCACCCAGTTCTGATCATAATGTGATGCAATTTCTTCCATTCATTCATTTACTCTGACAGTTTCTGAGTGCCCATTAGGAGCACAGCGCATGCTTTGTGGCTGGGATAAAGAGATGAGCAGGACAGATTTTCTGACCTCCGAAAGCTCATCTCTGGGACACATACATTTTCCTCTGTTTCTTCATAATCTTCATCTTCTTAATTGTGTTGAGTGCTTAGATTTTTTTTCAGCTTTTTTGTACCGTAGGTAACAGTGAACATTGTAAAGGATTCAGTTTTGTTCTTCTGTTGAGTTTTCTTTTTCCTTCAGATACATTCTTTTTTTTTTTGTATTAAATTCTTTTATTGGGACATTGTAGGTATACAACACAATTACATTTCTCATTGGGAATTGTACTTTTATATAATGCACCTTGGCTCTTATTTTTTCCCCATTCCTTTCCCTTCCTTCACGTCCTCCACCCTTCCCTATTTACAAAGACTTTATTTCCATTTTTTCCATTTCTCATCATTTTTCCTTTCCCTTCTTTCCTTTCCCCTGTGCCTCCCACTACCCCTACCCCTTTGGGCCTTTTATTCCTATTTTACATTATCAATTATTCATTCTAATAATTGGTACATTTTAGGTATACAATATAATGACATTCATCATTGGAAATTTGCACCTTTACATAGTCTCTCTTGGTTCTTATTTTTCACCCTTGCTCAGCCCTCCCTTCAACCCCTCCAGTCCTCCCTATTTACAAAGATTTTGTTCCTATTTTTCCATTTTCTCATATTAATCCCATTCCCTTCTATCCTTTCCCCTAGCCCTCCCACTTCCTTCCCCTTTGCCTCTTTTCTTCCTATTTCACATTGCCTATTATACATTCAGTCCTTATTTACACTTTCAGTTTCTCACACCAGAGAAACTATTCGGTATTTACACATGTGTGTCCTGTTTATTTCACTTAAGAGTATTGCCTCAATGTGCATCCACTTAGCTATAAATGTCTCTAATTTCTCATTTTTTGTGGCTGAGTAGTACTCCATTTTATAAAAAACCACATCTTCTTTATCCAGTCTCCAGTTGATGGGCATTTGGGCTGTTTCCAAGTTTTAGCTATCACAAACTGTGCTGCTATGAACATGGGTGCACATATATCGCTGTGGTATGATTCTTTTAATTCTTTGGGGAAGATCCCCAGCAGGGGAATAGCAGGGTCAAATGGGACTTTCAGTCCTAGTTCTTTGAGGTCAGATACATTCTTGAAAATGAGATTATACTGGGTTAGGAGATTGACATGGCCTTGATCTTTGTCATCTATCATTGTCACATACTCTGTTCTGGAAGGGTAGAACAGAGAGTGAGGTTTGATTCTAGGATCTCGTTTGGTGCCTGACATCTGCTTTGTGTTTCTGAAGAGGTGCATCAGTAGGTCGTCAGCCCAGCCTGCTTCTCCACTACAGCCTTCACCCCACCGCCCCCTGTGCCTGTCACCTCCTGACCCCCCGCCAGCTGCCTTGTCCAGAGCTGCTATGCTCTGAGCTACCAGAGCTCGCCTTCTCCTCTCTGACTACTACCTGCCCTCCTTCCTCTCTCCCACTACCCTGGCCTTCCAGCCCCTGGAGGCTTCTCAACCCCATTGTCCACCTTCCTTTACTTCCTGTTTTTCCTCAGCTGATCTCTTATCCCACCCCCTCAGGCCCATCCCTACCATCACCTCTGTTATTTTGCCCCTCTGCCAGCCCCAGTCCCCTTGTCCACTCCTGGTTGCTAAGCTTGGTGGGAGGGAGTCCCATCATACATTGATTGGTGCCATTGCAAATATATTGGTTCCAATTGCAGTTGGACTTGCAGTGTTGCTTGACAGTCCTTTTCTTTCTCCCTCGTCAGCTGCTTTTCACATTATCTTTGGCAGCTCTCTTAGACCTTTGCCACTTTCATCAGGCTCTCTCACCTTGCTCTGCCTTGCACCAAGCAGGTGACCTTGTCTTCTTTTTTTTTTTTAGGTACCGGGGATCGAATTGCGCTTGCGCAGCAGACGGCAAAACCACTGAGCTAAATCCCTGGCCCTGACCTTGCCTTTTATATCATGAAAAAATAGAGGCCTTCAATCTTCATCCCCTATTGCAGTGAATGGAACCACCATCAGCTTTATTCTGTTTCCTTGAGCTGCAGCCTCAGAACCATCAAAATCTCTCCCCCTCACTTCTTACATCCAGTGAGATCCAAGCCATGGATCTTTGTTTCTATCATAAATACATAACCGTGAGGGCACCCCTTCCTTTCTAGTCCAACTATCTTTAAATCCAGAAGTGTGAGGAAGTCAGTCTTACTCAGCCAGTCCTCAGACCTGTCAATGCCTGAGGCACAGCCCAGACTCCCTCCTGTGCTGCCTGTCCGCTGTCCTGCCCTCAGCCCTGCTGGAATCTGCTCGTTTTGACCTGCCTGCTTCCCCAAGGCCCCTCCTCTCTTCTCCTGTCAATCTTCACCTCACAATAGTGGACGCCAACCTTTGAAGACATCCACAGTGGGGGCCACTTGTAACAGTGTCCAGAAGTCCCCAGTGAGTTAGAACTCTAGCGTGTCAGAGACATGAGTTGTTTTGCTTATGGTGATGGGTTTGCCAGCTCTGCCTGGCAGCTGCTCTCAGGCTAGCCTGTTCATCAGCAGGTATTTTCCATGGCTGCTGAACATCAGTCACTCAGGTGAGGAGATCTAGTCACAGCACAAGGGGCTGATACCCATATTCTTGTAAGGACTGCTGCCACCACTCACAGCTACAATTACTTGAGTTGTCACGGGGTGATGGATACTTTCCCCCAGAACTGGTGTGAATGGTGTCCTGCCACCCTGGGAAGTATGGTGAATAACACTTGTTAATTCATTCCTCAGAAGTGAGGAAACAGGCGCAGGATGGTGGGGGTGTGGGTATTGGGTTAGTGGCTAACTGGAAAAGGAACCCTGGATGTTAGTTCTGGTTTCTGAGGCTTATCTGTTGTCTGTTTGGGGATTGTGGAGTCTCTTCTGTGCATTATAACCATAAGCTTTGCTCCCATTCTCGAATGTGAGCCCCTGACTATAGGATCAGGTCTTGCTTTCTTGACCTCTGTGATTTAGCAAAGGGTCTGGGATCTGGTGGCATTGTAGTGAACATCTGTGGATCTGGATCAGCCGTAAACTCTCCATTTCATCTAGTGGCCACGTTTTCTCTGCAGTCTGAGCACCTGCCCTCTGCTCAGTCAAGTGCCATCGCAGGTTGAACGTTTTCATTTTCACTCTCTTGGCCTGTCTTCCTGGCTCACATCTTCCTGCTTTTCCAGCTGTCTCACTGGCCTGTCTTCTTCCATTTTGATCTTGCCTCTATCTCCTTCCTCTCTGTGTTCCTCGGGCTTGATCCAGGATGTGCCACCACCTCCATTTCCTACCCAGCTTCCTGGAGGAGGCTCTGCCACAGCCTCGGCCCAGGCTTTTCTGTTCAGCCTCCTCTGAGGCCCCTCCCTGATGTTCTGTGGTTAGCTCCTGCGCCACAGCTGCAGCTCCTGGAAGCCACTGATAGGCATCTGGCATGAACTTGACTGTGCTGCTCCCTGGAAAATCCAGTGCTTTCGTTTTTTTAAAAAATTAGTTTCAAGTTTTTAAATATCTTGAAATTTTTAATCACAGAAGAGAAGACTCATGAGCACTCATTCATACCACTTATATTCAACTAATGTTCACATTTTGCAGTCTTTCTTGATACCTTTTGTTTTTGATTTAGAGATTGTAGCTGTGGTTGGTTACAAGTGCTCTGCATCCTTCCCCTTCCATAGGAAACTGCCATCCTGTCCTAGGTTTTCATAGTCATCCTGCTTATGATGGTGACCTTGAGGAAGATCTTATCTCATGTTGGGTGCTTTAACACCTTAAATGGTGTCAATTATGCCTTCTACCTGCCAATTGCTTTATTCTTCTCTGTTTTAGATCCATCAGCATTGATCTAGATAACTCTTGGTCATTCATTTTAAATGTTTTATGGCAGTGGATTTATGTTTCCCCCACAATTTATTTATCTGTATAGTAACTTCTGTTTTTTCTTTGCTTCGTGCATTTGCTCCATTTGTCACTGTTAACCACTTTTGAGTTTTTGAAGAAAGTTACTGGATACCTGTCAGGTGTGTCACATTGCTCCACCCCAGGCAGTGGAAGAGGTGACTGGACAAGACCTTCAGTCCTCCTGGGGCCCTGTGCTGAGGCCCTTGAAACACTCCCCCTCTTACCTTCTGGGGAGAATGACTTTAGTGACAATGATAGCCAGCATTCATTTTGACATTCTGTGTCCAGGCCTTGTTCTTAGCCCTTTGTGTTTTTATTCCCACAGCAACCCTGTGACATTGGTAGCCTTCTCTTTTAGCCTTTTCTTCTTGTTTTTCTCTCATCAGGACGTTTGTGATGGCATTCAGGGCCCGCCCAGCTAATCTTGGGTGACTTCAGCATCCTTAGTTTAATCACATCAGCAATCACAGGCCATCAGTGGCCTTTTCCAAAGAAGGCCACTGGGTTGCCTTTCTGTCTCTGTGACAAAATACCTGAGATAATCTTTTTTATTTTTTTTTGGTACTGGGGAATGAACTCGGGACCTTGGGCTTGCAAGGCAGGCGCCGGAACCACTGAGCTAAATCCTCAGCCCTGAGATAATCTTTTAAGGAGAACAGGTTTATTTTGGCACATAGTTTCAGAAGTTTTAGTCCATGGTTTGTTGGCCTTATTGATTTGGGGTCTATAGTGAGGCAGAATGTTTGTGATGGGAACCTGTGGTGCAACAAAATTGCAGACCTTGTAGCAGTCAGCAAAAAGCGATGAAGAAAGACTTGTGTCCCTGGAGTTCCTTCTAGGGCACATCCCTAGTGATGTAACTTCTTTCAATTAGGTCTCACCACTCTCGCCTAGCAGTGCCACAGGCTAGAGACCAAGCCTTACACACATAGGTCTTTGAGGATTCCAAGATCCAGACTGTAACCGTCCTATCCATAGATCCCAGGGATTTGATATGGATATATCTTTTGGGGAGTCATCACTGTTCTTGGCAGACTCCTGTCTTTTGACATCTGGCTTGATGAGTCCACTGCTCAGGGCCTTTCCTTCCCTCCTGTGGTCCTCTCATGTACTCAGCTCTTGACACATGCCAGACCCTCAGTCAGGGTTTGACACCTCAGAGTCCTTGTGGATGTTTGTTTTCCTCTAGTTGGACCCCCATCCTGTCTCCTGTGCTGGGTAGTAGTGCTGGGTATCACCTTTCATCTGCCTGCCAGCCTGAGTCCCATCCTTCCCTCCTGGATGGTTGTAGTCGTTTCCTTGCTGACCTTTCTACACTCAGTCTTTCTTCGCCTGGCCTCCAATTCTGTCAGAACACTGCTGTCAGAGTGATCTTTCTGAAACACTGTTTTCCTCTGTCTCTTTTTAGAAGTGTCAGTGTTGTATTGCTTCTGTGGCAGCAGTGTCACAGGCTTGCCCTCTCATAACCTGCTATCAACTGATCACCTGTGACTCTGTCTTTATACTTTGGGGTCTGTTACTATTTTTTCCCCTTCATATCATAGTGATAGATTGGGTATATTATTATTTTTTCGGCACATGGGAATAATATTTGCTTTCTTTTCCCTAAACAGTCTCTGGTTTCTTTGGATCTCTCTGAGATCTGCTTGCTTACTTCATGGCAGTGGCAAAGGACAGGAGTTCCTCTGCCCTCATCTTCTGTCAGCCAGGCAGCCTCCCTTTTCTATAATAGTGTCTTCCTTGGGCCCCTTCCCTGCACCAGTTACAATTCATGCCTCAGGCATGCATGTTCAGCTTTACAAGGCTCAGGAGGAGGATGCTGTGTTTTTCAGTCCTATGGCTGTGGAGGAGAGAAAAGGCTCGTTGTCACGTCATCCATTTGTTCCCCAAATCCTAATAGGTAGAAAAACATTGTGCTTCATGCGGCCAGGTCCTAAGGGTATGCTGAAGGGCAAAGGACAAATCAGACATGGTACCTCCCCTCTGAGTTCATCCTCTGTACTGGGGAAGACAAGTGGCGATTATGAATCACATAGGAAGAAAATTTATGCGTGTATATTTGTACTTACATGCAAAAGTCTGGGATAAGAGCTATGAAGAAAAAAAATGCAGGGCACTCTTCTGAGTATAAATTGAGGACCTGGCTTAGGGTTGACAGGGCCTTTGGGCTGAGAGCAGAGTAGTAATAGCATTACTTAGGCCTCAGGGGCCTCAGGGGCCTCAGGAAGAGGAAACCAAAGGGCAGGAAGACCAAGTGGCTCACATCTAAATTCAGGGAAGGACAGAGGGTTGGCTTGAGAGTTCAGTCTTGATCCTGAGAGCTCTTCTTGTTTTGTTTTTCACTTTTTGCCTTTTTTTCTCCCTCCTCCAGGTTAGAAAATCCAGTCAGGAAGTGCTGCTGATTCTTCTGGAACAAGATCTAATTTTCCAGGGAGATATTGAAAACAAAGTATGTTCGATTCTGCTGGAACTGTCTGCCCCAGAAAGTGACGATGAATACAGAGCAGAAGCCGTGAGTGTAAGTCTATTCAGGGAATGATTGTCAACACCAGTTGAGCCTGTCCTATCTGTTGGCTTATACGTGATTTGAAGCGTCATATGCGTTCAGTTTTGGCCAGCATATTTCTTATAACAAGATAGTCAGTGACTTGGCCTAGATCAGAGAAAGCTCACTGTGCAACCCTGAATCTGTTTTGGGAGCACCAGTTGTTTTAAGAAGGTGAGGCTGAAGAAATCAGGGTAATGTGGGCATAGTGAAGGCAGCTGGCCTGGGCTCTGCTGGTAAGATCCTAAGGCTGACAGGAAAGTCCTTGAGTCTGCTTGGATCATGGACCTTGTTTCTCAAAGTAAGGAACCTACTATGCCATGTGAGATAATTTTAGGACAATTAAAAGATTTTAGTAGACCTGTGTGTCTGTTTTATCAACTAGCGAAAGAGTAAAGTAGGTTTGTAAGCAAATAAGAAAAGTCACTGTGAAGAATGCAGATAATGGCAAGATGTTTATAGCAGTCTGAGAAAAGTAAAGAGCAGTGATGGTGAACCTTTTAGAGCTTTCATTGATACAAAGAGCCCACTGGGGCACGCATGCCATAGGTTTGCCACAACTAGTGTAGTGTGTTTGTGTTCATATCAAGTAAAGATATACTATGAAGGGAATACTATAGGTATATGTCTTCTACATTTATAGGTTTTTTGTTTGTTTGTTTATTTTTGAGACAGGGTCTCACTATGTAGTTCAGCCTGGCCTTGAACTCACTATATAGTTCAGACTGGCCTCAAACTTGTGGCAGTCGTCCTGCCCCAGCCTCCCAAGTGCTGGGATTCAGGTATGTGCCACCAAGCCCAGCTCTACTTTTATAGCTAACAGTATGATATCCTGGGATGTGTGAGATTCTGCACTCACTGTTACATGATTGTGCTATCAGGACTCTCATCTCACTCCTGGAGCTTGCTTGCAAACTAGTGGTTGATGAGCTAGTGCTGGCTTTTACTGCCCTTGGGCCAGATTCCCAGCCTGTCCTTGCATTTTTTCTTCTGTGGCTCAAGAGGAGGTCATTGTGAGCCTCTGGTCTTCAGCTTCTCCACTGTCTCTTGTAAATGATGACGTGACCCTTTCTGTTTGCATTGTGGAAACGCATTGCTTCAGGCACATTCCAGCATTTTAGGAAGAAATTGTACATAATGATTTAAAAAGTCATAAGCTTTGATTGTGAGTACAATAAAAGAGAGAAAATGTTTGTTTTCTTGTTTAGAAAAGAATAACACTAGAGAAAGGAATTATTTTCTCTTCCCAACTACAAGTACATTACATGCCATGGAGCTAAAAAAAATTGTATTGCAGCATCAGAACATTTGGCAATTATTCTTCATTTATGTGAAAGTTTTCTTCAACTGTGCATTAAAGGTCTGGCTTTTTAAACTAATTTAATTTTTTGCATATTCCATATGTTTATAAGATGAATCAGGCTGAAGAATAATTGATTATTAAAATTCAAATTCTCCAGGGTTCTTTTATAAATTTCAAGTTTCTCTACAAGAAATTCAATTTAGGGCTGGGGGTTTAGCTCAGTGGTTCCTCCGCCTGCTGTGCAAGCACAAGGACCCGAGTTCGATCCCCAAAAAAAAAAAAAAAAAGAAAAAAGAAATTCAATTTATTTTGCAAAATGAACCTGTATAATAGCATTTAGCTGAGGTATTTGGCAGTTGAGTAGTGAACTTTGCCAACTAGATCTTTTTCATTTGGAAGTTGGTTAGGCGAGTTTCCAAGGTTACAACTGACAACCAAATATCTTATCCCTGAAGACTAATAATACATGAAAAATAATGCTAAAGGCATTTCTGCATGATTTTTGTTTTGTTGTTTCCAAATGCTCCATTCTTGTCAGCAATATTCTTTTTTGGTAGAAATATTTAGAAACTATAACAAACCTTCCAGAAGCTATCTCCACAAATCACTTGCAGAACAAATTAATTCACATAAATTTTGTTTTTATTCAAAGTGAGCTGCTGGTATCACGGCTTGAATGTGTAAGCTTTTAAATGAGGCTGCAAGAGCGGAAGTGGCCTTGACCCCCACAGTCTGCCCCAGGCCAAGTGTCCATCTTCCTTCACTCCCGACTCTGAAGGGCCTCTCTTTCTCTTCTCTTGGAGCCCTCATGGGAGCAGGATGTGGGGTGTCTTGTCTAGCCTGTGTGCACTTTGGTCCATCTCTTCCCCCCCAGAGCCTGGAGGCAAGGACCTTAGAGAAGACACAGCCCTATGGCCCCAGAGAGCTGCAGAGCACAGAGCTGACACCTTTTCTGGGGGAAATGACCATCTGGGTAGAATGTGATTCCACCCTTCAAAGACCATAGTGTGTTTTTTAGGGTTTCCTGGGAGAGCAGTGTTGCCCATTAGCTGGCCTGCGAATGATAGCCCAACACATGGAACCAGTCAGTGTGTGTTTGTTAGCCTGGTGATTCAGGGAGCTGTTAACTTGAGGGTTGACAGAGGTGGAAAGAAGGGGATTAGGCTAGGCTGATGTCCTCTGTGTCTAGGCCTGGCGCTGTGTCTCTCTCTGTCTCCAACCCCCGCGCCCCCTTCCTCTCCCCCATCTTCTCCCTTTTCTACAGTGCCACCAGGCCTGGCAAGGGCTCTCTTTGAAGCCACATGGGATGAAGGTGCTGAGTATACATAAACACACACCCACTATGCTGCTTTGGAGTGATGGCATCTTACTTCCAAAGATACTGCATATCACATGGACAGAATGCATGTCTTTTCATTAAGCTTTTCATTCGTAGGAGTTATAGTCAGTTGACTGGTGCATATGTGATTGAAACAACCAGATAGAGTGGCTTACATGCTAGATTTGTGGGTTCTCACATGTGTAGGCATTTTCTTCTATGAAATCTTTCTAGATACTCCCAAGGCATGTTAGTGACTCTTTTATGCAGTCATAAGGGTTGGTGCATATCTTTCCTCTGTCACTTAGCAATTGAGTTGTAAAATTGTTGACTTCACCCCTGAGACAGGGAGCTTTTTTTTTTTTTTTCCATTAACTTTATTGGTACATTTTAGGTATAAAATACAGTAACATTCATCATTGGGATCTTGTACCATTACATGAGTCTCTTGGTTCTTATTTTT
>NW_004624741.1:24473380-24571227 GCF_000247695.1 Heterocephalus glaber | reverse complement strand
TTCTCATTTCCATGGGGGGGGGGTGCTTCTGCCACCCACGTGGCCCACCTTCTCTGCCCTAGGATCTTGGAATGGCAGCAGGGGAGCTTCCTTCTGGGTTCTGGGACCGGCTCACCTTCTCTGCCCTAGGGGCCTGGGATGGAGGCGGGGAGCTTCCGGGTGCTGGGACCAGCTGAGCTTCTCTGCCCCGGGAGCTCTTTAAATATGGGGGCATGGCATGTTTGCACCATCAGCGCCCAGCACAGTGCCAGGCCCCGAGTCAGGACTGAATAAATGTTAGTTGTTGGATGAATGGATTGGTAAAAACTGCAGGCGCTGTATCTTGTAATTATATCTAGACAGGATAAACAGGCCACTGGAGACCAATTATAATTCCTTTTGCTTGCAGTGAGGCCATTAGCATTCTGAGATTATCACTAATTGTCAGAAGCCTATTTTTCTCTCTCAACACATTTTCACATTAAGGCCTCCTCATTTTTTGTTGTCATTCCTGTTTTTGAGCTCAGTTTATTTGTGCATTTATTTAAAAAGAATACTGTGGTTATTTGCTATGAAGAATGCTTGGCTCCAAGCAACTAAGTGAAGATCATCCTTCTATACAAGTGGTTCCCAGGGCCACAGGAATATAATTTCTTGTCACTCTGTGTGCTGACTTTTAATGATTCTGGATTTGTTTTATACTGTGTAGTAATAAGGTCATGTGAGTATGGGAGAAGGGGAGGAGTGGATGGAGATACTGAGAACTCTTTAGTTGCCTGTTACCCTGGATACGAAAGCCACTGCGGCTGTCACTTTGTACAACTCTGCTAAGCATCACATCAAAAATACATGTTTCCTGAATCTGAAGACAGCCCTTTCTTTATTTATGTTATGGGGCTGGTTTCCACTCTCCCACTCCACCATGATTAGTGTTTTTCTCCTCTTGATTGCTTGTGTGCAAATTCCAAATAGAGTGATGTGTAGGTTACCTACTTAACTAATGTAGAGTGGCAGTGCTGTGTACATAGCGAGAATGAGACTTCAGAGGAAATCTGCTCTTCCTTCCTTCCTTCCTTCTCTCCTTTTTAAATTTTTTTGGGAGAATTGGAGAGTTCTTTTTGGATATTTTTGAGATAACTTTTCATTTTGTTTTAATTTCAACTTTTAGAAGAGTTGTAAGAATAGTAATATGAACTCCAGAATACACTTTATCCAGCTTCTCTAGTAGTTTATATTTAGTTTCATTTGTTATATCATTTTCCTTCCCCTGCTCTGAGAGAGAGAGAGAGGGAGAGGGAGGGGGAGGAGAGGGGGAGGAGAGGAGGAGGGAGAGGGAGGGGGAGAGGGAGAGAGGGAGAGGTTTTTTCCTTTGAGCCACAAGTTGGAGGCCTTGCGTCTCTTCACATCTAAATACTTTAGTGTTTCTATCCTGAAAACAGGGAAATTCTCTTATACACAACCATAGCACAGTGATCAAAATCAGGGAATTTAACATGGATATAGTGCTAATGTCTTTTATCCACAGTTCATATTCAAATGTTGTCACTTGTCAGTTAACTGAGTTGAATCCCTCATTGCATTGAGTGGTCATATCTCCTTGATGTTCACTAACCTGGAGCAGTTCTTGAGTCTTTGAATTTTGTTACAGTAACATGTTGAGAAAGTATAAGGCCATTTCTTATGTAGAATGTCTCCTGTTTGGTTTTGGTTGCTGTTTCCTTGTGAGTAGATTCAGACTCTGTCATTCTGGCAGGAATATCATGGAAATACTGTATTCTCAGTGTGTCAAAGCAGGAGACACAAGACTTTTTATATTAGTGATGTTAATTTTGCTAACTTGTTAACTAGAGGTGGTATCTGTCACATTCTCCAATATGCTGTCTGTTCCATCCAAAAGTGTTAAGGAAAGTTACTTAAAACTATGTGAGTATATTTTTCCTCATCAAACTTTCACCCTTAAGAAATACTGCCTGTTGATGATTCCAGTTGGCACTCTGCTGGGAAGAGTGTTCCTGTCTCCATTATTTGCTAACAGTTTATGGAAGATTTTCAAGCCTGTATTTGGGAGGGATATGGTAGGCAGTTTTAATTTTCTGTTGTGTATTTGTCAGATTTTAGCTTTTTTTTTTTTTTGCTTTACCAGGGATCAAACTCAGGACCTTGCGCTTGCGAGGCAGGTGCAGTGCCACTGAGCTAAAGCGCCAGCCCTTAGCATCATTATTATTCTGGCCTCAAAAAATAACTTGAGAAGTATTCTCTCCCAATCTACTTTTTGAAAGATTTTGTTTAAGATTGCAGTTATTTTTCCTCTTAATAAATTCACAGTAAATCTCACTCTGATTCTAGTGAGATGGTTTTTTGGTAACATTCACTTTAAACGTAGGGCTTCATTTTTGTACTCTCATCTATGTCATTGGGTAAGTTGGATATTTTAGAGAATTAATTAATTTCATCTAAATTGTCAAATGTATTGGGTTAGAATTGTTCAAAATAGTTCCTTACTATCTTCTTAATAGGCTTTTAATGCCTGTAAGATCTGTAATGTTAGCTCTTTCATTTATGAGATTGGTAATTTGTGTTTTCTCTATTTTTTTTCTTAAATTCTTTTATTGGTACATTTTAGGTATACAATACAGTTATATTCATCATTGGGAACTTGTACCTTTACATGATGTATCTTGGTTCTTATTTTTTCCCCATTCCCCTGCCCTCCCTTCAACCCCTCCACCCCTCCCTATTTACAAAGACTTGTTTTCCACTTTTTCCTTTTCTCATATTTTTTCCTTTCCCTTCTTTCCTTTCCCCTACCGCTATATTTTTTCTTAAACAGTCTTGTTAGGGATTTATCAATTTTATTTATGTTTTTAAACCAGTTTTTTGCTTTATTGGATTTCTTTGTTGTTTTTTTTTAAGGATTGAAATCTTTTTTATTATATTTTAGTTTATTACTACGTGTGTGGTACATAATGTTTACATTCCTTGTGGCAAGTTGACACATGTACGTAAAACATCTTAATTCCTTTTTCAACCTTTTCCATTCCCTCTCCCCCCCTTCCAGCATCTCTTAATCCTTTCCTTTTTTTTTTTTTTTTTGTATATGTCTACAATGCACAGTGTTTACATTCCTTGTGTGGCATTGGAATATGTCCATAAGACATCCAGATTCCTTTTTGTCATCCCTTATTCCTGCTTTCCCTCTCCTTTCCCTCCATTTCTTGATCCCCCTCACCTTTGAGAATGGTCTATCTCCCTGCTTCCTGTTATCTTTTATTTTGCTCTTTATTTTTACTCTGGGTTTCTTGTATAAGAGAAACCATGTGATATTTAAGCTTGTGCATCTGATTTATTTCACTTAACTAAAATATGGTCTCAGGGTACATTAATTTTCCTCCAAATGACTTGAATTTGTCCTTCTTTATGGCAGAGTAGAATTCCATTGTGTATCACTACCACATTTTCTTTATCCATTCATCTGTGGATGGACACATAGACTGCTTCCAAGATTTAGCTCTTATGAGTTGTGCTGCTGTACACATGGGTGTGCATACATCATTGTCGTAGGATCTCTTTAATTCTTTTGGGAAGATACCTAGAAGGGGAATATCTGGGTCAAATGCAATTTCTAGTTTTCGCTTTTTGAGGAATCTCCATACTGATTTCCATAGTGGTTGTACCAGTTTACATTCCCACCAACTATGTAGAAAGTTCCTTTTACCCTGCAGCCTGTCCAGCATTTGTTGTTTGATTTCTTGATGGTGGCCATTTTTTCTGGGGTAAGATGGAATCTCAGTGTTGTTTTAATTTGCATTTATCTAATAGCCAGTGATGTTGAGCATTTCTTCATGTATTGGTCATTTGTACTACTTCTTCTGTGAAGTGTCTATTCATTTTACTTCTCCATTTTTTTGATTGGGTCTTTTATTGGGGGGGGATCTAATTTTTTTTGCATTCTTTGTATATTCTAGATATGAGTCCTCTGAGAAATTGCTGGCAATTTTTTTTTCCCATTCTGTAGGTTGTCTTTTCACTCTGTTGGTTGGTTGTTTTGTTGTGCAGAAGCTTTTTAATTTAATATCATCCCATTTGTTGATTCTTGGAACTATTTCCTGTACAACTGGGGTTCAGTTCAGAAAGTCCTTGCCTACGTCTATGAATTCAAGTGTTTTACCTATCTTCTCTTCCAGCAGGTTGTTTCCAGTTTAACATTTGGTTCTTTGATGTATTTTTATTTTAGTTTGGTACATAATGAGAGATATGGGTCTAGATTCAGTCTTCTGCATTTGGATAGCTACTTTTCCCAGCACCATTTATTAAAGAGGTTATCTTTCCTCCAGTGTATGCTTTTGGCCCCTTTGTCAAACATCAAATAGGTGAATATGCCTGGGGTTGTTTCTGTATCCTCTGTTCTATTTCACTGAACTTCATGTCTGTTTTTGTGCCAGTACTATAATTTCTTTTTAAATCACAGTAGCTTTTAAAAAACTTTTTATTTATTTATTTTTATTCATTAAGTTTATTAGTACATTTTAGGTATACAATATGATGACATTTGTCATTGGGAATTTGTACCTTTACGTGATATATCTTGGTTCTTATTTTTTTTTCCATTCCCCTGCCCTCCCTTCAACCCTTCCACCCCTCCCTATTTACAAAGACTTTTTCCATTTTTTCCTTTTCTCATATTTTTTCCTTTCCCTTCTTTCCTTTCCCCTACTCCTCCACTTCCCCTTCCCCTTTAGACCTTTTCTTCCTGTTTCACATTATCTGTTACACATTTTGATTCTTATTTACACTTTCAGTTTCTCACACCAGAGAAACTATTCAGTATTTATACATCTGTCTCCTATTTATTTCACTTAAGAGTATGGCCTCAATGTGCATCCATTTAGCTATAAGTGACTCTAGTTTCTCATTCTTTATGGCTGAGTAGTACTCTATTTTATTAAAAAAAGAAACACATCTTCCTTAGCCAGTCTCCAGTTGATGGGCAATTGAGCTGTTTCCAAGTTCTAGCTATTACAAACTGTGCTGCTATAAACATGGGTGTGCACATATTGCTGTGTTATGATTCTTTTAATTCTTTTGGGAAGATACCCAGCAGGGGAATAGCTGGGTCAAATGGGACCTCTAGTCCTAGTTCTTTGAGGTATCTCCCTATTGATTTCCACAGTGGTTGCACCAGTCTGCACTCCCACCAGCAATGGAAAAGGGTTCCTTTTTCCCAACAACCCTGCCAGCATTTGTTATTGGTTGTTTTCAGGATAGCTGCCATTCTTTCTGGGATGAGGTGGAATCTCAGTGTTGTTTTCATCTGCATTTCTCAAATGACCAGTAATGGTGAACATTTTTTCATATGTTTATTTGCTACTTTTACTTCTTTGTCTAAGAAATGTCTGTTCATTTCAGATGCCTGGTTTTTAATTGGGTCTTTAAGTTTGGGGGGTCTGACTTTTTTGAGTTCTTTATATATTCTAGATAGTAGTCTTTTGTCTGAGGAACAGCTGGTAAAATTTTTTTCCCACAATATAGGTTGTCAAATCTCAGTAGCTTTGTAATATAACTTCAAGTCCAGGATTGTGAGGGCCTCCAGCTTTGCTCTTGTTGCCCAGGATTGCTTTTGCTATTCTGGGTCTCTTTTTGTTCCATATGAATTTTAGGATTGTTTTCTCCAGTTCAGTGATGAAAGCCGTTTCAATTTTGATTGGGGTTATGTTAAATGTGTATATCAATTTTGGAAATGTGACCATTTTGATTATATTGGTGCTGCCCATCTAGGAACAGATAGGATGTCTGTCCATTTTCTGATGTCCCCTTCAATTTTTTTTTTTCAGAGTACTATAGTTTTAATTATAGAGGTCTTTCCTTAGGTTGCCTTCCTTAGGTTAATTCTTAAGTATTTAATTTTTCTTTGTGCTATTGTAAATAATGTTTTTTCCCTAATTTCTTTTCTCAGTGGATTCATTATTAGCGTACAGGAACACTATTGATTTTAGTGTGTTGATTTTGTTTCTTGCTACATTACTGAATTTGGTTATTAATCCTAAGAATCTTTTGGTGAATTTTTCTATGTAGAGGATCATATCATCTGCAAATAATGATAACTTGACTTTTTCCTTTCCAATGCACATCCTTCTTATTTTTCTTGCCTAATTGGTCTTGGTAATCTTTCACATATTATGTTGAACAGGAGTGGTGATCTTGTTTGTTTTCTTTGTTTCATAGATTTCTACTATTTATTTTTTCCTGTCTTTTACTCTCTTGAGCTCAGTTTTGTTGCATTTTTCTAGCTTCATAAAGGGGAAACAATATTTTTAAGCCTACCTTTTTTATTTTAAGTATGTAAAGGCATATGTTTAATGTTTACATTTTTGTGATATATTAACTCTTTTATCATTAAGCAGTATTTCTAGTACTAATCTTTGTGTTTGTCTACTGTGATATTAATATAACAAGCCCAACATTCTTAGGCTTATTACTGTTTATATTCTTTTATCCTCAGCCTGTATTTATATGTAGAATGTTTCTGCTTGCATTAGCCTATAGTTGGGTCTTGCTTTTGTATCTAGGCTGATAGTTTCTGCTTTTTAATTGGAACATTCAGTCCATTTATCTTTATATGATTATTAATATATTTGGATTTATTTCTGCCACTTTGCTATTTATTTTCCATTTTTCTCATCAGTTTTTGTTTCTTTGTTATTTTTTTTCCTTCTTTCTGTTGGGTTAATTGAATATTTTTTTAAGATTGTGTCTTAATTTCTCAAAAATGACAACAATTTAGCTGGTGTAGTGGCTCATGCCAGTAGTCCCAGCACTCTGCAAGCTGAGCAGGAGGATTCCAGGTTTGAGCCCAGTCTGGGCATCTTAGTGATTTAGGGAGACCCTGTCTCAAAATAAGAAATAAAAAGGGCTGGGGTGTAGCTCAGGGGTGCAGCCTGGGGTTCAATCCCCAGTACTGAAGCGGGGTGGGGGTGGGGGGGCAAAAACTACAGCAGCTTTTAGCAGTGTCGTTTCATTCACTTTTATCCTTTGTGTTGTTGTTGTTATTTTCATACGTATTATGTCACAAATTTCTTTTGAAGAAGTTAATGAAAGAAAAAAATACAGCCTTTTGTACTTTGATTTTTTTATCATTTGTGGGAATTATCATTCCTTCTTTTCCTAGAAAGAAAAAATACAGCCTTTCATACTTTGATTTTTTACCATTTGTGAGGATTATCGTTCCTTTTTTTCCTAGAACTTCTTTTCCTAGTTACCATCTGGTGTCATTTCCCTTCATCCTGAAGAACTTACTTTTTAGCACTTTGAATAGTTTAGGTCACCTGGTGATGAAATCTCTGTTTTGGTTTATCTAACAGTATCTTTAGTTTACCTTCATTTTTGAGTTATAGTTGTGCTTGATAGAGAGTTGAGCTTGACGAATTTGGTTTTTTTTCCTTTAGCATTTTTAAAAATCATTCTGCTCTGTTCCTCATGGAAATTAATTGTGATTCATATTATGCTCACCTTGTTGGTGACACATGTGGCCTGGTTGCTTTGGTATTTCAAATGACTGATTTTCTTGTTGTTTGCAGATGATCTGCAAAATGGCTGCAATGCTGAGTAAGAGCACAGTTGAGCGCCTGCTACTCCCTCGGTTCTGTGAGCTGTGTGGTGACAGGAAGCTCTTTCAAGTTCGGAAGGTGGGAACATAAGAGTTTCAAAACTCTAATTAAAATACTCAAAATCAGTTCCTCTAAGGTTTCTGTCTACATCTTCAGTAGGGAAATGTGGCCCTCATGAACTGTGTAAGGAAAATATTTGAACAGGATTCTAGTTTTTATTGCAATTAGGAGATACTTAGAGACCTGGAGATAAGAATCTTTGTGAGCAAATCAGTTGCTCTTGGGATCTTGCTGGCTGATGGTTAGATGCTGTTAACCAGACCTGCAAGGTCTTTGATTTCCTGGGGTGATTTGTGTCAGAACCCTCTTATTTTGGCTGTGCCTTCCAACCCAGCCCCAGCTTCCCTGTGAGTTGCTTGCCACTTAGTTGTCAGATTCTTCCTGTGCAGGCTGTTGCTGTCCTTCCCCCAACAACCTCAGCCTCCACCTTGCTGCCTGCAGGCCTTGCTCCTCTGGCCTCTCTGCATGGTTCATGGGCAAGATGATGGCCTCACTCACCAGGCAGAGACTGTAACAGCTCTCTTTTTTCCCGGTTGCTAACCAAATGCATTATGTATCCAGATCAATTAAGAGCCAGAAAAACCCTAGAATTGAGCACCTTGCAAACCTTCTGTTTTAGATGCAGCAGAGGCACCTAGCATGGTGCCGTGTGGGTGCTGGGCTTGGTAGGGGCCTCTTAGCTGCCTGACCGGAGGCATAATTCTTCCTGGGTTCTTGCTTGTTAGTTTTTACAATTTGTTAAGACAAAAAAAGAAAGAAAAGAATAATGGGCATGTCTTTTGCATTCTTAAGGTGTGTGCTATGAATTTTGGTGATGTTTGTCATGCTGTTGGACAAGAAGCCACTGAGAAATTTTTGGTATGTGAAGTTTTTTTCAATCCTAATTGGTGATTTACTTCTTAGTGCACTTTCTGAATCGGTGTAAGGTTTTGTACTTAGGAGTCTCTTATTTGGATTGGCAGCTCAGTTTTGCATTCATCAGTATGAAAGTTCTCAACTTGTGAAGTTACCCTTTTTCCTAAGCATTAGGCAGCTGGTCTGGGGTATGGGATGGAAGCAGCCTAGGGCCAGTTTCCTTTGGAATTTGCTGTTGTCTCCTGCAGTTCACAGTCCCTTGTTTCTTCTCACTGTCTAAGCCGCTGTCTGTCTCTTCTCCCCTCCTTATTCTACTACACTATCACATTGCCATTGGGCCTCAGAACCACTCGGATTTTTTTTTCTTGGTTGGTAGGTCACTGGCCTGTCAGGTCTCTTTACAAATAAATATCTTTTCTGCCTCATTCCAGTCACCTTTCTCAGTTCTGTACACTACCCTGATCTATGTGGGTTTCACCTCTGGGCAGGCATCCAGACTCTCCTGCCCACTGTACTATAGAATGTTTCTCTCTCCTTTCCACACCTGGCCTTTTGTTCAAAGTGCCCCATGAGAGTTTTTTGCATGGGGATTCGGAGGTTAGGGCCCCATCCTGTTCATCTTTGTTTCCCCATTGCTTTTACCTGGTGCCTGGCACCTAAAGGTGTTACTGTTATTGACAGAACGCCCTACCTGTATGGTGGGAATTTAACCTCAAAGAGTGTAAGCTTTAAATTATTTTTTAAATTTAAGTCCAGAACTTTATTTGTTTTGTTGGAAGTATAGGCCATGTCAACATAGTTCTAACCCAAGAATAGTTTGTAATGGTCTGCTGCTTTGAAGAGAATGTTGTCTTCTACTTATGTATCTGAATAAAGAACAGTAGTGACCAACATGGTAATTGTTGTATAGGTAGATATTTCTATGACCATATCATATTCCCATTTAGGAAACATTTTAGGCTACTTTACATTAGGTCTTTTTCTTTTTTTGGTACCGGGGATTGAACTCAGGACTTTGTGCTTGCAAGGTAGGCACCAGAACCACTGAGCTAAATCCCCAGCCCAGGCTATTTTACATTAGGATATTAAGATCAGAGCATCTTAAAGGATAAATTTTAAAAGAAAATGTAATCATGACCTTCATGTAAATATAAATGAACATATGTCAAAGATTATATTTAATAGCTGGGCATGGTGGCACAAGCCTGTAATCCCAGCATTTGGGAGGCTGAAGCAAGAGGATCACTGTGAGTGAGTTCAAGGCCAGTCTGAACACTATAGCGAGACCCTGTCTCAAAACACCAAAAAACAAAACAAAAAATAACTCCCCCAAACCATAAAAACCCCAAACCTTCAAAAAGCAAAAAAACCTGAGATTACATTTAACTCTTTTATAGGGAAAACCAGTAAGTGTTTAATAGAGAACTGAGAGTACCCCATATTTCCACTTGAATCAAGGAGTCCCAAAGGGAGCTCACAGAAAGACTCAGAACTGTGTCCGTGTCTAGGGTGGTAACTGATTGCGTTCTGTTGGGCACAGTTCAGATTGCTGCAGGCAGGATCTGTGTGTCACTGTCCTTCTGTCTGAACAGAGCTGTAGAACCTTGTCAGAGGCAGGGACAGGTAAGCAGGCAGTTGGGACATTAGTAAGTTTCAGTCTTTTACCATCTTTACCTATATTGCCTGTCATGAGTATGTCATTCTGCCTTTTCAGAGTTTTCTCTATTATCTTATTAAATTTAGCCAAGTCACTTAACTAAGTTAGGAGGTGAAGGAGATGTTACTTTCTTATCACACTTGCTCTGTCTCAAATGCTTCCTTTTAGAGCACTGTATATTTGCCTTTGTTCTTATTTTCCGGATCTGTCTTTACTGCAACATCGAGACAGGTTCTACCTATCCTTAGAGTAATCAGATTTGAGTAACTCTATTACTTGTTTTATTTTTGCTAGCTCCTCAGATTTTTCGAGCTCTGCTCAGATAACGTATGGGGTATGCGGAAAGCCTGTGCGGAATGCTTCATGGCTGTGTCCTACAACACCTCCCCTGAGGTCCGCAGAAGCCAGCTTTCACCTCTTTTCATCAGACTCCTCAGTGACCCCTGTCGCTGGGTGAGTGATGGGAGCCCCGTCACACTGGCCTTGCCACTGTCCACCTCACCAGCCGCATCCAACTTCTGGGCCTTGCTTCAGTGTCTGGATTTGTATTTTGTCCTTTCAATTACTGACTGGCATAATTAGACTTTGATCTTGTGAGGTCGAAATCTAATTTCAGGACATCTGAAATCTCCAAAACATGGAGGTGAATATTGAGGAAGTGGTACATACCTCAACATCTGCAGCAAGTAAATGTCAGAGAACTGAGAAGGAGAGCACTGTAACTGAGCAGTTAGCTTTTGTGTTACTACCATAAACTTGCCCATGACAATTAATAAGTATTGTTTGTTGTGGAATTAATATTCTAAAAGAATAAAAAGTGCATAATGGGGCCAAATTTCTGCTTATTTTCTATTGAAAAATAGTTTCATTGGAGTTTAGGGACTGATGTGGGAAGGAGTAAATTTGTATAGACCCAATTTGACGGGCATCTGGGGACAGCCGTCTGTGTCAGCCTGGGGTCAGCCTGGCCTCTGCTGCACTGTTCTTTCTCTCTGGTTTCAGGTGCGCCAGGCTGCCTTCCAGTCCCTTGGGCCCTTCATTTCCACCTTTGCAAACCCCTCCACGGCTGACCTGTACATTGGAGAGGACAGCACCCTGAGCATCCAGCCACCAAGCCAGGATCTGGAGGCTGACTTTGCCTCTGCCTCACCTAATCCCAGTGCTTGTGGTGATGCCTGCCCCACTAGGTACGCTCCCACCAAGATCATCACCAGACTCCCATTTTATCTCAAGCATCCACCTAGAATTCTGGCAGTCTGGAATTTTAGTAATAATGACCTTCTGGGTAAGATGGAATATTAGAGCTTTAATTATGTAAAGAAGCAAAAACTAAATGCAATAATGATTTTGAAACCTGACTACTGGGTTATAAATAATGAAGCTACTGTATCTCCTAAATTTAGATAAAATATTCATTGAGAGTAGTGATTAAATAACCTATAAAGAAAATTTTCTTTTACTTTTTGATTAATGAAATTCTTTGGCTAATTTACATAGGGAAAAATGTGATTCACCCAAAGTCCTATGTTCTTTTGTGAAGTAGGAGTTCTGTGCACATAAAGGTGACATTCCTGACCACCACTGATAAACCCCACAGTGCTTTGTATGGCAATTAATCTTAGGTTTTTCATATCTTCTAAGGATGGCATAACCCACCAAACAACTTGAGGTAGTTTATAAATGTCTCTGTATTATTAGTGTTATGCAGGAGTGTGAGAGCAGCCAGTTCATACCTCAGATAATACAGATCCTCTGAAGATTGCTTTGGCCTTCCCTTCACCCTTCCTCCATGAGAATTCAATGAGCTCCTGCTAAATGTCAGGCCCAACTGCCACACATATGGTATGATTGGAAAGTAGTCTGATATGATTGAAGAGTATAGTGAATGTTTAAATATTTTTAAAGATTTATTACAGTGAAAGACACATTGCTATTACCCCCCCCCCCAAATACTCCCTCTTTCCTTGAACACACTTATCCCATCATTCTTGGTGCTTTCTGAAGCAGTTCTGGAAGTCCTCTTTCATGTCTTTAATTGTGCTGTTGTGGCTGCCTCAATATCCTGAATTGACTCAAAATTTTTATTGACTTTGAGGAAGAGCCCAGACCTTGCATGATGCTAGTTGCAGTGATGTAAGTAAGGTAGATGAGGATACACTGTAATGTTTGTACAAGTCTGCCTCTCCATTGGGTGACACTTGGTAGCAGCATTCACTGTGTTTTTTATTGTATCTCATAAAAACACTTCCAAAAGAGGACTTCCAGGACTGCTACAGAAAGTGGCAAGAACAATGGATCAGTGTGTTTGAAGCAAGGGGGAGGATTTCTAGGAAGATTAATGGTAATATGTCTTTTACTGATATATATTTTATTTAAATATTCATCATACAATTTGGTCACTCCTATTCCTCATAAAGACTTTCAAGGTGGGTAACAAATAACCAGGTCTTGCCAGTTTTGGGACCTTTTTATTTCCCATCACCTGTCTGTGGTGGAGGCACTACTGGGCAGTAAACTGTTTAGGTGTAGGCACCAAGAAGTTTTTACAGCAGCCAGGACACATCACCACTTGAACTCAGTGAAGGGTTGGCTGAACGTCTGTGTAGCATTTCCCATGTATGCTGTACTGCCCTTGGAGCAGGGGCTACTTTGATCTCTTTCTCACTCGTGAGGTTTTAATTTTCTGACACCAGGGGTCACCAGAAGGCCTGGTGATGAGTTAGAGGAAAAGGACTGGGCTTGTGAGAATTTTGGTCACAGGATTTTCCATGTTACCTCCAGGCTATTACGTGGGACTGAAAGTCTGATTCCTTCTATTTAACCCAGTTCAACAAAGCCTGTGCAGACAGAGCCAGATCTACGTGTGGAAGGGACACGAGTAGAAACCAGTATTTTCCTGCATGGCGATAGCTCTTCCAACGGCCTAACAGAAAACCCAAAGGAAGGTCCTGCTTTGGCTGGAGCTGAGTTGACTAGGCTTTCCCCAGAGGCCAATGCCATCTTGGAACTCCCTTCTACTAACAACTTCCCTATCAGTAGCCACCCAGAGAACTCAGATGATGTATTCAGTAATGTCCTTTATTGGCGAACTCCTCTCCCTGACATCAGCAAAGACATGGAGCTGTTTCTGAGTGAGGCTGGCGCTCAGGAAGAGGGCTGTACAAGACCTGAGAGTGTGTACAACAGCTGTGTAGCCAGAAGTGAGATTCAGAAGGTCCTCAGGAGTTTACAGGAACATATGATCTGTGATCCAGATGTTCAAGGTAAGTTCATTCTCCTTAAAGAGAAAATGGAATAGGATGTTTCTGTGTTGTACATTGCACATGGCCACTTCCTTCTTCCTGAGGCCTGTATACTAGTACGTGTGTCTGCCTGTCTTTATTTACACTGTACATGCCTGTAGGGAAGAGACTGGTTTGATCTCACCATGGCCGGTAAAGTCAGAGACGTTTCCATGTGGACCTGTGTGAAGACTACACCTCCTTGTTCTGAGGACAGATGTGCGCAGCTTGAAGTCTGGTCTAATGGAGCAGGGGATGGTGGTTGGGCATATCTATAGCGTGAAAGTCTCATTAGCTCCATGGCTGCTATGATGTCATTTCCCGCGTCCAGTGCCCTTTCTAGTAATGAACAGCTAAGGGTGGTGTTCCTTTAGGAGCTTATTAAATCATCCCTTAGCTAAACTCTAAGGGTTCTGTCTTTGTGCTGCTTGGAAAAGTACAACTTCTTCTTTGGGCTATTTTTCATTTTATGACTAGTGCTCCCACTGAGCGTCTGATCTGAGAGCCAGACCTTGCAATCCATATCCATTATCACGACTCTTCTTTCTCTAAACAGTGCTATATTTGTATTCCTTGAGTTGGAGAAATTGGAAAAAACAACACTTGCTGCTGTTGCTGGGCAAAGCTTTGTGAAGCTTTCGAGAAGAGAAATGTGAAGATCCAGTTAGCCCTATGATTATTCTTTGTCCTTAAGTTTGTGAAGGAAATTAAATTAGTGTTTGCTGAAGGAATGAACACATGTAACGTATCACATCTAATAGCTATAGACAAAGGTCTGGTTTTGGAAAACACACTACTGGATCTGTCTGATCCCCAGTGTTAGGACCAGAGCAGGGGGCCAGACAGCAGTGAGGCGGACTTTTTGCCCTGGCTTCTGGTTGAGGGGACTGTGCAGGAGCCCCACATAGCCTTTGGTGAGGGCAGGGACATGATATGCTCCGGAAGCACAAGCAGGAAGCTCCTCTTTCCTGGGGACAGAGCAGATGTCTGGCAGAGGACATCTCAGAGCAGGTGGGATTTGACCTGGGCTTGGGGAGGGCGGGAAACCACTATCTAGGGAGGTGGAGAGATGAATGCCAGAGAGTTCTTTCAGTTCCTTGAAGCCATTGTCTGTAGTATCTTACATGTATATGCTGCTTAACTTCTTTGTAAGGAAGGATTTACCACTTTCCTTAGATCTTGAAAGCATCTGTAACCCTAAAAGACTCAGGAAAAAAAATGACATGTTTTGTTTGTGGGCTGGTCATGGCAAGGAATGTCCCTCAGGTCTTGGAAGCACCTGGTGTGCTTCTCTAAGGAGATGGGACTTGCCTTGGGCATGGTGGGACTTGTCCTGAGCCAGCTATAAGTTCCAAACGTTTGAATGAATTTTGGGGTGTGTTGAGTCTAACTGGTGGAAAATAAGATGCAGGAAGTAGTTTGTATGTACTGGGAGGTTGGAGACATGGAAACATGCAGTTTTATTTTTATAGAAGGATACGTGGAATATGTCATCTTTTTTGTTATGCAATCTCAGTCATCTTGTAGACAGGTAGCCCTGGGGGCTTATTAAGATCATTACTCACCAAATTGGTCTACTCTTACAGTTGTCTGTGTGTGTGTGTGTGTGTGTGTGTGTGTGTGTGTGTGTGTAGCAGAAAAGGTAGCATCCTATTTTATAAATAGGGAAAAAGATATCCCTTGCCAAGGTGGGGGACCTCCCAGCCATCATTGTTCAATAATGTTATATTATCTTTCTGTGGAAGACAGTGGAGTCAAACTCTGGTTTTCCTGATTAAGGCTTTTCAAGTTCAGATTTGATGTCTCTTATGTACCTTGCATTTAGTGAAATGGTTACTATCATGTCCCTAACTGTGCACCTTGCTGAGGAGACTCCAGAGCCCTGCTTCCAAGTGGTTTTCGACTCTGGAACAGATGTGCATGTCTGTGCACTGCTCACATCTCGTAGCATGGTGCACACTTCTCTGAAATAAGCCCCACAAGCCACATGAAGTTATTACAATTCTTGAAACTTCTCTCCCTGCAGCTCAGGTTCAGGTATTATCTGCTGCCCTGAGAGCTGCACAGCTGGACTCCACGAATGAACCTGAGAGCAGGCCACCAGAAGGTCTAAATGAAGTGTCCATTTCAGATCCCAGCTCTGCCCCTGACAATCAGATCCCTCCGTCAGCCTCATCATCTCAGAATGAGCTCTCTGTGGCAAGGATATTACAAAGCACAGTAAGTATTTGCCTTATCCCTCAGCCACCGAGGATGTGACAGAAATCACAAAGCTGCATTTTCTTTTATTAATATATCCCTGCAGAGAATATAAATGGCAAGTTTCATTTCATTCTTAAGGTCATGTTTTGGATAACTAGACAACCAATCAATCAAGTGATTGATAACACCGATTCTCTTCCATGGAAACAGGGTGGAGACCAGAAATTACCTTCCCTCTGCTGGTGGTAACAACAACTGGTTCTGTGGGGGCATTAACCATATAAATGTTCTGTGTCAATGCTAACAGTCATTTACATCTTTTAATAATGGCAGAGAGTGAATTCATGCAGTTCCTAGAATTTAAAGTTGTCTGAGGCCTTAGAGAATGATTATCACTTCTAGCCCCTCATTTTACAGGAGCCCTAGTGGCACTAGCATGCTGCTCTTTGGAGGAAAAACCAGCAGTGCCTACTTTTCATCCTGCAGCTCCAAGCCAGCTCCTTTTGAGACCAGGGCCTTGAAGCTGGTTGGGGAGCAGCCTAAGACTTGTATCTTCCTTGAGTCTCTCCGGAAGCCTTCCAACCTCTTGTAGCTGGCGGGGGGGCCGGGGGGGTGGGCCCTGACTGACTCCTCTACCTCCCTAATTCTATTCCTGGTAAGCTTGCACTTGGAACACCTTAAGCTGGGACCTCCCACAGGTAGGGGTAAGAGTAGAGAATTTAAACTAGAGTTGTCTGTGATTGTGAAAGTCGGAAGAAAATCAACACTTTCTCTTTACCGTGGACCATGAAAGACAGGCTCTTCAAACTCATGGTCTTCCAGGTCAGAGTGAAAAATCAATCCTATGTTCATAACAGTTTATAATTTAGTTTTAGCAATTAAACTAACTTGTCACCTCTTGCCCCTTATAGACCTACTCCAATAAAGCAAAATAGGACAAAAACTGCAAAAAATCAAATATAAAAGGTTTAAAATTGGTTAAGGTTATCATTGATTCGATTAGTAAGACATGCATGAGATGATCTTATTTTGCTGGTTTGTCTCTTAAAAAAAAATGGCACAAAAACTCATGTTGTTACTCTTGTTCCCATACTACAGAAACCATGTGTGTGAAGTAGAAAGATGCGTGACTGCATTGACCTTGGTGGGGTGTAATGGTATTTGGATATTTATCAGAGACAGAAGAGAAAGAGAGAGAGGGAGGGAGGGAGGGGAAAGAAAGGAAGGAAGGAAGGAAGAAAGGAAGGAAAAGGAAGAGTAGATGGATGGATGGAACGAAAGAAGGAAAAAGAACAGATTCCTCTAAATTAGGGCCTTTGAGTTATGGGTGTGAGGGGCTTTGTGCCATCAGGACTCTGTCTTTATGTAAGTGTAGGAGTTAGTCCATTTATGTTTGCAGCTTGGCTCTAAAGTCTAGTGGGATCAGGCCTGAGGTCTCCAGCTGCAAAGGAAGGAAGAGGAAACAGAAACACAAGAGAGCTTGGACAATGAAGGGAAGGCTTCCTTGTGCAAGATGCTGGGAAATAGTGCCATGGTGGGGGCCCCAGAGCTGGGGAGCTGACTGCCCCACCTGACTCTTCCGTGGTGCTTGTTTCTACATGAAGTGCTCAGGGGAGGGGGGATGCTGCTCTCCCATGTGGCTCTTTTGAAGAGCGTGGAAACCATGTGGCAGAAGCCCATCTGTGTCCTCTCCCCAGGCCCCTCTCGCTGGCTACGACTGCATCTTGCATTTGTGGGTTTAGCATGATGAGGTGGGTAAAAAACATGTAAATCTCCTGAAGACTCAGATTCTTCTAGAAAGGGGGTGTGGGGCAGTGAGTGGGTGCACAGTAGCCATTCCAAGTACTGCCCCACTGCAGGGGTGGGTTGGGAAGTGAACTCCAGGGGCTTGGCTTGTGTCGGTTTGCTTAGACCTTGGCTTGGCTGCTGAAGTAAGAGCTGTACATAGCAGTTGCAGTGAATAGTTTGGAATAAAATTAATTCTTAAAATGACAATTGTGATTCCAACCACACATCTTAGTATACGTGAATTTATTAACTTGGAGAAATTGAGGTTTTCATACACAAGAGAAATCTTAGGTTATTATTCCAAAATATTTCTGTTTTATCATATATTCTGTTAAAATAAACCGTACCTTTCCATGAAAACCTTGGGAATTGAAGGTTCTGGTAGCATGCCTCAGAGTAAACGAAGCATCTGTCAGTATATTAATCGACTTTCCTGGATCATATATTGAGCTGATTTGTCAAAATCTATTAGGCTGGTAGACAGTATGACATTTCAAGTGCAAGTTGGAAATCCATGTTATGGTTGAAGGAGAAGGTCAGGTTCATCTCAGTTAATGTTAATCAATGATCAGAGACCAATATGTCACTGCTGAATGTTCTTGCTCATTTTAATTGTTAACCTGATGTAAAAGTTCATCACCAAACATCAGGAGTGTTTGTACATGTGAAAACTGAGAAGAGTTTATTAAGTAAATACTCCTTTATCTGCCATGTCTTTTCATTCAGATTCACTGTCCCCCGCTCCCAGTCCCCCCAGTTTTCCCACAGAGGTCACTGTAGGGTCTGATTCCTGAGAAAAGCTATAGGTACTTGCTCTGCCATTTCTTGCAAACCTTGTCTTTCCTTCTGGGGAAGCATAAACGTGTGAATGGTATTTGTGAGTGTTGGCTAGCTACAGTAGGGAGATTCTGGGGTTAAAGGCTAGTAGATGCAGGCTCAGCTTGTTGGTAGTCACCAGCTTTGATGTCAGCCTTTGTTTTTTTCTAAGCACCTTAAGTAGTCTTGAAATTAACATGTATGAAATCTATTTCCCATAACACTTAAAATGACTGGTCTATAGGATAGGTGTGCAAATAAACTTTTTAACACCTGGAAAGATACTACTGGCTTTAAGACATGTTCTTGGGTTGGCTTGTGAAGACATTTCTGGTATGAAAGAGGATACTCTGGAGGGGGAAAAGATGGACAGCTTCCTCCTCTGGCATAAATCAGTAATGTGTCAATCAACTTTGTAGGATCCTGGTGATGTCCAAAATGGAGCCAGTGACCATTGGGAGACTCAGCAGAAGCCTGAACCAACCACACTTGAGGAGAATAAATCTAATTTACAGGTTTGTTCCTTGTGGGGGAGGGGGTGGTGGAAGAAAAGAAAAAAAGCAACTCAAACCTCTATATTTTCTGAAAGTTAAGTTTAAGAATGGCCATTGAAGCTGGGTCCAGTGGCATATACCTGTAATCCCTGCACTCTGGAAGGCTGAAGCAGGGGGATCACAAGTCTAAGCTTATACTGGACAGTGACTTAGCAAAAGCCTGTCTCAGAGAAAAAGGCTGGAGATGTAGATATAGCTCAATGTGAAGGCATCAGGTTCAAGTCACGGTATTGCAAAAAAAAGTTATTCAAAGCCAATATTTTTCTGTCACTGTTAATTATATATCTTAGTTCACAATCCATGTTACTAATGTTTCCTCTCTAACTTAAAAAAATGAATCCTCAAGTACTGTTTAATTTTTTAAATTAAAAATATTTTTTTTTGGTACTGGGGATCAAACTCAGGTCCTTGTGTTTGCACAGCAGGCGACGAAACCACTGAGCTAAATCCCCGGCCCCCTCAAGTACTGTTTAAAGTCCTCTGAACAATCTTGTGTACTATTTTAATAAAACTAAGCAATATAAGAAAAGAACTTTGACATCTAACCTTCATGTTTAGAGTCTGTGTATGAATCACTTGCCCTTTTTTTTGGTCTAGGAGGTTGAGAGCTGCTTTTGTTGAACTGTTTTTGATTTTGTTCTATCTTATGAATGGGCTTCTTCTGCTGAGTAATTTCCCTTAAATGATCTTAATTATCATGATGCATTGTTTTCACAGAGATAAACATGAGTAAAGTAAGGTTTTAGGAAGGAGGCATGCCATCAGCTGGAAAAACAGCAATGGCCTGAGAAGAGGTCTTGGGCATCTCCACACTCCACACACTCATGGCTGGGTGAGCACTGAGCAGACTGGACTGTCTAAGCCAGTGATGGCGAACCTTTTGGAGCTTTCATTGATGCCAGCAGCCCACTGCGGCACACATGCCATACTCACCATCACTGGCCTAGATGGTTGTCAGTGATGCCAGATGTAATAGAAAAGATGAAAGTAGGGATTGCCGCAGCTTCCATTAGGACTGAAACCTCACTCCCTGGATAAAATAAGCTCATTAGCCCAAAGCTTTTTGGCTTAGGTAGGGCTTCTTGCTCCTCTCATATTTCTGCTATGCTGTTTTCACCTTGGAATTCCATATTCCTTGTTTTTCATGAGCTGACTGTTCTCTTTGACCTTATTTCCTACAAACCTGATGGTTTCCTTCCTCTCCTGTTTCCTAGGATATAATTCCTCAGCCATTGCTGGATGAGTTCATGTCAATGACAGACCCTGCTCGAGCCCAGACCGTGGACACTGACATAGCCAAACAGTGTGCCTACAGCCTCCCCGGGGTGGCACTGGCCCTGGGGAGGCAGAACTGGCACTGTCTGAAAGGCACCTACGAAACACTGGCTTCTGATGTTCAGGTAGAAACAACCATTTCAGAGGCACGAGAATAAAAACGCAGTCATCTTATCGGGAGGTAAAGGGAAGCTACTGCAGTAAGGCTTGTTGGCCTGAGTTTCATGTGGATGCAGATTGGCACATTTACTGGCCTCTGATGAAATATAGCTTTAAGTGGCCAACACCTGGCAGCATCCATTTTGCTCCAGAAATGCCATGGAAGAGGTGAGACATGTTGACTTGCACTTGCTTGTTGTGATTTGTGTGTCTGCTGTGCACCCCTAGTGGAAGGTCCGTCGGACCCTCGCCTTCTCTATTCACGAGCTGGCTGCGATTCTTGGGGATCAGTTGACAGCAGCCGACCTGGTGCCCATCTTCAATGGATTTTTAAAGGATCTGGACGAAGTACGCATAGGAGTACTTAAACATCTGTATGATTTCCTAAAGGTAGGAAGAAGGGTTGAAGCAAACCAGAAAACCCCTCCTTTTCCAGCCAGTTTTATTAGACTCTGGATATGTATAGTATCAATGAAAAAAAAATGGCAGTTGTCTGGATTTCTTCAGTTGAAATGCATCATCTAGTATCTTAAAGTGGGTGTTCTTTGATCGACAGGAAATACATTTTCTATCTTTCCTCCTACCCCTCCTGTCCTTTAGGAGCTGCAGCTCTATAGAGGGCAGTAGAACATCACCCACCACACTCCTTGCCCCGGCAGTCACCTGACTGCCCAGAGGTCACCCGGGGAAGAGCCTGGGCTGGCGGCTAGTCTGGGTTCTGCAGGAAGGAATTTTTCTGCAGGATGTTGCAGCTTCCCTTCTTGCATTTTCTTTCTTTTCTCTTGTCCTTAAAGAATGATGAATGTGAAAATAAGAGTTTAGAAATGACCTGGAGGTACTAATTACTTGCACCCACATGACCCAGAGCTGCCCTCGAGAGACTATGGTGCAGACTCCCTTCCTGTGCAGTCGCCATCACAGCCGAGCAGCAGCAGTACATTATCCCCTGAACACACCGTGTGCTGCTTCTCAGGGAGGCTATGAAAGGAGGAAGTCCCGGGGTGTGTGTGTAGGAATACTCGAGTACACACACCCACCAGCAGAAGGGCTGGAGCGTGCAGGGCGCATTTGATGTCTGTTAGCAGCAGTTGTTAGCTTACAGCCCCACTGGGCCATAGACTGCAAGGGATGAAGACCATGCAGAGTTCTGCTAATGATAAATGTATAATCCGAAGCAAAGTAAAGAGGGGCACTGGGGTCATTTGGAGGGATATATTTTTACTAATATATATACATTTTTTAAAACAGTTGCTTCATGAAGACAAGAGGAGAGAATATCTTTATCAGCTTCAAGAATTTGTAGTGACCGATAACAGAAATTGGAGGTTTCGATATGAACTAGCAGAGTAAGTAAAAACCTATTTGGGGTTATGAAAAGGCAGATCAGAAGAAATAATTCTGAATTTTCCTACCTTATAATTGATTTCTAAACCAGCAGTAATAATGTTCTTTTAGATAAAGAGATTATGTTTTATTAAGATATACAATGAATTCCAAAGTCTCCGGGGAGACATTTCATTTTCACATGAAGACAGGGCTGGAGTCACTCTGGAATTAGAGTGTTCTGCTGTTCTATAAGGCAATTTATTTGAACCAAATAAAAGATGAATCACCCACTCTTCAGTATTTTTCTGTTAATCGGAGCAGTTTTGCAAAGCTTTCTTGAACATTCTGAGCGCAACCCTCTCTGTAGGGTACACCGTGTTTTATGTACTTCAGCTTCTAAAGAAAATTGGTTGACAGTGAGAGATCTGAAAAGGTCTCACCCAGACGAGACGATTATTAAATAAAAATGTCACCCAAGGTGCCTCATATCTGTACCTCATTTCGTGTGGGAAGGAGTTATTCAACTCCATCTTGTGCCAGCAAAAGGAATGTTCCAGGTCCTGGTGATTATGAAAGAGTGACACTATCATGTAGCATAACTCCCCTTCCCAAGGTGTATCATGTGCTTTTCATTATAAGGAGTGGATTTGTTTGTGCTGGTGGTTGTTGGGGTTTTAGTTTCCGCCTTGTTGAGATTGATTTCGGTATCATTCCATTTTTCTTATCCACAACTAGAAATCTCTCAAATAATTGTCTTCCCCAAAGAAATTCATCAGCCCTTTGCAGCTATTCAGGATATGATTTGGCTGATGCCAGGGGCACGCTGGAAGATTTTTCTCTTTGCTGTGAGCTTTAATCATTATGCTTAATTTGAGAGATTGAGGTTTAGTCATTATGCTATGTTCCAGGCATACTCTTCCAAAAAAATGAAGAAAAACAGGCCCAGGTTTTCCATGACTGCATTGCGACCTCTGGCGGCCGCCCGCGGGAGCCCTCCTGGCCGGCTGGGCTAGGCCGACCGGTTTCCCGGGAGATGGGTGGGCTCCGTCCCGGGGATCCGTTATCTCTCGGCAAGCGCTCCTATCTTCCATCTCGTGCTTATTGAGTGCTTATTGAAGCCCGAGCGGCTGATAAGGATTCTGTGCTCCCGTGCCCATGATATTGGTATCATTTTTCTGAAAACAGTGCATTTTGATATGAAAGTATTCGCTGGCACTCCTGCCTTCTGGCTGTAACTCCCTCCGCATCTCTTTTTCATTTCCTTTGGTTGCCTGGGTGAAAATAATGCCATTTATTTTCCTACCCTTCTCCCCCAGCCCCATTTAGAAAATAGTGAGAGCATTGGTAGTGGGTTTGCTCGGCTAGCTGTCACAACGCGTTTTTCCCTTTTGTCTGCCGGAGAAAGAGCACACGCTCCGCTCGCTCGGTTCTCTGCAAGCGGACCAGCGGTCGCACGAAGCCGAGCGGCGGGAGCCCGCAGCGGCCAGGATCGCGGCGCGTTCCGCCTCCCCAGCCGCCGCAGGAGCGGCCAGACGGCCCGGGAGCCCTGCGAGTGTTCCCTTCATCTGTTGATCTTTGGGAACTTCAGCATTTGGGCTCTTTTACGTTATCTGATTTTTAAAGTTTCATGTGTTATTTAACTGATAACCTAAAATTGAAATATTAAATCTGTGTTCATAAATTTCTCAGCCTCAATTTTACAAAGTCTAATTTATTGCCTTTTTGTTGGTGTGCATATATGATGAATTAATTTTTTTTCATATTTCTTCACATGGCCGGTTCACTTAGTTTCCTTGCTGTTGGCATCTTTCTGCCCGAAGTCCTGCCAGGTCTTCATTGCAGTTTTATTTCCCAGCCTGGCTGTTTTTATCTAGAAGAGGAAATGAGAGTAAAGAGAAATCACTAAGATACTTTTTGGACCAAAAATAATTTTGTTTTTCCTTCCAGACAGCTGATACTAATTTTGGAACTCTATAACCCCAATGATGTTTATGATTATTTAATGCATATTGCCTTGAGATTATGTGCAGATAAAGTTTCTGAAGTTCGGTGGATCTCCTTCAAACTAGTAAGGAATCACTGCCTTTTCTGTCTGTGGAATTCGTAAATAGGAATATTTATGGATCTCCTATTTTAACTCATTTTTTTCCTAGACTTAGTTTTTCAGTTCACTTATTAAATGGGTTTTTGAATTTTAAAATTAACTGTATTGTGTCGAATTGGAGGGCAGGTTCTTTGTTCAAAGTTGAATGCTTCAGGGATGGAAATTAGAGATGAATCATTTTATATATGAAACCCTTTAAATAATTACATAGTGTTTTTTAAAAATACTCTACAGCTTGGTTTTGTAGCAGTGTTTAGTGAGCAGAAACTCCAGTACAGAAGAGCTGATCCTGTTTTATGTGGGTTTATACTGGCTGAATACTGACAAAGAACATCTCATTTGAAAATATTGATTTTAAGATACTTTGATAGTATTAAAATTTATAAAAATGACATGATGATTTAGTTATGTAAAGGAACATGTTCTAAAACTTGGAAGGTTAGCTTAATAATATATTTTGCTAATGCCAGTACCTGGGATAATTTAATTTTTTATGAAGGGTTTTATGTGAACTCCCATATATTTAAACATATTTTTCTCTGTGTTCTAATGATTACTGTGGAAAAATCACTTTCTCTCATGCTTTTCAATTTATTTTAAAGATAGAAGGGTGCATACAGTTGTCTAGTTCTCATGTGGTTATAGTTCACAAGGATGGCAGTGTTTTAAATGGCTTTTCTGATATTTTTCACAGGTTGTGGCAATTCTGCAGAAGTTCTATTCAAACAGCGAAAGTGCACTGGGGTTGAATTTCATCAATGAACTCATCCTAAGGTTCCGGCACTGCTCAAAGTGGGTTGGAAGGCAAGCTTTCGCTTTCATTTGTCAGGTTAGCACGGCCAGGGGAGAATCTACTCTGTGGGTGTGTTTGCCGTATGATACGTCTTCACCAAAGAACCCTAAGCCTTGGGTACTAGCTGGGGCCGTGGGGACCGGGTTTCCTAGCCCTCTTCTCCCGCAGGGGAGTGTGCCAGTGAAGTGAAGGGCCATGCCCGGGGCTGGCACAGACAGTGACTAAGCACCTACAGTGCCCTGGGCATCCTCTGTCTACAGATGGCAGTGTGAACAGCAGCTCTCCCGAGCCTGCTGTCCAGCCCACAGTCAGCCCTGTCATGTCCATTCCAGGCCTGTCCACTCTTGTACCTCACCAGCCAGCAGCCTTGCAGGGTGTGTGTTGGGGGGCATTTAACCTTAGTTCATGCCAGCTTACCCAGCTACTCAGATCACCCTCTCTACTGACCGTCTTGGAAATGAAGGACTTGTTTGGCTGAGGACATTGGCAGTGATGGTGGCTGCCAAGCATCCAGGGTCCTGGCATCTGATCCTCTATAGGAGCTCCTGTGTATTAGGCGAGGTATACTCATTTACATTTAGACTGTTGTTTTAGATGAAGCATTTGAAGCCCAGAGAGGTTAAGTGGCTTGTTTAGGATCACACAGGAAGTCTAAAGCCTAAAATAATAATTTTTTTCCTGCTGAAGTTATTTTAAACTTTCTTAATTTTTCATCACACACATTTTCCAGCACATTCAGAGGTGAAGGGAATGGTGTAGTGCATATCCAGTCATGCTGATCATACAGTAAGGCCAGGGGTGGACGCGTCTGACCCCAGGCTCCAAATCTCCCTTCTTGCCCCTCCTAACACCAACCAAAGGACCCATGAGCGCTCTGTTGAGCTGGAGCAGCACCCGGGGGCCTGTGGCCATGTCTTGGAGAAATGCCGGCTCTGAGACCACAGGCTCGGCAACACGGCCTTTTGTGAAGAAAGGCCAGGGTTCCAAATCATTTCCAGCAAAAGCATAAATGAAATATTTGTGCTTTTATTTTTTCATTCTTTGAGATTTTTAAAATCTGTAAAAACAAAAGGAAATGACATCAACTCATTTTTTTCAAGGAAAATCAATGGGGTCTTCTTTTTTTGTTCTCATTAATAAATTATTAAAGATCTAGAAAACCCACAAAAGCACAAAGCGAAGTAAAGGTTACCCAACAGCCAAGAATACCACTGAGGGGCCTTGTTGATCACCATTTGAACACAGATCTAGGTAGAGGTCATAAAAAGGGTACAGGGGCCCATTTGGAGTCAGACCCACCTGACTTGAACCCACTTCCACTCCCTCCTCACAGAGCAGCAGGGGCGGTAGTACATGCCCATCCTGGAGTGGAGGTCAGCCCCAGCGCCCGCCCACCCAGGCTTGTGTTCCTGAAACAGTGCCTGGGACCCAGCAGGAACTTGGTGGCTGTCAGCACTGTGGCTTCTGAGCCACCACCCAGGGCACGATCTGCCCTGCAGACCCAGAACACATGTGCCTGGCTCTGATCCCCACTCTGCTGCCACCTGTTGGTCATGAGACCATTGGATGTCACTACCACATTGGACTAGAATTTTCTGACCTATAGAACAGGCTAATTTCAATCACTAAGGCTAGTTGTGAGAGTTAAGTGAGGCAGTGTACATAAAACTCTTTGTAAGTGGAGAAGTGGTATGCAGATGTTGGAATGTGCAGTGTTTATCAGCTGCTTATTGAGCTCTGGGCATCTGGGTATGGATAGCCAGGCCCCTACCCACAGAGCCTGCATCCAGGTGAGTGCAGAGGTGAGATTGCGAACCCCTCTTGGCCAGCTGAATGCAGTGTGGCAGCATTGTGCCGGACCTGCTTTTCGTAAAGGACCTGCCATTGTACATTTGAAGAAACTGAGGCATAGAAAGGGTGAGCCACTTACCCAAGGCCGTGCAGAGCTAGTCAGTGACCAGGTTAGGTTTTCAGCCTGGGTAGGTCAGGTCTGACCCCAAAGCCTATGCTTTTCTTTCCAGTTCTTATACTACTCATAAACCAGCACCTGGGGGTGAATTATAATAAGAAACATAACCAGGTTCAGTGCTTGAGACTTAAAAGGTTCACAGACACGTACCCCTCGAACCTATCTATTCTGAAAAGACTGCTTTGGAATGACAGGAGTATTTGTTTTTAGCATACTTGGCAAGTGCTGTCTCATTTGGCTGTCTCTTTGTTGCTGCAGGCCGTGGTGAGTGAGGAGTGTGTCCCAGTGGACCAGTTTGTTGAGCACCTGCTTCCCAACCTCTTGAGCCTCAAGTCAGATCCTGTGCCCAACGTGAGGGTTCTGCTGGCCAAGGCTCTGCGGCAGACCTTGATGGCAAAGGGTACACATTCTCAGTAAACTCCAGCAGCGGCGAGAGCTCCTCTAGGGGATTGGGAAAAGTTGTCTGATGTGTTATGGAAATTAATATGCTAACTTCTATGTGTAATAGTATTTGTAAAATGACTAAGGAAACAAATGGCATTCAGTCTTTAGAGGATTCTGGAAAGGAGGGAAACTTGTAAATTCTTTCATTGTTGTTTTTGCAGTACTGGAAATGCAAGGCCTTCACACTAAGCTACATTCTCAACTTTTTTTGAGGGGGGGATTGGCTCTTGCTATGTTGCCCAGGGTGGACTTGAACTTGCAGTCCTCCTGTGTTAGCCTCCCTAAGTGCTAGGATTATAAGAGTGTGCCTCCTTGCATGGTGAAACTTGTAAGTTTTGAGTTATGATTGAAAGATTATGAAAGTTAACAAGCTTAAGCCTTAGCTGCCATTAAATTATAATGATTTTTTTTAATATAAAATTTCTGGAAAATGAGTTACATGAAATTGGCATACAAGATAATGAAAAAAAAACCTCAACTTGCTAGACATGCAGACAGTACAAGGAATGAACTTGTGTGGGCTCTGAGCATCTTGCCAGACTTTCATTTCTTCCCACATGAGAACGATCACCTCTGATACTTCCATGTCCTAACCTAGTATGTCCTTTAGCTCCTTTTTACACCTTATTATACCACCTACATTTTAAAAGTTAACATGCTGACAGATGCTCCTTTTGGTACAAATTTTGGGAAACTAGGTTAATGCAATTAAAATATTATGAAGGGCTGGGCCAGGGCTTTAGCTCAGTGGCATCATGCCTGCCTTGCAAGTGCAAGATCCTGAGTTCGATCCCCAATACCAAAAAAAAATTATGAAGTGCTTATATTCTTAACAGCTGTGTGGTTTTGCTCCCCACAAACTGACTAATATGCTTAAATAAATGTTTATGTTATACAGAGACATCAAATCTCAAGGCATCACATTACTCACCCACAAGTCACATACGTGAGGCTCCTTGTTCAGAGCTACTCATAGGTAGTGGGAACCCGCGTTCCCTCCTAACCATTTATCTCTAACATGGGAGAATAGCACCTACCTCACAAGAGGCAGTAAGTTAAATGACAGGGAAACATTGCCCATCACCACCAGCACTGCCTTACTGCTCTAACTCCTGTGGCTATGTGTGGATACATTTTAGACTCACTCGCCTCATGTTCCAGTCTGTCGTTAAAATGCTTTGTACAGTACCATAAGAAATATTCAGATCCTCAGAAATTTTCCTAATCATCCATCTCTTGTTTGATCAAATCATTTTGCTCACTCTTTCAATATTCTCTCGGGGTTTTGATGTTGGAGGACGTCTGGATCTCTTCTCTGTTGTTAACAGATTCACAACCCTTACAAAATTGCTCAAACCACTTGTAAACAGTGTTTCTGGTCACTGCAGCATCACCATACACTAATTTTAATATTTGATGTGTTTCTTTAGCACTTTTTTGCAGTTTGAAACAAAAATCTCATGTTAATGCACTGCATGATCCATCATTTATGGAATTTTAAAACCACTCCTCTCAACTGTGGCTCAGACTGACTGCCCCAGGCAAGTTGAAACTTGTCACACACAGTTACTGAGGTTCAATGTGCTCTTCTAATGAAGATCCCTGCCTTTTTGTTAGATGGCCAAATGGCATCCAACCACATTCACTGTTTTTAACCACACCAAGTACACTTAAGAATGTCTCACCTCTTTAGAGGCACTTTCCTGTGGTAACTATAGTGACAACTGGTGTCAGCTGAAATACCAGCACGACAGCACCCCAGCTTCAACGGCTTGTACAGGCAGTGTTCATCCTGCACTTGAAACTCCAGGCTACTGACCTGCACATATGCTGTAGACAAACTTCAGGGGGCCCAGGTCCACCCTGGTCCGGATTCTTGGACCCACTGGTGAGGCCTGCCAGGAACCTACTAAAAAGTATGCCAGATCCTCCCTTCAACCTCCTGGGCCAAAAAGTGTAATGATATTATTTTGTAGTTGGTAAGAAGACATTTATAACCCAACCTAGTCGGTCATTTTAAACCTGAACAAGACTTAATGTAAGCTGTGTTCTATGGATGGATTATAGCTATGTCACAATATAGGACACAATTTAAGCTCTTCCCTGCTTGTACATTTCTTGCCATTTTAGCCCTTGCCAACAATCTGTTCTTCCTCCTGTATTCCATACATTGCCTTCCATACATTCCATACATTATCTTTGGTTTTAGGGGAAAACAAGATAGTAACAATTTTTAGTTACTGTACATTTTTTTGGTTTTTTTGGAGACAGAGTGACTTCGAACTCTCAGCGATCCTCCTGCTTCAGCCTCTCAAGTAGGATTATAGGCGTGCAACACCACACCCAACCAATTACTGTACTTTTAAAAATATGCATAGCCATTGGGAGTTCAGGAAGACTTTGATTAAGGCATTTTATCATTTGAAAGGATTTATGTATGACTGTTCTATCAAAAATGATTTACTCTCCTGACGTGCAGTTTAAAAAACAAAACAAAACTAGGGTATGTTTTAGAACACAGTTCATGGCACAAGTAATTCACACTCCTGTTTTCTTTCCTTAGCATATTTTAGAAATGCTGGTAACCCTCATCTTGAAGTTGTTGAAGAGACTGTCTTGGCTTTGCAGTCTGACCGGGACCAAGATGTTTCCTTTTTTGCCACTTTAGAACCAAAGCGGCAGAGTGTTATGGACACTACTGTTCTGGGAAAGCAGAGTTAGCTCCTCAGTGATTGCAGCATGGTGGTTTCATGCCCGGCACATGTGGCTCGGGACTTGCAGGGGAACTGACCAGAGCCCCAGCGGGACTGACCTCGGAGGCTAGGCTGGTGCTGTTCTGTGCTGCCCACCCCTCAGGCCTCCGTGCCATCAGGCCGCAGACCACGTTATTGATGTCCCTTTGCCCAATCAAGTAGTTTATTAGGAGCACTTGAGTCTTTAATAGACTTGCATATTTACTTCCCTTAGGCTTTCTTATAAAATATAGTTTATGATATTATATTTTATTTTTAACTGAAATACTGTATATATGTAAATAACTTGACAGGAAGAAAATATATTAATGTAATATTAGCCTCCTACCAGTGAGCTGAACAAATACATCATGTAAATGTATGCTCCACTTTGAGTTGCTGCAAATATAACCCAGTTTGTTTACTTTTAAACAATGTGATAAATCTAAAGAGTGATTTACGGCTATCTTTCTAATATTGTACTTTTGTTATCAACTGTACTTGGACTGGTTACTCATATACTCACCCCTCCCATCTCCATAAAGAAGTAGATTGGCCTTAGAAAGAGGCAGAGAGCTGAAAGATTGTTCATTTTTTATGTGGATATATTGTCATATGTTTAAGAACTCAGGAGGGAAACTGGTAACTGGGATGCATGGATATTGACTTTAAATCTTTTTTAACAAAAAAATAAACCATAGTTCTGATCAGAACTTGCTCAACAAATCCCAGTGGTGCAGGGGAGAGGGGTAAATTACATGCTCCTCAAGTTGACTTTAGATACAGACTGAGGTTTTGTGTTTTAAAAATTTACACTTAGAGAAAGATGCTCTGGAATTTACACTGGTTATTCATTAACTAATAATTCAAGGTTCCATAACATTTGATTCAATTCTGTATCACATATGCTGCTGTTATTTTTCTTGTTTCTACTTTTATCTTCTGAAAGGTAGCACAGGGAACAAAGGAGGAGCAGCTGGTTGGAGATCAAGAACTGGCAGCAGGCGACATGTGAGCCATTTCTGGGTTCTCTTTGATCATTTTCTTGTATGTCTTTTCTTTTTTAAAATAAAATTTCTGAAACTCTGTATTGAATTTCCTGGTACACAAGACCATTCCTTCTCCAACCCCTGAATTTCACTGAACTGATTCTTTAAAAAAGAAAGGAAGGGATCTAAACTGCCAAAGAAAATAAGGTGTGTGTGTGAGAATTTCAGACTGTAAGCCAGGGTAGCATCAGCACCTCTGGCAAAAGTTCATTAAAATTAGAGTTGACATACTAAAAAGAAAAGACAATCCATCTTGTGTTTAATAACTTGCCTATGTAAATAGCTGGGTAGCTTTGTCTTGGTAACAAGCTATTTTTAGGGGTTTTTTTGTTTTGTTTTGGTCGAGAAAGTGAGATTGTCATGTTTTGATTTAGCAGCAGGTAGAATTATTCAACTGGAATCTTGTTTTATTCAGAGCTTAATGTTCCAATAAAGAAAAAAAACGAGCTTCAGCTTGTGTTGTGCGATGTAGCATTTGCACGCCGAATCGCAGTGCCTGACACTCTGGTAAATAGTCCTTTGGATTTCAGTTTATCTGTTAAGATTGCCTATCATTTAATACGAATGCCTTTCCAATGCACTTTTGTTTTTAAGAGCTGTTACTTCTTTGCAAAAAAGGTATTTTTAAGGCTTACATTTTATTCTTGTTCTGTAACAACGGGAAATTATTTGAAGATCGGCTCCCCACCCCCTTCCCTGCGCCCTTCGCCTCTCCCTCTGTGTAGTCCCATGGTGTGCAGGTCCCCTGCAGGAATTGCCCTAACTGGAGCCTGGCAAGTGAGCTTCCCTTCTGGAGGGGCTCACGCCTCGAGGGCGCCCCAGGGTCGCTCCCGCCTCTCTAAGCTGATGGGTTTGATACTGCTTGCAGATGTGAACGGAGGCTCATCGCCGCCTGGTGCCAGCGGATCTGCGAAGGAATCTCGTTTCTGCGCTGTTGGTTTTTCCCTTCGGGCTGGAACCATTCATAAGAACAGCCCTCTGTACTACGCACGACTTAGTATCTTGAGCAGAATTCCTCCAGCTGGTTTGCCCTAAACTGTGCAAAGGTTATATTTTAAACAGACGGGGAAAAGAGGTAACAGGTTTCCCACAGCAGCAAACTCGCTGCAAGCTGCAAGCTGCGGGGGCAGAGGGGCTGGGCCGGGCCGGGCGTGGGTTGGAGCGGCCACGGGCTCTGCTGTCCCTGTCCTCTGCTCGGTCCGAAACAAGCGCCAGGCGTCTGCCTCGCTCAACCGCCCCGCGCTCAGCCGGGCCTTTGTCCTCCGCAGCGCGGCCCAGGCACGGGCAGGAAACCGTCAGTGCGCCCGGGCTACACTCGTTCTCGTCCTGTCCTCGCTGGGGTTCAGCCGCTCGCGGGGGTGGACCTATGGTGGGGGAGGCGCGGGGACCTCTTGGAGCGTGCGGAGGTGGCCCGCGGGTCCGAGCGTCACAGTCGGGCCGGGCGCGGGCGGCGATGAGGCGCGGCCACCGCACTTGAGCTGCGGATGATGCCCGGACCATGCAGCGGGTGGCAGGGGTGGGCGGTGCCCTCGAGCTGGCTGCGGGCGGACGGGTGTCCCGGGCCGTGCAGCCGCCCTCCTTGAAGGCCTCCGGGCACGCGGGCGGACCCAGCCGCTGGCCATCGCCCCGGAGGCCGTGCCTGACCTGGTCCCCGTCGTCCTCTCCGTGCGGATGAGGCTGGAGGAGACCGGGGATATGTTCCGACTGGCGAACTGCCTCAGCGACATCACCGTGCGGGAACTCAAAGAGGACCTGGACCTGGCGGCCGGCATCCCCTTCAACCTCCAGCGCCTCCAATACCTGGACCAAGGTGTGCCCGACCCGTTCCCGCCTCGCGAGCGCTCCCGCAAACCACTTAGACCTGCCTCTGTGGGAGGACCCCAGATGGCAAAGCAAACTCCAGCCACCTTGAAAGCCCAGGTGGAAGAGCTATCAGGGTTGTGGCCACACAGGGACTTCCAGAGCCCAGACTCCCTGGGTTTGCGTTAGACCCCGAATCTCAGAGCAAGCCTTGTCCAGGGCAGGACCTGGGTCCGCAGGCAGACCCTTTCTGTACTAGGTGACATCTACCAGCTTGGCACAAATCTTGTTCATACTAGAACACCAGATCTCAAAGCCACAGTAGGACACCCCACCGGCCTTCAAGTTCCCCATCCCTTCCTGAAGGACCCAAATCCCCAAACCAGCTAGGCTTACGTAAGACTGTAAACTGGAACCAAACTCTGTCCTCAGTGGGACCCTAACACCCAGGGCTGACCTGGCCCAGTCAGAACCCTGAAGCCGGACTTCACAGCCCTCTGTGCCAGTTTCTGTGCATAATTCCTCCAGCCTGTCAGACTCCAACTGGCCGTGCTGGGCTTGTGGACAACAGAAACCCGGTTTCTCTAACCATCTGTGCCCATGCAAGGGTGCCACAACTCCCCAAAACCTGGACCCCCAAACCTGGAACAAGCCCGCCCAAGACCAAACCCCAAATTTCCAGGCTAACCCACTTCTACCTGACAACCCTGAATCCTCCAGGAACCAAATCCACGTAAGGATATCAAATCTTACAACAAACCCTCCCTCTGGACCCCAAAACTCAGTCAAACCTGTCCATATCTGAACCCCTAATCTCCACGGAAACCAGTCTACATTAACATTCCATGACTGAGTCAATCATGTCCATTAAGAAAGTCAAGGTTCAAAACGAGGATTTGGCCCATGCCAGGACCCCAGAACTCAAAGCAAACTTTGTATTTGGAACTCAAATCTTTTAGCCAGAACATACCCACACCAGAATCTGAAATTCTAGACCAAACCCCACCTATATCAGGACTCCCAAATCTTGGAGCAGATTCTATCACTGTGAGGACTCCAAATCTCAAGGCAGATTTGCCAGATCCCTGCCTTCAGTGGCTGTGCTACCCAGGCCTCTGAGAACCCTGAGTCCAAAAACGTTCTGGCCATACGAGAACTCCAAATCCCAGAACAGACCCTTCCCAAACCAGGACCCCCAAACAGGCAGCAAACCTTGCTCCCATCAGAACCCCAAGTCCAGAGTGAGTTCTGTCCTTAAGAAGAGCCCTGAATCCCCAATGTTGGCAGGAGCCCAGTTTATATCAGAACCCAGAATTCTAAGATGTGTCCTTGCTCAGGAGCTCAGAGCTATCCTAACTGAGTTGGAGCCCAGTACCCGTGGCTCGCCATCACTAAATCGGGACCCCAAGGCCCCTATCCAGGCAAATCTCATGTGGGAGATGCCCAGGGGAGGCCAGGGCCCTAACTTCCCTCTTCTCCCTCCCTCAGTGTCCTTCCCTCACCCTGAGGCTGTGGCTTTCCCTGCCCCAATTTGCTGTGACATTTAGGATATGAGAAGAGGATCAAAGCCCCTGGGCTCCATCATCTCCCCACTTGGTTGAAATCAATGCAAAAGACAATAAAGAGATTTTAAAAAAATCTCTGGGCTGCTCCACGGAATGCGAACACCCAGCCTTGCAGAGAGACTGCGCACGTAGTGCAGGGACCAGGCAGTGATAGAGACAGAGCTCGGGAAGCAGCCTGTCTCACCAGCTCCGGGGCGCTGCCCTGCCTGGGCTCCGTTTTCTGTCCATGAAGCAGAGCCCCATCACCACTAGAAGCCTCCTGGTCATTCCCTCCTGAGTCATTCCTGACTCAGGAAACTCCACATGGGCAGGGGATGCTAAAACTCCTTTCTTTGCACTCTTTCAAGTAGGCCGAATATTTTTCCTGACATTTCTTTTCCTACAGGAGTATTCAAAAGAGGCTCTTGGGCATTTTGGAGGCTTTCTTTATTAAGAAGTGTGTCTTGAGTCTAGTTTGTATTTAACATGTTAGGGATGAGGTGAGTCATTAAGGACTAAGAATTCCTGAACAAGCCATTTGAAAATTATGTATCCCCAACTATAAATGTCTGGACCCCTTCTGTTCATTTATTTTCACTGATGACCTATGCTGAGCAATAAATTCAAGGAAGCTAAGAGGGAGAGAAAGATGGGGTGATGGAGCACTGATGTCACAAGGCTATCACTTAGCAGTCACTTAGCAACTGCTAGAAGCTCGACCTCTGCTATGCAGCCTTTCCTGTGTGTGTCGGGCAGGTGAGAGAAAAGGTACTATTTTGTCCTGAGGAGAAATTTGGGCGGGACTGTGTAAATATTCGGCTGACACCTCTTTTGGCCACCTCAGAGGTTGCAGAGGGAAGATCGAATGAGATGTGTGTGAGCCTTCCAGGCACAAATCTAAGGGGGGTGAGGGTCGCCCTCCACTCCCACCATTTATGTAGCTGCCAATAAGGAGTCCTTGGGCCCAAGGCAGAGGCTGCATATCTGTAACTCGGATGTGCGCTAACTTCCCAGGGGCGCACCCGCCTTTCCTGGCTGTGTTCCTCAGGAAAACCCAGCTTTCCCTCAGCATTTTCAGTTGTTAGGAAGTCAAGTTGTTTTAGACCAATTACTGATTATCTCCTGCTTTCAAACCACAGATAGGACCCTGTGAACAGATTTGCTATTCCGCATCCTGTTTACATCCACCCTCCTGAGGTTCAGCTACCCAGATGCTGCCAGGACAGCCGGGCACAGCGTGTGGTGCCGAAGGGGGCGTGTCAGCCGGAGCGGCTGGGCGGGCCCTGTGCGCGGGCCTTGGGAGGTTGTCTTGGGGATGAAGGGATGCCTCGCTCAGCGCAAGCACAGTCATTACTAGAGTACTTTGTGCATAGGCCTAGTGCAATCTTTCCATCGTCAGGAGAACACTCACGACTTCCGCCCCGCAGAACGTATGGTGATTCGGCCGGGGCAGATCTGAGGTTTCTTGTTTGCCACTGCTTACGAGAAACGCACATTCTATTGTTCTCTTTAAGATTGCAGGTGGCCGTGCCCCAAAATGAGTATGTGCCAGCAAAGGTAAGCTAGGTACAAGTGCCCTTTCTTAAAATGTTCCTTGTATAATTCTCTTCCACTGCTTTTGACAGTCTTCCCCAGAATCTGGGTGCTGGACGTATGAGGAAACTCAGCCTGCTCCCGCACAAGAATGCTGTACCGTGCTGGGCGCTGGCGGGCGCGGGAGCTCTGGCCCTCCACATCCAGGGGTGGAGAATGTCAACCGTGACTTCTTGCATCCCCGTAGGTCTGCTTTGCGACCATCTTGTCCTCCAGGGGCCATTGGCAATGTCTGGAGCCATTTTGACTGTAAGAATTGCAAGTAGGTGCTGTTGGCTTCCCCTGTGTAGAGGCCAGAGAAGCTGGGGAATGTCTTGCGGGGTGACACAGAATTATTTAGTCCAAAATGTCACTAGTGCCACGCTTGACAAACACTGCCATAGGCTATCATTTGAATTATCCGGCCATTTTTGGGGGGGTCACTGTCACCTCTTTGGTCAGCTAATGGCAGCATTTAGCAGAGTTGGGATTTTAGTTGAACCAATATAACTTGTGTAAGTACATTGTGCTTTGTCCATACTATATAGTTACTTCAAGTTTAAGTAGTTCTATTTGTAGAATTTACCTCAGAAAATTACTTTACTGACTCATGTATTTTTTCACAACAGGACAAGCTAATAATTACAGAATTTTATAAATTGTTGCCATTGGTTTTTTTGTTTTGTTTTGTTTTTGGTCCAGCTTTGAGCTGAGCCAAATTAATTTTCTAAAAAAGCATTAACGATGGCAAACAGACTCATACAATAAGATTTTTTTGTTCCAGATTCTAAAATTACCTTTGTGATATTAAAGGTCAGATAATCTCATAACCAATGTAATAGTTTTTCTGTAATACACAAATTGTGTTAAAGGAAAACTTGTTCCCCTTAGGAGATTTACTGGACAACAGCACCCTAAAGTCCCAGGACATCCTGCCTGGGGGTATTCTTTCTCTGTGTGTCTGGCACTATGATGGTTGGATGGATCTGGTTGTGGCGGCAGTGGAAGGAGACCCCAGTAAGGTGTTTTCATGCTTCTTTGAATGCACTTTATATGAAGCAACCATAAATTGTGAGGGAAAATCAGTCTCTGCTATGAATGTTTGAGTAAAGGCTTCAGAGCAGGAAAAAAAAGATAAGGGTTCCTGTTAGGATTGTCAAGCCCCACCCCAAGTGTCTCCTTTCCCTCCGGGTTTCTGAGTTTACCGGGTGTCTTTATGGTTTATAAACCGCCTCACCCCCCGCCCCCCCGCCAAGAGTGAAGGGAGCCCATTTTCGATTCCTGTGGTTAGTCTAAAAAGTTGAAAATCTAATTTAATGCTCAGAACCCCAGATAATTTGGAGAAGTGCAGCTCGAGCTTGGCTTTGGGTGTGACAGACACAGGAGTCTGCCCCATCCCAGGGAGTGGAGGGCCTGGGACAGCAGCAGGCATCTGCTGTTTGCAGGTCTCCTGCTGGGCTCTCTGTGGGCTCTGGGGTGGGACACGGAGGGGGATAAAAACCAGGATGTTTACCCATCAGGAAAGATGAGTCACTGACCAGGCCCTGGCCAGCATGCTTTCTAGAGAAGCGGTGCTGTAGGGAAGAGGAGTATGCATGCAGGGAGGATGTCAGGGAAGCCAGGTGCCAGAGGCTCCTGGGGTTCGGCCTGGGAAAAGGGGGTGGGTGGCTGGGGAGGCGGGGCCAGGTCTCCACAGCTCCTCTGGGATCCCAAGCAGCAGGCCTTGGCAGGAGCGGCTGGGGTCCTGGCCCCGCGTTCTACTCTCCGGTTCCTTCCCTGCTTTTTCTCCGTTTCGCCCCGCTCTCAGTGCCCTGGCCTCCTCGCCTCTCCCACCCGTGGCTCAGCCTGGGCCTCTGGCTTTCTGGCTCTGGCTCTGGCTCTGCATGCGGGGGGGGGGGGTGTGTTCCCTCCTGTCCGGTGTCCCGAGTCAGAACTGCATCCCCTTTTTCCTGCCTCCGCACCCCTTCAGTTCTTCCCGCTGCCCCACACCGGACCCCAACATCCGGGGCACAGTTCCTCCTCGTGGGATCCCACAGCCTTCCTCCCTTGCTTAGTTCATCTGTGAGTGAGTGCAGTATTCCAAAAGGCAACAGGGACAGTGGCCACAAAAACAGATCAGGCTGGACCCCACTGTCTCAGGAAGACGCCCCTTCCTCCTGACCTCCTCCCCGGGGCTGCTGATGTCCCCATGAAGGACCATGACCTGCCCCTGGGCACCACCAGAGCCATTTTCTCTCTTCCAAACATTGACAGGAACACCCTTCTGCCTCCCCAGCCTGACTGATGGAACCGGCATGTCCTTCACCGATCTCTCCATTGAGCATTAGGGTTTATGCCTCTCCCCCCCCCACCACAGACTGAGACTTGGTGTGAGCTCACGCAGGCCCCCTCCCCAGCAAGCCCCCTCAGCCTCTAGCCTCTTCCACCTTGCTTTCTAGAATAACCTGCACTCCCGGGAATAAATGCACTGTGATTCTTTTGCCCAGCTGTCCTGTCTCGGGATCACTGAAGATTCTTTCTACCGAACTGCGAATTCCAGCCATCTTGAGGGCAACAAGTGGAGGCAGTGGACATCTCAGAGGGCCTTTGTGGTGCTGTACATCACCTCCCACAGAGGTCATTTAGATGCTGTGTGGTACCTTCTAGAACATGGTAACTGTCAAAGCTGGGGGAATGCTGTCTCTTCCCGGTCTCTTCTGCAGTGGTTTCCTGACCTGAATCTTGTCGCCCCCTAGGCAGGGTCCCTGCTGAGCCCCTGCCCCATCTGGGCACTGTCCGGGAATGTGTCTTTAGCGTGCACCAGTCAGCGGCCATGGCCTGCTGTGTACCACGCCTCTAGAAGAGGCAGGACACCAAGCCACACAGAGCAGCCACAGGGTCTCCTGGCTTGGCTGCCAGGAGCATCTCATGCTGTTGGAATTCTGCCCTGGTCCAAACAGGCCCAGCTCCAGGCCAGCACGGCTCTGAAGGTGGTGGGTAAGCTGTCAGGTCTCCTTTTCTCCTCCTCTTCTGATCACTTCCTAAGCAAACAGATGTCCCAAGCCCTTCTCACCCCATCTCCGCTACAGGGCAACTCTGTCTCTGGCGGTAGAAACAGAAGCCTTAGCCAGCACCGTCTCTGAACTAAAGTACTTTGTGTGAGCTTCCGGAGTGGGGAGCAGCCTTTATTCTCTCTGCATGTGGGATACGTTGGGGGAATGGTACCCACTAAGAATGCAGACCATTCAAAAACAATAGAGAATAGCTGGGCACGGTGGCGCACACTGTAGTCCCAGCACTCTGAGGGGCTGAGGCAGGGGGACTGAATGTTTGAGCCAAGCCTGGGCAACTTAGCGACTTAGCAAACTGTCTTAAGAAAAAAAAGTGCTAGGGATGTAGTTCAGTGCAAAGGCCCTGGGTTCAATCCACAGTATGAACAACAAAGGCATTAAACCAAGCAGACAGTAGTTGCAGACAGCCCAGGCCGCCTCGGAGTTTGGTCTGACACCCCTCTCCCGCCTGTTTTCCTGCCCTGCCCCTCTCTGCCATCTTGCTGCTTCCCACCCACAGCACGGGGGCAGCTCAGGTGCCACCTGCAGGCCCAGCAACCTCTGAGTGGGTAAGGGTGACGCCGCTGTTCTCCGCTTCCTCCACTGCATTTCCGCTCCTCTCCCATTGGAAGATGAAATATGGGCTTTCCACAGGCCAGCAGTCCTCTAAGCTCATGAAAAGTCATTTCCACTCTGATGGAACTGTGATGTATTTGAAGGCACTGGTTTAAAATGACAGGTGGCTTTGCGAAGTTTACCGTCCTCCGCAGGCGCCGCTTGGGAGGAGATCTGTGGCCGGTGGTGGATTCTGAGAGCCTATTTAAAACTTTACCTCACCAACCAGCCATAGCTTATAAAGCCTGGCTCCTGAAATGTCAGTTGAATGTAATTGAATTGCTTTGTTTTCCGTGTTGTGATATTTGTTACCCAGGATGCGATTCAGCGCAACAAGTCCACACTGGCCACCTGTCACAGGCACGTCTGTCTTTGGAGGCAGTGAGGGATTCGGTCGGAGTGAGACCCGTGCAGGAGCAGGTGGCTGGCTCTCTGCCTTCTCCTTGTCCAGAGCCTGTCCTCTCCAGCCCCGGGCTGCATGCCCTGGATGAGAACCTCAGTGATCAAAACAACCGTGTTTCTGTCCTGGTGGAGCTGATGAGGGGAAGCCAGCAATTTATTCCAAATAACTCCACGGCCCATCACATGGGGGGGTGTGTGGGAAGACGCAGGGAGTCTTTGAGTTCACACAGCCTGTGTCACGGGGAGGGGGAGCTAAGGAAGAGAAAGTGAATGAAACTGAAAGGAGGGTAAGCATTATGGGGGGAGGTGAGATTGTTGTTTGCAATGAGAACAGCAGGTGGAAAGGGCCTGGGGAGGATGCTGAGCAGGGTACATTGAAGGGTGGATAGAGGCAGGTGTAATTGGAGCTGGGGTGGAGGAGGAAAAGCATGGAAGTGGCAGTGCTGGAGTGAGAAAGGGGAAGATTAATATCGGACCCAGGACCTTCCCACTGAGCTACATCCTCAGCCCTTTTTAGAATTTTGGCAAAGGTTGCACTAAGTCGCTAAATTGCCCAGGCTGGGCTCAGACTCGGTATGCTCCTGTCTCAGCCTCCCAGAGTGCTGGGGTTCCAGGTGTGCGCCCCCACGCCCGGCTCCCTGAGTGTCTCTGAAGGCTCCCGGCCAGCACGGCCCAAGCCATTCTCTTGTCTCCCAGGAGCCAGCTGCCGCCGCAGGTCCCCGGTGGGCAGGACGGCCCTGCACGTGGCCTCAGCCATGGGCCGCCTGGACTGCATCACACTCCTGCTGGAGCACGGGGCCTCCATCCTCGACAGGGACGCCCACGGGGAGACACCCATCGCCCTGGCCCGCCACCTGCAACACCAGCAGAGGGAGCGACACATGTTCCTCCTGCACTGGATGGCCAGGTCGGGGGTAAAGGGCCCCAGCGAACTGACCGTGAGGAGGTTCTTCAGACAGGCAGCTCTGGGTCGGGCTGCGCGGGGACCCCAAAACAGCTCCCCCCAAAAGTCTGCCTTTCCAGAGCCCGGCCCCCGCTGCTCATCAGAGTAGGAAAACAGCTCCTCTGAGACACACGTGTGCTCTCCTGTTTGCCATTCTTCAGGAGGTGTTGATGAAAGAGGTGTTTGTGTTCATTCAGTCATTTGTTACAGACCTCACCGCTGATGCCTGGCGTTAATTCTAAGCTATTTGTACATTGTGTCCAATCACACTGTTAGGGGTGATGGGAAACCAGTTACCTTCTCTCCCTTCTGGAGCCTGTCTAATGCAGCAGCATAACACGAGTAATAACAATAATGATAATAGCACTATTGTTACTGCACAAAACAAGTGCTGCAGATGTTGGCAGGTCCTGCAGAGTGGGCTGGGAGCTCCAGTGGTGAAACGGAGAATGAAAGGCTCCCGTGGCTGGTAATGTTCCAGAAGTTTGGCTGGGCCACCTTGGAGAGATGGACTTACATAATGACGTGGGGGCTGAGGTTCTTCTGAAGGGCCCTTGTCACCCTGGCTGCGGGGCGACTTGCTGGTGTCAGGTGGCCCCTCTTCCTGTTGTCCCCAAGCAGTGCTCCCATGGGCTCTTTTTCCTGCCCGGCTTTCCCTCGGGCAGACCAGCGCCAGCCTCTATACCGAACTTAGGCGGTCACACAAAACCTTGGGCCAGGGCCACTTGCCGGGAGGGAGAGGGCTGGGCCCAGCTGCAGCTGAAAGCTGAGCCACAGATGGCGAGGAGCTCTCCCGTGGGACTGCTGTGCAGTCACACTTGATGTGCTTCCTTGGAGAAGTGCCAGGCACAACCCCAGTTCCCCAGGGGTGGCTCACAGCCTGGCCCTGTGGGGTGACCCGTATGGCCCCTGACGCCGTGTCCTGACATCTTCCGGGGTCCGGATTTGAGGCAAAGGTGCCTTCAGGGGGGCACTCTGCCCATCACGTGGTGGGAGTGACATGAACCCTGCTGCCCTTCATTCTGACTTACGTCCTCGTAACCAGATTCAGCTTTTAAATTCCTGGGCCGTATTTCCTGCTGTCATAGCAAGTGAGATCTGTGTGGACGATGTCTCTCACGGTCTACGTGGCTATGCCCAGCTCAGCAACCTGTTTGACAAATAGTAGGAAAAAAAATAGTTCGGCATCAATGATGTCAAAACTGAGATCCTGCCTTTGGCAGGTGGATGTGATCCAATGTCAGTAGGCAGATATTAAACAGTCCAAGCCGGCAGGCTAGTTCATGCAGCTAATGAGCAGGTGCCGGGTGATGTGGGCACCCTTTAACTTAACCGGGGGCATCAGTCCTGGTCGTGTGTCTGCCATGAGCACAGCTCTGCTCTTTGTTGGGAGAGCCAAGAGCCTGGCACTTGGACACACAACTCGGGGCGAGCACCGCATGTGCACACGCCCCTGATTCAGGTAGACACTGGTGAGTTAAGCGTGCGCAGGGCATTGGAACACACTCCTAGCACCTGGGGTCTGGGGTGTAGCTCAGTGGGAGAACACTTGCCTAGCACATGCTGGGTCCTGCATTGCAGCCTCAGCACGGTAAAAGCAAAAGCAACAATCAACAATCCAACCCTCCTCCCTCAGCACTGTATCTGTGGAACTCAGCCTGTGTCTCACACAGCCACAGTGGCAGACTTACCACGACCGCGCCAGCAGGCTGATCATGTCATCGCAAACTCTTAAAGGATCGCTGTCACCGTTACACACTGCTCAGAAACACAGAAGCCTGGGGTTGTAAGCAGCTGATGTGTTACGCTCTTTTGGAGCTATTTTCTGAGAGAGATGTTGGTATGGAAGGTGCTGTGTGCCGCACTGGCTGCCCCACATGCGGCCTCTCTGGACCTCTGAACACCGGGGTCCTGGGCTCCCCCGGGGCCGTCAGCACTTTGCCTTCTCTCCTTAGCGGGGTATAGTGCAGGGCAGGGCTGCTGCCACTGTTCCTCCCTCTGCACAGGCCTGGATGCACCCCGGCCGGTGCAGCTTCGCCCCCCCGGGGTCCTTTCAGCACAGAGAGGGCATCCTTTGGGTGGCCCCTCAGGACTGTGGTACCGCTTACCCTGCATTAAGTTATCCTGGAACCCCTTTCAAATTGCTCTCAATGCCTTTATTATCAACATAGAGCAAGTTCGTGTCCAGCACCTTCAGATGCACAGCGAGGGCAGACTTCTGTGAGCAACAGTGCTTCTTGAGCACTAAATAGGCTCCTTCTTAGTCCGTGGTGGGACAGTTGTGTGTCCCTAGGGCTGCCAGCCATCTCCCACGGACCAGCACACCCATGGCCCGAGCCCGCCATGCCGTGGGAAAGGCCTGGCATTGCAGTCCAGCAGCTCCGGCTCCGAGTTCTCCTCTGTATGTAGTTTTTTTTTTTTTTGGTACTGGGGATCGAACTTGGGACCTCGCGCTTGCAAGGCAGGCGCCAGAACCACTGAGCTAAATCCCCAGCCCTCCAGTTCTCCTCTGCCATTGGCCAAGCACTGGCACCTCTCAGGTCCCAGTTTCCTCCTGTGTCATATTCGGATAATAAATCTGCCCCCTGTTGTCACTGGAGGGAAGGAGTGCCTGGTACTGGACAGACTTGAAAAATGGTAGCCGCTGTCATTGTTCTAACCACCACCACTTAATCCGCTTGAAGTGTTTACTCTCTGGGAATCAATGCACCCCCTGCTTCCAGAGAGCCCCGTAAACTCTTCTACATGAGTCTCCGTCTAGAACCAGTAATTCCCGAAGTGAGGGGTAAGCAATTTCCCTTAAACTTGCTGATTTCAATAGTAAGTAGAGGGCTCTCTCAGCAGCGTGCTCAAAAGTACGTTCCGATCTTGAAACTCCAGGGCCAGTCCTGCAGCAGAGGAAAACAAGCTTCCGGGAAGAGGAAAATTCGTCACTGGGCTCTGCCTCCGCACTGTGCACTGACTGCAGAAGCATCCAGCAGAGGGCACAGAAACCCATTAACATTTAGAAAAACACCGATGTTTGTGTTCATCCCAAATGTCAGCGGGGCTGCAGACTGCTCCACTCGGAAAACTCAAGAGCGGGCTCGGCGGCGGGCCTCACAAGTGAGCATGTCTGCCTGGACCCCAGAAATGGTTGCAGGGTGGGCACGTGGGCTCACACGCGCTCTCCGGGGAGCAGCGAGGGTCTTAGGACACCTCCAGGGGACCTGCGTTCCCGTCACTGGCCCAAGCGTTGGCAAAGCGCTCCACCACCTGGCCTGTCAGAGAATCACAAAGCATCCCCTCTGCAATGAGATTTTCAATTCACAAGTGGAAAAATGATGGATCCCGGTGACGGCCAGGCCGGGTAGGGTGCGCATGTGGGTTGGGGCAGGGTCCCAACCCTGCAAAGGGAGCCCAGGGGTCCCTGAGGGACGACTCCGGGTCAGAGAGCCTGCCACCTCACTTTTGTAAATCACCCAATAGAGATAGAGACGGAGCCCTGCCTGTAACAGGACATGTCAACTCATGTTCCGGACAGCCGCTCAAGGTGACAAGACCCCAGCAGGGGGATGCGGGGGGCATGCTGGGCAGCTATTAAGAAATGACTGAGGCCGGGCATTTAGCTCAGTGTTTCCAGTGCCCAACTCAAAAGCGCAAGGTCTTGAGTTTGATCCCCAGTACCAAAAAAAAGAAAGAAAGAAAAAGAAAAAGAAATGACTGAGGCCAGGGGCCAACGCGAGGGGTGCATGTGAGGAGTCACTCCAAGTTTCATAGGAGATGTGTGTGCTCATCGAGCTATGATTTTCAAAGGAGGTGAACCCAGTAAATGCCTACATGTACATATTAGAGCGTGAAGACCGATGTCAAAGGAATCCCCAAACTCCTAGCATTGCTTGTTGCAGGGCCAGGTGGGGCTTATACACCCGTGAGCTGTGCAAGGTGCCAGGTGGCCTTTTGCACAGTGGGGAAATGCACATAAACTTTACCATTCCTGACATTTAGTATATTCACAATCTCATGCACCCAGCACCCTGCCTACTTCCTGAATGTTTTTATTACCTCCCCCCAATAAAACCTCTTTTCTTTCTTTCTTTTTTGTTTTGGTACTGGGGATCTAACTCAGGACCTCGTGCTTGCGGGTGCAGTGCAACTGAGCTAAATCCTGGTCCCCAATAAAACCTCTGTTCCATCCACAGTCATCCCTCGCAGTTTCCCTCCACCCCTAAATGATTGTTAGTCCACCTCTGTCAATATGGACTTGCACTTTCTGGACATTTCACAGAAGTTGAACTATGTACTCTGTGGCCTCTTGTATCTGACTCTTAGCATAATGTCTTGAGGGTTACCCACAATACAGCATCTCAGAACTTCATTCCTTTTTCATGGCTGAGTAATACTCCACAATTTACTTGATGTTTAACAGCATCTCTTCCTTTTGGAAAAACAGTGTAAAAAAGGAAAGGAAGGAAAAAGACCCCTCCAGGAGTTCCCGAGTTGCAGTCAGAGCAGACACCCACAGAGCATCTTCCGGTCCTTTCCAGTGACCCTGGAAGGTGGACAGGCTCAAGCAGTATGGGAAGGGAGAGGGCTTGTTATGTGGATTGCTGGCCCTGCCACCCTTAGAGTCTCAGTTCAGGGGGTCTGGGGCAGAGCCTGAGATTCTGCTTTCCTAACAAGGCCCCAGGAACACGGGTCCTCAGCGGCACTGAGCCGAGTTCTGTTCCACACCCGTTTGTCATTGAGGAAACAGGCTCAGAGAAGGCCAGCAGCTCGCCCAGGACACAAAACACCGAGGTGGCAGAGTGGGGATGATGGCCCCAGGTCGTGGTGCGGCCAGGACCCTGCCGGGTCCAGCTCCTTCTGCGGGGCTGAGAGCCTGCAAGCTCCTTCTCCACGCCTCTTTGTGGGCAGGCCGCAGCGCTGGGGCTGTGCGGTCGGCGGCTCCCTCCTCTTCCCCACTTGCAAAGCGGAAAACGGCCTCACCTGTTCTCAAAGCACCCGGCCCCGAGCCCACCTGGAGAAGGCGTGGCTGGCTGGGCGGCACAGGCAGTACAGAATGCAGGGTGGACGGGAGGGCTCGGACCCCGGGGCACCTCCTCCTGGACCCCGAAAAGAGCCCCAGCGCCGCCAGGACGCCCCCGGGGCCCCGAGCGCTTTCTCGCGCTCTCAGTTCCATATTCAGGAAGCAAACGCTCCCGGGGTCGGCCCGGGGTCAGCTCCCGCCAGGTGGAGCTGTTGAGCACAGCTGTCGCAGCCGGGCGGCCACGGTGGCCACCAGGTGGCGCTGTGAGATCGCAGATCAACTCACAGAGGCAGAAAGTTGCTCTGGTGTCAACTTCAGACCTCCACCAACCCTGGCCCAAATTGTGGATCGTGCGGCGTTCCTTAATTCTCTCTTCTTCTTTACATCCAGGGGATTTCCCACTCTTGTTTATTTTGTGCTGTCTCGATCTTTGCACAACTTAAAATATGCTTAAAAACATGTAACTATGTGGATAACATTTTCACATAAAATTCGTAGTATAAAGACTTAAAAACTTTGTCTTCAAAGTCTTCCTCTGGGGCGCACATGTTATGGTCTCAAGGTAGCCAGCTTTAGAGGTAAACTGCACTTGGAAAAAACCCTAGGATTTCCCCCCAACTCTAATGAACATTTTAATTAGTGACCTTATCCCTCAGCTTGGGGCCTGGGTAGCAGCTGCAGCGAGAAAGACAGAACTGGCTATTTTAGGTATTTTGAAGCCCGAGGTCCTCACCATTATTTTTCCTAGGAAAATATAAGCCACACATGCAGAGAAGGGCTGAGATAAAAAAAAGAGCACATCTCGGAATTACAGTATTTTTCAAATTACAATTTCCCAGCTTCCCCAGCTTTCTATAGGCTGCACCTGGCCCATCTCACATATGATTTCAGAATTATATTTAAATAATTTAAAAAATGTATAGGTCTGGTTTTGTCTATGCTATGAAATACCTCATGTGATTCTTGAAACGATGCTGTAAGGTAATTTTTATTCCCACCCCAGACAGAGACAGAAGCTACAGACCCAAACGAAGCTTCTGGCCTTGAAGAGAAAGGAGTTGACCAGGAATGGCTGGGGAGAAGAGCTTGCTATGTCCCGGGAGAGGGGACAGCGGCCAGACCAGGGTGTGACATGTGGGGAGGGGCAGCAGTCTGGTGAGGCCCCGGGCTGTGGGTGGGTGGGCGAAGTAGAATCCAAAAGGATGCCTGACTCTTTTTTAAAATATGTGTTTTTATTAGCATGTATTTGCAGCACATAATCCACTGGACCCTTGAGTTACGACTGGCCTCATATACGAACAACTTGGGTTATAACTGGAATTTTAGTTTTAACTTACAATCAAAGTCTTGAGTTATGACCTGAATGTTAGCTGCTTGTGCTTCCAGATGGTCTCAGATACAGATTTAACCCTTAAAGAGTTCTGGAAGGAACGTGACAACATCCTTTCCTGTGTGGGGTTACCTGAGAAATCCTGGGCCAGGGTCTCTCTAAGGACACTGAGGTCTGCCCGGAAGAAAATGTGGCCTAAAATCACACAGGAGAGAGATGTTGAAGGCTGTGTAGAGGAGCCCGAGCCTTCAGTCGACCCTGTGGTTGATGACTCTATTATTATAGCAGAGTCCACAGGCTCGCAGGTAGACAGTGGTGATGCTGAGGAAGTGGTGGAGGAACTCTCAGAGGAACTGTCTACAGAGGAACTTCAGGAACTTCCAGCTGAGCAACAGAGTATGGCAGCTGAGGAGCTCTCTGAAGAGGAGGGGGAGCATCAACAGTCCGTGCAGCAAAGTTCTTCTGAAATACAGGAAATACTGCAAAAATGGACAGAGCTATAAACATTTGTAGAAAAGATCCACCCAGACAGAGAAAAAGCCCATTGTTGCATTCACTTGCTTAATGACAGTGTCACATCATACTACAGAACAGTGTTAAAGATAGCAACAGACAGCCTTAGACCAGTTTTTAGTTCTGAGAGGGTTGAGACCTAGTGAGCCAGAAGCAGGTCCTAGTGGGCTACAGACTCTCCCAAGTAGAGAAAGGACACCAGACAGCCAGATTCCTCATGTGCTTATGGAAGGGCTTCTCCTTCCAAACAATAGTTACCTTCCTTTTCGTCCTCCCTTCCTGCAAGCCAAAGATGCCAACTTGAATGGTGAGCACGCATGAAATTGTTGTTTCTGGTAAATAAGGCATAATTTTTTGGTGAGTACACTAGGAAAATTATTGGTGTTTCTGGTAAATTACACACCCAATACAAGCCTTTTTTATTATGAAGAGGTTGGCTAAGGGGCACTTTGGGAGGTTCAGAAAGCATTATAGGTATTTCCATTGTTTCTTATGGGAAAAATAGTCTTGACTTAATACCAACTTGAGTTACAACCAGCCCTTGAGAATGAATGAAGTTCCTAAGTCAAGAGTCTGCTGTACATACAATTGTTGGGAGGCACTGTACATAAACATATCACATCTTTATTTTTTATTTTTTTGGTACCAGGGATTGAACTTGGGACCTTGCACTTTCGAGGCAGGCAGCAGAACCACTGAGCTAAATCCCTGGCCCCAACACATCACATCTTGAGCCTTTCCACTTCCTCTCTCTCCCTCTCCCTCCAATCCCCCATCCGAAGCCCCCTTCCATCTCCGCAAAGTCTGTCTCTCTGTCGCTTGTCATCTGTTTATTTGTTTTGCTCTTTATTTACACATTGGGTTTCTCACATAAGAGAAATCATGAGATGTTTAAGCTCCTGTGTCTGATTTATTTCTCTCGGTGTGGATTCAAGGTAAGACGCCTGCCTCTCTGAGGTGCTGGCAGGGGAGGCGAAGATGGGAAGCGAATGGCAGGTGCCCCTCCTGTTCTGGGGCTGCTGTCACAAACCACTGTGAACTCAGGGACTTAGGACAGCAGAACTGGATTCTCTCACCGTCTGGAGGCCAGAGGCTGAATTCAAGGTGTGGGCAGCACCATGGTGGAAACCTTCCTGCCTCTTCCAGTTCCGGTGGCTCCCGGTGCCCCCTGGCCCTTGACTGTGTCTCTAGTCTCCGCCTCTGTTGTCAGGTCCTCCCCACCTGTCTGCTTCTCCATCTCATCTCTTCTAGGGACTCAGGGCCCGCCCTAATCCAGGATGATCTCTCGAAGGACCTTTAACTAAATCCCATGTGCAAAGATCTCTTTTCCAAATAAGATCACATTTACAGGCTCTGAGGGGACAGGTCTTTGGGGGCGGCCATTCCTCAGAGTGGTTGGGTGGGATTCTGGTGTGTACAGCTGGGAGTCCCTCTGAGAGGCTATGCATGCAGGCTGTCTGGGAGGGTGGGTTGTCCAAGGGCCCTCCACTGGTCCTACTGGATTCCTCTTGTCCAAATTTGGTGAAAGACTTCTGTTGAGTACATGCTTGATTATCTTTGGGATCTGCCCCCGGGGGATTGGTGGAGCACTCTTACAGGTGCGTCTGGTGGGCCATGGAGTCGTGCACTTAGGTTCTATGTCTGGTCCCTCACGCTTTCTCTAGCATTGCTTCCTGGCTCCCATGAGCTAAGCAGCTTGGCGTTACCATGCCCGTCCGCCATGTTGTTTCTGCTTTGGAGCCAGCTGACCAGGGACTGAATTGTCTGAAACCATGAACTAAATCAAACTTCTTCCCCTTTAAGTCGCGTCAGGTAACGTGTCTCAGCAACAGGAACGTTGATTAATAGTTTCGTACACTGAGAATTTATCAGTTTCTTGCTATTAAAAATTTTAGGCGCATAGAAAAATGGGATAGCACAAGCCAACCCCATAGTTGCTGATGCCTGTCGTGTTTGTTTTCCCCATCAGGCTGTTTTGCTAAAATAATTTACACTTTACCCCTAAACTTTCTAATCATATTGTCTCAGAATGAGGACCTGTTCGTCCTAAACCCACCCGGTCAGTTAGCGGTGGTTTTCATACAGCATCTGTGTCAGTTTCCCTTGGTGATAAACACAGGAGCTGGAACAACACAAACTCATTGTCTTACGGTTCTAGAGGTTGGAAAGTGAAATGGGGCTCACAGGCTCACCCCAGCAGGGCCGGTTCCTCCCGGAGCTCGAGAGCAGAGCCTGCTTCCTGGCCGCTCCCGTCTCCCAGGCCCCGCCCTCAGCTCCGGCCATCCCCGAAGGCAGCAGCATGGAGTCCCTTGATCCCGCTGCCGTGGCTGATGACTGGCCAGGGATCATCTCCCCAGGGCAGCACCTTCGTCACGCCTGCGAAGCCCCGGTACCAGCCAGGCAGCTTGCAGAGATTCGGGGGCTTCGGACAGGCCCCGTGGGACCGCTCCCCGCCTCCATGAACCTCCCAGCCCACTGAAGTCCCGGCTCCTCACTCGTCTGTTGTGTTTTCCCCTCCTGAGCTCCTCTGTTGGCTGTGACGTCTCAGGGTCCCTCTAACATGAAAACATTCACCTCAACCCTTGTGGCCATGACACTGGCTGTGAGGCCAGCCGTGAGCTCCTGTGGGCGACCCCGATCCCGGGCCTGCGATTCCCATGGGGTCCTTCAGCTTGTCTTTCTGTCCCTACTTCCTGCGAAGGACGTGGGGCCCAGGCAGCATCTGGCTCAGGTGGATCACCAATCGTTCTCCAGTCCGCTTTGTGGGGTCCCTTGTGCACTGAATGCTGCAGCCCCATTGTTGCCCGGGGAGGTTTGAGGCCTGGCTGCTGCCCACCCACGCTGGGAATTTGTGTTCTGCAGGGCTAACATGTGATTTGGGACGATCCTTTCTCACCTGTGAATATCCTCTTTCCCATTTACCTTTTTGGAAGGCATATAAAATGAAATTTACTATTTTACCCCCCCCCCCTTTTTTTTTTTTGAGACAGGGTCTTGCTATATAATACAGGCTGGCCTTGAACTCACTATGTAGCCCAGGCTGGCCTCAAATTCATGGCGATCCTCCTGCCTCAGCGTCCTGAGTGCTAGGATTACAGGTGCGCACCACCGTGCCTGGCTGTCAGCTACATTTAAGTGTACAGCTCACTGGCATTATGTACATTCATGTTGTCCTCCAACCATAACCGACTTCCATCCACAGAACTGTTCCATCTGTATGAAGTAAACATGAGCTGGATGTGGTGGTACATGCCTGTAATCCCAGCACTCAGGAGGCTGAGGCAGGAGCATAGCAAGTTCAAGCCTAGCCTGGGCAACTTAGCGGTAACTCAGCAAGCAAAACCCTGTCTAAGATTTAAATCCTGTTTTTTTTGGTACCAGGGATCGAACTCTGGATCTTGCGCTTTTGAGGCTAGCAGCGGAACCACTGAGCCGAATCCCTGGGCCAAGATTTAAAATACAAAAAACACCAAAAACAAAAAAACAAAAAACAAAAAACGAATTGGGATATAGCTCAGTGCAAAGACCCTGAGTTCAATCCCCAGAACTGAGGTAGGATAGAAGAAGGGAAAACTAGGTAGAAAGGAGACAAGGAAATCAAGATTTTAAAAATTGTACTTTTAAGAAAAACTGTAGCTTCAGGACACAGTTCAGTTTATTTCTTTTCTTTCTCTTCTCTCAAAACATAGCAAACCTGGGCAACTCGCTTTCACCCGCAAACGGGTCTGCCCCTTCCCTGGTTACTTGTACAGAGTTCTCTGACACTATGAAGACACCGTCCTTTCAGGGTCTTCCATATGAGTGGCCAGGGCCTCATAGTGGGTGGGCCGTCCTGTCCCGCCCACTGGACAAGACTGAGATCAGGGATTATCAAATTCTGCAGGTTTCCATCACCCCAACACACAAAAGCCCCCCAGTTCCCAGCTGTGTGGTGCCTCATTTCCACGAGCACCCGCACCCTTCTCCTGGGTGCCTCCTCCTGTCTTTCTTACAGGTGCACCCTGAAGATTTTTTTCTGGGTTGGGAATCAGTGAACCCACAAACTTATTTTAAAAGGGGTGGGTTAAGTTCCTTATTTCGGCCATGGGGATCACAGACCTAATTCAGTAACAAAAACAGACAAACAACCAAATAAACAAAATAACAAAAAGAGTTGAACATGAACTTCCCATGTTGCCTTTTCTCCAGCTCCTGGAACCCCATTCCACTCTGGTCTCTGTGCATTTGATTATTCTGGGGACCTCATAGGGGTGGATTCATCCATGTTTGTCCTCCCATCTGTCTCCCTAAAACCCTAGCTTGGTAGAGATGGAATTCACTTGCCATGCAATTCACTCATTTAAGGTGTGCAATTCAGAAACTCCCAGTATGTTGTACAACCATCACCTCCGTCTAATTCCAAACACTCACCTCGCTCTCAGAGGGGTGCCGCACTCATTAATCAGCGGCTTCCCACAACTTGTGCCCTGGCAACCACTCCCACCTGACAACCACTGATTAGGTTTCTGTTGCTATGGACTCACCTATTATGGATATTTTATATAAACGGAAATACACAGTATAGGGTGTATTTGGCTTCTTTCCCTCAGCAGGGTGTTCCAAGGTTATCTGAGCTGAGCATGGATCAATTCCTCCTGGCTTTATGTGCCAGCAACTCTCAACTTCTGTTTCTCTACTGGCCTGTGGGTGCCACCCCTCCCCACCCTGCTTTTGGGCAGTGTGAACACTGTTACAAACAAATGTGGGCCAATTCTTTATGCGGAGTGTAAATTCTTCTGGCTTTGTGCCTAGGAGTGGAATTGCTGGGTCAGGTGACAACCCCCCCCCCCCCGCACCAGCACCATACTTGGGGCTCTGACCTCTCCCGATCTTCCCCGACCCTTGTCCCACTCCGTTGTTTGCTCTGAGCTCTCCTCTCGGGTGTGAACTGCACCTCAGTGGGGTTTGCCTCTGTCTACCTGCGATCAGACCGGTACCCCTCACCTGACCACCACCCACTTCCAGAAGTGGAAATGGGCAACTTGCTAGCCCTGCCACCCTCCTGCCCCTGGGCAGCCCGCATTCTTCAGTAAGGAGGAGCTCGGCTTCACCCTCTAGAGCTGGTTGGCTTTCCTGGAAGGCTCTTCCCCTCGGTCGAACAGGAAAATGCTTAGTTCTTGGTCATTTTGGGTGTTGGGATATTTATATATTTGAAATGTTTCAACAAGTTACCTTGTTGTTGTTATTACTGTTTCTTGGTCACAAATTTGGCCAGTAGAGCGGGACACGTTTTAAGGTGCAATTCGAAGATTTTTAGTAAATTTATAGACTTGTGCAATCATCACAACAATCCAGGTCAAGAGTGCCGTTCTCACATTTTAAATGTTCACACTGTGCTTTTTCGTGGATGCTGCTCCCAAGGTGGAGAAGGCTCTGGAAGCCTCAGGGAGTGGCACAGTCATCTGTTGGGCGCTCATGCCCTGTGTGCAGCCCACTGTGAGCCGCATGCTTCCCCTCTGCTTCCCCTTCAGAGCAGTGGTACCAGTGCTGGCTCCCAGCCGAGGTGGAGGGGCTGGAGGGAAGAAGAGGGAATTGCATGCTCTGATGCCAGCGTGTCTGGGCTGCAGTGAACGAGTGTCACTGTCAGGTGCCCTTGGCTCCAGCACCCAGTCCCAGGTAGCCTGGCGGCCTCAGGACGAATGTGTTGTGTTGGGTCCCCAGGGCCTTTGGAGAGATCAAGAACCCCCGTGCCAGCAGCTCCCTTTCCGGGCAGGGATTGGCTGGGGGAGCCACAGCGGCTCCCCCTGCCTCCTGCTTTCTCCTCCAGCCCTGTGGGGGTCCTAAAGGCATTGAGTGCCGGGTCTAGTTTAGGCCCCTCTAGTGTGGGCCTTTCTTCCCACCTGAAGGCACTTCCCAGTCTGCCGGAGGAGAGAGGGAAGGGAAGTGAAAAACACAGACATTAAACGATTGACTGTTTTCATGGGTCCTGCTGCCACGAAGGGCTGATGATTTGTTTTGAGAAAGGCTGCAGATTAAGCAGGTCCCTGCTCTCCCTTCCCAGGAAATTTAGAATTTAGAGCCAGAGGATGTGACTCTTGAACTTTTGCCAGAGCAAATTCCAGAGAGAAGACCTTGGCCTCTTAGGTTGTTTCAGACCCGTGATCTCCTTTTGAGAAGAAGGAAAAAACAATTCTTGTCTGATATCTTTTGGAAAAACACATATATATATTCTCCAAAAAATGTATACACACTTCAGCAGTTTGCCGTGCTAATAAATGTCTGGAAGCCAATGGCCAGCACTTTGAGCACCTCTTGTATTAATATCGTGATGTCTCAATCAATTTAGTGTTAACATATTTATACAAGTTTTTCTTCTCCCGATGTATACATTTTCGCTGGACTGTCTCTCTCTATATTTCTTATCAATCCTCAGGAACAAGAAACCGCAGCATCCTGTTTTCCTGGGTCTGGAATGAAAGATAAGGATCCAATTTCGACTTTGAGCCCAGGGCCATAAAACTCGCTTCAGCCCAGCGGCGTCTTCTCTTCCAGAACCTGCTGCCCAGTGAACACAGCTGCTGAGATTTTTCTTTCTCAAGGAGCCCGAGGTCAGGGCCAAGGTCGGGCAGACAGGAGTGAGGGCCGCAATCCCTCGGGCAAGGGTGAGGGAGGTGCTGCAAGAGTCGGAGAGGCTGCGGGGTACAGGTGCTGGTTCCGCGGGTACGGGTGCAGGTTCACTCTGAGCAAGGGGACCCCTTCATGCGGGGTTGCAGGGGGCTCCGCAGGCCAGGCGTGGCCCCTCTGATGGTCCCGGGAACATCTGGTGCTCGAACCCTGGTGAGGAATGGGGTGGACGGATCAGGGGGGAATTAGGGCAAGTGGTTATGGAACTTCTAACTTTAATGCATTGCGGTGGGGGTGGTCTCCAGCGTGTGCAGGGCCCACTGGGGTGGGGCCCAAAGCCAGGCAGGGGGTGCCCAGCCCTGCACACCCCAGTCCCTCTCACTCTGGGGCCCCACCCACCACCGTGTTGCCTGCCTCTCCCTCCACTCCCCGCTCAGCCTCATGACTGTCCTTCCCCAAATGTGGTCCGGACACACTCGTCCATTCTGTGTCCTCTTTGTTGCCTTCCCAGCTGGTTCCCTATCCTGAAATGAACTCAGACGTGATATCCAGAGACAAGGCAGCCATTTTCTAAGCATTAAGACCAAGAAACTTGCCAAGATTCCAGCTCTTCTTCCACAGAGCTGTCCAACCAGGGTGTCAGCTGCCACCCACCTGTTTCTAATGTGAGAAAGCAAATTGCTTTGTTTTTTTTAAAGCCACCTTTGTGGATTCTTCTGCCATTTTCAGCCAAGAGCATTCCGACTGATACAGTTTCTGTCTTTCTGGGCCTTTCCCCCATATGAATTTCCTTGTATCTACTGTGCATTCTATGCTGGGAGTTTGATACAGAAATCTTTCTGCATCAGTCCCTCTTGTGAAGCTCTGGGGAGCAGTCTGGGCAGGGACAGAGTTGGGAATCATCCCTCCCTCAGAGGCTGAGGAGGTGTCTGCTCCCCAACCTGAGCCTTTGCTGCCTGGCCTCGCAGGCTCCTTCCCAACTTCCTGTATTTTCCAGCCTCTCTACTTTGGCTTTGGCCCTGTAATCCGCTTTGGCCCCTAGAACAATGCAGAGACGGCGGTGTGCCTGTTCCAGGCTGGGGCTTCCGCTCCTCTTCCTGTGCTTTCGTCGGTGCTATGAGAAGAACATGCCCCAGCCCCTCTGTGGGTCCAAGGAGAGGCTGTGAGACGCATGCAGACTGCTCTGGCCAGACCTGGCTGTGACCTGTGAATGCATGAGCTGCACCTGTGCCTGCAGATGCACCACAGAGACCCTGCTGTTTGTTACACAGCACGAGGCAGCACTAGCTGACTGCTACAGTGACCAAGGGAGGAGCCCAGCATGGACAGGGTCTGGGATGGAGTCCTGAGGAGCCTCACATTTCAGGGATTCTCACAGGTGCAGAAAACAGCAAAAGCAATCCAGAGCTGGGTATTTCCAAGCCCTCCCTGTGAAGCAGTTCAGCAGCAGGGGAAGGAGAAGCCCAGGACTGGGAAGGTGCAGGCAGGCTTGGAGCAGAGAGAGGGAGGCAGTGGCTGGGACCACACTGCAGCCAGGACAGAGCTCCCTCTCTTCCCAGACCCGTCTCCAGCTGGGGCTCTCAGTCCGGCTTCTGCTCCAGCCAGAGGGCCCAGAGCTCCCAGCTCTGGAGCAGGAGGCTTGGGCTGAGGCTGGGAAAGGAGCCCACTCCCGGGTTCCCGTCGGACTGAGGAGAAGGGGAGGCCGGGCAAAGCTGCAGTGCAGAGGGCACAGGGCAGACTCTGGGTCTCTGTCCTGCTGGTGAGCAGAGGGAGCTTCCAGGAGACGCCGGGAGCAGCATTTGGGACCCAGCCTGCCCTTCCCCTGTTCTGGCTCTGCCACAGTCCCCACTTCACGCCCAGACTTTGGGGCTGGGCCTGGGCAGGGCCAGCAGGACCAGCTGCAGCTCCTCACAGAGCCACTGTAGCTGCACCTTGCTGGCTGTGAGACCTCCTGTCCCGGCAGGTTCAGTCCCCGAGGATGCTCCTGTGGGTCCAGTGTCACCTTCTGCAGAGAAGAACTTGGACTGCGGTTCCTGTTCTCACCAACTGACAGGGCCACACCCCGTCCGGAGGTCCCTGAGCCTCCTTGTCACTTGCTCTCCTGGGCTTCTAGAAAAGCCCACACCTTGCCAGGTACCCCAGCTGTCACACACATGCTCTGGAGCTGGACTGTCTGTGTCTGTCTCGTTCAGTCAGGAAGCGCCACCGGGAGGAGTCAGGAGTGGCAGTTTGGACAGCAGGCTTGGGTACTTGGATGCTCAGGGTCCACCTGGTGGGGAATGTTCTGGCCCTGGCACAAGACACAGATGATGAGGAGAGGCTTTAGACATGAGGGTGGGCTGTCTGTTTCCATCCTCCTGCTGGGGCTCAGGGTACCTGCTCTGGGGAACAGGAAGCCCTGCGCTCTTGGGGTGCTTCTCGGGCCCTGGCTGCTCTGGGAGCTGGCTGTCTGTCGAGCTTGTTCTCGCTCCCCACTGCCCATGGCCGGTGAGCCTCTTGGTCTTACGGGGCCTCATGAGGTGCTGGGGCAGGGGCGGGTGAGGTGAGCCCTGGAGGGCTGAAGGGACCTCTCTGGACTGGTTTTAGGCAGCTGTTGTCCCCCAGGCTGTGCTAATAGCTATCAAGGAACGTGTCCGTCTTTGGACTGGAGGGATCAAAGGTTTCTCTCAAGAGTGAAGAGTGACAAATACTCTTATTCCAAGCAGCAGCAATCATGGCTTTGTCATTGTTTGTTGTTTATTTGTTGGAGACAGGGTCTTGCCTTGTAGCCCAGGCTGCCTCAACCTCCCATGTGCTGGGAATATGTTCAGTGGTGGCTACTGAACAAACAAACAAACAAACAAAAATAGATCCCTGGAAACAAAACCAGGCAACTCAGGAGCTGCTGCTGCATCTCCCAGGCACTGTCTGGGGCAGAGGCCCGGTGCCCTGAATGCTGTCTACGCAACCACTTACCTAATGGCTGTGACCTCTGCTCCGCTCACTCCCAGTGGACTCGGGCCTGTGTCTTTCCTGTCAGAGTGAACAATGAATGACAGAAATGTTCTGTTTCACTCAGGACATTTTTGGATGTAACTGGCAGAAAATCAATGTAAACTGGCTTAAGTACAAACAGGACATTGCTGGTTCCTGAAACTAAAAAGTTCAGTGGTGTCGCTATGTTTTGGGGTTCCAGGGAGTCAAATGATAATGTCAAGCACTTCTTTTTCCCTCACATCCCCACTGACCTTTGCATTTTCTTATATGTTTGTATTATACGCGTTGCCAGCAGATGTATCCATCCATGGATCAGGGAGAAATGACAGCACGAAGTTCCAGTTTTTGCAGCCAGGGAGAAGTTGTGTCTCCTCCCATCAAATCTCATGGAAGTCCCTGATTGGCCTGTTTGGGTCACATGTCAATTTTAGACCCAATCCCTATGCTGAAGTAGGATGGAATATTCTGGTTGGCTAGGCTGCCTCATGGTTTGGCTCCTCCCATGTGTTAGGAGTGCCATGACCGACATGTGACTGCAGATTTGAGGACCACTGGGTCAGGGGAGGGGGTCGGTTTCCTGAAGAAAGAGTTTTGAGCAGAAAGAATATATGTTTCTGTTCATTATATCCTTCTGTAATTAAAAATCTAAATCTCTCTCTTTTTCTAGATTGACCTAGTTTAGAAACCAAGCTTGACCTGTAACTTTTACCTAACTTTGAGAACTTTCACAGTTCTTGTGATATAAAGAACTTGCAGCAAAACAAAATAAAACAAAAAAGGTAGACTTTGACAGCAGCCTCCTAGCTACTATATTTTTGCTTTTAGTGATCTATGCACCAAGTGAGTTTATAGCATTAACTCAAAATGTGGCCTCCAAATGGCTTTGCTCTGCCATTAGAGTTTGGACATTAGGTTTTTGGGACACATTACCCCAAATATCTCTGGGAACAGTAAATGGACAAGATCCATTTCTCCATTTCTCCATAGCCCGGAGAATGAGATCTGTATGGATGGTCATTAAAAGCGCAAGGATTTTTTTTTCCATTAACACAATTGAAACTGTACTGAAAGCCAAGTTATTATTTCTGGGAAGTGAGGAGTTTCAGGTCGGCATAGGGGAAAGGTGTGAATTTGCACACTTGGAGTGGTAAGTTTGGGGGAGTCTGAGGGGTCCCACTGCTGGTGGCCATCTGTGGTTTCAGTGGTGGAGACTGGGCAGACCCTTCAACCTCCACAGTGCCGGTCACCTTGATGACCCTGACATCTGTTGGTTCCTTATCTCCATGTCTGCCTAGCGAAATCTTAAAAGTTGGGTCTTAGGATCGAACAGGATTCCTTTGTGTCCCGGGTCTCCTGTTTTTGAGGCGACTCTGCCTTCAGTCCCAGAAACCAACATACAGGAATTCATGGACAACAAACAGCATTTATGCGAGGACTGGAAACAGGAAGAGATTCTCTCCACTTTCCTAATAAGAGCTAAAAATGAGGGCCAGGGATTTAGCTCAGTGGTTCCGTCACCTGCCTTGCAAGCACAAGGTCCCGAGTTCGATCCCCAGTCCCACAAAAAAAGAAAATCTCAAATCCAAACCTTTCCGAAGAACAAACTATGGGAAAATATCAATGGAAGATGATACTATTAGCAATCCAACTGAATTGACACAGAAACAAAACTTTCACACACTACTTTGCTGGGGATTTAGCTCAGTGGTTTCGCCACCTGCTGCCCAAGTACAAGGACCTGAGTTTGATTCCAGGTACCAAAAAAAAAAAAAAAAGATCAGTGTAAAAATAAAGAGCCCTGTAAATAGGATCAAGTGTCTACTCACAATGTTTATTGAACTAGTTAAAATCGCACACCACCTGACCTGGGGGATGACGCTGGAAACACGACTAGTTCCCTCTTGTACATTTCATCCGTCAGCTTCCTGTCATCTCTTCACCGGGCTGTGTCTAGCATTCTGGTCACCCCTAGCCTAGCCTATCGAGGGTCTGAGCAATGTTTTCCACACCAAGGTTAGGGGCACCTTCACCCCCACCAGGGTTGTGGGAGATGCAGCACTTTTCAAATCCCCCCATGAGGCTGTCATTGAATGTTTTATGGTAAGGCACATTTGCCTAATATCAGGACAGTTTTCCCCATTTGTCCTATAGGTATAAGTCAGTGATCTTCACAGTGCAATCACTTACTTTATTGCATTTTAAAGAGATTTTAATAGGCTCATTATATTAGCTCTATTGCTGTGGAACAAATGAGCACAGAATTAGTGGCTTAAAACAACACCCATTTATCAGTTCACAGTTCTGAGGTCAGCAGTCTAGGCACGGCTTGTCTGCCCTTTCTTCTAGGGTCTCTGAGAAGAAGTGCAGCATCAGCAGGGTGGTGGCCTCCTCCACAGGCCCCCTAGGGGATGGTTTGCTTCCAAGCTGCCTGAGGTCAATGACAAAATTCACCTTGTGGCGTAGAGTTCCGACAGCTTACTTCTCTGTGGCCTTTAGGGCACAGGGGAGGCAGCTTCATTTCTAAACCTCCTTTCCGATCAGTTCTGGGGTGAATAATCTCCCCTTTGAGTTAACGCACAGTCAACTGATTAGGGACCTTAATTACATCCGAAAAGTTCCTTCTCTTGGCCATGTAACGTAACATAGTCACAGAATGGTGTCGCTCAACTCTGCCCACTCCTGCCAGTCGGAAGCAAGTCCCAAGGCCCACCCACACACGAGGGGAGGGCCGCACAGAAGCCTGGATGCCAGTGGGGGAGCCACAAGATGTCTTATAATTCTGCCAGACACACACTTCCCAGATGACAAAGCAGCAGGTTTCTTCTTTACAGGCTGCTGACGGCGTCAGATTCAGCCTCCCAAGGTGGCACTCCCTGGAATGCCCGTCCCCTTCTGAGACATACCCAGGGAATACCTTGGGTTTCCCCAACGCAGCCTGTGGTGAACAGGAAAGTATCTGGGGTGTGTCTGAGCCCATGAGGTGCTTTGCAAAGGGCTCTGGTGGGTCCTCGGGTACCACTCATTCCTCCTGGTGGGGGCACCCTACCTGCTGTAGGAAGGTGGCCAGTTAACCCTACGCTGGTGCAACAGTGCTGGGTGACGAGAGTTAGACACCCACACGTGCAGGTCCCCTGTGCCCGATTCCATGGAGATCTCTTGTATCCCGCGGTGGGGCTCTGCCTTTACTGTTTGGGGAGTCTGGTGCCAGCTGTAGCAGGTATTTCTGGCCACTAGTCCCTGGTGTCCCATGGCCAGATGCTCGGCTCAGCCCCAGGCATCTGAGTGTCGCAGTGGCAGCTCCATGGCTGCCTTTGCTGCCTGGCACAGCCTGGCTCTGTTGCCTGGAGCCATATCACCAGCCTGCTGCAAGCCACAGATGTCCCACTCACCCTCTTTCTTTTTGAAACATTTAAAAAGTTTTATTTCTAATTTGCACAGGATGACTGTGCGCGTATTTACGGGGTGCCTTGAGATGTGTGGATAAACGTGCACTGTGTACAAGTGGTCAGATGAGGGTCCCTGTTGCGTCTTTCCCCCAGCACTTACCCTCTCCTTGTGTTGAGAACTTTGGAATCTTCTCCCGCTCTTTTGGAACAGCACCAGTCACGCTCCTGGGCTAAGGACATCAGGATGCACGGTTCCCACCCAATGTGACACTGTACCTGGACCCTCCTCCTCCCGTGCCTCCCACTCCCGCTCTGGACAGGAGTGAGACCATGAGGTATTGGTCTCTGCATGGCGTCTTCCTCTGCTTCTGGGACCCTGGCTCAAGCTGGGAGCAGTTGCCTACCTCAGAGCCTTCCTGGCCCTGGGCCTCCTGTGCCTCCTGTCCAGGGGATGAACAGTATCTGAGGTTCCGAATGTGCTGCTCTGGGCCCGAAGGGGCCTCCAGGCTGAGCTTCCCTCCTGGAGGCTGCTGCCCTTTACAGCATCCTGCCCCCACTTTACAGTGAGTGGTGTGGCCTGGCCCGGGCCAGGGGCTTCTCTGCCCCCTGTGCAGCCGCCCATTGGCTCCTCTCTGTCCCTGTGGTTCTCCTGCTGTGGCCCGCTTCTGTGTCACATCTTCCTGTCCCGTCCCCTCAAGTGGCACCTGTGGGCTGAAGATCAGCATGGTCACTGCTGTGACCCTGCACCTTCTCTACATTTATTACTGAGTTCACGGGGGCCACACAGCGCCACTCTGTCCTCTGCTGTCTCAGCAGGAAGGGTGGCAGGTCTAGGGGCTTCTGCCTGTCCTGTCCCACTGCAGCTGTTCTTTCTCCACAGGCCAAGGAGCCCTGGCAGGGGTTCTGGCGAGTGACTCCTCCTGGTATGTCCACTCAGGACACAGTTAAACTCACCGTGCCACACCTGGCTGGGAGCGAGTCACACATGTGCCACAGCCAGTTTAAAGGCTCACTGTTGAGGGGAGTCTACTTTTTTCCCCTAGAGATGGTTCTCACTACGCTGCCCAGGCTGATCTGGAACTCCTGAGCTCAAGGGATCCTCCTGCCTCAGCCTCCTGAGTAGCTGGAACCCCAGTTGAGCACCACCAGGCTCGGCTCTGCTTGCTCCCTTTTGGTCACAGATGTCATGCACGGTCCTTGTGGTGCCCAGCTGCTGTCCTGCCCCTGCAGCAACCTGTGCCTTACTGATCTCTTCGGCCCCTGCCTCAGCTGCCACCTGCTGATCTGCCCCACCCGGCCTCTGGTGCTCAGTGCTGCCACTTGCCTCTGGGATTCTGGGCCTTTCGCTCGGCCCTGTGGTGGCAATGGCTACTGTGGTGCCAGCCTGCAAGCACAGCCAGCACTGGGCCCTCAGCAGCACCCACCTCCCTGGCTCGCTCCTTCTCAGCCCTACGGAGCGTTTCTCAGAGCCCCCCGCCCCCAGGGAGCTTTAGCAGATCCTGTGTCCCACTGCCTGGGCTGGGGCCCTTCCTTCTCCACGCTGGCTTTCGGGGTGTGATGCTGTCACCTGCCATCGCTTCTTCCAGACTTCCTGTCGGCCTCACAAGGGAGCGGACTGGGGGAGGGGTGCTCGAGGGACCCCGAGGTGATGTGAAGCCCAGTGCCAGGCAGGTGCTCAGGGAGTAGGAACCGCACCTGCTTCCAGCTACCATGGGCCATGTGGGTGGTCCTGGTGGTCTCCACATGGGACCCTCTGAGCCTCAGTTTCCTTGCTGACAGGAGATGGTGACCAAAGGATCTTGCAGATGGGTCAGCGGCTGCTGCCCTGCTGGGTCTCTCAGTGGATGCCGAGGGGTGTCACAGCCCAACGACGCAATCATTCTGTCCCAGGCGTTCTGTCCCAGCTTTGGCTCGACAGCACCCGGGCTGGTTTGTGAGGGGCCATGTTCCAGGGTCCCTGTCCAGGTCAGGGCCAGCCAGAGAGGTGGCGGGAGGAGGTCACATGCAGGGTTTTTGGAGAGGAGTTGGCTTAGGCGACTGTGGGGTTGGGCAGGGCAGGCCCGGGCCACAGGAGGCTCCGAGCACAGGCGGGCTCTCGGCTCCTCTGAGGCTGTGCCCACAGGCAGAATTCCTCCTTCTCGGGGAGCCTCAGCCCTGCTTTGAAAGCCTTCACCTGATTGGGCCAGGTCATTGGGAGAATCTCTCCTCCTTAAAGTCAGCTGATTGTGGGCTGAATCACAGCGGAGAACAGCATCCCACAACACTGAAAAGTCTGTTTGATTGGTTGACTGGGGCCAATGCCTCCACAAGCTGATATTCAGCCTGTCCTTCCCAGTCCTCCATTCCAGGATCTTGGGAGAGCGCAGGTAGTGAGAAAAAATATAAATATAGATGTATGCAGATGCGTTTGGGCCTGATAAACACACAAGCCTATTTCCACATGTAATACATATGTGCATAAATTCTCCCCAGCCAGATGGGCCTGTTGACTCTTTCCTTTGGCAATGAGCTCTGCACTAATGATTCAGAGACAATTTATGTGCTTTCCTAAGTGACAAGAGCTGGCCCATGTCATTAGCAGTTAATGATAAATACAAATAAAAAGTGGGAATATAAAAAGCCAGTTATGGACATGAAAGCTGTGACTCCATCTGTAGGGACCCTGAGCCACCAGGCGAGTGTGGGCCCCCTGAGGGTAAGCACCTGTCACCAGAAGTCACGCGGTGACAGCTGACCCTGTGGCAATGCCACACAGCTCCTATCTGGAAGATGTGGTGGGGCCTGAGGAGGCTGTTGGAGCTGGGGTAGCTGAGGCCCAGGGAGGGGAGAAGGCCTGGATCACTGGGGTCTTGTTATTCTGGGGGTCCCCTCCTGCTCTGCACTGGGGATACATGCACTTAGAAAGGAGCCAGCCCTTTCACCTGCACTGTCTCATTTAATCCTTACAACCAATGTGGCAGGAGTATAGGCTTCGCCTCATGTCACAGCCTGGCAACTGAGCCTTCATAGGTCACAGGTCATGTGTCAGGAGCACAGTCTGCTCTACCTCATAGCTTGGCAGCTGAGACTCAGATGTCATAGGTCATAGGTCACAAGTCATAGGTCACGTGTCAGGAGCACAGGCATTGTCCCACCTCACAGGTGGGCACCTGAGACTCAGGGATGTCCTAGGTCATAGGTCACAGGTCATAGGTCATGTGTCATGTGTCAGGCGCACAGGCATTGTCCCACCTCACAGGTGGGCACTTGAGACTCAGAGACATCCTAGGTCAGGGCCAAAGAGCTGGCACCAGGAGTGTGAAGACTTGGCACTAAGACCTGACCCATGCCCTCAACCGTGATGCCGCTAGGGGAAAATGACACTGTCAGCAGGAGCACCCACAAGTGGCCTGCTGGTGTGGACACGTGCTCACAGGACCCTGTGCAACATGAGCTGCATTCCTGTCAGGCAGTGAGGAAGCAGACTCCCAGGGTCCGGTGAGTGAGGGTGAAGCTGGCTGGCCCTCAGGTCTGTGGCTGTCTTGTACCTGTCCCAGAGAGCCACTGGTGTGTCATAGGGCAGGTGGCAGGCCGAGCCATGGCCTGCAGATCTCAGGTCGCACTCTCCTTACTTGGGAAAGGACCAGGCGCCATTAGGCCAAGGACCTCGAGTGTGGTGTGCGTCTATGTGGGGAGCCCAGTGCCCTCGCATTGTCCTTAAAAGAGGGCAGCAGAGGGATTTGAGACACAGAGGAGGAGGGGTGCGGTGACCCATGGCAGACTTTGGATGCCCCAGAAGCTGGAAGAGGCCGGAAGGAGCTTGGCCTGGGCCTTGAGAAGGAATCTGATTTCAGATCCCATCTCCAACAGTGAGAAAATCAGGCACCGCTGCTTCAGGCCACCCCATCTGCAGTCATCGGTCACAGCAGCTACAGGGGACTCCCACGGGGCCCTCAAGAATGTGGAGGGCCCTTTCCCTGCCGTGTCCATCTCAGTGTCACCTCAGGGTCTCAGGACTCCTTACAGTGGCAGCAGTGCGTTGGTGCTGTAAATAGTCACAGACCCCGGGTCCTCTCCCTGTCCAGTCTGAGTGATAGCAGAGGCTGGGCTGAGCGTGTCAGTCAAGGTCTCGGCAGGGCCGTGCCTTTCTGGAGGCTCCCGGGAGTCTCTTTCCTCACCTGGTCCATTCTCCCTGTCCTAGGACAATCAGAAGAGAGGAGGTGAGATCTAGTGAGGTTAAGAGGTCCAGAGCCCTGGGGTAGGGGGTCCCAGGCAGAAGAGAAGGGGGAGGCCCATGGCTAGGAAGAAGTCGTGTGAGGCCAGAGAGTCCCAGGCAAAAAAACAAAAACAAAAACGCACAATCCAAACAGCAAAATAAAAACCAAAACAAAAATTCCACCCCAAACCCAAACTACACCCGTAATCAAGATAAATGATATTCTGATGCAATTTAAGAAATCAAGAGTAATGCCAAAAAAATCCAATAATAACAAAATATTAAAGCTTTAAATAAAGACGGGTAAATTTGTGTGGTTGGAGCCCTACTGGTGCCCGAGGCAAAAGGACAAAGCAGTCATTTCCCGATCCTGCCTCTTTCACCATTTCGGTATTGAGTCCATCATGGTTGTGTTTGCCTTCGTTTTGGATTTGTAAAGTATTATTCATCAAGATACTCTCTTGAGCGCCCCCTTCAGTGCCCCAGCTCACTGCACCCCCTGCTGGGTGCATCCTGTCGGCCCTGGCCCGGTGCTGACCCGGTGCTGACCCACCCAGCCCTCGACAGCCCTTCAGTCCCCCCCCCCCCCCCCGCAACGTCCGGGCGCCCGCGGCCGCTCCGCTCCTGCAGGGCCGCCAGTTCCCGGGAGGGGGCGCTGTGGGACCGTGCCAGGGCCCAGCCTGGGGCACTTCCTTCCCACCTTCTGCTTCTCCTCCTCCTTTTTTTTTGTGCTGGGGATCGAACTCAGGACCTTGCTTGCAAGGCAGGCGCGGCTCCACCGACCTAAATCCCTGGCCCCTTGCTTCTCCTTATCTGCTGCTTCTCCCTGGAAACAAGTGGCCGAGGGAGGGAGAACACAAGGATGCGCTGAGCCCCTGCTGCTGAGGCCGGGCTCCTGGGAGGGAGGCACGGGCTGTGAGTTCTGGTCTAGATGAGCAGCGTGTATTTCATGGATTTGACCTGGGAAAAAAATGCACTGAACGTTAACTCCTCGCGCGAGCCTCAGACGCCTTTTCCCGCGACCCCGCGCAGCTGTCCTGAAGATGAGGTGGATGCTGAGGCTGAGGGGTGGGGTCTCTGGCCTGGGTCCAGGGACAGCGATTCTGGCCCGTCTCCTGCTCTGGATCCAGACGCGCGTCCCGAGACAGCCCCGACCTGCCCTGCTGGCGCCCCAAAGACTGCAGCCAGGGGCAGGGCAGAACCAGCGTCTGCCTCCGGCCCTCAGCCCTTGCCCTGGCCCTGCCCAGCTGTCCGAACTGCCCGCGGCACTCCAGGCCCACGCGCCAGAAATTCGAGTCCCGGAGGAGCCCGGGAGGGGAGGGCGAAGCCCCCACGCCCCAAAAGTGCCTGGGGCAGAAGTTCCCACCCGAGTGGGCCACTAGGGTGAGGGGGCTCATTCTCTCTGTGCATTTTATCTTGTACTCATTTTCTACTGCAGGCAAGAGTGCATTACGTTTCATAATTTGCAGAGAAAACCATAAAATGTAAGACTTAAAAGCACATTTAGACAAAAATTAACTGGGAAAATGTAGCTTCAGTGAGCTCCTAGCAGGAGGCTGGTCAAAGTTAGTTTCTGGAATGACAAAGAGCAGGGAACAGAGGTATTGACCGTGGTGATCAGTGTGTGGCCCAAGTCCCTAGTCTCACCCTCAGGGACGCAGTAGTTCCTGATCCCAGAAACCCTGCCTGCTTAACCCTTTTAATCTCCACAGTGACCCTCCCTGTGAGGCAGGTTTTACTATCTTTAAAATTCTTATTCCTGTTTCTCAAGAAAGCTGAGACCCAGAGAGATAAAATAAATGTCCCAGAGTCACAGGGTGGAAAAGGCTCAAGCATCAGAGCTGGGCCAGTGCCGGGTCTTGACCCCTCAGAAGCTGCAACTCTGGGGTCCCCGGCACCCCACCCTGGGCTGCAGTGTGCTCTGAGTGGAAAGCAGACGTTTCTACCCTGTGAAGGTTCACTTGGGATGAATCGGAACCTGTGAGGCCCATGAAGAGCATAGTGTCCTTGAGAAAGTGAGTTCCAGGTGTAGATTTGCTGCTCCACTCCTTCACCTGAGGTCTCTGATCGGGAAACTGAGGCTCAGAGGTGTTCAGCCACCTGCCCAAAGCCAGTGGTTCCTTCTCCGTTATTGGCACAGGCTTTGTGCCTGCCTTGGTCCACAGGGCTAGGGGCACACATGGGAGCCAGTGGGGCAGGGCTGGAGAGCCCCTTGGGACCCAGGCTCAAGCTCCTGCCTTGCTCTGCCCCTTCCTGATGTGCCCTGATGCCCCACTTCCTGCTTCTCCGCTCTGACCCCACTGCCCGCCCCTCCCTCTGCCAGTCCCTGTCTCCTGGCCAAATTCTCAGCTCAGCAACTGTGACCTTCTCAAGGGTCCTTCCCCGAGCGGGACCCTCTGAATCTCTCCCAGTGACTTTAACTTGGGGCACAGGGGCAGCTTTTGACCTCCTTCTGGTCTGTGTGGCCCTTGGCCAGCTGTCAAAATGAGACCATCACCCTGCTCGGTGGGCACTTGCTGAGTGAGGGAATAGTGTGGAGAGACGGCCAGACCCAGGCCTGTCATGGTCCTCCTGGTTCCGGGAGCGCAGTTCTTTCTGTGGAAGGAAGTGTGAGGCTCATCCGGGTCTGCTGTCCCACCGCATGTCTGGCGGGTGAGGGGTCTGCCCTGGGGGTCCTGACCCCCTCAATCCTCCCTTAGCAGCTGCCTTGGCCAAGAGGGCGGGGCTGTGACAACCACCCTGCAATTTCTGTGGGAACCGAGGCAGGCTCAGGGTGATCTGGGGTGGGTCAGCTCTGCTTCTTAAAGGGTCCCCTTCCTCAGGGCGAGGCCACCGCGTGGCCTCAGGGTTTGCTGCAGGTGCTACTTGGAGGTGAGCCTGGATGTGTGAGCCCAGGCAGCAGGGGCTGGGGACCCCGTGTCCTCCCCCAGCTGAGCACAAAGCAGGAGGCTGCCCCCTTGGTGAGGGCAAAGGGGCTGGGAGTTGGCCCTGTGGGTGGCATTGCTGGCCAGCACCCTCTTCCCTGAGTGGCACTGTGCCGGGCAGAGAGACAGGAAAGATGCGAGCAGGAGAGGTGGCTGGCAGGGGCTGCCAGCGGCGACAGTGATGGCTGGGTTTCCTGCGGGTGTCTGGCTGGTGACCTTTCAGAGGGATGGATTCAGAAGTGACTGCTATTTATCGAGGCCCAGTTCAGAGACATCGGAGGGGGCCGCCGCCTCTGCATTAAATGTCAGGCCCACACCGTCACTGGGAGAGAGAGGAACATCCCAGCAGGGTGCGGCTGGCTGAGGCTCCTGAGCCAAGCTCGTCCTCAGAACACGGCCTGGTAGCCACCTGGGGTCTGGGGACAGTAATCTGTCACTTATTGTGTGTGTGTGCTTCCCTATTCCCTTCCCAAAAGGTAGTAGGCCCCCATCAGAGTTTTGTGGTGTGGAGCAGAAAATTAGTTTGCTGAAAGACAAGGGAGCTCATGGTCCTTATTTTCAAGGGTGGGGGGCTTGGAAGGGGTGTGGCTGAAGCAAGAGAGAACGAGCCACAGCCGAGGGGCTCGGTCCTTGCAGTGGAATGTCCACGGCACAGACGCCAGGAGCTCCTGCCGGGCTGGGCTCCGGGTGCTGAGGCCCACTACTCCAAACATCCCTCTGCCCTTCTCCTGGCTGCTGCCCTCTGGGGTCGTGCATCTCAAGGCCCAGGGGTCAGATACAAAGCGCCAGGGTTTGAAGCAGGCTTGGCCACCTGACCGGGGCCTTAGGCAAGCCTGAGCCTGTCTGTGCCTCAGTGCCCTCATCTGCGGATCTGGGAGATGAAAAGCACCCACCCGCAGCCTGCAGTGAGGCTCAAAGCCAAACCCACCTGGAGCAGTCCCCAGCCTAGCACGTTCTCACTTCGCTATTCTGCACACAGTGGCTGCAAGTGTAGACTTCGGGTCTGGGCCTCCTGGAAATTGGGCGCTTGCTGGGCCCCTGAGGCTTTGAGGCGGAGCCTGTGACAGGGTCCCCAGGGAGGGCGGGCTGGGAAGGAATACTCCATCCGCCCAGTGGGAGGGGCCGGGCCTTCTGGGGTGGCGAGATCCTGGGGAGCTGCTGGGAGCCGTGCTGGGGGGAGCAGGGATCTGAGCAGCCCGCCGCCCGCTGTGGCTGTAGACTTGCACTGTCACCCACGGGACACCCGGCGGCCAGCCCGGCTCTGGCCCTCGGCCTGGTGCACCTGGCCGCTCTGTGAAGCTGTCCCTTCCGCTCTGCAGCGGCCTCTCTGCCCTGGGAGCGCCAGCGGGGGCCCAGAGAGCTCCTCAGCCCTCCCTCTCCTCTGCCTGCGCCCTTCTCCCTCTTCGCCTCTGCCTCTGTCTCTCTCTCTCTTCTCCTGAGCCCCTCCCTCCTTTTCCCTTCTATTCCTCCTGCCTTTCTCCTCTTTCCCTCCCTCTAGCTTCCTTTTCCTTCCTTCCCTCCCTCCCCCGCCCTCTCCCTGCGGCGGTGGTGGAGCTAGGCTGTATTTGTGTTTGTGCCTGCTATCGGGACCTGACCTTTTCTCTTCCAGGGAAGGAGCGGGGTAATTCGTGTGTATAATCCCTGGCCTGCCTGCTTTCGCTGCAGACATCAACAAACCCCTGCAAGTCGGATGGAGGCCCAAGCCGAGGCTGCAGGACACAGGGCGCGGGGCGGGGCGCCTGCTGGCCTGGCCGGGCTCCCTCCTCTGCTGTCCTGCTGTCCTGCAGAGGGCGGGGGCAGGAGCCTCCCACGGACTGGGTAACACGTCAGCGACTCGGGTTCTAGAACACCGCACAAATGCTTTCTGTTGGGAGTTACAGTTTTGTGTTCCTGATTCTAAGTCAGAGAACAGCTTTGGTCAGGGGCACAGGCAGCTTTTCTGTCCTCATTGGCTCCCTCTCCACAGGAAGGCTGTGGACCTCTGCCCCCTGTGCCACGAGGAACAGGGACAGCTGTCCTCATGCCCTTCTCCAGGACAGAAAAGCAGCTGTGGGAAGAAGCATTTGGGATCCCCATGCACAGCACCCTGAGGACGGAGATTTGGACCCACACACTTCCTGTCTGTATCACCTAGAGACAAACCCTGAGCCCCCAGCAGAGGTCTGGCAGGAGATTAACGTATCTGATGGATTTATGCATTTATTATTTATTTGAAAACTTCTTAAGCTGGAGTAATGAGGGACAGTGTGCAGTCATACACTCACAGCTTGTGTCCTCTCTGTCTGAGCACTTCTGTGTCCCCAGGGTCCAGGTAAGGACAGAAGGTGACCCCCATGGCCCTCCTACTCCACCCCTACTTCAGTCAGCACCGATCAGTTTCTTCTGTCTTGCACTTTATATAAATGGAATCACACAGCGTGTTCTGTGTCTGGTGTCTTTGGGCCAGTGCTCGGCAGATTTGTTTTTGTCTCAGATCCCACTGAGCAGGTTTCCTGAGGCTGGGAAAGATCCCCATATGCAGGTCCCCGGATGCTGGGGATCGACAGAAAAAAAGGCTCAGAGACCAGATGGCCATGAGGTGTGACCAAGAGACCATGTGACCTGCTGTGGGCCCTCACTGTTTAGTCTGATCTGGGCAGCGGTGACATATATTCCTGTATATATCTCAGCAATAGGGAAAAACCTATAATTGCAAACATATCACCCAGCACCAAAAATTAAACATCTTCTAATCATTTTTTGGGTGAAATTCGTGCTACACAAAGCTAATCATTTTAAGTGAACAATACTGATGCAGTTGAAGAGTCCTCTTTGCCTTAGCAGCACTCTGCTGCCTGTTCTGAACACTGTTCCCCTCCCTAGGGGAACCACTATCATGACAGAGTCCATCACAGTGCTTTGGTTTCATTTTTAAATGGATACTGGACCACAGGAGAATCTGAAGACCCAGCTTCTTTTGGTGACTCTGAGTGCCGGGCTACCAGGAAGCCCCAGGCCCCAGCATCCACTGGTCACCTCTGTGTGCCCCCCGGGTGAGGGAGACCCCCCCAAAGCTCCTGCTGGATGGCATTTCTTGTGAGTGCCTCCCTGCTCAGTCTCTGAATTTGTAGCCCCCAAAGGGCTCCCAACTCCAGGGCCCCCAAACACCTGCCTGGGCTCCAGTGCACATCTCTGATGTCGAAGCACATAAATACAAATCTTCCATCGAAATCAGGATTGACTGTCTGCTTTTCTCCTTCTAGGGGGATGGATAATGTGATGGTAATGATTTGGGGTTGTGCAAAGCCTTCCTGTAGAGGGCCCGTGGTAGATACTTTCCACTAGGCAGGGCAGGTCGTCCTTGTTGCAATTACAGTTGCCTCTTGGTGACCTGGGTTTGTTCCTGGATCCCCATCGATGCCAAAATCTGAGGACCTCGAGTGCCTTCTATAAAAGGTGTGGCATTTGCACGTAGCCAACACCCTCCTGTTTACTGTAAAACATTCCTTCATGACTTATAATACTGACTACAATGTAAATGCTATGTAAATAGTTGTTCTACTGCATTGTTTAGTTCTACTGTATATGTTTAGTACAGATACTTTTTTTTTCCTCAAAGATTTTGGATCTGAAATTAGTTGATTCCACTGAGGTGGAGCTGCTGTACTCTGCTCTGAGATGGGAGCCAACAAATAGCTGTGTGCCAAGAAAACTTATTTACAAAAAGATGTTTGGGGCCAGCTTTGCCCAGTGGGGCATAATTTGCCCCCCTCTGATTTAGTAGATAGGTGCGGTGGTGGCTCTATTTTTCAAAGATTCTTTAACTTGAAAAAATTAAAATGTAGCAATGGCCAATGTACAGTCCCTGTGTTAGACATTGCTATTGCCAGTGGAGACTTCTTGTCCCTCGAATGCTAGGTAGAGTCAGGTGACTTGATTTGGGGAAGGGGATGGGAGCAGGTGATGTCACCTCCAGGCTGAGCATTTCCAGGCCAGGGTGCAGTTCAACAGTGACCAGGAACGTGTGATGTGCTTCTAAGTGGGCTTCCTGAAGGTGACTGGATGATAGGGCTCATAGCAGACTTGCTGGGAGGAGTGTGGCCTGATTGCAAGAGGCAGTCGTAGGGCGTGGCCGGAAGGGTCACCTCTCTCCTGGCTCCTCCTCTGCTCTCTACTTCCTGTCTGCAGTGCCATGAGCTGTTCTCCAGCACGCGCCTTTGCCATGCCCTTTCAGCTTTGGAGATGACTGAAACATGAGCCAAAATAAACCTCTCCTCCTTTAAACTGTGGTTGTCAGGTATTTTGTCCCAGCAACGAGGAAAGTGACTAACACATCTTTAGACATCCACGTGGAGATATCAGAGAAACAGTTGGAAATGTGAGTTAGCCTTTTTCCTATACTTGGATAGTTTTGTTGCGTGCGTGAGGGTAACTTAGTCCATTTCCTGCTGCTAATAACACAGACTGGGTAAATTATAAAGAAAAGAGGGTTTTTTTGCTCACAGTTCTGGAGCTGCATCTGGTGACAGTCATCTCACCGGCACGGTCCTGAGGAGGAGCGGATGTCACCACATGTGTGCCTGTCTGTCCTCCAGTCTCCTTCCCTCTTCTAACCCCCTTGACCTTGTGATTGCAGCCACCCCTCACAGTCCTGAGCTCCAAACACTCAAATTTCCCCTCTCTTCATACCTCACCACGGGGACTAAACCCCAGGGTGAGTTTCGGAGGGCGCAAACCACATTCGCAGCACAGCTCTGGGTAACCCTTGCTGTATCAGAGACCCGCAAGGGCTCTGGCACCATCTTGGTGGCTTCCTTGGATTTCATTGGTTCAGGGGTCTGACTAAGCTCTCATGTTTGGTATAATTGCTTCGTAGAAATGAGTAGGAGAGATAGGAAATTGCTGATAACAAGGACAAGAAGTAAAGGTCTCTGTCACCAATGCTGTTCAGCCAGAATTGGTGTCATCGGACAACATGGCAAGGGGGTGCTCAAGGGGAGTAGTAAATCTGATGATTTTTAGTTAAGTCTTTAAAAAAAAACCCGCTAAAGAATACACATCAAGTTTGAAATATAGCAGATTACATCAGAGGGCAAAGGGTAATTAGAGACTTTGTAAAAATGTTTTCACTTTCTAAGAAGAAAAGCTCCCTAATAGCATGTAAGGAGATGGCTAGGATTTTAAACTCTTAACCTTTACACATGTTTTCAGGGCAGTATCATGTTTGAGTGTTGGAGAAGCCTGCCATTTTCTTAGGGTGCTACACAGCGGGGAGCACCCCGCTGACTGCCCCGACCCCACCAGCCATATCTTCCTTCTCTCAACAATGCGGAGCACCGGGGGGCTGGGCATCACCTTAGGGGTGTCTGCAGGTGAGGAAAGCCTGTGTGACACTGGGCTACAGGGAAGGCTGGCCTGTTAGGGGCTTAAGACAGTGGCACCGATTTCTCATAAGTGAAGATAGATTGGTTGCTTGGGAGCACAGGGCAAGCAGGACAGAGAGGCTGCTCCTGAAGGCTCTCCAGCTGGGAGTCGGAGGTGCCTTGCAGTTCACTGGTGGAAGGGGAAGGAAGTGTTGTCTGGTCTGGGATTTGATTTTACTTTACTCATAAATTCATAAATTAACCTGTTAAGGCATCTTGGGTGCTGCCAAAAGACAGAGATGCCAGGGGCAGAGACAAAAGACTTTGTGACTCTTGGTACCGGAAGTAGCACGAGCATCAGCCTGTGTTGGTCCCCCGCTCTCAGGTCCCAGGGGTGGCTTGTGTCACCGTTGAGGGGCCCAGAGCTTGGGGAGCAGCCACTCCCTATGGGCAGTAAGCCCTGCGCCTGCCTCGGAGGGAGACCCTGCCTCATCCCCCAGGGCTGCAGGCTGCAGACACAGTTCTGAGGGCCCGGCAGGGGCAGAGCCTTCACTCTTGGCACATCCGGAGCCTTAGCTTCCAGGGCATTGCTGCTGGAGTAAATTGCCACAAGCCTAGGGGTTTAAAACAGCACGCACGCATGATCATCTCACAGTTCTGTGGGTCAGGGGCCTGAGTGGGTTCTGGTGTCTGCTAGGCAAGCTCCAGGCAAGGTGTCAGCAGCCAGAGCTCCTGTCTGGAGTCCTGGGGAGATTCCACTTTGGGCTCCTTCAGGCTTCAGACCGAAACTCAATGGGGCTTCAGGACCAAGGTCCCATCCCCTGGCTGGTCGCTGGCTGGGAGCATTGTATCCTTTCAAGCTGCCTCTGTTCTTGTGTGGCTGCTTCTGTTTTCAGAGCATCTTCCACCCTCTAGATCCTTGGTTTTCAATCTTTCTAATGTCTCTCTCTTGTCTTCTTCATTTCTTCCTTCCCTTCCTTTCCTTTTTCTTTCTCCTCCCCTGCCTCCTCTTTCTCTTCTCCTCTTCCCCTCCCCCACCACCTCTTCCTCCTCCTTCTTCTTCAATACATGTTTGCAGTACATGTGTTCCTTATGTGGAGTTGGTACATGTACATGCATAACACATCTTAATTTCTTTTTCATTCCCTCCCCCCACCTCCACCTCTCATCCCGCATGAAAAAGATCTATCTTTTACTTTGCTCTTTATTTAAAATTTGGGTTTCCCATATAAGAGAAACACATGCACTATTTAAACCTGTGTGTCTGCTTTATTTCACTTAAGTTTTGTCTCAAGGTGTGTTCTACAGATGACTCAAGTTTACCTTTCTTTATGACAGAGCAGTACTCTAATGTGTGTAAATACCACATCTTGTTTATCCATTCATCTGCTGGTGGACATATAGGCTGCTTCAAAGATTTACATGTTATGAATTGTGCTATAAACATGGGTATGCGTGTGTCACTGTGATATGATGTCTTTTAACTCTTTCAGGAAGATACTTAGAAGGGGAACAGCTGGGTCAAATGAAATTTCTAAAAAGTAGAAAAAAGTTTTTGAGGATTCTCCATACTGATTTCCATAGTGATTGTATTAATTTACAACCCCACCAACAATGTGGAAGGCTTCTTTTCTCTCTGAAGCCTCGCCTGCGTTTGTTATTATTTGATTTCTTGATGATGTCTGTTCTTTCTGGGGTGAGCTGGAATCCTAGAGTTCTTTTCATCTGCATTTCTCTAATGGCCAGTGATGTTGAGCATTTCTTCCTGTGTTTATTGGCTGGTTGCTGCTCCTCTTCTTCCCCCTCCTCCTTCTCCTTCTCCCTCCTCCGCGTGAAGTGTCTGTCCATTTCAGTTGCCCATTTTTTTGACTGAGTCTTTTATTTTGGGAAGTCTAAGTTTTTTGAGTTTTAAAAATATAATTGAGGGCCAGGGTAAATCCTGGTACCAATATAGATATATATAGATATATATTTTCGAGATATAAGTCTCTGTCTGAGGAATGACTAGCAAAAAATTTTCCCATTCTGTAGGCTTTCTCTTTACACTGTTAGTTGCTTCTTTTGCTGTGAAGATGATTTTAATTTGCTATGACCCCATTTGTTGATCTTGGTACTATTTCCTGTACAACTGGGGCTCTGTTCAGAAAGCCCTTGCCTACACCTATGACTTCAAGAGTTTTACCTAGTTTATCTTCCAGCAGGTTAAGTATTTCTGTTTTTTTTTTGGGGGGGGGCAGGTACCAGGGATTGAACTTGGGACCTTGCGCTTTTGAGGCAGGCGGCAGAACCACTGAGCTAAATCCCCGGCCCTAAGTGTTTCTGTTTTAATATTTAGTTCTTTGACTCATTTTGATTTTAGTTTAGTACACGGTGAGAGATATGGGTCTAGATTCAATCTTCTGCATGTGGAGAGCCAGTTTCCCGGGCACTATTTATTAGAGGGGATCTTTCCTCTGTTGTATGTTTTTGACTCTTTGTCAAAGATCAAATAGTTGAATATGACTGGGGTTGTGCATGGATTCTGTTTGGTTCCACTGATCATCAAGTCTTATTTTTTGTGCCAGTACCATGTTTTTTGTTTTTTGTTTTTTAACCAGGGCTCGTGAGTCAAAACCACAATGTGAATGAGACTGGGTGCAGGCTAGGGTCATGAACCTTGGAGTATGCCTATGCCTGGGGGTCTTGAGGGGGAGCAGGGTGACCTTTATCTATTAGATTTCTTACATTTTGACATAGTCATAGTCACCATCTGTCTAGTTTCTTGATTCTTGTTCTACGGCTTTCTCTTAATTACTTGTCCTTGTTCCACCTCTGACCTCATTTTTGTGACTTGGAGCACTGGAGTTCATTTCAAGTCAGTTTTGACAGTGGATACTTCCTTCATCATGCAGCATTCATTCCTTTTGGAAGCCATCTCCAGATTTCTTTCTGGGTAAACACCTTCCTCTCATTTGACTATCTGCGCTGCATGTTATGGTCCCCTCTGTCCTAGGCCTGAGCTACTCAATAAACTTCATTTCTTCCACTGCACTGATGGCTCAGGAATGGACACATTAACCCAAAAAAAGTCACTGAGACACAATGAGGCTTTTTTGGAGAATCCTGGGAAATGGTCTTTGGGTCTTCTTCCTACCCTGCTTGATTCTGAGAGCAAGGAGAGTCAGGAGCTGCTGCAGCCTCCTGTGACCATGCATGAGCTTATGTGAGAATAAAGTCATAGTGGCCGGTATGCTGACCCCCTTCTCCCTTTTTACTGCTCTCCTACCGGTAGTCACAATGCAGTACAGAAAGAGGTCAGCCTGCTTGACTAAAGGAGATAATACAGTGATTGATTGGGAAATAGGAACTTGATTATTTCTGGCCAGTGAGATGCTCAGAGAGATTTACCAGGTAGAAGTGGGAAGCTACCTGCCAGAGGTGATCAAGAAAGCATGTGGCCCTTGCTGCTGATGGCCCATCCTACAACCATGAGGGAAATCAGCCTTAGAAGATGCTGAGGCGGGGAAAGCTAAGAAAGGAAAGACAAAGCACCTAGACCTTTGACAATATTGTTAAGTTAGAAGACTAGACCAGACACTCAGCTTCTCTGGCCTCCTCTTTGTGATCTAGGGAATGTCTTTATTGTTTTGACCACGGTGAGCCATATCACTTATAGTTGAAAAAAGTCAGACAGACCAACCTGAAGGAAATTGGAACATAACAATCTTGGGTCCTGATGATACTGTTTAAGTCCTATATATCAAACTGTGCCTGAAACAGGTTACTTTTGAGCTCGGGTTGGCTTACTTTCTTTCTTTTTTTTTTTTTGATGCCGGGGATCCAATTCAGATCCTCCTGCTTGCGCAGCAGGCGGCAAAACCACTGAGCCAAATCCCCGGCCCTGGGTTACTTTCTCTTGCAACCCAGAGAATCCTGGTACATGTTCATAACTACAGGAAAATACAGAAGAATCATCACTACAATATTTTCTCTGGTGGAGGCATTAGTCACCTTTCCATTACTGGGACAACATACCTGACATACACAATTTAAAGGAGAAAAGGGTTATTTTGGCTCATGGTTTCAATCCATGGGCTACAAGACAGAAACATCATGGCAGAAGGATGTGGGGGAGAAAAGTTGCTCAACTCACTGGCAATCAGGTAGAGATTCAGAAAGACGAGTCCAGGGACAAGAACACACCCTTCCACCCATGCCCTCAGTGACCTTCCTCCAGCTGGACCCTACTGCCAGCAGCACAATCAGCTATGAACCCATCAATGGAAGAACCCACTGATGGGCTAGTGGATCTGTGATCTAATCACTTTGCAAAAGTTTCACCTCTGAACACGAGCCATTTATTTTGGGAGGGAGCTTTTTTTTTTTTTTTTTTTGGCAACCGGGAATCGAACTCTGGTCCTTGTGTTTAAATGGGAGGGGACATTTTTAATCCAAATCATGGCAACATTTTATTTCCACCATCTCTTATCAGTTCTAAACTCCAAAATGCACCAAAATCCCAAAATATTACTCCAGTTTGACACCAGTGCTCATTTGGTGACAAAACCCGAACCATACTGTTACACAGCCCCTTGGAATCTTTATTCTAGTTAGTGTGGATATTCCTAAATTTCACTACAAAAATACTAATGCATTTGATTTTGTGGGGCTGCCCAGAACTTGCCAGTGGAGTTACACAATACACAGTAGATGCTGTCCCTAAAATGAACAAGGCTCTAAATCCCAGACAATCTGGTGCCAGGCTTGGGACACTACAAGCTGCGACTCCACAGAGACAGTTGTTTCAATGTGTAAGACCCAGAGTCACGTTTCCAATACTTTGATTTTTTATTTGAGCTGTCATTGTCTTCTAACTCAACTGCAAGAGCTTCTAGTTTGTCTTGGTCTGAAATGTGCTTGTGACAGAATCCATTCTGGGTCCCCAACCCAATTACGTTTTGCCTCACTTCAGAGACTGCTCTCTTTGACCGAGGCCGGTCTGGTGTTCATTGCTGTGATGTATTTTGGTACTGTGTACACAGGTTCACTGGCTATGCCTCGACCTTAGAAAGGCTGTGGTATTTTACAGTGTGTGGTGACATTTATGGGCCCATTTGGACACCCACAAAGAGGTTGATTTCCATAGATTCAATGTCAAGTTTGAAATCGTCCAGGGTAATTGAATCCTTGAGCGTTGTCCACTTCCATTCTCAATTGGGCCATTGACTGGGCGTTTGGTCCCATTATGAGCCCATGAGCGCAGGCCAAACTGCTTAATGTAGAAAGGTCAGACGGGAGCCAGGGAAGGGGGAGGGTGGGGGACCACGGTGGTGAAATCTGATACCTACAAAAAAGCTGCCTTATTTTTATCTCTTTAAATAAAAGATACATGCAGTTAGTTGGTGAATAAATCATGGAAAACAAAACAAAATTCATCAATGGAGGTTACTTAGATGTTGGTGAGTTTAAAATCTAACCATCTGTGTATGACAGGAGCCGATGAGGAATATGAATCCCTACTTCAATGTCTAAGTAGAAGTGGTTTTAAGGGGCATAAATCTGGAGTGAGCTTCATTTAAATTAAAAGGCAGCATTAAAAGGATCATATCATTTCCATTTCCTAGGTTTTTTTTTTGTATTGAGCATGGAACCCAGAGTCTTCACACTAAGCCACATCTCAAGCTCTTTAAAAAATTTTAAATTTAGCTACAGGGTCTCAGAAAGTCACCCTATTGCCTGGGCTAGGCTCCAACTCATGATCCTCTTGCCCCAGCTTCCCAGAGTGCTAGGATTGTCGGTGTGTGCCACCATGTCCAGTAGTTTCCTAGATATTTAAACGTATCTGTGTGCTGACTGTCCAAAGGGCAGGTTCGTCTTCAGATAAACCACAATTGGAGTCTTGGTTTTTTGTTCTCACGAGAACAGAGTTGGGTGGGTCTAACGTGGGTTCACCGTGCCCACTTCCTCTGCTGCTGGACGTGTATAGGAGGGACCAGTTAGCCCAGAGACTTCTGCCTGCCATCAGGATGTCTGGACTTGGTGAAATTTCAGCCATCCACACATTGGTGTGGCCTGGTCATCCCCCCCGCCCAATGTCTGCTGACAACTCTCCTTAAAAGTCAGAGCTCCCAGTCAACGCAGACCAGGCAGTTAGATCAGAGTCAAAGCCAGCACGTTTCAGGAGATTCCAAACGGACTTGTTCACTTCCTGTCTACACTCGGGACCCAGACAGACCCAGAGCCTATCACTTTTTTTGTCAGGTATTTTTCCTGCCTGGCTGTTGTGATCACACAGACAACACAGAAGAGGACCCCTCCATACATTTTGGGATCAAGAATCAGAACAATGGGGGCTGGAGAGGTAGCCCAGTGCCCAGCATGCACCACTCCCTGGGTTCCACACCAAGTTGAAAACAAGAATGAGAGCAAACAGCGCCTGGCCTTGGACAGGCATCCCCAGCCAAGACGTGAGCTGCCTCCGGCATGGGGACCTGTGGCCTTGTGATGCTGAGATGGAGATCAGCCAAGCCATTGCTTTTTCTGGGCACTTTGCTCTACTCCAGTGGGGACATCTGATCACAAGAAGAGACTACATTTCTTCAAGGGCAAATGCCTCGCCTACAGTGGTGGCCCAGACGCCAAAACATTAGGATCAAATAGGGATAGGCCTGGCCTGGCATCGGACTGTTTAGTCTACATCAGTCTGAACATCTGGGTGATTGGAAACATCCCTGGAGTTGAAAGAGCCACGTGATCTCACACAGAGGCAGCCTGGGTCAGGAAAAATGAAAGACACATGGTTGGAGAAGAGTTTTCTAGGTGTGTAGGGGTCGAGGAGGGAGGAGACAAAGTGTGTTCCTGCTGTGTTTGTCCCTAGGGCTGCTGCACCAAAGTAACACAAACTGTGTGGCTTAAATTTATTCTTTCGCCTCTTAGGAGGAGTCCCAAAGTCTGAAGTCAAGGTTGGCAGGACCATGTTCCCCCTGAAATAGGCAGGTGGGATCCTCTCTTGCCTCTTCCTGGCTTCTGATAGGCTGCTGGCATTTTTAGCATTCCTTGGCTGATAGATGTGTCACTCTGATTTCTGCCTCTGTCATCACTTGACTGTCTCCTCCCTGTGCGTGTCTTTCTCCTCATCTTCTAAGGATACCAGGCATACTGGGTCAAAAGTCCAGGGTGACCTCATCTCAATTTAACTAGTCACACCTGCAATGACTTATTTCTAGATAATATCTAGAAATTTCTAGGTAATATATCTAGAAATAAGGTCATTGTATCAGTTAGGGTCCCCTAAAAGAACAGATTTAATACATAAAAAATATATGATATGTAAAGGAAAAATGGCCATCTGTGTGCTGGAGGGCTGGAGGGTCCAGTTGAAAGTCTGTGGCCTGGAGCTCACTGCAGTCTAGTGTGAGTCTGTGTTGCAAAGGCATAAGGTCTGCACTGGAAGGCTGAAGAGTCTGCAGTGGAAGCCTAAGGAACTGAACAAATGTCCAAAGGTGATGGTGAAGACTGGAGCTCCTCTAAATAAGCAAAAAGGGCAGACTTCCTCTTGCTTTCCCTTTTTTTTCCATCTAAGCCATAAGCCTATTGGTTGGTGCTACCCACATGGGGGTGGGTCTTCCTCTTCAATTTGTGACCTATGTGTCAATCATCCAGAACACCCAGAACTGCACTCCACCAACCCGCCTGGCATTCCTTAATCCATTCCAGTTGATGTCACAATTATCCATCACAGTCACATTCACAAGAGCTGGAGCCTAGGACTTTAATAGATCTTTTTTGGTATCACTGTGGTCAGAGGGAGGAGTCTTTCCTGCCAACAAGGAGGCCTGAATTACCACAGGAGGAAGGTGACAGTTAATCTTCGTCATTAGCTTGATTGGATTAAGAGATGCCTTAAGAGTGATCCATTGTGAGGAGATTAACCTCATCAATGCACAGCCCCATTAATGAGTTCATTGATGAATGGGATATTAGGAGGTGGGGCCTAGTTGGAAGAAGTAGGTCACTGGGGGAGCACCTTTAAAGGGTTGGCCTTTTCATAGGCTCTTCCCTTCTTTCTGGTTCCTGGTTGCCATGAGTTGAGCAGCTTTGCTCTGCCACACCCTTCCTCCACGATGTTCTGGCCTTGGAGCCACCTGACCATGGACTGAAACCCCCAAAACGATGAGCCAAAATAAACTTCTCCTTTAAATTGTATGTCAAGTATTTTGTCCCAGCAACAGAAAGGTGGCAAACATAGCAGGTGTCTCTGTGGAGGGCAGATGACTGCACGTGGGCCCTCTGCCCTGCCTGTGCCAGGTCTGAAAGGGAATCAACCCTGTGCTCTCAGAAGTGGACCAGCACCAGCTTCCCCAGGCTGCCAAACACTCTCCCCTCTCCTACATTTTGGGGTCCATTCCAAGAGCCCCAAGGACATGCTGGCTTTTCCTCTTTGTCTCTATGGATGCCCCCCTTCCCCACCCCTGATTTGAGGAAACCTACAGAGCTAGGTAGGGATAGATACAGAATATTAGCCAAGGAGTTGATGTGTGGGGGTAGGAAATCACGTGTTGGCCAGCCTGGCACTGCCTAGGCCAGGACAGGAGCCCTGGGCAGGCCAGGAGGGTGGTGGTCTTAGTTCCCTTGGGAAGCCCTGCTAGAAATCTCCACTGGACAGCAAATCTTGGGCTCATTTCTGCCCTTGAAACTGTTGAGTAATTGCAAATGTCTCAGCAAAGAGGGGACACTGGGGATGCGTAGCATGAGCCAAGACCAGGGTTCAGTCTACAGCATTGAAAAAAAAAAGAAGACCTAGACAAATATTTCTAAAATTAAATCACAACTGTTAAAAAATCCCAAACCATAGAGTACTTAGAAATTCCCAAGGTATCAAAAAACAAACAAGCAAAACACATCAGGGTATCTATTTTGCCTTGTTCATTACATCAGTCAAGAACCAGTTTTACATGAACATCCGGAAGGATGGAGCCAGGCTGTGTTCTCTGCTGCATCCTGTGGGCGAAGGTGCGGGGACTGTGACTTCAGATGTGTGGGGTGAGAAGCCTCACCCTGGAGAGCAGAGCACCTGGTGTCCTGCTCCCTGCCAGGGCGGAGCTCAATGGATGCCCTGCTCTGGCCAGCCCAGCCCCCGGGCGTAGGCCCCTTTGCAGCTGCGGATCATGTTGTCGTGTTCCAGGCATTTGCTGAGCCCTGGCACTGAGGACCGCCAGCCGATGAGGCCCTGGGTCGTCTGTGGGACTGGGGGGGATGGGAGGACCTGGAGTAGAAATGCAGGGGTTAGTCACCTTGGGCCACAGTGACACGAGGGGTGTCCTGACTGAAGGCTCCCAGGATTGGCACAAAAGACAGAAAAGCTGGTTATCATGAATGTGTGCTGAGATTAAACATGTTCAGTGGCAGGCACCTGAGGGTCGTATCTTTCCTCAAAGTCAGGAATGTGGAACATATTTCTTTATTTTGTAGTGCATAGCATATTTAATTCCTGAGCTCCAGATAAGTTAATTTTTATTTTGTAAAAAAGAGTTAAAAAAGAGAAATATTAAATACAATAGTCCTCACTGTCTTTTATAAACTATATGACCATATGGTTCTGGGATTTAGCTCAGTGGTGTCGCCACCTGCCTTGCAGGCACAAGGTCTCGAGTTCAATCCCCCATACCATAAAATAAATAAATAAATAAATAAACATGGGTCTGCATTTTTATATATATATATATATGACCATAGTGTCAGATGGTTTTCTGCCAGTTATAAATCAGGTTTTAATTAAAAGACTGTATGACACACACACACACACACACACACACACACACACACCCTTTAAACTGTAGAGACCACAGGAACACAAAGCAACTGAATTGAATTAAAAAACCAAAATGAAAACAGGCTTCTGTCTGAAAGGAAAAAGCACAGCTTCATTTGTCAGTTCCTTGGTGGATTTGAAAGTCTTGGAAAAGGAGGGTAAGTGTTTAGGCACTTTCGCTCTCCTTTTAAAATAATCTGTTTGGGGAAGTATTTGAACAAAGGCAGCAGTGAGGAATATTTGTTCTCACAGAAGAACTGAGACAGAGCTTTCATGTGCTGAGGTCACCGAGTTCATTCCTGTGGGAAGAATCCTCTGCAGGCGGAGGCAGAGGGGAAGGGCCCGGGGGCACTGGGTGTGACTTGAGGACAAAGCTTCCTAATGTGCTCTTGTGGACTGAAAATCAGTCTCAGAGACCACAGGTGGGAGCATCTTGCATAGGTAGCAGAGGGAACAAAGTCTCCTTGTGCCTGCTATGGACAGAGCCATGCAGAAGGGAAACCGTCCCCATGGTGGCCTGTCCAGTGGGGCCCCCGGGAGCACAAGTTGGCTTTCAAGTCTCCATCCAACCTGCAGAGCACCTGAGGTGCCACACTCACTCTCCGGAGTGGCAGCAAGATGAAAATACCACCGCTTACCAGGGCCTGGGGGGAGTACGAGCAATACTGCAATTACCTGCAGAGAGCGCACCTGGCTCAGGTCTGGGTCCTAAGATACCCTAATGTCTGCCCGAATCTGCAACAGCATGTGCAATGGCGCATTGAAGTCCTGTGTGCTGTAGTAAATGATTGGTCATAAACTACAACCCACGGATCAACTTCCACACCCTGGAGCAGATGCAGCATGCTCACAGTTGCAACACTAAGAGCAGAGCTGCTGGCACTCAAGGCTTAAAGCTATAACCCTAGGAGCGGAGCACAGAACTTGAATATCAGAGCTGTTAGCACTAGCTTCTACCAGAGCTGCACTTTGCCTGTTAGCAGTTCGAACCAAATTGAGCCAAAGAACCCTGAGATAACAGATAATACTAGGTCTCTCTTTTGGAGACAAATGCAGCCATTAATATAATAATGAGTAGGAGTGCTATTTCCAACTACTAGGAAAGACACTCAGGATGTATTGATAAGTGACAAGAGGAGGCAGCACAGTAGCCTGTATAGTTTGATTTTCAAACATGTATTTGTACATATAAGTAAGTGTTGCCCTCACACGTATGAGTGGTCAAGCATAGCATTTCAGAGCAGAGCTCCGGACTCAGGCACCCCTGGTCTGTGACCTGGGGGAGGTTGTTCAGCCTTCAGCAGCTTTAGCTTTTGCATCTGCACAATGGGCTTCATGGTGACAGTGTCCACCTGCTAAGGCTGGAGGAGGAATGAGATGGGGGGACCCACGTAAGACACTCAGCACAGTGAGAAGCTAGGAGCTGCCAGTTCTGAGCTGGTGTTACTAGGTGCCCACTCTTGTGGGTGCATGGGAAAACCTCCGGAAGGAGCACCCCAAAATGTTCACCATGGATAAGAGTGCACATGGGTGTTTTAGTTACCTTTACAGTTCTGCGTGCACACACACACACACATACACACACGCACACACACATTTCTTGGTGGTACTCAGGTTCAAACACAGGGCCTTCACGCTGAGCTACATCCCCAGCACCTTTTAAAATTTTTGCTTAGAAACAGGGTCTCTCTAATTTGCTAAGTCACCCAGACTTGGAACAATGATCCTCCTGACTCAGCCTCCCAGAGTGCTGGGATAGTAGGCAAGTACCACCATGCCCAGTATTAAACACTTCATAAAACTGTGATGCTATATTGTCTCATACTCAGGGGAGGGAAACCCCCAGCATAGCTCAGCGAAGCCCCCCTTGGGCCTGCTCCCCTCCCTTGCTCCCCCTCCCTCCTCCCTTTCTCTCACTCAGACACATAGTGACCCAATGCTCTCATGTGCTCGCCACCCTCCTCCACCTCAGACCCAGGATGCATCGGGAAAAGGAAATCCACAGATCTGAAAGCCCTTGGCCTTGCTGCTTGGTTCTGAGGTTTCCTCCCCTCTCTCCGTCAGCACACGGACCTTCTTCTCTGCAGTCAGCAGAGGAGAACCTGAGACCCTGTGACAGTGGCATGAAGAGAAGCCCTGGGACATACAAAGCTTAGCGGTGTCCGGAGGCGCCTGGCCCGTGTCCACAGCTGAGCGTGTCTCTGGAGCATACTCGCCTTCAGTGGAGGTGCCTGGCCACTCTGACCCTTCACCTGACCTTCATTCTCTGCTCGGCCCCGGAATGACCCTTCAATAGGCGCTCGCTCCATGCCGCAGCTCTGCTGAAACAGCAGCCTTCTCTGTAACAGTGGTACTGAGGACAGAAAGTCCAAGCCCCTTGGCCACCACCATGAAGGAGGCGAGCAGCAGACCAGGACTTGGGCTCAGGTCTCATTCCAGAGCTTGAGCCTCTCCTGCCCTATTTTCCTACTCAGCTCCTGTAAATATTTGCTCTGAGAACAGGTGGAGCCCCAGGTCCCCAGTTTCCCTTTATCTGCAGGGCGGGTGGCCGTGGGCCCTGCTGGTCCTGATGTGATTTTTCCCCTGATGTGATTCCAGCATCTGGGCTTAGAAAGGGCCCGGGTTCAGGACTCTGCATGCTGCTCACCACAGTGTCCTTCTCTTTGGAGTTTGGAGGGATCCCAATTGTTGATGGGGCTTGTTTCTCGGGAAAATGAGAATTTAAAAATGACTTTTCTAACCTTGATGTATTTCTCTATGGGGGTCACTGGCCGGATGCGGAAGTGTTCGGGAAGCTCAACTTTTGGCTTTGGGGTATGGGGTTCTTCACCCTGGATCAACTGAAACAGAGTGCAGAGATGGGAAACCCTAGGCTGAGGCTTGGGGACATAGACTCCTCATCACTGGCCCAAAGGTCACTTTTGACAGATGTCAAAAGTTGGGCTCAGAACATTAGGTGAAACTGGTGGAAGCGCAGCATGGGCCCTGCCTGCAGGCCAGCTCAGCCTGAAGCCGCAATTAACCACCACCCCTCCTATGGCTCATTGCAGCCTACTAATTTATATCCCCTGTGTAGTGACTTGAGAACACTCCACAGGTTATGGACGCAAATTAAAACATGCCAGCAAGGTTCCAGGACCAATCTTTGAAATCATAAAAGAGAGCCCCATCCCCCCTTTGAATTTTTAAAGCAATTTTGAACTCTTTGAAAACTCAGTTTAATTACACATAAGGAATATTAATATAGACTCATTTTATGCATATTAGAGTAATAAGGCCTCACTTTATGCATATGATTTTAAATTGTGTAATTCTCTAAGAATTAGAAAAAATACTCATTAAGAATGGCATCACTTCAAAGTTGGCAGGGTGAGGTGGATTACAGATGGAATTTCCACCACCTTGAAGCACAAACATTTTGATTTAGCCTGTTCTTTAGTGTTACATCCCTCCAGAGAGTGTGGCTTCCTTACAGTCTGGTCAGAGGTAGTTTGAGAGGTCACCAAGTGACCACGACCCCATGGAGATGCACACTGACAACCTGGGTGTCTCTATAGTGGCTTCATAAATTGGAGACCCTTATTCTAGGCCTAGAAGATGTTCATTTGAACATCTGGGGTTCTGGACTCCCCAAGACACTTATAATATATAATTGGCCTTCCTGTCTCGTAGCACTCATCTGAGCTGACGGTGGCTGCCTCTTTGGACAGGACAAATGCTCTCTGCCAGCATTCCCACCTCTCCCTGCTAATTATGTTCAGCCCTTTCTCCTGTTTCTGTCCCATCTGGTCCCTGCAGACTCTGGGCCCTGCATTAGTGCATACCCATTGTATCTTCCCAATAGCCCTTCACAGATTACCTGGCCTCTAGGTTTAACGGGGGCTCACATTCCTTCTTATCCCACCTATACTCACACTTATGCAGTTAGGTAGAGGAGCATTACTGCCCCACTTCACAGATGGGAAGTCTGAGGTCAGGTGGCCATGGAGTTAAACTGACCAGATTCTTACCGTGGCGTGTCCTCCAGTGGCTGTGTGACTTTGCAGTTCTTTGAGCTTAGTTTTCTAACCTGTAACGTGGGCACAGAGCAGCAGCTCTGACTCAGATTAAATGGGCTGGTTCTGAGGCAGCACTGGTCCAACAGCAAGTGTTCAATTACTCATGAAAAGAAGGACCCTCCTGGCTTCAGAGTGATCTTCGCCTACTACACATTCTCGATCTTATTCAAACGGTACACTTACTGTCCAAAACGACTGAAGCGATAAACTTGGAGCTCATAAAAGTTATATTTACCTCCTCGAGGGAGGTTGTCAAAAATCCCCAGTTCTGGGCCCAGTTTTTCCGTGCTTCAGATTCAGCCTTGAGGAGGTATCTCCTGCAAAGGAAAGTTCCCAGGTGACGGGCGACATCATCCGAAAAGGCTCAAGCTAAAAACTCTCAAAGGACGTAACGTTCCACATTCTTGGCACACAGCACTGGGATTGTGGTTCTGCCATGGCCGAGTTGGAGCCAGAGTGCAGGACTGAGCACCCCAGAGGTCCCCAGGCTGAGGCAGAGGGGTCCTGGTGACTCTTCAGTAGCAGAATGCATCATAGCAGCAGACCAGACAGGGGCTGGCTCTGCCTGAGGGGCTGACTCAGTAGTAGATGGCACTTTCTGTGCACATCCTTGTCCTGAGAGGTCAAGGAGCAGCATGACCTTGATCCGAAGTCCTTCCTACTGCCTGCACCCCAGGGGCCTGACCCCACCCTAAGCTTCTGCCGTTGCAGAATTTCTACATAGCTGCTTGTCAGCTGAGCTGAGCTGCTGTTGACAAACTGGTGTGTCACATTTTGCACACATCTTATTAAACATTTAGTTGTTTTGACTTTTCAAGTTCCTTTTATTTTGGAATCAATGTCTGCAGCCCTTCCCTATCTGGGTAGTTTTGGAGACTCTGATCAAGCTCTTTGCCCTGGGCACTGAACATCAAGGCAGAGTCCATTTTCTAATAGAAATGTAACATGAACCACAAATGTGAGTCATATACATAATTATAAATTTTCTAGTAGCCCTATCAAAAAGAAAGGAAAATAACCAAGTAACAGTAACTGTAATAATACTTCTTTTGTAAGAATCTTTGAAATCTGTTGTGTATTTTACATTTACAGCTAGGCCCAATTTGGATCAGTTACATTTCAAGTGTTCAATAGCCATGTTGGACACTGGACATGGAAGTCTGAAGCCTGACAGTCTAAGGCTTAACAGGCAGACCACCCAACCTGGATTTTGATTGTGAAGGATGGGTAGGAGTTCACGTGGTGGAGAGGGGAAGCAACTGAGAAAGAGGGAGTGGTATTGTTTCCTAATGAGAGTACTTGGGTGAAGATAAAGATTTTTTTTAAGAAGATCAAATTGTGTATTTTATGAAACCATGGTTTTCCGTTTATGAGAGTGATGTAAAGTTTGCTATAAAAATAAGTGTATTAAGTGAAACAGTCAAATTAAGCCCAAATATAAAGTGACTAATCAAGGTGTTACAAGGAAATGATAAAATCACAGAGATGTTAAATAGGATAATTGAAGTAAGGTAAGCAATTATACTGAGTTGTTACTAAAACTTTACTTGCATCTAAATTAGTAACTTCAAACTTCAAAGGAATGGAATAATATTCAGCAATCCAGCAGAATGCCAATTAAGAACATCCATTACAAATGTCTGCTGAACGTAACTCTTAGAAAAATGGATCTATTTTTAAATTTAAAATTTGTTATTACTTAGAAATCCAGAAAAATGGAGAGATAAAGTACCTACACATCGCTCCTTCAAGTTGAACAAATATTAACATGTTTGTTTCCTTTTTTTTTAAAGTTTGGTGAATCTGAAGAATGAAAAAACGTCGTAATTGGCCTTCGACAAACAACCCTGTGAGACCGCTGCGAAATTTTTTAGCTTTCGTGGTGGGTTTGGAGGGAAGGGGAGAAAGACTGTGAGGTCGCTCAGGTGCCCCTAGCACGCCGCCTTTCCTCAGGGTCCTTGACCTGAGGTCACAGAGACCCCTCCAGCACCCAGAGGTCGACTGTTTTGGGGACGTGGTGGGTAAACTGAGGCTGCCTGGTGTACACATTCCAGGTGAGGACGGCCCCGCCCACAGGGCTACAGCATCCGGAAATTTTACCAGATCTCGTCCTGGGCCACAAGGTTCATGCGCTGGGCCGCCTCGATGCTCATCATTTTCCCTGCCATGGGCCTGGGGTCTCCTTACAACCAGCACGCTGTCTGGGCTCAGCGTCTCACGTCGCTAGGGAGACCGGTTGCTAGGGAGACCGAGTCAACGCGAGACTCCAGACTCGGAGGCCGCAGCGTTGCACCTGGAGGGGGTGAATTGCCCATGCAGCCTGGGCGGAAGAAGCTTGTAGCGGGCTTGTTTTCCTGTGCTGGCTCTGAGCCTGGTCCATCATCCCGCACACCTGTCCCCCGAGGGAGACCTCTAAGTAGACACCTCAGACGGCACACCTATCAGCGGCAAAGTCCCAAGTGCACAAAGCTTAGTGAAGTAGGGCCAGGAGCATCACCCCCTAGACTGGGAAGCAGCGAGTTCCAGCCACCTCCAGCGCCTGTGGCCACCTCCCTGCACTGCCCTGTCTCTGTCTGTGTAGACATCAGCCTGGCCACTGTTTTGGATCGAAGCATCAGGATGGTCTTCCTCGTGCCTGCTTCCTTTGCTGGGTGTCACATCCAGCGGTCCCTCGCAGGGCTGAGTGCCCCAGTGTGTTCTCTCCACCCCTGAACAGTGTCCTGTTCCACTGGCCGAGAAAGCACTGCTGTGAACGTGACTGCACATGTCTCTGGAGAACGTAGGTCCACGTTTCTGTTGGCCTCCACTCTGTAACGACTCCTAAATGAAATTCATCTCACTTCGTTTCACCCCAGACACCAGCACTCCACACTCTCTTCTTTCATGCCATCGGCATTGCCTTAGGTTTGGTGTTCAGCTCTCTGACAAGAGTGTCACGGGTCTGGGACTGAAAAGTGGTCCTGAGACATGAGAGAGGGGTCCACTGAACAGCGCCTGGACAGTGTTCTGGCCAAGTGGCCACGAGACACATGTGCCCAGTCCTCAGTGGGCCGAGTGGACAGTGGCCAAACGCCTTGGTCGGTCACTTCCTGGATTGCTACCAAGGCCCCGGGCTGAGTGTTTCCATACTTCAGAAGTGCAGACCCTCCAGGCCTGTCCCTGGCCCCTCCCTGTCAGCAGACTCCCTGTGGTGTCTGCAGGTGGCTCAGCTGGGGTGGTGTCCTCGAGGATGACTCTCATGCCAGTCGCTGAGCTGCTGTTCTTAGTCATTCAAGGGGCCTGGTGAAAGCCCCAGACCAAGAACTCCCAGCCCCCGACCCGATAGACCAGCTGACGGGCCAGGCAGGGGCTGGATTGATCAACAGTCAATGACTTAGTCTGTGTCCATGGCTGAGCCGACAGCAAAGCTGGAGGGTGGATGTGTCTCCAGGTAGGTGTGGCTTTTCTTCTTGGCCTTGTCTCCGAAGTCGCCATTCCTGTGACAGGAAGAAAGACATTCTGGGAGGAAGGGAGTGGGTTGCCAGGAAGAGAGAAAGATCCATCATAGAGTGAGGACAAATTCTGCTCCTCCTTGGGAGGCTTCTAAGATGTTTCTGTTAAAATGATTGAGTCCCTTACCGAAGGTCTGTCTCTGCCTGATCCCGAGGGTCATTTTGAGTGCCTTGATGTGTCCGATGCCAGTTAAGTGCTGGGACAGAGAAGAGCCAGAGTGACAAGGACCTGCCTCATGGAGTGAGGGACAGCAAGTGAGCAGATGCCAGGGAGAGAGCATGCTGTGAGGAAAGTTAACTGGGCTGGAGCTAACGGTGACAGAGAGGCAGGGAAGGTGTGGAGGGACTTGAGAAGGGACATTAAGGCCCAGATCTGGTGAAGGAGGGGCTGGGCAAAGATCCTGAGGTGGAGCCAGCATACAGTGTTTGAAGAACACACAGGAGGCTGGGGCTGGAGAGTTCTCTGGAAACGGAAGGGCCAAGATCTCTGCCTTCTGAAGGATGATGAATGTGCCAGTCCTGTCTACTGTCCTCAGAAATACCTGCACAGGATCCTCTGGGGGCAGCCTCCAGGGCCAGAAATGGGTACAGAGCTGAGGTTAAATGCACAGGGTGTGGGATTGTGCACTCAACTCCTGACGCTGTTGGGTACCTTCCCAGTGACCTTGGGCAAGTTGTCTGGCTTCTCCGAGCCCTGGGGTCTTCATCTGTAAAATGAGAGGAGGATCATACCACCACCTTGCAGGGATCTCAGAGGCTGCCCAGGCTGACTGCACAGAGCTCAGTGTGGTACTGGGTGCAGCCAGTGGAGGCCATGCTGTTGTCCGGTTTAGGCAGCTGCCTCCTTTGCATTTGGTGTGGGAGGTGGGAATGCGGATTTGGGTGGAGCCAGTGCTTGTTCCTGAAGCACGTCAGTGTTGAAGAAGAGGCCGTGGATGGCTGGTGGTTGGTTCCTTCTCTGCTCAGCAGAGAGAGAGCCGGAGCCACCCTTGCTGTGAAGCCCTGGCCTCGGAGACCAAGCTCTCTTCCTCAGGGAAGAGGCCCTAAGAAAGAGAGACTCAACATTTCTGGTTCTTCTCTCTTTTAGCCACCCAGAACTCCTCATTCTTGGTGACTATCATGCGGCTGACCTTGGCTGTGAAAAGGAGACTTGAGAATAAGCTCAGGCTGGTCGTTTCCAGGGTGCAAACCTGTAGGAGACTGAATCACGGTGCCACTCAGCAATGTGCCAGGACCTGCTGCATGTCACAGCACTGCTTCCAGGAAGCTGAAGCCCACAGAGGACAGAACGTTCAGGGACTCATAACATGCACTTCCTGACCTGCACTGATGCTTCTGTTCTGACCAAGGGGCCGAGGACGTGATCAGATCCACCAGGAGCTCCTCTTCCTAGTGTGGGACTTCCTCCCCCAGCCCATAGGTGGCCAGCAAATCAACACAGGGAATGTCTGGCACATGTGATTTTCATGAGACACACATCTCTGCTCCATTTCTGAGAAGTTACTTCTGGACCTAAAATTCAAATTCTCTGGGTGCTTTGTCCTTCACTCACCCCGGGTCCATGAACTTCCTCCTATGCTCAGCAAGACCTGCACCCGCGTGCACTGCAGGCTGTGGTAATGCTGAGTTCCGCTGGTCTGCTTTTTCTTTGATTTCTGCATCCTTTCCTTTATTCTGGTTCTAAGGGTCAAAACCCCTTTTCTCTAGGATTTGAAACAGAAAATTCACAGGCCTCTGGCAGACGGTTTCTTCACCTAATATTGTTTTTCCCTTGGTGAAATTGTTTTCCAGCATAGATTTCAAACAGGAAGGGTGGCTAAAGAAAAAAGGACTACAACGCTCTCTGGTGATATGTGGAAAACTGAGAAAATATTTACAGTGTGCAGAAGGTTCTCCATGTTCCCGTATATTAATATTTTTGGCTCACTCTCAAGTCTCTGGGACAGTTTATTTTTTATTTTTATTTTTTTCATTTTGCTGTTGCTTTATAAGACATTTCGATAACTGCAGCCAACTTTTTGAGTTTTAAAGCTTAAACAATTTTCTTTTTTCTTTGATGATTTTTTTTTTCCCCACCAAAGAGGGCTTTGTGCAGAGAAGGGTTCCTGCCTGCTGCTGCACCTTTTCCACAGCAGGGCTGATTATCACCTTAGCTGCACAGCAAAGGTATGAAGGCTGGGGGGAAAGTGCCAATTTGTAGGGAGTCATTTTGGCTCTCTTTACACATCCTTTAGGCTCCCCTGCGTCACAGCCCAGAGCTCTCTCTGTGCTCCACAGACATCTGCACGCCCCTACCTACAGCAACAATTGGCGTCATTCTCAGGGACTTATTGACGGAAAAAGCTGTCCCCTCCATGGCACCCCCAAATCCTCTCTCGAAGTCCTTGGGCTTTTGGTCTAATTACCAATTACTGCTCCAATTAGCACCCCCCCCCCCCCGCAGGCTGCACTGTGTGGGAAGAGCTAGAGCCCAGAGCAGGAGGGAGAGCTGGACCGCCTTTGGCTCCCCTGGCCAGCCCAGCCTGGGCGCCCAGAGGCTGCCTGCCAGCTCCCCAGGGGGCCGCAACTAGGCACCCCCCCACACACCCCCACCCCCCCGCACTGGAGAAGAGAAAACCCCCACCGGAAGTGTGTGCTGCCTGCAAGGTTTCCAGGCAGCTTTAGTCACAAATACTGAACTTGAATGGGGACTTGCAGGCAGTAGTTATCTATGATTGCAGAGATTTTTCTTTGGCTGGGCTCGCAGTGGGGAGGGCTTTGCAGCCTGGGGAAGGATACGGCCCAGAGGGTCAGACAGGGGGCTTGGAAGGGGGCAGAGGGAGATAGTTTCCAGTTCTGCTGCTTAAAATGACAGCCTCTTCATTTACCGGCTCAGTGGCACCAGGACTGAAGCAGGGAAGTCTTGCACTACCACATGCTCATTCACACACATAGAAGAGCTTTTTTTTTTTTTTTTTGGTACTGGGAATAGAGCTTGGGAGCTTGAGCTTGCAAGGCAGGTGGCAAAACCACTGAGCTAAATCCCCAGCCCTAGCAAATCTTTATTAAGTCTCTTGTATGTGCTAGGCCCCTTACACCTAGCAGTGAGCAGAACAGATCTAGTTCCAGCCCTCAAGAAGATCCCAGTCCAGTAAACAAATACACTAGAAGAGTTTCCAAGTTTTAGAAAGAGCCATTAAAAAAAAAAAAAAAAATAAATATATATATATATATATGATGATTTGGGGTTTGGAAGTTCTCTTAATGGTTGCTCAGGATCCCTAGTAATGCAAGGAGGCCATTCCAGGAAACAGCAGAGGGGAGCATTCCCAGGGGCTGAGCCTGGTAAGGCTTGCAGGTTGGGGTGGTGTATTAGTCTGCTATCCAATGCTGTATCAAAATACTGGAGGTTGGGTGATTTATAAAAGATGGGAGTTTATTTGGCTCAGAGTTCTGGAAGTGCAAGAGCAGTGTTGGCTTCTCTTCAGCTCTGGTGAGGGCTGCAGGCAGCAGGAGCATGTGCAGAGAGGTTACATGGTGCAACAACCGTATTTCCTAGAGAAACAGCTTAAATGCAAGATACGCAAATATATAAGGATTTACAAGATAGGCGTACAGTGGCTGCCCCAGAGTCAGGTGTGGAAGAGTGCAGAGGGTCTGTCTGCACGCTGCAGATCAGAAAGATCCAGTAGAAGGCCTGGAGCTCACTGCAGAGTCCCAGTGAGGCTGTATTAGGAGGCTGAAGGGTCTGTGCTGGAAGCCAGGAGAGGATGTCCAAGGTGAAGATGAAGGCTAGAGCTCCTCAGGAGAAACAGAAGGGAGCCTTCCTTCCTTCGTTACCTTTATATTCCATGCAGGAGATAAGCTTTTTGGTTGGTGCCATCCACACCCAGGGCCGGTCTTCTGTCTTCAGTAGATCCTTTCAGCCACACCCAGGACTGTGCTGACCCGAATTGGTTGCGTTTCTTACTCTAGTTGGCATAATCAGTTAACTATCACACATGGTTAGACAGGAAGCCAGAGATGGGGAGGTCCAGTCTTTTTATAACCACCCTCTCTGGAGAAAATTAATCTGGGCTCCACAGGAACTATATCAGTCCCTTCTGAGGGTGACGCCCCCGGTGACCTAGCCACCTTCCAGGAGGTCTCATGTCTTACAAGTCATCATTTCTATACTGCTATCGAGGACCAAACTTCTAACGTGGGAGCCCATGGGAGACACATTTCTGGGGTATCAAGGAGTTCAGGGCTGAGGTGAGAAGTGGTGAGAGAAAGGAGGAAGATGGCCTCTCCTGAAATCTTTGGGGAGCCTCTCATTCCAGGCTTGCTGTGGTTCTGGCGTAGCAGCTAGTCTTGCTGCAGTTTCTCTCCCATCCCAGTAGGGCCTTAGGCCTGACCAGTCATCAGGATTCATCTTCCTGGCTGCAGTGATTGGGCCTCAGGAGGACACGTGACTCAAGCAAGGCCAATCAGAGTCCTTCCCTAGGCTTTTACAAACACCAGACTCTGCCCTACTCTGGAATGAGGAATGCTTCAGAGGTCTTTAGCCCAAAGCCTTGTATTCCTGATCACTTTCCTGTGTTTTTCTCTGCTCCGCACTGTATGGAAGAAGCCTAAAGGTTTCAGAAAAAATTGAGGGCATGTGGAGAATGTGGAGAGATGAGAGATAGGAAGGAGACAGAGAAAGGGAGAAAGGGAGACACAGAGAGAAAGATCTGATTATTTGGTTGTCTACAGCCTCCTGAGGCCAGCTCTACCTTGAATTTCTCAGCTACTTGAACCAATAAATCCAATTCTGTTTGTGATGAGTTTCTGACACTAACAATAAAGCCAATTTCAGACTGCTTCCCTCTGGAATCTCGCCCCAATCTCCTGCCCAGGGAAAGGCAGTATGGCTCTCTGGATATTTTAAAATCCTTCTTGCCAAATGTTTTTTTGCCTTAAATTGCTTGATTCTGGTGCCCAGTGGCCCCAGCTGCTTTCAGGGGCTGGGCCTGTGTAGTCCCAGCTCATCTGTTCCCCTGGAAACATTTCATGCCAGGGCCTGGGCTAGACAGTGAGGATGCCACGTGGATAGGGTACATCCTCCTGCCCACCTATGGCTGGAAGAAATGGCAGCTGCTGGGAGGTTGAGGAAGCTGTGTCGAGGAGCTACACAGGGCACCCTGAGCACTCTGGGGATTGCTTCACAGCTGTGGCTGACACCAGGGTGCACTCAGGCTGCTCTGTGACTGGTCCTTTCAGAGCTTTGTTTTCTCTACTGTGACGGAAGTATGTAGCTCTCAATCTGTTGTTGGTGATGATGATGTTAGAAATAATAGCTGGAAATTTATTGAGCACTTATGGTATTAAGTAATTCCCAAACGTCATTGCATTTCAGCCTCACGCTAGCCCAATAGTGTAGGAACTGTCACTGCTTATTTGCAGAGGCAGACACAAGATGACAGAAAGTAAGCAAAGTGCTCGTGGTCACACAGCTAGAAAGCTAGAAAGCCAAGGTCCAGATCCACTTGGCTATTGACAAAACTAATTTCAAGGACTAAGATCACCTGGAATGTCTGTTTAGGTCTCTTACGTAGTAGGCAGGAATATGGTGGTTCCCTAGTTAGGGCCTGAACAATTGGAAAGGCTATAAAAGAAGTGAATAGTATTGTTCTTTGCTGCCCCTCCCCCCTCATGGATGTGAATGAGACGCCTTGCAAATGAATATTTTTTGGCTATGATTAAGGACCTACTATGTGCCCAGCTCCTGTGTGGTAGAGGTCAGCACACACTGTGTCTGGAAAGATTCTCCCTGAGTCAGTGGACGAGGGTCTTAGTGTGTGGGTTGATCTGCAGCATCCTCCTGCTGGTATCTGGGAGACATCTCTCGTAGGTCCCTCCCTGTTCATTTCCAGATAACGTCATCCACAGTGGATTTTATTTAGTTAGTTTTACTTAAGATTTCTTACTTTATTTTTAAATGTATTTTTATTACTGCATATTAACTTTATAAGATATTGGGTTTTGATGTTGCATTTCCATTCATGCACATAACATATTTTGATCATATTCATTTCCCCATTACTCTCCTTTGCACTTCCCTACCCCTTTTCCCTTCCTTTTATCTAATAATAGTCTCCCTTCTACTTTCATGTCATCTGTTTTAAAAAATATTTTTAGAGTATGCATATCAGGGCAAACACATGATACTTGTCTTTCTGAGTTTGGCTTCATTCACTTAACACGATGATCTCCAGTTGCATCAATTTTCGTGCAAATAACATAATTTTGTTCTTCGTTGTGGCTGAAAAAACCTCCAGTGAGCATGTGCATGCGTGTGTGTGTGTGTATCTGCATCTACAGCTCATATTTTCTTTATCCAGTCATCTGTTGATGGGCAATTAGGCTGGCTCCATATCTTGGCTGTTGTGAATGTTGCCATAATAAGTGTGGATTTGCAGGTTTCCCTATAGTGCACTGACTTTAATACCTTCAGGTATATACCAAGGAGGTATTAGCAGGGTAATGTGGTAGCTTTATTTTTAATGTTTTGAGGAACCTCTATACTGATTTCCCTAGTGACTGTGCTAATTTACATTCCCACCAGCAGTGTAGAAAGGTCCCTTTCCTTCACATCCTCATCAGCATTTATTGTTTTTGAATTCACAATGACAGCCATTTTGACCAGGGTGAGATGAAATCTCAGTATAGTTTTGATTTGCATTTCCTTGGTGGCTATAGATGGTGAACAATTTTCCATATACTTATTGGCCATTTGTTCATCTTTTGAGAAGTGTCTATTCAGTTCATTTGCCCATGTATTGAATTGGGTTTTTTTAGTGTTTTGTTTTTTTAGTTCTTCATATATTTTGGATAATAATCCTCTGTCAGAAAAGTAGCTGGCAAAGATTTTCTCCCATTCTGTAGGCTGTTATCTCACTCTATCAGTTGTTTTCTTTGCTGTGCAGAAGTTTTAAATTTGATGTAATCTCACTTGATGATTCTATTATTCCCTAAGCTATTGGAGTTGTATTCAGAAGTCTTTGCTGGAGAAGGAGAATGGGACCCAGGGAAGCACAAGGACCCAGACCTTGTGTGGTAGAGGCAGCCAGGGACAGACAGCAGTAGAATGCAGAAAGGCCATCATTCTGAGTTTGGGAAGATGGCACAGTGGTGAGCAGCAGAGAGAGGGCCTCTGCAAGGCTTGTTATTGAGAATTGAAGCACACTGGGAGAGTGAAAAGAGTCACTGTAATAAAGATGCAGCAGACTACAGCAGTTGGTGAGTGATTGGGGTCAGCACCTCCTACCAGAGCCTGGACTCGCTGCAGGGGAAGGGTGGCTTGAATCTGCAGTGGAACAGTGCAGAGTTTAAATCTGCAGGAGGTCAGGGAGCTCAATTTCAGCCTCACAGCCAGAAATCAGCTTGAATTTCAGTGGACTATGGCTGGCTCGCTGAGATTAGTTGATTCTGGCCTCTACACTGCCCACATTGTCTACTGGTAACAGGAGAGACATACCTTAAAGGGGACTTTTCTTCTCCTTCTCCTCCTTCTTCTTTTCTTCTTCCTCTTCCTCTTCTTCTTCTTCTTCTTCTTCTTCTTCTTCTTCTTCTTCTTCTTCTTCTTCTTCTTCTTCATCTCCTCCTCCTGATTTTCCTCCTCCTTCTCCTCTTCCTCCTCTACTGGAGATTGGACTCAGGGGTTTCATACTGAACTG
>NW_004624741.1:24460348-24473280 GCF_000247695.1 Heterocephalus glaber | reverse complement strand
CTTCTTCTTCTTCTTCTTCTTCTTCTTCTTCTTCTTCTTCTTCTTCTTCTTCTTCTTTTTCTCCTTCTCCTTCTCCTTCTCCTTCTCCTCCTCCTTCTCCTTCTTCTTCTCCTTCATAGACAAAAGGATTGTGGTTAATGAACACGAGAAGAAAGATTTCTTGAAAATAGCAAGGGACCTGAGAAATCAACCCACCAGCTACTAGATGATGCAAAAAAGAATAATTTAAAATTGATTGGAGTCAATGAAGGAGTAGGAGATAGTGCAAAATACACAAATAAACTATTCACAGAAGTAATCTTGAAAAACTTCCCAAACAGGGAAAAAGAATTTGACATAATGATAAGTGAGGCATATAGAACTCCATCCAGCCATGATAAAAAAATCCAGATCTAGTCATATAATAGCCAAGCTTCCAGAAATCAACACAAGGACAAAATATTAAAAGCAATAGAGAAAAGAAACAAATTACATACAAAGGCAAGCCCATCAGAATCACAGTAGACTTTTTAACACAAACCCTCAAGTCAAGGAGAGCCTGGAGTGAAGTATTTCAAGCCCTAAAAGAAAACAACTTCTGACCCAGATTAATGCATCCTGAAAAACTATTTTTCAAAATTGATGGAGAAATAAGATACTTTCACAACAAAGAATACCTTAAGAACTTCATGAGTACCAAACTATCACTCCAGAAAATTCTAAACAATATCCTAGAAAAAGACAATGAGGATTATAATTCCGTGAACCCCAACAGAAGGAATCTATCAGGCAAGGTAAGAAATTAAATGGAAAGGAAAATAAAAGAGTCAATAACAGGAAAATATTTTTCAAAGAAGTAGAAGGAGCAAATAAAGATATGAGAAAATGTTCAAGATCACTGGTCATTCGAGAAATGCAAATGAAAACAATGCTGAGATTCCATCTCACTTCAGAAAGAATGGCTGCTATCAAGAAATCAATCGATAACAAACCCTGGTGGGGCTGTGGGGAAAAGAGAACCCTTCTCCACTGTAGGTGGGAGTATGGATTGATGCAACCACTGTGGAAATCAGTGTGGTGATTCCTCAAAAAACTAAGAGGTTTCATTTGACCCAGGTATTCCCTTTCTAGGTATGTTCCTGAAAGAATGAAAAGCATCATACCACAGTGATATATGTGGACCCATGTTTATAGCCATAGAGTTTGTAATATCTAAATCTTGGAAGCAGCCCAAATGTCCATGAACTGGTGATTGGATAAAGAAGTTGTGTTTAAAAAAGAAAATAAAATGGAGTACTACTCAGCCATAAGGAAAGATAAACAAGAGACATTTGTAGCTAAATGGATGTACCTGGAGACCATACTCTTAAGCGAAATAAATAGGGCACACATGTGTAAATACCAAGTTTTTTCTCTGGTTTGAGAAACTGAAAGTGCACGAGGACCAAAATGTATAATAGATATGGTGAAATAGGAAGAAAATGTTCAAAGGGGAAGGGGAACTAGTGGGGGGGGGTTGCAAAGAAGGGAAAGAAAAAAATGAGAAAAGAAGGAAAGAATGGAAACAAAGCTTTTGTAAATAGGGAGGGGTGGAGTGGTTGGATGGAGGGAAAAGGAATGGGAAAAAATAAGAACCAAGATATATCATGTATAGATACAAATTCCCAATAATGAATATGATCTTATTGTATATCTAAAATGTACCAATAAATTTAATGAAAAAGGAAAAAAGAAGTCTTTGACTATGCCTGTGACTTCAAGTGTTTCCCTATGTTTTCTCCTAGCAGTTTAAAAGTTGTAGGTCTTCTACATAGGTCTTTGGTCAATTTGGACTTGATTTTTGTACAAGGTGAGAGATTTAATCCAGTTTCAGTGTTACACAAGTGGATTTCCTGTTTCTCCAGCACCATATGTTAATGTGTCAGTGTGTGCTATGACCCCTTTGTCAAGAATCAGATGGCTGAGGTTATATGAATTTGTTTCTCCATCCTTCATTTTATCCCATTGGTCTATTTATTTTTATGGTACTGGGGATCAAACTTGGGACCTTGTGCTTATGAGGGAGGTGACAGAACCACTGAGCTAAATTCTCAGCCCAGGTCTATTTCTTTTTTTGAGCTAGTACCATGTTGTTTTTGTTACTGTGGCTTTGTGATATATTTTTGAAATCAGGTATTGCAAGACCTCCAGCCTTGTTTTATTGCTCAGGATTGCTTTGATTATTTTGAGTCTTGTGTTTCCATATGAATTTTAGGTTTTCCCCCCTAGTTCTGTAAAGAATGTCACTGGAATATTGATAGGGATTGCATTAGATCCCCTTTGGCAATATGGCTATTTTAACAATATTAATTCTGCTGATCCATGAACATGAGAGATATTTTCATTTTCTAGTGCCTTCTTCAATTTCTTTTTTATACATTCTATAATTTTCACAATATAACTTTTTTATTTCCTTGGTTAGGTTGATTGCTGGGTAAGTTTTCAAGGTATTATGAATGGAATTATTTTCCTGATTTCTTTCTCAACAGATCATTACTAGTGTAAAGTGAAGCTATTGATTTTTGTATATGAATTTAGAAAATATTTTTATTAGTATGTGTTAGTGATACATAATAATTACATTTGTTTTGAGTAACTGGTACATATGTTTCATGTCCAGATCATTTTTACCTCCCTCTCCTCCTCCCTCCCATGCCCCCTACCCCAGGTATACTTTCCTATCTCCAAACGGTCTACCTCCTTGTTTCCTACCATCTCACCTTTATTATATTCTTTTAATTATTTATATTTTAGTTTTTCATATAAGAGAAACCATGTGATATTTAACCTTCTGTGCCTGAATTATTTCTTAACATTATCTTCTCACAATATATCCCTTTCCCAACAAATGACTCAAATTTATCCTTATGGCTGAGTAATACTCCATTGTATACATTTGTATATATAACTATATATATATATAGCATTATATGCAGTTATATATAATACATATAACATTTACTTTATTCATTCATCTGTTGATGGGCATCTAAGCTGGCTCCAGAATTTAGGTATTGTGAATTATATTGCTATAAACATGTCTATGCATGTTAACACTGTAATATGATGATTTTAACTCTTTTAGAAAGATACCCAGGAAAGTTATAGCTGGGTTAAATGGAATTTCTACTTTCAGTTTTCTGAGGAATCTCCATTCTGATTTCCATAGTGATTGTACTAGTTTACCTTTCCACCAACAATGTAGAAGGGTTCCTTTTTCCCCACATTGTTGCCAATGTTTGTTTCTTTTTGAATCCTTGATTGTAGCCATTCTTACTGGAGTAAGATGAAATCTCAGTGTTGTTTTGATTTACAGTTTTGTAATGGCCAAAGATGCTGAACATTTTTTTCATTTACTTATTGCCCATTTATATTTCTTTTTAGTGGTATCTATTCATTTCAATTGATCATTTGCAACTGGATCTGTTATTTTGGGGGATCTAGTTTTTTGAGTTTTTTATTCTAGATATTAGTCATCTATCAGAGGAGTGGCTGACAAAAAATTTTCCTTTTCTTTAGATTGGGTTATGGGAGTTAGTGAGATCAGTTCTTATGCCCTTATAATCAATGTCTATATCAGAGAAACTGAAAGTAACAGAAGTTGCAGAGCCTCTTGTCACAGCTGTTGCACTTTCTTCACAAAATAAGCTCAACAAAGAGGAGAATTCCCTTCAAAAGGAAAGACTTCCTCCACATCTGGCACAGCATTTGCCAGAAGATGTATTACCAAGGCCAGTCAGGAGCACTATGACTAAATATCAATATGTATGGTGGAAGGAGGCAGCCTGGGGAAAGGCCTTTGGCACACCTGTGTGCTTTCCAGTTGGTACAAAGCCAGATCCAGTTAATGGAAGTAGGGAAGTGAATGTTCATACCTCTTTTAATTTTAAAATCCTAAAATATCTTAGACAAAATGTTTCTAATAATGGGAGACAAAGTTCCTTCCAAGCACAAGGACCACATATTGTGTTAGAGCTCCAATGCCAGTGGATACAGATTGCACACTTCAGGAAGAAAAACACAAACATGGGGTGGCCCAAGACCAAAACAACTCTAGCCTGGGGTTAAATGACCAAAATAGAGACAGCTACAACCACATCTTGTCAGGCATAAGAAGGTTACAAGAAAAATTAAATTACAAATTATAGCTAATTGATAAATGTATTTTTGTTTTCCTATTTAAATTGATGTTTAATTGTGCTTAAAACATTTTTGTATATTACATGTGCTTAAATTGTAATTATAGGGTTAACTTACTCTTTTCTTTACTCTTTGTTATCAGGTTGTTTGGAAATCTATTGGTGGCTAGTCAAATTTAAAATGTAACAATTTAAAAGCCAAATTTGTTATAGAAGATTTATTGTAAGTGAGACAAAAATAAAGGGCTATTAGCCTAGGTCCTATTTTAAAAATTGTTTTTGCATCTACAGGTGTAAAAGGCTTTCATTCCTTCTGGTTTTAATTAAAAGAGATCTCTATTAATTGACCTACAAAAAGTTTTGATTAGCCTTATTTACAGTTACAAATCTAAAAATTATAAAAGGGTTATTGTAATTCAACTTGGCCAAATATATTTGAGTACACTCTAGTTTTATAAGTAAATTGTCTTATATGTGTGTTTGTTTGTCTGTGTGTTCCATTTTAAATCTATTTTGTTTGAGCTCAAAATTTTTTTCCTTTTTTGCCCTTTAAAATAAAAAAAAAAGATATTTGCCTATAACTTAAATTGGCTTATAGGTGATATTATTAAGGTTAAAGGTATGCCTTTTCCCCCCCAGGCTGCCAAATGATCAAAATGATGTTAAAAGTGGTTTTACAATAATAATACATATTGTTGTTTCAATATAATAACTCAGAAATCTTTCATTGATTAAAAATTATGTGTTAATTGTTACAATCTGGTTTTCACAGGTTATTAAAAAAGAATTGTCAAAATAATTAGCAACCCTTAGGTTTGGGGACTCCTCTTGGTGAATAAAGGAGCAGCTGCCCAGAAAACAGTTCTTCTGGTCTTTGTTCACTAATGGGAACCACAGTAATTTTCACAGCCTTATGCAATAAACCTCAATAAATATTTCTAAATACATCTTTCTGATATGTTTACATTGGTAATTTTCAAAGGATTAAATTTTCTGTGAAAAAAACAACAAGGTTTTGTTAAAAAGATGCTTTTGATACCAAACTAAATTAAGGGACATAAAATTTCATATAACTGTGATATTTATTATTGCTACTTTTCTGGTGTACTAAATGCATTAATGCCTTCTGACTGTACAGATCTTCCAACATATTTCTTATGGTAATAACCTTTTGATTCAAGTATTTGCCTTTCTTCTACACTCCAGCAACTTATGACAACAGATACATTTATAGGTTAATATATTTTCCTTAGATTACATCCTATCTAAACATAACAATTTGGGCAAGAGTTTTTTGTGTTTTTGAAGAAGGATGAGTATGTTTAACAATGGCTATTTTATACTGAGATGGACATTTAAGTGTATTACAAAGATAATGTCATCATCATTGTCATGCTAAAATATTATGTGTGACTCTTGATTTAAAGTTTCGGGTGTTAATATTCTACAGGAATTCATCTACTAGAACAACCCAATTGATAAAAATAACAGTCCTCTATATTTTATATTTTGAGGGGCTTGAATCCAGATAAAATTATAATAATTAACCTTATTACTCCTATTGCAGTGCTAATGTTATTGATATTCTCTTCTGGGTGTTCAACAACTAAAGTTCAGAGACCAGAACTAAAAACTTAACTGGGCTAAGAAGACAGCCAATGTTTTGGTCATGGCCCTCCAAAGTCAACAAAGATCCAGGACATGAGGGAACATTTTCTGCAAGATCCTACATCTGTGGTGAGTCAACCAATCTCCCGAGCAGGGAGATTGCTGGACACCAAAGCAACAATTGCAGTGTGCCACAGGAATTTCACCTAGAGGGAAAAATCTCCCATGCTTTTACAGAAAGCACCATCATGAAACAAGGCTGTGACACATCCTAATAGCTGACACTGACAGGAGCCGAGAGGCTCTATGCATGGTTCCAAGATAGCGCCTGAGGAGGCTTATTTGACCTTGATAGATAATAAGAGGTTAATTTTATTTAATACAAATCTCACTTTAACTTATTGGGTCTTGAACACCCAATAGAAAAGTATAAGTAAAAGATATATAAAATCAAGACCATAGTAATAAAGCTAGATATAAGAAGGGACTCTAATTGTTGACCCCTTCTGATAGTTTCTGGCTACACTAGTAACTGACTGTCAGGAGCAATGCTACATAATTTTAGGGAAAAGTCATTTGGTTAGCCTAGTTTTCCTGCCTACAGCCCAGCTATAGAATTCTGAGACTTAATTGCATTTTGGCCTCTGGTCACAACTGAGACCTCAATGATCCAGTGATGCTTTCTGTGATTCTCCAGGACAAGAAACATCCTGGGAGCTGAAAACATCCTGGGAGGAACAAACATCTACTCAGTTCCTCCTTGTTCTTGGATTGTTACATCTTATTTATGCAGAATGTACTGAACTCTCTGCAAGTCATTTGTTACACTTTGTTTCTCCCGATGTACTGAATAAAAGGTGCGGTAAGCTGAGGGCTTTCATCTTTGCTGCTCAGAGCAGCACTGATCAGACCCAAAGCTCAGCTTCTTCTCAGTCTCATTTTTCTACCTTTCCTGTAATTTGCCTTGTGCTGCCATGGGTCGCAGGAGACTAGGACTCACTGCAGAGGTTCTAGTAATGTCCCCTTTCCCTGTTCCCTACATTTGGCGCCCAACTTGGATGTGAATCAGATCCAGAGGTGAACTCACCTGTGAGACAAACTTAGAGTAAGAGAGACAGCACGTGGATCTCCCAGGACGATTTCTGGACTTGGACAAGGGACACTGGTGGTAAGTGTGTCCAGCTGGGGGTAATTTTCTATCTTTGCTGAGTTACAACTATGGGTCAGTCTCTGTCATTGGAGCAGCGTAACTTTGCCAGTTACTTAAGTCACTGTTAAATCAAGCTATGTACCCAGTACCTAAGGATGCTGTGATAGATTTGTTAAAAGACATACAAATGTATGTCCCATCTTTTCCCCAGGAAGGGATAACTAAATAGCATGGGAACGTGTAGGTACCATTCTCCATGAGGCCTGGTGAAGGGGTGATCGTCTCTCCCCCTAAACACTACCCACTTGGGCCTTAGTCCACTCTGCTCTCAAATTCTCTCAGTTCAGGAGACCTCGGCTACCCCTCCCCCCACCAACCCTTCTGTCCAGGTTTCCCCTTGTTTAGTTTCTTCTCCAGTTTGCTTTCATCTCACTGCGGCTCCTGCTCCACCACCACAGCGTGCTTAGGAAGACCCTAACTCTCTAGCCCCTCAGCCATCTCACAAAGGTCTAGCTGGCCCTCTTGTGAAGCCCTCTTCTGGGGCCACTCCCTATCGCTGTACCCTGCAAAAGGCTGTGACATCGAGCAAGGCAGTGGGAGACCCTTTGTGCTTTCCTGTCTCAGTTTTGCCTGATCCTGATGACCAGAGATGGACATGTATGTTCATGCCTCATTTGATTTTAACATCCTAAAGGACCTCAGGCAGAGTGTGCTAACTAATGGTGTCCAAAGCCCTTATACAGTGGGTTTGTTGGACAATGTGCTTCAGACTTATACTCTGGTTCCTCATGATGTTTATCACCTTGCAAAAACATGCCTATCCTCAGCTCAGTATCTCCTCTTTGAGGTGGAACTGCATTCTTTAATCAGGGAACAGGCTCATAAATATGCTCGGGGAGATGCTCAGTTGAGAGAAGTTACTATCAACATGTTATCAGGCACGGGCGACTTTTCGGATTTAAGCAGGCAGGGCTGTTGTCCAGAGTTACTCTTTCACCAGCTAGAGGACCTCCTGTGGAGGGCTTGGGCTTCTGTGCCAGTTGAGGGTGCTTCGACGAAATCTTTTACTCAAATCATGCAAGGGCCAGTGGAGACTTACACAGAATTTGTAGCAAGATTACAACAAACTGTTAGACAGATTTCTAATTCCCAGGCAGCAGACATCCTGATTTTACAGCTAGCCTATGAAAATGCTAATATGGATTGCAAACAGGCAATAAATCCTGTTCACTCCTCAAAAGATCTTAGAGCATATATTAAGGCCTGCCAGAATATTGGATCTCCTTTATACAATTCGGCTCTGACGGCTCAAGCCATCTCCTAACATTTACGCGGTACACACAGTGATTTAAAATGTTTTAATTGTGGAAAAATGGGGCATCTCAGAAAAAACTGCAAAATGAAAATGGCTTTACAAGCTGACCCAGAGCCACTGAGTCAGGCATCCAGAGAAAGTAAGTTACCACCTGGCCTTTGCCCTGGATGCCGAAAAGGCATTCACTGGGCCACAGATTGCCGCTCCAAATATCATAGGGATGGTACACTGCTGCTGGGAAATGGAAATCGAGCCCTTCCCCGGGCTTAGGAAACAATAGGGGATCAGGGCCAGGGGGCTCCAGTCCCCCTGAGTCAGCAGTACCTGGTTCAGACCCGTGCACAAGTACAAAATCAGACAACATGGGTGTCTGGAGGGACATTTCTTCCCTCATCAGGGGAACACTGGGGAGCTCAGACATAGATCTTCCTGATGCTCAGAGAGTTCAAATGCTGGGAGGTGCGACTCCGGTATTTGTCCCCACAGGAATTCATGGACCCCCCACTCCCTGGAACCATTGGCTTGATACTTGGAAAATTCTCTCTAACTTTGAAAGACATTACTGTTATTCTGGCTATTGTTGATTCTGACTGTACCTCTGAATTGTGTGTTCCTGTTAGCTCCACAGGACTCTGGGTCATAGAACAAGGAGATTATATTGCACAGTTGTTGCTCTTGCCTAAACCACAATTAAATAATGTTAGCCTTAAAAGTTCCTGAGAGGATCTTCAGCCAGAAATTCCTCAAGAAGAGATTTATTTCACCCAAGAGATTTCCAAAAGCCAGCCCACGTGCAAAATTAAATTGAATGGCAAATTCTTTACAAGATTGATAGACATAGGCATGGATGTGTCCATGATTGGCACATGTTTTTGGCCATCATCTTGGGGGAAAAAACCAACTAAAACATCGCTGGTAGGCCTTGGTGCCCCCCCAACAAGTTTTGCAAAGCTCTATTCCCCTGCCTTATGAAGGGCCTGATGGTCAAATGGGACATATTTGTCCTTATATAGCTCCCATACCCGTAAATTTGTGGGGCAGAGATTTGTTGGAAGAATGGAGAGTCGTAGTGACTACTTTGCCCCCTGAAACTTCACCAGGCCAACAGATGATGTCTAAAATGGGATATGAACCAGGAAAAGGACTAGGCAAGCAACTTCAGGAAACAACACAGCCTATAGAACAGAAACAAAAAGATAATCACTTTGGAATTGGATATGATCAAAATTTTTAGTTGGGGCTATTGAAGAAGTTTCTCCACCCAAGGCAGCCTTGCCTTTACAATGGAAATCAAATGATCCCATTTGGGTTAATCAATGGCCCCTACCTCAGGAGAAACTAACCATTCTAGAGCAACTCATATTAGAACAAGTTAAAAAGGGGCATTTAGGACCATCTGTGAGCCCTTGGAACACACCTATCTTTGTTATTCCTAAAAGGTCAGGCAAATGGCATTTGCTTCAGGACTTACGTGCAGTTAATGCAAGCCTCATTCCAATGGGGGCACTGCAATCTGGCTTACTGAACCCAGTGGCAATCCCCCAGAAGTGGCCACTTAGAATTATAGATTTAAAAGACTGCTTCTTTAACATTCCTTTGTGGCCAAGTGACCGACCTCGATTTGCCTTTTCGGTACCTAGTATGAATTTTAAAGAACCAATGAAGCACTTTCAGTGGACTGTGTTGCCTCAAAGAATGGCTAACAGCCCCAGATTGTGTCAGCTTTTTGTAGCACAGGCTCTTCAAGCTACTCATAAGTTATTTCCTACCTACTGTATATTTAACACATTATATGGATGACATATTAATCTCTGTGAATACACAACAGCTACTTTTACGGGTCTTTGCTGTTGCAAAGAAGGATTTAGTGTGTTTTGGATTGTGCATAGCACCTGAAAAGGTTCAACTATCTGAGCCTTATACTTACCTGGGTACCTTGTTAGCAGAGCGATCAGTTAAGCCACAAAACATACAATTTAGGAGAGACAAATTAAAAACATTAAATGATTTTCAAAAATTATTAGGTGATATTAATTGGACTAGGCCTAAGATAGGGATAGCAACTTTTCAATTGCAGAATTTGTACAAAATATTACAGGGAGATTCTGATCTTAATTCCCCTCGAAAATTAACTCCAGAGGCACAAAAGGAGTTACAATTAATAGAACAAAGCATACATAACTGTCAGGTTTTTTGTATCAACTGTAATTATCCAGTTTATTTGTTTGTGCTTAACACCCCCACTCACCTACAGGCTTAATAGGGCAATGGTATGAGAAATGGGTCTTTCCCATGGAATGGTTGTTTTTATCTAACCAGTTAGTGAAATCTCTACAATTACATCTAGAGCAAATTGCAAAAATAGTTTCCTTGGGACATAATCGTACCCGACAGTTATTTGGTGCTGACCCTCATTTCATCATTATCCCAGTTGATAAGGATCAACTGCAGATGCTGCTACAGACTGCTTTATATTGGCAAGTAGCCTTTGCATATTTCATTGGACATATAGATAATCATTACCCTAGTGATCCTCTGTTTCAGCTTCTTTCACGACTTGAGTTTATTCTCCCTAAGATTACTCAATTTCAGCGATTGCAAGGTGCCTCAACCTGTTTCACTGATGGCTCCTCTAAGGGCCAAGCAGCAATTTGGAGCTCTTCCTTTAGTTATGTGTTGCCTACACTTGGTCTCTCTGCTCCCCGGTCAGAGTTGCTAGCCATTTTATTTGTGATCGAAAACTTTCCCTCCCAACCTTCAATATTTTAAGTGATTCCTTTTATGCAGTTTGTTTGACTCAAAGACTGGAAGGAGCTATAGTCTGCTCTACCTTAGAACCCAAATTATTAAACTTGTTTTTAAGATTACAAAAGGCCATACATCAAAGAACTGCTCCCTTTTATATTGGACATATTTGATCACATATGAACCTTCCTGGGCCACTTTCCTATGGCAATGCACAAGCAGATCAGCTTATAGGATTCCTTGCTGCTTTTGATCAGGCTAAGGAATCACATAGTTATTTCTATCAGAACTCCAAGGCACTACGACATGATTTTCAGCTATCTTGAGCTCAGGCACGACAGATAGTTATGGCTTGTCCTAGTTGCCAGCAGATTCCACAGCCCATTCCCTCTGAGGGAACTCACCCTCAAGGCCTAGCCACCAATATGATTTGGCAGATGGATATGATACATGTCCCCTCTTTTGGAAAGTCTCGATTTGTACATGTCTCTATAGATACATTTTCACACATGATACACGCCACGTGTCACTCTGGTGACAAAGGTCACCATGTTCAACAACACTGCTTGTCTGCCTTTGCTGCCATGGGAGTGCCCAAAAACATTAAAACTGACAATGGTCCATCATATGTTAATAAATTTATCCAAAAATTCTTTCTTATTTGGCATGTTAAGCATAGTACTGGTATCCCGTATAATCCACAAGGACAAGCCATAATAGAAAGGGCCCATGCCACCCTCAAACATCAATTGCTTAAACAATCACAAGGAAATCAGCTGCCTCCACAAGCTCATTTAGATCTAGCCATTTTTGTACTCAATTTTTTGAATCCTATAGCAGGCTCCACACAACCACCTGCTATGCTTCATTGGCAAACAGATGGCATGGTTAAGACTCAGAAACCACAAGTCCTTTGGAAAGATGTCCAAACAGGTAAGTGGAGTGGCCCCACTGCCTTAATAACTTGGGGGAGAGGTTTTGCCTGTGTCCTGACAGATAATGATGCAACCTTGTGGTTGCCCTCCTGAAACGTGAGACCGTGGGTCACGCTGGTGGAACTGCCAACATCTTGGAGAATGGGTGATAGCACCCTGGGTTAGAGCAATGAGCCAACTGCACCTGAGGGACCCTCCTCAACAGTGACAACCAACAAATCCACAGCGGGACCAGGATTGAGATAATGCCCCCAGAGGAATAATAATTATAGATTTATGATAAAAAATTTAAAAAGGGAAGGCAGAACTTGAAAATGTTCTTTTTACATTTATAGATATAAAAGTGCTTGCATTCCTTCTGATTCTAATCTCAAGAGATCTCTGTTAATTGACTACAAAAGTTTTTGACCAGTCTCATATACAATTATAAACCTAAAAATCATAAAAGGGATATTATAATTCGATTTGGCCAAATATATTTGAGTGCACTCTAATTTTATAAATTGTCTTACATGTTTGTCTGTTGTCTGTCTGTTTGTACAGTTGAGCTCAATTTTTTTCTCTTTTCCTTTTCACCTTTTGAAAAAAAAAATTTTTTTCCTTAAAAGATATTCACCTATTATTGGATTGGCTTACAGATAAATGTTATTAAATTAAAGGCATGCCCTTCTTCCCCCAGGTTGCCAACTGATCAAAGTGCCATCAAGATTTATTTGTCAAAGTACATAGAGACCGTGGGTACTCCCTTTGGTGAATAAAGAAGCGGCCACCCAGAAAATAATTATTCTGGTCTTAATTCACTAAAGGGACCCCCCCTAGTAATTTTCATAATCTTATGGGAGACACACCACAATAAATATTATCTATGTTATTATAAATTGATTACATTGGTTATCATTGAAGTTTAAATTCTAAATATGTTATAAATTGATTACATTGGTTATCATTGAAGTTTAAATTCTAAATATGTTATAAATTGATTACATTGGTTATCATTGATGTTTAAGTGGTAAATATGTTAT
>NW_004624741.1:24423871-24452948 GCF_000247695.1 Heterocephalus glaber | reverse complement strand
TGTCTCCTAGATCTTAAAATTGTTATTTTTAAAATGTATAACTGATATTGTGTAACAGGAAGAAAAGGTCTAAAAGAGCAGGGGAATTGGGAGGGGTAGGGGAAGGGAAAAAAGGGAAAGGAAAAAATATGAGAAGAGGGAAAAAATGAAAACAAGGTCTTTGCAAATAGGGAAGGGGGGAGGGGGTGAAGGGAGGGCAAGGGAAGGGGGAAAAATAAGAACCAAGAGACTCATGTACTGGTTCAAGATCCCAATGATGAATGTAACTGTATTTTATACCGAAAATATACCAATAAAGTTAATGGGGGGAGGGGGGAGAAAAATACCAGGGGGAAGAACTGATAGGAGGAGGTATGCAGGGGGAATAAAGAAGGTGAAGAAAGGATGTGGCTGTAGACAGGAGGTAAGAGAACAGATGGGGTGATCGTAACCGGTCGCTGAACTCACAGTCCAGCAAGGTTAGATGATACCAGGAAGCAGCCTTCGATGTGGGCACAAGTGACCTACCTGCACGGAATGTTCTACAAGTAGCAGTCGGAAGTTTGCACACATAGCTCTCATTATATGCATGCATATACAAAGGCCTGCCAATCAGAAAGTCAGGAAAAAGAAACACACACACACACACACACACACACACACACACACACACACACACACACAGGGGCGCTGTGCTCAGGCCTCTGGTGTTGAGAATGCTGGCGTGTGGCCGGTCTCTTCCCACGACAGGCAGCCACCTCAGGCTTCTGGGCTAGTTTCTGCCTCAGGCTCTGCTGTTTGCTTCCCACGGTTCGCCTCTCTCGGCCTCTCTCGCTCTCCGTTTGCGCTGTGTCCCATTTGTGCCCAGCTTTTCTCCCACTGGCAGTGCAGTTTGCTGTGGTTGGGCAGGAGGCAGTATCACTGCCCCTGCGGGCTGCGCTGATGGCTTTCTCTGCCCGCTTTACCCCCAGAAAACACTCCACAGGCACTGGTCTGAATGGTTCTTCACCCATCCCAGTGACGCTGGTTCCCGACAGTTCAGCATCACAGAAGGTCTCTTCAGCTCACAAATTCAGAGGCATTTCGGGCTCAGAGGAAGAGAGGCCCTCGGTGTGGAATTCGCCAGTGTTTGGAGGGGGGTGGGAGGGAGTCCTGCAGGCGCAGAGCTCGGTGGCATTTGGGGTGCTGGGAGAATGCCCGCCCTGGTGGCGCCCCAGTGTCTGTCCTCTGAGCTGGGATCCCGCCCGCCCCTTCCAGCCCCTGCAAGCCCCTGCGACTCTGGACTCTCGCTGTCTCCAGGTCCCTCAGCGCTTGGTTCCGGGTTCCTAACCAGGTCTGTGCCCCTGGCTCCTCTCCGTCCCAGGAGTCACCCTCTGGTCTGCACTTTCCTAGTGTCCTGACTGAGAAAGCCCTCTCTTGTGAATACCTTCCTCGCTGCGCTCCGACTCCCAGTGGAAGGGGAGTTAGGCCCTGTGGGCACCGGGCAGTAGGAAGCTGCCAGGCTGGGCCTGAGGGACAGCCTGGGAGCCACTGCTACACTGCTATACTTGGCTTCTTCCCTTGGAGAGGTCTGACTGTCCAAGATGGCGCATTTGCTGGACGGGACTGAAGAGCCTTTGTTCCTGGGTCTCATCTGAGGAGATTCTCCTTGTAGTTGTTTTTCCACAGTAGGGTTGTTTGCTCCGGCATTTGAGTGCTGCAGACCTTGGTCAGCATCTTCTGAGCACCTTGTGGGTGCTGCTGCCTCTCGCCCACCACGTATATGTTGATTTTGTACCTGCTACTTCCCTGAATTTGCTTTTTGGATCTACAAGCCTCTACAAGGTAGAGTCCTTAGGGTCTACATCACATTGCCTGGGAAGAGGGATAATTTGACTTTTTCTTTTCCTGTTTGTGTCCCTTTTATTTCTTTCTCTTCCCTAATTGCTCTGGCTAAATTTGCAAGTACCATATAGAATAGGGATAGTGAGAGTAAATACCCCTGTCTTGTTCCTAATTTTAAAGCAGACACTTTCAGTGTTTCTTCATTTTCAGTCTGATGTTGGCTATGGGTTTGTCATCCACAGCCTTTATTATGTTGAGGTATATTCCTTCTGGACCTAGTTTCTTCAGGCATCTGATCATGAAGGCATGTTGAATGTTGGCAAAGGCTTTTGCTGTGTCAATTGAGATGATCCTGTGACATTTATTTATTTATTTATTTATTTGTGGCAAGGTCTTGCTATGTAGTTCAGGCCGGCCTTGAACTCTCCGCAATCCTCCTGCCTCAGCCTCCTGAGTGGTGAGACTACAGGCGTGTGTCACCATGCCAAGTGACTTTTATTCTTTATTCTGCTTATGTGGTGTATTACATTTATTAATTTGTGTATGTTGAGCCATCCTTGCGTCCTTGAAATGAAACCAGCTTGATCATGGTGTATGATTTTTTTAATGTCATTGAATTTGATTTGCAAATATTTTATTGAGGCTTTTTGTGTCTATGTTCTTCAAGGGTATTAGTTTATAGTTTTCTGTTTCTTTGTTTTTGTCCTTGTCTAGTTTGGATATTGGGGTGACTTGACCTCATAGAATGAGTTCAGAAGTGCTTCTTCCCTTCCTGTTTTCATGGAATAGTTTAAGGAGCTTTAGTGTTAGCTCTTATTTACAGGTCTGTTAAAATTCAGCAGTGAAGCTGTCTGGTCTGGGACTCCTCTTGGCTGGAAGACTATTTCTGCTTCAATCTCATTACTTGTTATTGATCTGTTTAGGGTTTTAAAAAAAAATCTTCTCGATTCAATTTTGTTAAGCCAGATGTATCCAGAAATTTCTTCTAGATTCTCCAATTTATTGGGATATAATCTGTGTAATGTCCCATTTTCATCTTTAATTGTATGGTTTGGGTCTTCTCTTTTTCCCTTTTGGTTAGTTTCACTAAATGATTATCAATCTTATTTATCTTTTCAAAGAACCAACTCTTTATTTTATTGATTTTTATATTTTTCTTTTAGCCTATTTTGGCTCTGATCTATATTATCTCTTTCTATTGGGCTTGGTTTTGGTTTGTTCTTATTTCTCTAGGATCTTGAGATTATTAGGTTATTTGAGATCTCTGATTGGTTTTTCATGTGGGCACTCAGAGCTATAAACGTCCCTCTTAGAACTGCTTTCATTATGTTCCACAGATTCTCGCATGTGTTTCCATTTGATTCTAGGAATTTTGAAATTTCCCCCTTGATTTCTTCAGTGGCCTACTGATTATCAAAAGGGACTTGTTCAATTTCCACACACTGTGGATTTTAAATGAAAGCCCCAGGGCTCTCTGAAATCTGGAAGTCCAAGTTGGGAACTGGTACCACTTCAGAGACTTGCTGGCAGTGTGGTTATGAGGAGCTACATAGGTGCCAGGTCTTCAGAGCTGGTTAGGAAGAATTGTGGCTTTGGTGGCTGCAGCCTCTGGTGTCTCATCATGGAAGGGCCTTACCAGGTGCAGGAGTGGGACCACTGCTGAGGGGCTGTGACCTGCAGTCAGCCTTGCTACCCTGCAGTGGTTCTTTTTCTGTGGTTGGAGAGGTTATGGGAGGCAGAATGAGGAGATGACAGAGCAGAGATTCCTGGGTTTGGGGGATTTCTGCGATTACCCTGGCAATGTGTATGTTGCAGGTGAGCATCTTGGCCAGGATATGAGAGTCACCCAGCCTCACCTGAGGAAGCTGCTGCTTCTCCTGAAGCCTCTAAGAAAAAAGGAAACCCACTGCAGGAGACTCCAGAAGCCCTACTGGCACATGTGAGAACCCCAGATGTCCTGCTGCTAGGCATGGCCTTCGTCCTAGCTGGGAAGCAAGCTATCGAGTGCTTTGGCCTGGGAATGACATGCTGTGAATTGTTTTGTTTTGGGGTTCTGGCCTAGAGAGTGGCCTGTGCACAAAACTGGAGGCCAGAGTCCAGGTGGGAGGTTGGAAGTGATGCCTAGGCACATGGTGGTGAGGCCTGGACCAGAGAAGTGGATTTGGGTTGGGGAGACAGAGTTGAATATGATGGGACATGGGCAAAGTTAGGAGAATGTGTTCATGAGGTCTCCTGGTAATCAGGACTTGAAAGTGTTAAGTGCTCAGCCCAAATCAGCTTGAGTGAAAACAGAATTTTTAGCTCTCACATTTGAAGAATATTGAGGCTTCTGGTAAGGCTGAATCCAGAGGTTCAGAACCTGCTCCCCCTTGTCCTTGCCTGTGAGTGCCGGAGCTTGCTTGTCTCAGGCAGTAAGTTCTCTCTGGTGGCGGCCACCCGCAGCTCCAGGGCCCAGGGTAGACAAAGTGTGCCTCTTCCCCTGTTACCCCTGCATGCGTCTCAGGATTCTCTCTTACGGGACTGTCCCTCGCCCATCCCTGACGGCAGCACCATGGCCAGAGGAGAGAAGAGCTGACTGGTGTGTGGAACCACATGCTGGCTCCCCACATGGATCAGGAGTGGGGCAAGCCTTCCACATTCCACTGCCCAGCCCCGGAGGCCCAGGGAACGTGGGGGTGGGGATGGTAGTCGCAGATGCTCCCGGGGTGTGGCCAGGAGCTGGGACTTGGACCGCAAGTTGAGCCTTCTGAGGAGGGGGCAGAGGAGCAGGAGAGACAGCAACAACATTTGGGCTAGATCAAACCCACACACCCCGTGGTTCTGCCTGGCTCGGTTTCCCACGGTCTGGTGTTTTTCTGCCCATAACTCAGCCGTCATTCCTACTCTTTCTCTTATTTAAGATGGTGTCACGGTGGTGTGTGTTCACCCTTCCTTGTTCAGGGAAAAAGGCTGAACCAGTGCAGTTTTGCTGTTTATCTCCTGGGACACTTGAATTTTCATGCGGATGGTAATCAGGGTGGGTTTTCCAGGAAAACAACACTTTTGGGGGTGCCCAATATGGAAATAGTTTTGCTGGTAAGTCTGTAGACTGGGGAGCTGTCAAAGCCTGAGTGTAGGGTTGTCTCTGTGGGTACCGAGGTGGCTCTAGCTACGTGGGTAATCTGTGAGGCCCCTCTGCACCCAGTCTAGGGGGCCCCGTCACCTCCGGCCCTGTGCAGTGTTGTCTATGAAAAAGGTATCCCCCCACCTGTAAGTTCCTCACCCTTAAGATGGAACTCATGCCCTTGGGTCTCACAGGGTCCCCCACTGGTCTCCGAGGCCCCTCCGCTTGGAGGGCAAGGTGGGTCTGCCCCGACTCTGTCTCTTGTGACTATGAGCCTGGCACAGGTGGCTCTACGCACAAGGTTTTATTTTTTTGGTACTGGGGATCAAACTTGGGACCTTCTGCTTGTGAGGCAGGCGGTGGAACCACTGAGCTAAATCCCTGGCCCTAATGCAGTTTCTTTTTTTTTTTGGTACTGGGGATCGAACTCCGGACCTTGTGCTTGCGAGGCAGGTTGCAGAACCACTGGGCTAAATCCCCAGCCCTGCACTAGGTTTCATTCAGTGCCAATGAAAAGCCTAGGCCTGAAGGACTCCTGGGTCCTCCTGCTCCTGGACTTGGTCTGTGACACCCAAATAAACCAAGACTCCCATGCAGGGCCTTTCTACTGAGCCAGGCAGGGGCTGAGTATTGTCACTCATTATCTCTGTGATTCTCCACCCTCACCAAGCCAAAAATCTGTTTTAGAACAGAAATTTTGTACTATCTCTTTCACCATCTTGTAGTGAAGTCCAGATAAAATATAAAACTCTAGTGAGGAGTTCAGGGAGAAGTGAAAAGAAAGTAACATCGAATAAGAAAATCAGGTTTCTCCATGTAAACTCTGCAGGCTTGCTGCATTAGAGACCCGGGTGGGGGCCAGGTGCCCAGTCTGGAGTAGAACCCCTGGGAATGTGGGCCCCAGATTGCTGTTTACTTGGGGAAGAGCATGTCAGCTGCTTTGATGCCACAGGGACATGTGCCCCCAAATTCACTTCCGTCTGGGACCAGTGAATGTGACTTTATTTAGAAATAGGTTCTTCGTAATTAGCTAAATTAAGGTCAGCTCATACCAGATTAGTGGGGCCTTGATCCAGTAGCTGATGTCTTCATTAGGAAGTCGCCTGAAGTCACAGAGACATGGATTCATGGGAAAGAAGCCACGTGAAGATGGAGACAGAGGTCGGAGCGAGGCTGTGGCCGGCCAAGGGTTTCCAGCAGCCACCAGGAACTGGAGGAGCCAGGCGTGGGCCTCCCAGAGGCTTTAGGGGCTGCACAGCCCTGCTGACACCTGGATTTCAATGTCTGCATCTAGAATGGCTTGAGAACACATTGCTTCATTTTCAGCCAACCCCTTTGTCCTTACTTATTACGGCAGCGTAGCAGATAAACACAGGATACACACAGACAGTAGCAGCTGCCGTGCAGGTTGTGAGTTGTGAACAGAGAGTCGGGTGGGCTCAGAGAGAAGCCCCCAGTCCAGGCTCATAATCCCAGGAGTACTTTCCCAGGGGGCCCAGAGCTACACACATGACCAAGTATCATCATATAATCACTCTGAGGGGACAGCAGTCCCGTGTGTGGCCTGGGGAGAGGGCTCATCCATGTGCACTGTTAGCCAAATGTGTGGCTGGGACAGTCCTGGGCCGACATGCTCTGGTCTCATCCTGCCATGGCCCTTTCCCCTCCCTCCAGGGGCCAAGGGTGCAGGGCAGGGAAGGTGCCAAATATGCTCTGACCGCCCCCCCCCCCCCGTGGAGCCCCACCCTAGTCTCCAGCCCACTGGGGAGCTTTTGGCCTTGCTCCCAGCAAGAGGACATGTGGCACCCATCTCCCGGGTCAGGGAGGCCACCTGGTATGTGTGGTGGCTCCAGAGGGAGACCGCCCATGCCATCTGAGGTCACAGAGTCTCCCTGCAGCAGTGGCCCTGTCCTCTGCCCGCCTGTGCATGTGGACTGTATGGGGTGTGCTTCATACATGGGCCTTCCTTGAAGGTACACAAATTGGGAATAAAAAGGAGAGGAAGGTCAGGATTCACATGCTGGGGAAGAAGCACCAGATTGCTTCAGTCACACAGGATTTCAAGATGTCACCTGCTTGGGAGACCCTCCCAGAAACATCTGCCTGGGATATTCCCCTGTTTCCAAGAACCTGCCCAACCTAGTGTAGGAAGCTCCTCAGTTTGCTCTGGGCATACATAATCCCATTTTCCTAGTAATGTGCTACAGGTTAGCTCTTTTTAGAGCTTCCCCAAGGAAACAGGGATTTCAGAAAAACCTCTGGGATGACAGGAAAAATCTTTGGCCTTTTTAGACATGTTTGCAAATTTGAATCGATAGCCCCCACAGAAGAAGGGCTGAGCGATCTTCAACTCCGATTCTGGGAGTGTTGGGCACTGACCAGCTGCCAGTGTTGCAGGAGGATGACCCGCTCTAGGTCTTTATGTCAGTCCTGCAAAGCAGACATTATTCTCTCATAAAGCATATGAGGAAACTGAGGCTCCAAGCAGCCATGCCATCCATCAGCCGAGGCTGCTGATCACCGTAAGTAATAAAATCTAAAATGCCTTTGAGTGTTTGATACTGTGCTATTTCACGCATTACAAAAATGCCATGATATGGAAAGAAGGCTCAGGTCCAAACGCACGTACAGTGGGATTTGCTGGACTCGGCTGAGGAAGACGTGGTCTCAGAGCTCTTGTTGAGCTTTGGTTGGACGTGGCTGGACCTCAGAAGGAGCTCTGGCCGAGAATCCTGCCCTTGTAGTGCTGTATGCCTGGATGGGGTGGAAGGCAAGGAAGATCTAAATCCACTGTCAGGGGGCTCACGGAGCACGTGGCCCCTGGAGCCCTGCAGCTGCTGTCGGTCCATTTCCGTGGAGAGAAGTCAGATCTGCAGAGCCAGCTCCTCGATAAGCTCCCAAAAGGAGCAAGTCCCACTGGGTATCTCTCCTCACTCTGCCTTTAGACTGACACCCACCCATTGGAAGTTGCATGTCAACTTCAGAGACTTTAAGGTGTAAAGCAACACATGCCTCAGAATTCACAATGTAGTGGGTTTGTCCCCAGGTCTGGCGAGAACAGAGTCTCTATCTGAATCTGGAGACCATTGGCTCCGCCAGTGGCCTCACTGAGCCAGGTGTCCAGTAATGCATGTGGATCCCAGCAGGGGACCTGCTGGCTCTGCCACTCCCTGCTCTTTTGCCAAGTTACACTGCTGCAATTTCGAAGCGTATTTCTGGGGCTCCCTCCTGAGCCAGGCACAGAGGTGGTTTTAATGTCCTTCTCACTGTGAGGCCAGTGCTGATGGTAAGTAACTTTCAAGCTTTTATCAGCAGGGGTGTGGGGATGAGAGATGAGTGTGCCGGAGTTTGCTGTAAAGCAGGCACGTGCAGGGCTGGGTAAAGGTGTAGCCAGGTGTCCACAGGTGGCTCCGATAGTGTGGCAGACTCCTGGGGCCTTGGCTTTTTCACTACCAAAGTGTCCAATCCTCGCTATTAATGCTGGAAGCTTTCAAGATTTATAAGTCCACCTGTTGTCCAGTTTAGCTCGTTCACACTGAAATTCATCCACCTCATGCATCTGTCGTCCTCCATGTGGCCATCGGGACAGCCCGAGTCAGCTCAAGTCATGCCCCCTCCCCTGACAGCCCTTCCACTTTCCGAGGAGGGACAGTGTAGGCTGGGCTGTTGAGTGCGGCCTCCCAGGCTCAAATCCCTGCCCCTTATCCGCTTTCACAGGGGAAGCTTCTTCCGTCATCTGCAGAGTGGGGATCATAACAATACCCACACTGACAGTTGTTCAAGGAATAAATGATGTAACCTCATCCACAACAGGCATTGGCACAGGGCTTGCCACCTGCTAAGGATGAGGTAGGAGTTTGCTCTTAGGGTCAGGTCAGCTTCCCGCAGAGGCACAGGATTCCCCGGCTGCCCATGTACCTCAATCCTTTTCTCCAAACTCCCCCACCCTTGCCATGCTGGCTTGGCTGCTGTCTAGGACACATCCGGTGAGTTCCTACCACACTCTCATTTCCTGGGCCCGGCACACGCTTTTTTCCCCTCTGCCCATAAAAATGCAAATTTTGTGTCACTTCCTTTAGGGAGCCTTCCTAGACTAGGCAGTTACCTCCCATCATTTCGCCTGTCATGTTCTTCTCCTGGTGTGCTTTCCTGGTGCAATTTCACAGTTGAGTTAGCTGGACATGGAACTTTCAGAAGTTCAGGACCATGATGGCTCTCAGCACTCGGAATGTGTTCAATGGATGAAGGAGGAATGAATAAGAGAAGAGGGTTTTGGGCAAGGATTATGCTGTTCTTCTCTTTTTTCTTTCTATTTTTTTTGGTACCGGGGATTGAAATATGCTGTTCTTCTTACAACACACTCACGCCACCTGGCTCCAAAGAACCAAGTGATCAGAATCCTGAGAGTACGCTGAAGATGTTTGCAGAAATCAGGACAAGGCATTTACAAAACAAGATTCTGTGTTTGTGCATCTGTCTTCTGTCCTCCTTTAGAGTTTCCTGCTCCCAGCTGTGAGCAATGCAGACAGGGGGATGGTGCACCCCCTAACTGGGTGCCATGGACACCCCCAGCTGCTCCCAGCTCTGCTGTGCACAGGAAGGTGGAAGTATCAAGATCTGATTTTGAGTTCCTTGGCTCCTGTGGGTTTAAGTGAAACTCTTAGTGTTACTTCAAAGTAGCTTTCTTGGGGGGTGGGATGAGCATATTTTATACAGAGCAAGTTTCAAATCAAAGAGTGAGCATCCCCCCTTCTTCCCGTGAAAGGCAGGGGGTCTAAGACATTTTAATAGCTTTCATATTCCTTCCTCCAAATATATTATTTCAGCACAATAGTTTCTTTGCGGGAGAATTGCTTAAATGATTCAAAATGGATTTAAAAATATATTTCGTTTTAATTTTATGCACAGAACATTAATGAGCGGAGTGCCTTAGAGACTGCCTGTCAGTTTAACGTATTCACAATATTCTCAGCACAGATGTTATTCCATCTAAATCCTTTTAGAGGGAAGAAACCAGTAATTTTTTTTCTTGGGGGGATGTCAGAAAATATATTATTTTGAAATTGTATTTTGATCCCAGGTTCTGCACAAACTATCACAGAGAGAGCCTGAGTTTGTCAAGTCACTCGGACACCAAACTTTGAAAGAGTCAGAAGCAAAGCAGCCCTGGGTTCCTGTGTTTGTTCCATGCCTCCGTCTTCCGTGAGCACTTGGAGGGCAGAAATGGGATGGAAGAAAATGAAAACTTTCCCAAGCTGATTGCAGGAGGGGCTCAACTTCCTTGACCAATGGGTTGGCTGGAAGGGCGGAGTAGAAGGCAGAAACAGAGGGTAATGCTTATCAGTGTTTCATCTGCTCAAAGATACAGGCTCCTGTTAGTGTCAGGGCTGTGTTATCCTCTTTGTTTCTCCAGCAGGGATTCAGGCCCAGTCATTCGTGTGTGTATGTGTGTGTGTGTGTGTGTGTGTGTGTGTAGGTCAGCATTGAGTTCATTTGTACATAAATGCATCTACTGGTGCCAGTGGCTGGGTTAGTAGCTGTTACATGGCCTCCAAGTGCCCCTAGTGGGGAACATGGGTCAGACAATCATTCTGAAGCCTCCTTGTAAAATGGGGGTGATGGAGCTCCTGGGCAGTGTCATGGATTCAGGCTGGAACAATGCCTGGACTCCTCTTCTGAGTTGTCAGGTGTCCCCCCTCTATCCTGGCTGAGAGCTTGCCCCATCTGTAGTCCTGCACCCAGTGTTACCCTCCGGGAGAGGACTTTCCCTTGTTTCACTGCAAGCCAGAGCTGGTTCTCCATTAATTGGTCTGTGTCCATGGCATCCTAGGAAGCACTGTGGGGCTCCCAGCCAGGAAAGTGGTTGAGAAGCCCTCAGTACAAAGTGCCCACCCCTGTGTGCCAACCTGAAGGGGCTTTTGTGGGTGGGGCCGGGGCTTCTGGAGTTGGAGGTTCCACCCTCCCCACCTTCTGACTACCAGGTGATGGGAGGTGACAAGCAGGTGGGGTCGGAGAGAAGGAAATAACCTCAGCCATTTCCTGTTTGAGATGTTGTTGTGTTTTGTTCCTGATACACCAAAAAAAGAGTCATTAGAACGCCTTCCTTTCAAGAAAGACTCTTTTAAAAGAGGAGTTTCAGGTTCACAGCAAAACCAAGCAAAAGATAGAGATTTCTCATGTAGCCCACCCCCACAGGCATGGCCTCCCTCTTGTCACTAACATCCCTACCAGACTGGCCCACTTGTTGCAATCAATGGGCCTGCATGGGCAATCAGAGCCACCCACAGGCCACAGTGTGCATTAGGGTCCCTCTTGCTGCCATGCATTCTTTGGGTTGAGACAAATGTCTGCCGGCAGGTATTCACTGTCTCAGGTGACACAGCGTAGGTTCACTGCCCTGAGCAATCCTCTGTGCTCCATCTATTTATCCCTCCCACATCCTAACCCCTGCAAAGCACTGAATGTTTTATTGTCTCCACAGTTTTGCCTTCCTCAAAGTGTCAGTGCGTTGGGATCATACACTGTGCAGCCCTTTCAGATTGGCTTCTTCCATTTGGCAACATGAACTTCCCTTTCTTCTATGTCTTCCTGGCTTGATAGGTCTTTTTGTTTTAGCACTAAGTAACATTCTATTGTCAGGATGCAACATTGTTTATATGTCCATTCACCTTCCTTGAAGGACATCTTGGTGGGTTCTGAGGTTTGGCAACTATGTATAAAACTGTTATAAACATCCATGTACAGGTGTTTATGTGAACCTGCTTTCAGCTCCTTTGGCTAAATATCCAGGAGCACAATTATTGTTGAATTATATGGTTGAGAATGTGTTGAGCTTTGTAAGAAACTCCTGAACGGTCTTGCAACATGGCTGCTATGTTTGCCTTCCCATCAGCAGCACATGAGAGTATGTCTTTAATAAGAAAATATTTAACTTTGGAAATTATATTTAAATAAAAATAAGATCTTGGAGTTCATAAGGAAGAATAAATGCCCTCAGAATAGCTGGGAAATAAATGAGCAGGTTGGAGTGGATGCCCCAGAGTCAGTGTCGGACATAGTGGCCTGGTCAGTGCTGGTACAGGAGCAGGTAGGGTGCCCGAAAAGTAGTGAGGTGCCCGGAGATATGTGACTGCCGCGTAACTCAGAAGTCTCAGAGAGAGAGAGAGGGCCAGTGTTCCTCACAGAGGGAAGGACGAGCCCTCTGACAGGACACAGTGCAAAGAGAACCGATCATCTGCATATATAGAAATAAATTCTAGAAGGAATAAATACCCACAGGTAGCACAGTAATAATATTGCAAGAAATTTATGATATAACACATACAGTCTAGGAGCTGGGGGACTTTCCTAACCAATATTAAGAACCCAAAGGCTAAAAAGTAAAGATTGGTTTTTTTCAGACTCCATGTAATGGAGTTTTGCCTGCCAAAGATACCACAACATCAATGAACAAATGTTTAACCTGGAAAAGAATATTTACATCCAAGAGGTCAGACAAATTTCTATATTCTATCAAAATTCCTATTGTCCAGATATGTTTAAAGTAAAAAGTGAACATTGTCGTGTGGCCCCCAAGCCCCTTCCCTAGGGGGAACTGGTTTTAGTGGTTTGATGAGTTTCCTCCCGGAAACTCTTCTCTATCAAACCCCAAAAGGAACTAGTTTTAGTTTTGTTTTGAGCTGCAGCAATGGGAAAGCAGGAGAACCAAGCTGACCTTTCTTTTTATTGATCAAACTCTTCCCCAAGCCTGTCATTTACATATCGCTTCCCAAGATCTTTCCTTTTACATTTACACACTGAAAAAAATACAGTTATTTAAAAAGGAAACTTTTAAGACCATTAGCACAAATGGAAAACCAGTGCTCTTTGACATGGAGAAGGCTGTGGTCCTAAAAAGAGTGAACCCTGATGTGAGTCTCCAGTGTTGTTTCTGGTTTCATGGGGTAGCTGCTCCCTCATTATTAAAAGGGCAGTGGCAGCATTAGGAACCCGTAACAGACAAACCCAAATAGAGACTCTTCTTGGCAGAGTCAGGAGGATGACAAAGGAAGAGCTTTGTCGGTGGGAGCTTCTGTGGCCCTTGATGCCCATGTACCTCCCGAGTCACCATGGGACACCCTGGCACTCTCCCCTCCAAGAACTTGGATGCCAGGGACACAAAGCTGTCTCCTGGATGTCAGCACCTTCATTCTCCCAGATGCCTCAGTTTTTCTCTTCAAATGAATATGGCTTCAGAGGAGAACCCAAAAGCAAGGGGAATGTGCATAATCCCACTGCCAAGTTCCCTGAACTCCCAGAGCAGTTTCTTAGAGCTTGGATTTGTCAGCATAGTGCTTTGAGAGACACTAAAGTATTTAGAGAAATTTGGTTGTAGCCAATGACAACCAAATACCTTTGCCTCTTTTTGTGTGTTCAGTAAAGGAAGGGGAGTAGTTTGGTGAAGTTTTCTGAGCAGCTGCCAGTCGCTACTGGGGACATATTCGTTTCCAGCGATTTAGAGAAACAGAACAGAGAATCTGATCTTTAGATGTCTCTTTTCCTTCATGTTCATCTCGGCACTTTTCTCCCTGACACTGAAAGATTTGTCTTTTTGGCAAGTTGCTATAGAAGGCAGCGCACCTGTGACCCAAAGAGAAAGTGGAAAATCTGTCTAAATCACAGGGAGCTCTGTCTGAATTCAGCTCCTGGTCTGAACTGTAGCAATGATCTCACTGAACACGTGTCTTCTGAGTCATCCTGTGGTTGGCTCTGGTCTGGGCATTAGGGAACCCAGGACATACACTGTGGACAAAAGGAGCATTTGAACCTACAATTAACTGTGAAGGGGAAGGGATTTGATTTCAAACAGAGCATTTCAAAGAAATATCATTTACCCTCCATTCTTTTGGTAGTGGGAATTGAAGGCAAGGCCTTTGCACTGAGCTACATCTCCAGCTCCTTCTAAAATTTGAGACAGGGTCTTGCTAAGGTGCTAAGCCGCCCAGGTTGGGGTTAAGCTTGTGATTCTCCTGCCTCAGCCTTCCTGAGTGCTGGGATGACAGGTGCCTGCTGCCATGCCTAGTGCTTACTTTCTATCTTGATGCTGTGTTCCAATATCCTGTCTTCCAGAGAGCTCCAGAGAGAGGAGGCAGTGTTTCAAAGCCCTGTTTCTCTGTGGCACTCATCGGCCTTGGGGATCGCAGGGTCCTCCATCCTCCTGGCTGCTCTCCATGAACCTAACTCACTGCCTGGCACAAATGGCAGAATTCAGATGGAAATGAAGATTTGTGCCCCGAGGTATAGAGATATAAAACTAGTGAGTATGTTCGGAGTGACTAGCTCCCTAACTGCAAACAGAACTTGGCCTCTGCGATCTCCTGAGGAGAGCTCAGCATCTAACACTCCCAGCAATGTCAAAAGCAAGCATTCTAATTAAGGTAATTGAACTAAGGCAAAGAAGAGGGAGGAAGAGGCTGCAGTTTGTCACAAAGGAGTCAGGGGGCATGAAAATATGAATTCACTAGAGGAATAAAACCGCAGACCTATCTGCCAGAGTCTCATTTTCTCACGCAGGCTTTCCCCTGAGAAGCCCAGTTCAAAGCCGTCAGCAAAATGACCACTGAGCTTGCACTGGACAGAAGGGGCCGGGGAGAGAGAGCAGGGCAAAGTGACCAGGTAGCCTCGGTGTCTACCCACGCCCACCCACTCACCGCCTCCAAGAAGCCCAGAAGGGTTTGAGTTCCTGGCACAAAGCCTCAGGGGAAGCAAGTTTGGAAAGTATTCAAAAATGTTTACAAACTTTCCTAAGCTGGAGTTTTAAAAATTATTTATTTAAAAAAATGCAATATGGTATTTAATAGTTTTGTTTTGGGACATAACCAGAAATTTGAAAAAAGGAAAAGAAACATAGAGAATAACTTGGCCCCTCAGGAAAGGGGTCCTGCACGTATCCTTCCCACCCCGGGAGCCAGCTACCGGGGACCATGGCGAGGCTGGGGAAGCAGGCAGGGCGGTGGGTATCGTTCACACCTGAGTTTTGTTTTGCACATGATAAAGCAAAAAAAGAAACAAAACATAACAAGTTTGAAGGTGGCTTCTGCTTCTCTCTGGGCTATGTGCTCTTCTTGGTGCCAGGGTCAGGGGAGAGGGTCGTGGCAGCCTGGGGCCCCCGCCTGGTTGGGTCTCGCCTAGCCTGACGCAGTGGCAGTGTGCAGCCATCCTGAGAGCTCTCCCCCTGTCCGGAGCCTCGGCGTGCTCAGCTGTGCGACGGAGCCGGGGTTCTGCTCTCAGGGCGGAGTGTGGATAAAGCCCTCACTCCGTCTGGGACCGGCAGCCCTTTAGCCAGGACCACAGCTCCTGCAGGCTCTGTGACTTCTGCTCACCGAGAGAGGAGACTTCTAGAAGGGAGGCATGGAGGGGAGGCAGCACAAAGAGGGACATGGCCTCCCTTTCCTGTAGCAATTCTCTGCCCTCTAGCTCCGTTTACAGTCTGCCAAGTACGTGATCGCATTAGTTTGGGCACAGACAGGTGCGACAGGTGCACCTTTGTGTAAGTGCATGAGTGTGTGCTTGCTCATGATCATCCCCACTTTATACTCCAGGACACTTGTGTTCTCTGCACATTGAGGAGGCTAAGTTACTTGCCTGATGCTAGCCAGCGAGTGAAAGTGCAGCTCGGAACTGCCTGTCCCGGCTCTGTTCTCTGCACCTCCAGCCCACCCACCCCAGGGCAGTCCACCTTCTTCAAGATGGTAGCTCAAAGGGAGTTAGTTTGCTGTAAAGAAAATACAAAAAAGAGGAATCTGCTAGTTTGGGGCTAGTTTGGAGTTTGTGGTCTCAGTTTTTTCTTTCTTTCTTTTTTGTTTTTTTGTGATACTGGAGATTGAACCCAGGGCCTTTGCAGTGAGCTACGTCTCTAGCCTCTCTATTATTATTGTTGTTATTATTTTGAGACACGATTGTACTGAGTTGCCCAGGCTGGGTTCAAACTTGTGAGTCTCCCGCCTCAGCCTCCAGAGTGCTGGGATTACAGACCTGTGCCATCATGGCCAGCTGTGGCTTTAGAGTCATACTAGCTGCAGGAGCCGTCTGGTTTACAGGTCTAAAGAGTGCTGATGGATTCCCTCCAAAGTGGAAAGAACAAAGTCCTAGCTCCTGCCTGACTGCGTGGTGTGGTTGCAGGAAGGGAAGGTTGTGATCTTGGGGCAATGAGGAAGCTGAGTGGGCTGGGAGCAGCCAGATAGGCACTGCCTGGAGGGTGGGCCCCACTCGAATTCTGGGGAAGGCCGAGGGCAGCTGCAGTGCTCTCTCCTTTCTTCTTGGCTACTGGCTGAAGTTCGATGGCAGCCTCTCCTGTAAGAGCAGCAGAAAACTTCAGGAACTTGGCTCCATGAGACCATTATTACAGCTCTACGAGTCAACACTGGAGTTTGGAAAGGGATCAAGGGGAAGTGCTGCATCTTCACTCACTTGTCTTTGGCCCAAATCTCTAGCAACTTAAAATGTGCTGGTGACTGGAACCATTCCAACTGATGCGATGGGACGAAAGCCCCTGCTTATGATCCAAACACTTCTACAATGAGACTGGGGCTCCCAACAAACAGGGTTGGGGTATGGAATATTTTTTGGTTGGAATCTGAGATTTTACTCTGGCTTATTGAATGGGATACAAAAAAATTCTGAGCAGGTTCCACTCCCCAGCTTCATGTGGCTGCTCAGAACAGCTGTGGACAAAACCGGAGCGCTTGACATCGAGCCATTCTGCCAGGCCGGGGAGGGTTGTTAACCACCTGCCTTGGCATTCCCGTTCATTCCTGCAGTCGAGAATGGATTTCATGGTGGTGAGTCTGGTCTGGCCTTGGGAGGGGTCTTCATCACGTTTCTGGGCAGCCTTGGGTTGGATCTGGCTCGGGCGGGTCTAACCTCTGACTGCATCTGAACAGGTGGATCTGCCAAGGAGGTGTGCAGGGAGGAAGGAGGGGCCCCCAGGAAGGAGGGCGTGCACAGGTGAGGGGTGCACATGCTGTGGCTCGGTGCCTGGGAAGGTGGAAAGCCCACGTGGGCAGCCCAGTGAGGGCTGCTTCCTTGGGTGGTGGGAGCAGAGGTGCTCTGGAGAGCCCTGTGCTGGAGTGGGTGGCTGCCCCACAGGACCCCCACTGTCTGTGGCACCTTGGCCAAACCAGTTTCCTCCCTAGTGCCCTCGGGGGTTCTGGGGTCACCCTCAGTATGGACTATTTCCATGCAGTGGGGGCTGGGCACTGATCCTTCTATTAGACCTGGAGGGGCTGGGATGCCTCCCTCAAAGGGTCTGTCCCCAACCCTTTCTCCCCCTTTCCCTCCCTCTCCCCCAGCCCTTGAGAACCAGGGGGTAGGATGGCACAAGCAAAGCCTCACCAGAGGGGGTCCCTTAGAGGCAGCAGCTCTGTCTTATTTACCAGCTGAGATTTTCTGGTAGGGCCTGTTTCATGCATCTGTCTACCTATCCACACACCTAACGTACAGCCGCCCCTCTGTCATCCATTTATCTGTCTCCCCATGAAGCAGCGCAGACTGTGTACCTACCACACACCAAGCCCTGGGCTCAGCGCTGCAGTCAAACAACAGAAATAGTTCCTGCTGAAGCCCAGTGCCTGCTACATAGAAGATCATTAGTCATGTCTACTGAGGAAATGTGTGACACGAGAAGTGACACAGTGCTTAGCTACTGTGTCCACTTCTCCTGCTGTGGCTAATGAGGAACTGAGAAAAGGAGGGCTCCAGAATTTGGGGGACAGTGCCATTGGTGAAGCTGACAGGAGGAGCAGGCTGCACTTCTGAGGTCAGGATCTAGTTCTGTGAAACAACAAAGCCAGCAGTGAGGAGCTTCCCTCCCCGCCCGCCCAGCTGCCAGCGTGGCTGAGACTCCAGGGTTCAGAATAATGAATTCCATTCTGGCAGTGCAGGTGAAGGAACAGAGGTAGAGATTTCAAGAAAGCACGTGTGAGGGCTGAGAGGGGAGGTGGGCAGATTGCCAGGGGTGGGTGACCAAGGCGAGGTCTGTGAGGGGCGTCATTAGGGGAAAGGAATAACATCCTCGACAGTGATGAGCTGACCACAGCAAGCAGGGAGGAGGGGGTAGCTGGACTGTGGGCAGAGCAGCCCCCGTGTCCCACCTGCGGCAAGCCCAGTTACATCGTTGGCAGGACAGAACAGCTGAAAGGCTCCCCGACAAATATACTCTTGCTGCATGCATGTATGGTGTGCTGTGTACATGCACATGTCTTTGCTCTCTGCGTGTGTACATACATGTGTCCACATAGGGACAACCTGCAGTCCACAAGCAGCTAGACGTCCTCACCTGAGAACTCCGGCTTCGGGGAGTGTGCAGTGGTCTGTGTTACAATAACGAGTGTGCAGAATGTCTCAAGAAGCAGCGTGGGCTTGTGGCTGAAAGCTTGAATGCCAGGCAGCCTGGGTTCAAACCCAGCTCCAACACTTAGCAACTGTGGGATGGTGGTTTCTGACCTAACCACCTTAGCTTACACCTCTGTAAAACAGCTAATAAACACTGGCCTCATGGAATTAGGATGAAATGAAGTCATCAGTGTCAGGTGCCTTGCATGGTGCCCAGCCCAAAGAATAATGGATGTCTTTGATGCCTCGATGTCCACTGTTTTGCTTCACCTATGATTTAAGCTATGTCTGCTGTGGGCATCATGCAAGCTTTGACTCATCTCACTGCCTCAGCGTCCAGACTGAAGGTGGGCCCTGGAGCTTTAATGACTGCTCCTGGCTTTGGGATTCTTTGACACTGCAGACACTGGTGGGAACCTGCTCCTCAAGCACTCAAGTACATCCTGACTGTGCAGGGAAAACCCTTAAGCAATGGAGCAGGAGAGCTAGATAATCCTCTAGGTCAACCCTTGTAGACAGATCTCATTCAGTGCTTTGCAGACGTCATTCTATTGTCTTACAGTCTACATTGTTTCCTTGTGAGATGTCAGGTGAAGCTCTTACCCTTGTGCCTTATACATAACATATCTGTTTTTCTCTGATGATTTTTAATTTGTCATGTGCCTAGGTGAACTTTTCTTTGTGATCTTCTTGCTTGGAGTTTGCAAAGGTTCTTGAATGTATAAGTCACAATTTTATGTCAACGTTTGAGAAGTTTTTAGCTATTTTTATCCAAATGTATTTTTTGATGCCATTCCTATTCTCTTCTGCTTTTTGAGACACCAAATACATATATGCTACACTCTGCAATCTTGTGCTACACAGGACACTGAAGGTTTTACATTTTCTTGAATGCCCGTTTTCTCTGTCCTTCAAGTTAATTTCTATTGATGTGACATCAAGTTTACCAACCGTTTGCTATGTTCAAGGTGGTCTTAAGTAATCCTATGGGAATTTTTAATTTCAGTTATTGCAATTTTTCAGTTCTAGGCTTGCTACTTGGTTCTTTTTTCATAATATACATTTTTAAAGGTATAAGCACCTTTATGTTCTTTACTTTTTTATTAGTTATACAGAATAGTAGTTTTCACTTTGGCATATTTGTATGTGCATATAGCATACTTTATTTTAACTCCTTCATTATCCCCTTTTCCTTCCCTTCCACCTCTCCAGATCCGCTTCCTCTTCTCTAAGGATCTCCTTTCTACTTCCCTGTCATCTTTTTTTTTTAAGATTCCACGTATGAGAGAAAATATGAAATATTTGAGTCCAGTTTATTTTCTTTAACATACTGATCTCTATTTGCATCCATTTTCCTGCAAATGACATGATACAATTCTTCTCTAAGGCTGGATAATATTGCATTGTGTATAGATGCCACATTTTCCTTATCCATTCATCTGTCAGTGGGCATCTAGGCTGATTCCATATTTTGGTTGTTGTGAATTGTGCCACAATATCACGAGCATGCAGGCATCACTGTAGTATATTGACTGTTACTCTGTTGGATATATACTCAGGAGTAGTTAGATCGATCAAATTGTAGCTGTATTTTTAGTCTTTTGAAAAGCCTCCCCTGATTTCCATAGTTGCTGTACCAATTTACATTCCCACCAACAGTGGAGAATTGTTCCTTTCCCCCTGCAGCCTTGCCAACCTTTATTGTTTTTTATATTCTCAATGATAGTCCTTCTGGCTTGTGAGGTGAAATCTTTATGTAGTTTTGATTTGGATTTCCCTAATGCATAAAGACGTTGAACAATTTTTATCATATACTTATCAGTCATTAGTACTTCTTTTGAGAAGTGTCTGTTTAATTCATCTCCCCACTTTTTTTTTTGGTACTGGGGATAGAACTCAGGACCTTGCTCTTGCAAGGCAGGCAGTGGAACCACTGAGCTAAATCCCCAGCCTATTTCCCCACTTTTGATTGGGCTACTTGATTTTTCAGTGTTAAGTTTTCAAAGTTGTTTATATATTCTACATATTATCCCTATGTTGGAAGAGTAACTTTCAAAGATTTTCTCCCATTCTGTATGCTGTTATTCCATTGCCAATTGTTTCCTTTGCTGTGCAGAAGTTTTTAATTTGATGTAGTCCCATTTGATGATTCTACTATTCCCTAATCTATCGGAGTCCTACTCAGGAAGTCTTTGCCTGTGCTTACAACTTCAAATGCCTTCATTATGTTCTCTTCTAGCAGTTTCAAAGTTTCAGGTCTTTGATCCACTTAGAATTGATTTTTTGTACAGGCTGAGAAACAGGGATCCAGTTTCAGGATCTGTTCTGCAAGTGGATGTCCAGTTTTCCCAGCACGATTTTTAAAGAGGCCATCTTCGTCAACGTATGGGTTTGGAATCAGATGGCTTTAGTTGTGTGCCTTTTTGTGATGTGGATATTCTATTCCATTAGTCTATGTGTCCATTTTTGTGTCCACATCATGCTGTTCTTCTTACTGTGGCTCTGTAGTATATTTTGAAATTGGGCACTCTGATGCCTCCAGAAGAGCTCTCTTTGTGCTCAGGATGGCTTTGGCTATTCTGGGTTGTCCTTCCATATGAATTTTAATACTATCCTTTTCTATTTCTGTGAAGAATGTCATCATTATTTTGATGGGGATTTCATTGAATCAGTAGATTGCTTCAGTAATATGACCATGTAAACAATAATAATTCTGCCAATCCATGAAAAGGAAAGTCTTTCTACCTTCTAGTGTCTTTGTCAAATTCTTTCTTATGCGTTCTGTAATTTCACTATAGAGATCTTTGACTTCTTTGGTTAGGTTTATTCCTAGGTTTTGAAGCTGTTGTGAATAGAGTTATTTTCTTGATTTATTTTTCAGCAGGTTCATTTATCGGTGCATAGAAAAGCTATTGACTTGCATGTTAGTTTTTTTTTATCCTGCTACTTTGCTGAATTTATTTATCAGATCTAAAAGTCTTCTGCTGGGGTTTTTAGGTTCATCTCTGTAAAGGAACATATTGTTTAAGAATAGGGATAATTTGACTTCTTCCTTTCCTATTTGTATCCCTTATTTGTGTCTTTTGCCTAATTACTCTAGCTAAAATTTCAAATACTACTTTGAGCAGGAGTAGTGAAAGTGGAACCATTTGTTTTATTCCTGATTTTAGAGGAAATGCTTTCTGTTTTTTCCTCTTTCAGTATGCATTGGCTGTGAGTTTGTTCTATATAGCTTTTTATAATCAGAAGTATGATTCTATATCTAGTATCTTCAGGGTTTTTATCATGAAGAGATGTTAAATTTCATCAAAGGACTTCTCTGCATCTGTGGAGATGATCATGTGATTTTTATCCTTGATTTTGTTTTTGCAATATATTACATTTATTGATTTACAAATGTTGAAACATCTTTCCATCCCATGGGATGAAACTAACTTGGTCATGGTATATGTCTTTTTAATATGTTGCTTAATTCTGTTTTCAAGTATCTTATTGAGCATTTTTGCATCTATGCTCATCAAAGGTACTAACTTATAGTTTTCTTTTTTGTTGTTGTTGAGTATTTAGTTTTGATATCAGGGTGATACTGGTTTCTTAGAATAAATTTAGATACATTACTTCCTTCTATCTCACAGAGTAGTTTGAGGATAATAGTTGTTAGTTCTTTTGTAAAGATCTAGTGAAATTTGGCAGTAAATTCATCTGGTTCTGGGATTTTCCTTGTTGGGAAACTTTATTACCACTTCAATCTCATTGCTTTTTGTTGCTCTGTTTAGATTTTTATATGCTCTCTTTAAATTTTGATATCTAGAAATTTATCCATTTCTTTTAAATTTTATAACTTTTTGGAATGTAAGTATTCAAAATAATTCCTAATAATTCTTTAGGTTTCAGTGGAATTTGTTGTACTATCACCTTTTTTCTTCTCCAATCCTATTAATTTTTTAAAGATCTTATTAATTTTGACCTTTTATCCTTTCAAACATCCAACTCTGTTTCCTTAGTCCTTTGTGTCATTCTTTTAATCTTCAATTCACTAATTTAATCTCTGGTCTTTTTTATTCCTTTCTTTGTATTTCTTTCCCAAGACCTTGGGATACATCATTACATTACTTATTTGAGATCTCTTAGTTTTTTAATGTAAACACTAAAGGCTATAAACTTCCCTCTGAGGGCTGCCTTTTCTCTATCCCATCAACTCTGGTATGTTGTGTTTCCATTATCCTTTGATTCTAGAAATTTAAAAATATTCTTTGATTTTTTTTCAATGACCCACTGGCTATTCAAGAATGTATTAGTTAATCTCCATATATGTGTGCATTTTTTGTGATTTCTCTTATTGATTTCTAGTTTCATTCATTTGTGATGTGATAGAATGCCTGAGATTATTTCAATTTTTTTTTGTATTTGTTAAGGCTTGCTTTATGACCTAAAATATGGGCTATTTCAGAGAAAGTTTTATGAGTTTCTGAAAAGAATGAGTATCCTGTTGTTGAATGGAACACCCTGTAGATGTCTATTAAGTCCATTTGATCTAGAGTATAGTTTACTTCAGATGATCCTTTGTTGATTTGTTGCCTCGGTGACCTATCTATTTGTAAGTCAGGTGTTCAAGTTGCCCCTTGATAATTATATTGGGGTCTATTCTCAATTTGTCCCTTTATGTTGAGTAATGTTTGTTTTATGAATTTGGGTGCACCAATATTTGACATGTACATATTCACAATTGTTATATATTCTTGGTGGATTGTTCCTTTTACCAATATGTAGTGACCTTCTCTATCTCTTTTAGTTTAGTCTTGATCTGTGCTTCGTTGGATATGAGCATATTCAAACACTCCTGCTTGCTTTTAGATACTATTTGCATGGAATAATTTTCCATCCTTTCACTTTCAGACCATGTATGTCTTTTTGAGTGAAATGTGTTTCTTGTGGGAAACATATAGTTGGAGCTCGATTTTTAAAATTCAGTCTTCCAGTCTGTCTTTTAATTGGAGAATTAAGACCATTGACATTCAGGGTTATCACTGAAAGATGTGTAGTAATTCTTGCCATTTTGTTATTTTTCTGATGTTTGATTCTTTCCTAACATTCATTTGTTAATCTACTCTTCCCCTTTTGCTACTATTTGGATGGTTTGCCTTTACAAGTGATTTTATATTTTTCTCTCACAGCTTTCAGTATTCTTTGTTCTTCACCTTTGACTTTTTTTTTTTGGTACAGGGGATCGAACTCAGGACCTTGCACTTGCAAGGCAGGTGGCAGCACCACCAAGCTAAATCCCCAGCCCACCTTTGACATTTTAACTGTAATGTGATGTGGTGAAGTTATTTTCTGATGATGTGTGCCTTGGGTTCTAAATGCTTGTTATACCTGGATGTTCATATCTTTCTCAAGATTTGGGAAAATTTCTGCAATTATTTCACTAAGAATTTCTATGCCTTTCACCTGTATCTGAAGCCTCTCCTGTATTACAAAGACTCTTATTTGGTTTAAAAAAATCATATCCCAGAGGTCATGTATTTCTTTCTTTATTATAGTCTGAATGTAATAATTTATCTACTTTTTCTGTCTTCTCCTTGATCAAACCTGCTTGTTAGGCTTTCCATTGAAGTTTTTATTTGGCTCGTTGAGCTTTTCATTTCCAAGATTTTCTTTATTTGTTCCATAATTTCTATTTCTTTATTAAAATCCTGAATTGTCTTATTTTATTTGGTTGTTTATTTGCATTCTCTTTTAGTTCATTGGTCATTTTTTATAATCATTCTTCTGAATTCTTTGTCTAGTGTTATGGTTTATATCTAGATGTCTGCTCAAAGCAGACATGTGCTTACAGGTGGGGCTTTTGGGAAGTGATTGGATCATGGGAGTGTGATACTTATCAGTGGATTAGTCCACCGATGAGTTTATAGCTAAATGTGATTTCGGAGGTGAAACCTGGATGGATGAGGTAGGTCATGGGGGCAAGGCCTGGAAGAGCCTATCTCCTGCCCTCTCCCCTTGATCCCTCTCTCTGCCTCCTGCCTGCTATGCTATGAGCAATTCTCCTCTGCCATGCCCCCTCTGTTATGCTGCTCTGCCTTGGACCCAGCTGACTATAGATTGAATCCTCTATAAACTGTGAGTCAAAACAAATCTCATCTCCTTAGAGCTGTGGTGTTGAGTATTGTGTCTTTGTGACAAGAAATTTACTAAGACATCTGGTACTCCATTCATTTTAATATCACTGGGATCAGTTACTATGGAAGTCTTAGTTTTTTAAGAAGTGGCATTGCCTCATTTCTTCATAATTCTTGTGTCTGTGTTGACATTTGTGCATCCATTGGGATGGTTTCCTTTATGCTTTTATGTATGGATCTTCATAGGGAACAGGTTTCCCTTGGTGATGTGCCCTGGGGAATTAGTGTACCATATAGTTTTGAGTTTAGTTGAAAGTACATCTCACCATGTGTTTTCCCTGTAGTTTCTTTGTCTGTGATGTACTTTTTTAAAGTATTATTTTCTGTCTTTGCCCTTTTCCTTCTGATGTTTCACAGCCATACATTTTCACTGTATGGCTAGATTGGGATTGTTCAATTGGGAGGATTTCCACTATTCTTATTTTCCTTTTGAGAAGTCCTGGGGAGTAAATTAGACCTACAAACATGCTAGAAGCATGCAGTGTTGCTGAGCTGCAGTGTTAAAAAGTGAGTACTTGCTTTCTCTGTAAATCTTGTAGCAGTGGGGTCCATCTGATAGTTGAGTCAGGTATGCTTTAGACAACAGAGTAGGTAGGGCTTGACCCTCTGCTGGTCCCTTTCTGATTTTTTCAGCAAAGTGTAGTCTGGAAGGTTATGGATTTACTCATTGCTGGAGTCCTTTGTGGGTGTGTAATCCACTGAAGTGTCATTTCTCTGCTATTGCTAGGGGCTACATGCCCAGAAGCAAGACTTCACCTCCCCTTTAGATGTGCCTACTTGGGGTCAGTTTGTTGGCTGGGTGTCTTTATCATTCTTACTTTTAGGGTGAAATTTCTACTGAAGATCGAGTAGAAGTAGGTTGTAGCTGAAGTAAGGTTCATTATCTGTAGTTGGGCTGGGGAGGTAGATCAGCAACACAGTGCCCTTGTAGTGTGCTTGTAAGCCTGATTTGCTCCCCAGAACTTCTCAAAGGGAAGATAACAACAGTGGACACCTCCATATAAACAAACACAATCCAGCAATTCAGCAAAAAAAATCATGTATAAGCCTATAACTACAGCATCAACAACCATAGAAGTGAAAGGGGCAAAGGAAGTATATGATACGCTAAAGGGTTAAAGGTGAATAGAACAAAACATGACAAATCAATAATAAAGAAAAAGATACAGAAAAAAATGTATCAGAAGTGACATATAAGGAAGAAAAAGATAAGAAAGTAAGAAAAAAATTGTTAGGCAGGTAGTTAGACATTAACAGGCCTAAGGAACAAAGGGGAGGTGTCCAAAATAGCATGTTTTGCCAGTTAAGTAAAGAAACAAAGCTTTCAATGTATGATGTATTTATAATGATTTGTTAGGTCTCGGCATAACGACATTTTAAGATTACTGGCCATTTTGATAACTGAACACCTTATTCTAGTTCCAGAACAAGGCATAAGGCCTCCCTGGCTGCCACAGCCTCCAGCCTATGACATCAGGAAAGGAAACATTCTTTAAAGACTCTCCTGCCTTGGGCTGGGACCTGTGTCTTAGTTACTTTCTTGTTGTTGAGACACAGTACCCAACACCCACAATTTAAAGGAGGAAAGGATTATTTTTGGTTCACAGTTTGTAGAGATTTCAGTCCACAGCCAGCTGGGTCCAAGGCAGGACAGCATGGCAGAGGGGCCTGGCAGAGAGGAAGAGTTTGTGGCATGGTAGGCAGGGAGCAGCCGGGGTTCAAGGGAGGAAGAAAGATATACACTTCCAGGCCATGCCCCCAGTGACCTACCTCTTTCGACCAAGCTTCACCACCCAACATCACACCCAGCTATAAACCTATCAGTGGACTAATCCAGTGATGAGAATCACATGCTTACAATCCGTTCACCTCCCAAAAGCTCCATCTATGAGCACATGAGGCTTTGGGGGGACATCTAGACATACATAAGCCATAATAACCTGCATTAAACTAGGAACTTACGTTTTGTAAAGTTCTTTTGTTTTATTTATATTGTATTAGTATAGGTTTGAAGTACATAATTACATTCCTCATAGAAAGTTGTACATACACATTACACATCTTAATTCTCCTGTCATCCCTTCCCCTCCTCTCCATCCCTACTTCCTCCATCTCTCGGCCCCTTCCCTCTTGCAAAAGATCTATCACTCTATTTCCTGTTACATATCTTTCATTTTGCTCTTTATTTATATTTTGGGTTCCTCATATAAGAGAAACCATGCAATGTTTAAGCTTGGGTGTCTAATTTATTTCACTTAACATTATAGTCTTGAGGCCCACCAATTTTCCTAGAAAAGAGTCAGGTTGTCATTCTTTATGCCAGAGCAATACTCTATTGTGTACAAACACACTTTCTATATCCATCCAACTGTTGATGGACATGTAAGCTGCTTCAAAGATTTACTATTATGAATTGTGCTGCTATGAACATGGCATGCATACATCCCTGTAATATGATGTCTTTAACTCTTTTGGGAAGATAAGTAGAAGGGTATTAGCTGGTTCCAATGGAATTTCTATATTTAGTTTCTTGAGGAATCCACCTACTGATTTCCATAGTGGTTGTACTAGTTTACATCTCCACCAACAATGTACAAAGGTTCCTTTTCCCCCACGGCCTTACCAACATTTGCTTTCATTTGATTTTTTGATGATGGCTGCTCTTTCTGAAGTAAGATGGAATCTCAGTGTTGTTTTGATTTGCCTTTCTCTAATGGCCAGAGACAATGAAGATTTTTTCATATATTTATTGGTCATTTTTACTTCTTTTGAGAAATGTCTATTCATTTCACTTGCTCATTTTTTGATTGGATCTTTTATTTTGGGACTGTCTAATTTTTTGAGTTCTTTATATATTCTAGATATTAGTCTTCTGTCCAAAGACTAGTTAGAAAAAAATTTTCATTCTGTAGGGTATTTCTTCACTTTGTTAGTGTTTCCTTTGGTGTACAGAAACTTTAATTTTATATTATCCCATTTGTGGATTCTTGATGTTATTTCTTGTACAATTGGGTTCTGCTCAGAAAGACTTTTCCTATGCTTATGTATTCAAGGGTTTTACCTATTTTATCTTCCTGCAGGTTGTTTCTGTTTTAAAATTTAGATATTTGATGAATTTTGATTTTAGTTTAGTACATGATGAAAGATGTGGGTTTAGACTCAATCTTCTGTATGTGGATAGCAGTTTTCCCAGCATCATTTGTTAAAGAGGCGATCTTTTCTCCAGTATGTTTCTGGCCCTTTCAAATAGCTGTACGCAGACAGTTGAATGTGCCTGAGGTTGTTTCTGCATCCTCTATTTTGTTCCACTGATCCACGTGTCTGCTTTTGTGTCAGTGCTATGGGGTTTTTATCACTGTACCGTAACTTGAAATCTGGGATGTGATGTCTCCTACTTTCCTTTTGTTGCCAGGATTGCTTTTGCTAATCTTAGCAAAAAAAAGATTAGTTAGTTCCATATAAATTTTAGGATTGTTTTCTGTAGTTCTGTGATTAATGCTTTGGCATTTTGATTGGGATTAAGTTTGCATAAGAGTTTTGGAAGTATGGCCAATTCAGGAATGGGATATCTTTCCATTTTCTGATATCCTCTTCAATTTTCTTTTTCAGAGTACTACAGTTTACACTATGGAGGCCTTTCACTTCCATGGTTAGGTTAGTTCCTAAGTATTTAATTTTTCTTGATTTTATGAATGACATTGAATGGCATTGTTTTCCTAATTTCTTTCTCATTGAGTTCATTGTTGGTATACAGGAATGCTATTGCTTTCTGCATGTTGATTTTGTATCCTGGTATATTGCTGAATTTGGTTATTAATTCTAGGCATCTTTTGGTGATATTTTTGAGTCTCCTATGTAGAGGATAATGTGTACTACAAATAATGATCAGTTGATTCTAGGAACTGTATAATTTCTTCCTTGATTTTTTTCCATGACCCATGGATTATTCAAGACAAAATTGCTTAATTTCCATAATTCCTGTGCTATCCATTTTTTGTTTCATTGTGTTACGATCTGATAATAATTCACAGGAGAATTTTGACTCATTTGCATTTACTTAAACATGCTTTATGGGCTACCATGTGGTCTATTTTGGAGAAATTTGCATGTGTTGCTGAGATGAATGTGTATTCTGTTATTGTTGGGTGAAACATTCCATAGATATCTATTAAGTCTATTTGTTCAAAGGTTTGTCTCAACTCTAATATTTCTTTGCTAAGTTTTTTTGTCTAGTATATCTATCTGTTTGTGACAGTGGGATATTGAGTAGTACATTTGTCTGTTTGGGACAGTGAGATCAACACTATAGTTGTGTTGATGTTTCTCTGATGTTTTATGTCCAGTAGTGTTTGTTTTATGAAATTGAGTGTGTCATATATGTTCATAATTGTTGTCTTTTTGTTGTTGAATTGTGGATGTTTTGTCTTTTTTTTTCATTAAGTTTATTGGTACATTTTAGGTATACAACACAGTTACATTCATCATTGGGATCTTGTACCATTACATGACACATCTTGGTTCTTATTTTTTCCCCCATTCCCCTGCCCTCCCTTCACCCCCCCCACCCTTCCCTATTTACAAAGACTTTGTTTCCATTTTTTCCCTTTTCTTTTCCCTTTCT
>NW_004624741.1:24355743-24413614 GCF_000247695.1 Heterocephalus glaber | reverse complement strand
AATTATTTCTGATTTCATTTTTCCCAGATCCTCTTTTGTTGCCAGTTCAGAGACTCCAGGTGGTTGAGTATCAGATTGTTCCATCTCGTTTCCCTTTGGGGTTGCTGTAGGTGATCCAGAAGTCTGTTTTTGAGACTTGTTTATGTGTCTTTACATTTCCGTGTTGGGGGTTGCTTCTGGCGCCTGCGCGGCTCACCTTCTGTGCCCTAGGAGCTTGGGATGGCAGCGGGGGAGCTTCTTTCTGGGTGCTGGGACCAGCTCAGCTTCTCTGTCCTAGCAAGACCTGTCTCTGTTGTGGGCCACTTCTCTCCTAGGGACACCTGCCTTCATCCTTCACTCTGTCCCCAGTGCCTGGCACATGGCAGGTATAGAGTAAGTTCTTGTTGGATAAGTGAGTAGAGTTGCCCTTCATCTTCAGCCTTCCTAATTTGAAGGGCTGTGAGTCACTGGAGCCATGGCCTGACCGTGAGTGTACTGACGCAATAGGCTGAACCTATGGCTTGAGTTGAGTAGTAACAGCCATCAGGAAGTCTCTCCACGGGGGGCATTTGCAGCATCGAGTGGGTTAGCCTGGATGGCCACTCCGTTCTGGACCTCCTGGGTCATGGACTCCAAATTTGGGATCTTCAGCAGCCTGAGTCAACTACCAGGAATTCTCAGCTCTGCTCAGAACTATAGGGACCTTGAGAAGCCCATGTACATCTTCTCCCTCCCACCAGCTCCCCTAATAGCAGCTTTCTATTATTTATTTATTTTTAGTTTATTAGTACACATGTATAGTACAGGTTTGCATTCCTTGTGGGCAGTTGGTTCATACACATATCACATCTTAATTCTTTTCTTTCATCCCCCTTTCCTTCCTCTCTCCCCCCTCCACCTATCTCTTGATCCTCTTCTTTTTATCTTTTGGTTATAGTTGCAGTACGTAATGTTTATCTTCCTTGTGTGGCATCGATACACACACCTAACACATCCCAGTTCATGTTTTTCATCCCTTATCCCCCCGTACCTTCATTCTCCCTCCATCGCTTGATCCTCCTCCTCCTTGAGAACAATCTATCTCCCTATTTCCTATCATCTATCTTTTATTTTATTCTTTGTTTTTATTGTGGATTGCTCATAGAAAAGAAACCATATGATATTTAAGCTCGTGTGTCTGATTTATTTCACTTAATATTATGTTCTCAAGGAACATCCATTTTCCTATGAGTGACTTGTTTATCTTTATTTATGGCAGAGTTTACCTTTCCTTACTCTGCTGTGCAAAGATCTTCTTCCAAGATTTAGCTATTATGAATTGTGCTGCTCTAATTGTGGGCATGCATGGATCACTGTACTATGATGTCTTCACCTCTTTGGGGAAGACATCTAGAAGGGGAACAGCTGGATCAAATGCAATTTCTAATTTTAACTTTTTGAGGAATCGATCTCCATAGTGGTTGTAGTGTAGAAGGTTCCTTCTCCCCACAGCCTCTCCAGCCCTTGTTATTGTTTGATTTCTTGATGATGGTCTTTCTTTCTGGGTAAGATGGAATCCCAGAGTTGTTTTCATTTGCGTTTCTGTAATGGCCGGCAAACCCGAACAGCCCTTTGTGCATTTATTGGCCATTGTCCTTCTTCTGAGAAGTGTCTCTTCATTTCAGCAGCAGCCTTCTTTCAATGCCTTGATTTTGGTTTCATGATCCGCATTCTAAACTTCTGAAAGTCTTCCTGATCTCCACATCAGGAAACCAAGTTCTTTCTCCTTGGCCGAACACTGTGCTCCCCACTGGCCTAAGTACAGACAACCACCTCTGGCCTCCTCGATTTCTCCAAGGTCTTCTGGGTGCAGCAGACAACACTGGTGTCCCAGAAAGACCCTCTAGCTCCTGTTTAATGATTCTCTATGCCTTTCCCCTTGCTCTGCTGCTGACAACTGGCAGCGACACCCTTTGCTCCTGGGAGCCCACTGCTGTGTGGAGGGCTGGAAGGGCTGGGATGTTCTTCTTCCCCTGCTGGCCCTGCAGCCAGTGACTTACAGAGCTGTGAACACACACACCGGGTCCTCTGCCAGCAGACAAGCAGGCTCTGGGGATGCCTCTTGCTCTGGGGCTCCCTGTGGGAGAAGGCGATTCGGGACCTACTTGCTGGCTTCTCCCTTTGCCTCTCTCGCTCCCGAGGCTGTGGCTTTGATTTGTCACCTGACCCCAAACCCTCAGCCAATGGCACTGTCCTTGCTTCAGGGCCTCTGCAGGTGTGTCCCTCTTCCTGGAATGCCCTCCTGCCGGATCATCCATGGCTTCATCTCCCCCAGGGCTCTGCTTGAGTGTCACCTCTTGGGGAAGACCTTTCCCACCTCCCCAGCTTTAGCAGCCTGCTCCTCTCACTGTTGGTCAACTCTTGGCACACCACCCTGCTTCACGTCTGTCGCAACACTTCTGTGTGCAGTTTAGGTCATTTCATTGCCTTTTCTGTTTGTTTACTTGTTCATTTTCTCTCTGCCCTCCTCCAATCCCAGGCCAGGAGCTCCATAAAAGCTCATTCAATAAATATTTATTGAGCACCTACTACGCACTAGGGTCCATTGTCACATGTGATAAAGTAGTGAAAGGCAACAGCTAAGTCACTGTCCTCCTGGAACTTTTAATCCTGTCGGGAGCAGCAGCGGATGAATGAATGAACACTTCACTATGCTCTATATGCAGCGGCTGCAGCTTCAGGCGTCCAAGAGTTCAAGAGTGAGGATGGCAGAAGGGCTCCTTCTCAAACAGGCAGGGTGGATGTGGCTCTTTCCTTGTATAAAGAAAAGAAAAGATTTCCCCGAAGGCCCCACAAGAATTGCCTTCACATATTCTTTGCCAGAACTGTATTCCATGGTCACCTCTCCCTAAAAAAGAGGCTGAGATCATGAGGATTGGACAAAGAGAAACAGGGGAGCCAAGGCTGAGTGGTTTAGATGGGTCAGGATTTATACCTAGGGGTTGCTTCCGGAGCAGTAGCTGGGGTCTGCCATGTCCAGCCAGTACCTCCGCACGGGTTTGCCATCTGAGGTGGAGGCCTTTGCTTTGCACACATGTCTAGCACTTGACAGGTTAGAAAGAGCTTGACACACGTTCTCTCACATAATCCTTATCATAACCCACCTGGTAGCAGGAGTTGGTATCAATTCTTGAGCCCGTTCTGTGTCCCAGGCACTGTGTTTGACAGTTTTATAAACGCCTGCTGGACGGTTCTCCGGTGGCCTTGGGCTGACTTGATCTCCTCTTCCTCACTGTAGTTCTCAAGAATAACTGGCGGATGTGTGCTGGGGACGCCAGTCTTCAGATCGTGTGGGGCCGATGAGACAGCCCCTCTCTGGCTCAGCCCTGCCTCCCCCGTGACATGTCCTCCAGTGACGTAGCCCAGCAACTCATGAATCTCCAGGGTTGAAAACCCAGGGAGGGCTGTACTGGGGGCCCCCTGGCTCCAGGGCAGGTGGGGCACATGCCTGTGGGGCTGCACCCGCCCCTGGTGGGGTTCCTGAGCCCTGAGTGACAGCTCCCACTGGATCCCAGGCTTCTGCTGTCCCTAGTCACCGTTTATAAGGAAGGACTGTGTCATGTGACTTGCCAGACGTGGGCACACTGGTGCCCAGTGCAGTGAACCTGCTTCCCAAGGCTCATTGCTATCCCGTGGGGACGGAAGAGTAAGGATCCCACTTTCACGGTGGAGGAAAATGAGGCACTGCAAGCTGCCCACAGGCCCAATCGGTGAACACAACCGAAACTCAAACCCTGATCTTCAAGTCTCCAAGGCCTTGCTCATTCAGGTCTCCCCATGAAGTCTGTGTGGAGGAAGAGCGGATGGAGCTTGAGTGGTTCTGCCAGCTGAGTGGACCGGGCCAAGCTCCTTCAAGCCCTGAGCCTCGGTTTCCTCCACCGTAATGTGCAGATCCGAACAGCCCATCTGAGGGGCTGCTCTGCAAACTACAGTGAGTCCATCAAATAATTTCAAGTCTGAGCTCCTCCCGGCACTTGTGAATCCCCAGTAGAATGCTCTGGCAATGCGGAGCTTCTCTCTCTTCGCTGCTGGCTGACCTTATACCTGCTGAGTGGCATCATGAGCAGCTCCGATGTGGGATAAGGAAATCTGAACTGAGAGGGAGAAGAGCTTGCTTGGAGTCACAAGGTTTGAATCCACCTGTGGGGGCTTGTGGGCTGTCAGCTGGAATGACGGAAATGCCTGGGCCCATCACTCTCATCCTCCACAGTGCTGCCCCGGCCATTTTCCTCTTGGCAATGGTGAAGTTCAAGAAAGAGGGGAAGAACTCAAAGCTAATGGAAGCCTATGACCTGAACTGGCACCATGTCGCCTTGGCCAGATTCTACTGCCCATAGGAAGCTGCAGACTAGTTCAGATTCAAAGGGTGGATAAACAGTATCTTCACTTGCTGGGAGATACTTAAAAGTCACATTGCAAAGTGGTGGTGCACACCTGTGATCCCAGGACTCAGGAGGCTGAGGCAGAGGGATCATCATGAGTTCAAGGTGAGCCTGGGCTACATAGTGAGACCCTGTCCAAAAACAACAACAACAACAACAACAAACCCCAAAGTGGTGTAGACATAGACATGGCAAGAGTTATGGTCAAACATCGTCAACAAAATAGTTCTACCACTATTTTTTTTCTGGTACCGGGATTGAACTCAGGACCTTACACTTGCCAGGCCGGCACAGTGCCTCTGAGCTACATCCCCGGTCCCACCACTATGTTTTTTGAGCTTTAAAAAAATAAATATTTTATTTAACATGATTTTAGACTTACTTTAAAAAGTTGCAAAGAGGGGCCAGGGATTTGGCTCAGTGGTTTCGCCACCTGCTGCACAAGCGCAAGGACCCGAGTTCGATCCCCGGTACCAAAAAAAAAAAAAAAGTTGCAAAGATTCTATAGAGAGTTCCCATCTCTCCAGTTTCCCCTGTTATTAACAACTTATATTTGCATAGTCAGGTATTAAAATTAATGAACCACTATTAATACTTTATTACTACCTACAATATATTATTTATTCAGATCTCCTCTGTTTTTACCCAGTCCTTCTCGGTTCCAAATCCCATCCAGGAAACCACATTAAATTTCGTTGCTGTATCTATTTAGGTTCATCTGAACCATGACAGTTTTGCAAATTTTCCTTGGTTTTGATGACTTTGAGAGCTTTGAGGAGCTCTGATCAGGTATTTTGTAGTGTGCTCCACAAATGAAATTCATTTGATGCTTTTCTCATGGTTGGTTGGGAGTAAGGCATTTTTGGAGAGGAAGACTAGAGAGGGGGAGTTTTATACGCATCACATCATTTCACAGCATATCCTCTCATGGTGGCCGATCGGTGTTGATGTTGACCTCGATTACTTGGCTACAGTGATGTTTGCCAGGTTTCTCTCTTTTTCTCCCTTTCCATGTTGTGTGTGTTGGAAGAAAATTACTTTGCATAGCCTGTATTGAAGGACTGAAGATTTTGCACTCTATGGAATGAAGTATCTACATAAAGTGTTTGGATGTATGTTTTGCCCTCCTGATCAGATAATTTGGTCAACCTTTACTTATAGTAGTATAAATATATGGTATTTATTTTATGCCTTGGGTTATAATCTGCTACTATTGTCCTAGTTGTCTTGGGCTACCACAGTGAATGCTGTGCTCTTGAAGAGGGGAGGGGAAAAGGGGAGAGGGGAGACACAGAGAGAGGAGAGAGGAGAGAGGAGAGGAAGAAGAAAAGAAGGAGGAGGGGGAGGAGAACAAGAAGAAGAAGGAGAAGGAGAAGAGGAAGAAGAAAAAAGGAGGAGGAGCAGGAGGAGGAGTAGAAAAAGTAGGAGGAAGAGGATGAAAGTTAAGGAGGAGAAAGAGAATGAAAAAGAGGAAAGAAGAAAAAGGAGGAGGAGGACAGAGGGAATTTTTCTCTTCTTTTTCTTACAAGGCCACAGAGCCCATCACAAGGGCCCCATCCTCATGAGGTTAGCTCGTGACCTCTTTATTTTTTTCTCAAATTCTTCCAGCTTTGGCCACTGGGGATTCTTTCAGTTGGATCCTGTGTCTCTTTGACACATACCTATCAGTGTGTGTATGTGTGTGTGTTGAGCACTTTTTTACTTTTTGGAATTATAAGATGCTCCAGGCTCATCTTATAATTTTCTACTCAAGTCCTAGAATCAGTCATTTTTCCAAGGAGTTCCTTTTACTACAAATGGCATTAGAAGCAGGCACCTGGGCTTGCAGTGTTCTTGTTGGTACTCGGCATCATTTCCTCTGTGTCCTCTCCATAGATGCAGCAGTAGATGCATGTGTGTGTATCAACCCACAGTTATTACTCCCCTATAAATATGCCTGTATTTAACATCTTCATCCACACTAAGCTAAACACAAGTTCGTGCTGATGTCTCCAAGTCCAATCCATCACTACGTGGATTGTTCTAATTGACTCTCCTTGCCTAACTGCCACCTTCTGCTCCAACGGTGGGAATCTGTCCCTCACCATCCACTGTCCATTCACTCACTCAGTTCCAGAATACGTGTGTATCAGCATAGGAACTGTCAACGTGTCTCTCAGTGGGAAACAACATTATCAAGGAGAGTACAATGCCAGGGTTGCTTTTGTTTGTCTTTTGTCTTACAGATTCCATTTATTTCCAAAATTACATAGATTAGCACCTTCTTCCCTGGTTCCTTTCAGTGTGGCTGTTGGACCTTCTAAGACAGGTTGTTTCTGGGCAGTGATTTCCTAAAAGGGTCATTTTGCTGTCTTAAAGTTGTGTCCTTATCAGAATGTTGTGTAACTGTGTAGCCTTTAAGTGTGTAAGTGTGTAAGTGGGCAACCTTTAAGGTTCCTTTTTCCCATTTAGCATAGATATAGAGAGTTCCTTTAAGTCTTTGTGTGGCTTGAGTTCATTTCTTTTTATCAGTGAATAGTATTCAACTTTACAGATGTTCCAGTTTATCTACTTAGCAGTTGAAGACATCTTGGTTACTGCTGATGCTTAACAGTTATGAATAAGAGTGATACAAACATTGGCTGCTATAAATATTTGCATACAGTATTTTTTTGGTGGTTATACATTCCCAAATGGGTTGAGTAAATACCTAGAAACATGATTTCTTGATCACATAGGAATACTGTATTTAGCTTTATAAGAAATTGCTAAATTCTCTCTCAAAGTGATTATATTATTTTGTGTTCTTTATCAATGATACAACATTTGAGATATATATATATATATATATATATATATATATATATATATATTTTCCAGTACTGGGGATTGAACCCAAGGCTTTCACATTGAGCTACAGCCCCAGTTCACCGTTTTATTTTGAGACAGGGCCTTGCTAAGTTGCTCAGGCTGGGCTTGAACTTGCAACCCTTCTGCCTCAGGTTCCCAGAAATCTGGGATTACAGATGTGTACTACTTTTAAAAATTATTATTTAAAAAACCTTTAAAAATTAGGTATTCTAATCAGTATATAGTGGTATCTCAATGTTTTAATTTGCAATTCTCTGTTGGCATATGACGTTGAGCATCTTTTTACATGCTTACATGTATATCTTTGTTGATGTGCTCTCATTTCATATCGTTTAGCCCATATTTAACTTGATTTGTTCATTTTGTTATTGTTGAGTTTTACAAGTTCTTTGTATGTTTTGGATACAAGTCCTTTATCAGATGTGTGGTTTCTAAATATTTTCTCCCCATCCATAGCTTGTCTTAATTCTCCTAATAATGTCTTTCATGGAGCAAAAGTTTTGGATTTTAATGAAGCATAATTTATCATTTTTTCTTTCATGGATTTATACTTTGGTAGTTTTATCTAAATACTCTTTGCCAAAAATAGGGTCACTTGGATTTTCTCCCTCATTATCTTCTAGAAATTTCACAGTGCTGCATTTTATACATGGGCCTATGATCCATTTTGAAGGATGTAAAGTTCTGGATTCATTTCTTTTAAGTATGCATGCCCAATTGTTCCAGTATCATTTGTTGAAAAGTCTGTCCTTCCTCCTTTGAATTGCCTTTTTTCCTCTGTTAAAGAGCAGTGGACTATTTGTGTGAGTCTATTTCTGACCTGATACTTTGATTTCCAAATATATGACCTGTACATATTTTATTTGATTTATACCTAAATATTTCACTTTTAGGGTGCTATTTAAAAATTACTCTGATCTTGCCATTTTACTGACGGATCATTACTTTACACATTTATGGGGTACAAGTGATGATTTGATATATGGATATGAAGTGGAATAATCAATCAGGGTTATCTATCACCTTGCTTACCTATCAATTTCATAGTGAGACATTTGAAATATACTCTCTTAGTAATTTTGAAATCTACAGTACCTCATTATTGACTACAGCGACTCTTCAGTGCAGCAGATTTCAAAAATGTGTTTCTCCTCTCTACCTGAAACTTTATATTCTTTGATCAGTGACTCCCTCTCCCCAGCCTCTGGCAACCATCATTCAACTGAGTTCTACTTTTTTAGATATTTGGGTTCTATTATAAAATTTTTTTAAATTCTAAATTCCAACTCTTCATTGTTTGTGTATGTGAAAGCAAGTGCCTTTCATATATTTACCTGGTATCATGCAAACTTGGTGTAATCACTAAATGATTCTGTAAGTTTGGTGGCCACTATGTGGATACTTTCTACATAGGCAATAAGGTTATCTGTGAATAAGACAATTGTATTTTTTCCTTGCTAATCAGTGTACCTTTTCTTGTCTTGTCTTGGTGCACTAGATAGGACTTCTGATATGTTGCACAGGAGTGCCGAGGGGATATCCTTACTTTATTCCCCATCATAGAGAGAAAGCATCTACTTCTCACTATTAAGTGACATTTTATAAATATTCTCCATAAAATAGAGGAAACTTCCTCTATCCCTAATTTGCTGAGAAATTTGGTCACACATGGACATTGGATTGTGTCCAATCTTTCTGCATCAATTGATAAGATTTGCCTGCTGTTGGTGATGTGGGGCAGTCACTGCTTTGGGGATGTTGGACCAGCCTTGCACATCTGGAATAAAGCCCACTTGATCCTCGTGAGTAACTCTTTTATATACTGTTGGATTCAATTTGCTAATATTCTTACATAAATTTTGGTATTTTACACATAGAAAATCATACCATCTGCGTGAAAAGAATTTTATTGAAAATATTTGAAGAATTTTTTTCTACATTTATGAGAGGTATTGATTTGTAGCTCTCCTTTCTTATAATGTTTTTATCAGGTTTTGGGTTTAGGGTGACCCTAGACTCATAGAATGAGTTAAGAAATGTTTCCTTGGGCCGGGGATTTAGCTCAGTGGTTCCGCCGCCTGCCTTGCAAGCGCAAAGACCCGAGTTTGATCCCTGGTACCAAAAAAAAAAAAAAAAGAAATGTTTCCTATGATTCTGTTTTCTGAATAAGAGCATGGAGAATTTACATTATTTCTTCCTTTTAAGTGCTTGATAAAATTAATCAATGAAACCATCCTGCTGTGATTTATTCTTTAAGGCTATTATTGATTCAATTACTTTTATATTACAAGGCCGAATCAGGTTGTCCAATTTTACTTGTGTGAGTTTTGGTAGTATGGATCTTTCAAAATTTTATTTTGTTTAAATTACCAAAGTTATGGACATCGAGGTAGAGTTGTTTGTAGTATTTATTTAATATTCTTTTAATGTGCATACGACCACTAGTGAGAAACATTTCATTTCTGATTTTAACAATTTGTGTGTGCTTCTCTCTTTTCTCCTTGGTTAGCTCACCTGGCTCTACATTTATCTTTTTTAAAATCTTTTCAAACAAGTGGCTTTGATTTATTGCTTTTCTCTATTGCTTTTTTATTTTCATTGATTTTTTTGCCCTCATTTTTTTCATTTGCTTTAGGTTTAAATGGCTTAAATTCTTTCTGTAATTTGCTACAATGTAAGCTAAATTTGTCAACTTCAAGTCCTTTTTCTTTTCTAATATCTACATGTAATGCTATAAATTTCTCTAAATTCTACCTTTGCTCCATCTCGTACATTTCCTTTTTGCTTTAACTTAGTTCAAAATAATTAAAAATATTTATTAGTTTATCTTGAGACTTCACTATTATTTTTATTTACTGTCTTTATCTTTAAGATATTGTATTAAAATACATAAATATGAATGGACTACAAATAAGACATGTATACATAAGATTTATATTCAGTATATTTATTTTAGAATAACATTTATAATTTAACATCTTCAATGTTATTCAGAAGTTAATTGTTACAATACTTTGGAAGATTTTCCAACTCTCTCTTTATTATTGATTTCTAGTTTAACTCCGTTGTGGAATCTATTTTGTATGGTTTCTGTTCTTTCTGTTTGTTGAGATGTGCTTTATGGACAAGAACACGATCTGTCTTGGTACATTCCCAGGTGACCCTGGGCAGATGTGTTCTGCTGTTGTTGGTTGAAGAATCCTATAAACTTCAGTGAGATCAAGCTGATAGATAGTGCTGTCCAGGTCACTATAAAAACTACATCCTTATTGACTTTCTACTTGCTGATTCTATCATTTACTGACATGGGGGTGTTGAAGTCTCTAAATATAATAGTGGATCTGTTGGTCTCTCCATTTAGCTCTGTTTGGTCTCATGTGTTTTGATGCTGTGTGGCTAGCAGCACGCACATTTGGGATTGTTGTATCTTCTTGGAGAATTGACCCCTTTATGATTATATAATGTTGCCTTTTATTTCTGATAATTTTCCTTATTTTGAAGCCTGCTTTGTCTAAAATTAACATAGTTGTTCTACTCACCAGCTTTCTTTTAATTAAGGTTAATTAGGGTTCTCTACCTCTACTTTTAACCTATCAGAGTCTTTATATTGCAAGTGAGTGTTTAGTAGAAAATGTACAACTGAGTCTTGTTTTGATCTGTTTTGACAATCTCTGTCTTTTAATCGGTGTAATTAGACCATTCACATTTAAAGGGATCATGGGTATATTTTGATTACTATCAAACATGTTTGTAACTGCTTTCCTTTGTTGCCAGAGCCTTCTTTTTCTGCCTTCTCTGGTTTTAACTGAGTATGTTATGTGATTCTGTTCTGTCACTTCTTGTAGTACATCAATTATACTTGTTTTAAAGAAGTTTTTAGTGGTTGCCCTAGAGTTTACAATTTACATTTGAAATGAATCTAATTCATCTCCCAACAATATTGTAGTGCAGATATTTCATGGCAGACTGTTCCAGTTCCCCCCATCCCTGTCACGCTGTCGCCATTCATGCCTCTTATCCACATACCATAGTCACTCAGTGCAGCGTTATTTTTTTGCTATTGACTGAATTGTGTCCCCCCAGTTTGTATGTTGAAGCCGTAATCTCTAGTGACCGTATTTGGAGATAGGTCCAGGAGAAAATTTAGGTTAAAGGGAGCCACAAGTGTGGGGCTGTGATTTGGTAGGACGAATACATTTGTAAAAAGAAACTCCAGAATTTTCTCTCTTTGCTTTTCTCCCTCCTCGCCTTCCGTCCTCTCTTCCCTGCGTGCACGAAGAACAGCCCACATGAATGCAAAGTGGCTGCCTGCAAGCCAGGGAGAGAGCCCTTACCAGAACCCAGTCAGCTTGAACCTTGCTGTCGGATTTCCACCCTCCAGAACTGCACGGGAATAAAGCCCTGTTGCTTCTGGTCCCCTGGACTATGGTTTTCGTTATGGCAGCCATGCTAAGATAGTATGATTATTTCAAACAATCATCTTTTAGAGTGATTAAGAATGAGAAATAGAAAATATTTTACTTTTAAGCACAGATACAGCTTTCTGACTTTCGTCATTTCTGTGAGACTAAAGAACATCTCTCGACCCTTCCTCGTGGAGGGGTCTGCCGGCGGACTTTCCTGCTCTTGTGAGTCTGGGAAAGCCTATCTCACCTTTACATCTGAAGGGTAATTTAGCTGGATGTGCAATACTAAGTTGGTTTTTATCTCATTCAACACTTTGAATATTTCATTCTACCCTTCTTGCTTGTGTCGTTACCGGGCGAGAAATGAGCCACAATGTTGCTTCCTCTAGTGGTCTGGCTCTACCACCATTGACTTTTTCTTCCTTCACAATTCTCCTTATTTTTGGTTTTCTGCAGTTTCTGTGATATTCCCAGGCATAGCTTTCTGTTCTCCAAGGGTCTGTATTTTGATAGTGTCATTGAATTTGGGGAGTTCTTGGCCATTTTTATTTTTTCTTTCCTCCTAGCATTCAAATTGCAAGTATGTTACATCTTTTGAAGTTTTCCCATACTTCTTGGGTGTTCTGTTTTTATCGTGCTTTCCTCTTTGCATTTCAGTCAGAGACATTTTTATTGGTGTGCCTTCAAGCTCACTAATTCTTTCCATGGCTTCGGCTGATGAGCCCATTTAAGGCATTCTTCATTTCTGTTTGGAGTGTTTGATCTCTATCATTTCCTTTTGATTATTTCTTAGAATTTTATTTCTCTGGTTACAACACCCATCTGTTATTGCATCTTGTCTACTTTTTCTGTTAGAGTCTTTAATACATTAATCATAGTTATTTTAAATTCCTTGTCTGATCATTCTAACATCTGTGCCATTTCTGAGTCTTCTGATGTTTACTTTGTCTCTTCAGACTGTGTGATTTTTTTCTTTTTTGTTGTGTCTTAAATTTTTTTTTAAACAGCTATTTTTTATTTGGTAACAGGAACTGGGCTAACTAGACCTTTAGTATGAAGATTTAAATTAAATTTCCTCAGAGTTGGGCTGTGTTGCCGTAGCTGCTGCTGCCTGAGGCTTTGGATTGCTTGGGTGTCCTTGATTTTCCTCCCCCTTGGACCTTGAAGACTTTCCAGCATCTTCCTTTGAGTCTCCTCCAAGGCTTCTTTATGCTGTGCTCCACACCAGGGGGAGGTATGGGGAGGGCTCACTGTGTGATCTCCAGATGCGATCTCAGTCTTCCAGGGGCCTGGGTGTCCTGCCTCAGACCTTCTCCAGGGCCTCTTCATCCCGGGTCAGGCAGGGAGGTTGGAGGGACCAGAACAGAGTACCCTCCCTGGAGTCCTGGAGACAGGCCTTTGTCACAGGATGGTTTAGGTGCATTTCATGTGAATTACTCCCCCTGCCAAAGTCAGACCAGGAGGGACCTTTCCTGGATTTTAGCAGAGACAGCTCAGGGGTTCCTGGAGGTAAACAGCCTGTGAAATTGTGGGGTATCTATAAGGCCCCTGGGACTTTCTCATTCTCTGTTCTACATACTCAGCCTTAAAATGTTCTCCAGCTCTGGCTCCTGTAGCTTCTGCTCTGAGTAAGAAGGTTTGGGGTTGGTGACTGACACTGAAAACTCAATTCAAGAAAAATTTTTGATTTCCAGTGTGCTCACTTTCTGCTGAGTTGTTGCAGGGACAGGAGGGAGGACTCCCAAGCTCTTGATTAGTCAGCGCTAAGACTGGAAGTCTAGTGTCTTTCATATCACAGAATGCCTTCCCTCTTTTGAGGCGTTCTCTTTATTTTTCTAAACAACAAAGATAAATTTTGGAAGGAGAGAATCAACAGGTATCAGCTCCCAGGGGAGTGTCTGATCCTTTGTAGTTGGGATGAAGTTTATTTCATTTGTCATAATAATCCAATTCAAAAGGATTGATATCCCTAGGTGAGGTTTATTGAGTTTGGGTCACTCGCTCAGTCTACTGGTAGGTAACAAAGCACAGCTTTCTCTAGATCCAATGCCAAAGTCACCCCCATGAATCTAAGCCATCAGCCCCTCTTGTTCTTTGGTTGAAATGTCTGCCTTTCTGGTTGCTCCTCACATGTATTCTAGCAGATTGGACATGGGATGGGATGAGGCTGAGACTTCCAAAGACATTGGTTTTATTCCCTGAAATGGGGATTAGCAAACTTTCTGTAAAGGATGTATCATGTATATTTTCAGCTTTGCTGGTCACATGGTCTCTGTTACTGAACTCTGTTGTTATAGCACAGACGTGTGGGCAATGTACAAATGGGTGAGTATGGCTGTGTTTCAGTCTTCATGGACTAACATTGAAGTTCACTGAATTTTCACACATCGCAAAATAATATCTTTTAAATTTTTCTCTAATCATTAAAAACCATAATCAGTTTAAGGGAAGTATAAAGCAGGGTTTGGCCCATGGGCTGTGGCTTGCTCACCCTCTACCCTAAGTCTTATAGGCATCAGTACCAGGGTACTTAGGAGGCGGGCCAAGAATTGCATCTGAAAGGGTGACAGAAGCTTAGAGAAGCAGATAACAGAAGAGTCGCAGAGACAGATGGTGACAATAGGTATCTATTATACCCAGTGTTTCCCTCAGTGCTCTCCACAGCCCGAAGGAGGCATTATTAGTGTTGCGTCCATTTAGCAGTTGGGAAACCTGAAACTCAGAAAGTCACACGCTAAGTGCTAGAGCGGAGATTCAGGCTGAGTGGTTCCAGTAGGTCCGCGTAGGGTATGGGTTTGGGGAGGCTGGAGAATACAGTTGGTCTGTGAAATCTGAAATCTGGGTCAGGTTCTCTATTATTTATTAAAAAGTTGGACTTTAAAGCTTTTCTCTGATCCAGAAGCTGGGGCTCTCCTGTTTGTCAGATGTCATGGCCTCATTCTCTCTTCCTGGTGACTCCAGGTGTGCGTGGACCGTGTCTCTCACCATCTGCAAGGTAGTCAGCTGTCTCTGAATGCCAGCTGCGAGATGTGACCCCTAGATGTATGTTAACATGAGAGCAAATTGCCAAGCTGCAGAACATTGTTGTGAGCTTTGGCATGATGTGTCCTATCGCTCCTAAGTGCTGGTTAGACTTGGTGTACACCTGTCATTCTAGCTACTCAAGAGGCTGAGGCAGGAGGTTTGTAAGTTTGAGGTCAGCCTGGGCAACTTAGAACCTGTCACAAAATAAAATAAAGAGGGCTGGGAGTTGTAGTCCAGTGATTCCTGTATTCAATCCCCTGTAAAACCCCCTCCCCCACCAAAAAAGCTAGTTAAGCCACCAAAGCTAGAGAACATAAAATTTAACATATAATACAGTTTTACAGAAGCATGCATCCTGCCTCCTTAGCTGGGGCAACAGCTTCCTGCTTTTGCATAAGGTACTTTGCACATTAGCGTAATTGCAGGAACTCATGAGGACAGTGGGAAAGTTCACTCTTCCTTTATATGGAGAAAACAAATGTGCTTTTCTGCCGATGCTGCCAGGGCTTCCTTTAATGATTTCGCAGATGGAGCCGGCACATGGGAGCCTGCCGGGCGCAGCTGTCTGCATTTCTCAGTCTGGGGGTCTGTGATGGCAATCAGGCCATGGAGAATAGCGGCTCTCCTAACACGCAGTCACTTAAGGTGGGGCGGGGAGCTGTGAGGAGATCACGGCGAGCACAAGGCCTGAGCGGGGCAACCCCAAAGCTGCACGTTGGGCTTGGGCCCCCTTCAGTGCCTTGGTCCTCGGGTGGCTGCCCCTGAATGGTCCAGGAGTTGGACAGGAGGGTCAAGGCTGAGCCACTGCTTTTCTCCAGTGGCCCTCCTGGCTTTCTAACCCCAGGCTACATCCCATGAACCCCTGGAGTGCCCTGGACAGCAGGGGACAGGGTCAGGCATTTGCTGTGGGAATTCACAGGGCTGGGAGTGTGTCAGCCACTTCTGCTGCATGTGCAATTGTTCTTTCCTTTAATTGCCTTTCGTTTTGACTTCAACCAGGACTCAGAACTTGGGAAAACTTCTTGATTGACCCATTCTCAATATTGGCAGTTTAGAGCAGTGGTGGGGACCTATGGCACTCTCGTTATTTGATTTCCTTTTAACACAAAAGATGATAATGTCTGAGTTGGTTTTTTTCTAAGCCAAAACTTCAGTATTTAGGGTTCATTGCAGTATTGGCACTTTGAGACAAATAAGACCACTTATTTGTCTTTTTGTTTGTTTGTTTGCATTCTGTGCTGTTTTTATTTTATGAAAAAGCTAATTTCAAATCTACATTAAGTTGAATACAGTCCTTGTGAAGAAGGCCTGGTCATCTCATCTGGGGTTGCAGTTTGGGCACTCATCTCTAAAAGGTTTGCCATCACTGGCTTTGGGGAAAAAGAATCAAGAACTTAGAAAGCTCAGGACATGCGTTTGTGAATAATATACTAGCCAAAGTTGTGTTCATTTCCTATTGCTTCAAGAACAAATGCCCACAAGCTTGCTGTCCCTAAACAACATATATGTATTGTGCAGTTCTGGAGATCAAAATCAAAGTGTTCGCAGGGCTGGCTCCTTCTGGAGGTTCCTTGTGTTGGAACTTGTGGTCCTGGTCCCTGACCTGTGACCTCTCGTCCTTTTCTGAGGCCTCCAGCATGTCATCTGTGAGGTTCACTCTTGATTTCTTTTCACCCTGACTCGCTCTCTTACGACTACACGGAGCTCACCTGCATGATTCAGAATAATCCTGCATCTCAAGATCCTTAATGGAATTCTATTTTGAAATCTGTTTTGCTATTTAAGATCACATATCCATTTGTGGATTAGGATGTGAACATGTTTGGGAGGCCATTGTTCTGTCTTCCATAAAATGCATTACATTTTCCTGTACTAGTGGATGAAGGACATTGCATAGAAACATGGGGAGTCACAAAATGAAACTATGTGATTCAATTTTGGTCTCAAGTAACAGAGACCCATTTTTGTAGCATAAGCAAAGGAGGGAAATTTGTCATTCCTATGACCTGAAGACAAGGAAACAGAGCCAGAGCCCAGGAAGCCTCAGAACCAGGAAGCTGAAAGATTCCAGGAATTAGGGAAGCTTCTGTCTCTCCTTGTCTTTACATGGTTGTCCCTCTGTGTATGAGTGTGTGTGTGTGTGTGTGTGTGTGTGTGAAACTTCCCTTCTTGTGTTGATGCCAGCCTTATTGGATTAGGATTGACCCACACGAAGTTGTTTAAACTTAATTATCTCTGTAAAGACTCTCAACCAATACAATTTCTGAGTACTCAGAGTTAGGACTTTAACATATGAATTTTTGGGGACACAATTTAGCCCATCACCAGTTCTCTTCTCTCCTCTGAGTACCCAACCCCCTTGCAGTTTCCACTTTATGTATCTTGGGACAGCTGATGGAGACTGCAAAGTTCCCAAATACACTGATATTCCTTGGGGAGAAAATCCCACAGGTCTACCTTGAGTAGGGCAGTCAGCCTCATGACAAGCAACACTGGCTGAAAGGGTCCTGTGGTGAGTCCATCAGCTGTGACCAAAAAGGCCTCAAATCTCAGTGGCTTCACACAGGCTTGCTGGTCTCTGGTACAGCCCAGCAAGGCATAGCCTGGTGTTGTTCCACACAACCCTGCAAGGATCCAGGCTGTATGAGTCAGCTTTTTGTTGCTGAGACAAAATACAGTACCTGACACATGAATCTTAAAGGAGGAAAGGTTTATGTGGCTCACAGTTTCAGAGGTCTCAGTCCATGGTTTTCTGGCTGAACCATCAGCAGAAAGATAAGGCAGAGGAAAGGTGCTCACCTCATGGCAGCTGCTGCAGAGTGCTTAGTAACCATTTTGGCTTTCATTGTGTCCCATGTCAGAGCTACACACTCTGCTTCAAGATGAGTTATTTCAGAAACTCACAGCAAAGCAGCCTTAGGTGTGCCTTCCTGTAAAAGCGTGACTCTAACAATGCCCCATATACCTGGTACATATTTTATCATAGGAGTGATGTACATTTCTGGCCCAAGGAACACAAAGAATGCATGAGTCTGTGCTCCCTGACATTGCTTCCCATGTCCTTGGGTCCAAGTACTCCTTCCTCCAGCCCACAATTTGCCCTTTAAAAACAGTACCACCCCTGCTTCATGCACTGATCTTCCTTCCCACTTGACAGTGTACTCTGATCTAAATAAACTCTTGTCTTTTCTTGTTCTGATCTTGGCAAGTTCTTTTTCTGTCCACGTCACCAGTCTCTGCAATGCTGGCTCACACCACAGCACTCAGGAAGCCAAGTGAGCAAGGAAGAGCCACAGAGGAAGGGGCCATGTACCATGTCCCAAAGGTCATAACCTTATGAGCCACTCAGACACACTCAGAATTGTGCTTTACTAATCTCCTAGGTGTCTCTCAAGCTGGTCAAATTGACAAGCAAGATTAACTATGGCACAAGTCCTCACAGCAAACCTGCCTGGGGAACTGGGGAGTTGCATGGACTTTGTTTAAAAGCATAGCCATGCTTGGCTTAGATCCCACAGGTGAAGGACAGAAGAAGTGATGTTTGACCTTGAATCTGTGAAGGATCTGTTTTCTCTTTGGCCTAATGACCTCCCAGGGAGACAGAAGCAAAAGGCTTAGACAGTGTGTCTTTGTTGGGGGGACCAACTCTGGGTTTTCTTAGGCTGAGGAGGTCCCTGGGATGCAGATCTTTCAGCTTTCAAAATACAACAGTCCTGGGCAAAGCAAAGTAAGTTGGTCACTCTGCCCTTTGTTTAAAGACACAGTTCCAGTAACTGAGCCAATTCAAGTTCTCTACCCTGGGTCCAAAGAGAAACAGTGGGGATTTAACAAACAACCACATCCATTCTCCTGTAAAAAAAAATTCCCACTTTCCCCATCTCATTGAGAAAACTCTTGCTTAAAATCTTGCCTGAGTACAGAATCCACCCTGAGGCTCAATTGAGCCAGGTACCTGCACTATAGTTTGTGAAAAATATGAATCTGTTGGGAACCAGGCTACGTGACTTGGGTCCCATAGGATCTGAGGCTGATGTAACTTGCTCTAGGAACAGAGAAGTTAATGGAAAACCACAAGCTTCCTGGTTGTGCATGGAAAACTCACAAACACAGTGCTCTTAGGACAAGATGACATCTGCTGAAGACAATACAAAGAATGCAGGCATCTAGGTATAGGGAAGGACCTGTTCCCCATTTACTAGTTATGCATTTACTGACCTTGGTGTTCCATGAAAAGTACATTACCTCTACTCCTGTACTTCTTGCTTGCTAATAAAAGTGGGTCAACTGTAGAGAATGTTGCACCTGTCCACTAGAGGCAGGTTCCTCCTGCTTCCCTTGACTATTGTCTCTTGTCTCCCCATTGTTCTCCCTAACAGGTGTCTGAGAGTCTGATCAGCCCTTGCCGTGAATGGATCTTGTAGCCAGGAAATTTCAGTTTAAAATATAGACATCTAACTTCTACTGAAAAATCAAGAGATCAGACAATGCTGGCCTGAGTTTCCACGTGGAACAACTGTCTGGAGCTCTGCACTGGTTTCCCATTTCAGATGGGGACTAGACTTCCCTGTTTGCTCACTGTTATGGTTACATATGAAGTACCCCCAAACACTCATGTATTGTGGGCTTGCTCCCCCACCCAGCAGTGTACAAAGGGGGGCCCCCAAGAGATGATTGGGTAAATCCACTAAAAATAATTTCATGGCATTTTGGGGAGGTGATGGAAACTGGAGGTGGGGCCTAGTTGAAGAGAAAGGATCATGGGGGTGTAACCTTCGGGACTCTACCTGGTCCGTGGACCCTTCTCTCAGACCCTTCCCTTGCTCTCTGGCTTCCATGAAATGAGCAGCTTTGCTCTCCCACACACTTCTCCCATGATGTTCTGCCTCACCCCATGCCCACAGCAGTGGGACTAGCTGGCCATGCACTGATACTTTTGAAACCATGAGCCAAAGTAAACCTTTCTTCCTTTAAATTGACTTTCCCGGGTATTTATATAGTGATGAAAAACTCTCTCTCTCTCTCTCTCTCTCACACACACACACACACACACACACACACACACACACACACACAGCATCACCACCACCATCCAATGTCTGCTTTCATCCAGCCCACCAGACTGGCTGCTTGGGCAGTTGAGTTGGCAACAGGTAGTGTTTGGTTTCCTAATTTTAACTCAATTAACTTTGGAAGAAGAAACGTAGGTCTAATTTCTTTTCGGGAAACACTAATTTCTTTGGGATACTTACAAACTTTAGCCCCATGTCAGTTCCTACAATCTATTCTACTTTCACAGGGAGAAGGAGGTCAGGAAAAAGGCAACTCGCTGGGTAAAAGTTTAGAAACCATTTCCCCCCTTGTGATTTTGAGTTGATCAAGCCCACGGTCAGCTTCCGCCAGCCTTGGAACAGGAGGCATCCCTAGGAGCCCCTACATTCCTGGCGAGCCCAGACCAGTCATTCACTTGTCTTTTTTTTCTTAGCAGCAAGCACTCTGCTCCTCTTTAGGTTTGTCTTGGACAGTCAGACATTTCCATTTATCAGCTAAAAAGGAGGAGAAGGGTCTGATGCTTGCTTTGAAAGCAATGCCTGGGGTTTGGATTGTGTTCTAAGTCTCATCATTTGTCTGCTTTTCACCTTAAATCAAAAGCAAGAGGAAAAAAGGACAGTGTGGTAAAAATATTGGAGACACATTAAGAAAACACTGTCCTAGTTTTCCTCTAAAGGAGTGAACTCAGCCTTTCTGACAGTGCACAAAGCTGCAGCAACTTCCCCTGGCTCCAAAGGACCCTTAAAACATTGGGGGACAATGACAGACGAGGGACCCTACAGAACCCAGCCTTGTGACCTGGTGACTTACTGAGTGTAGGTGGTGAGGAGTGTGCATCAGGGTCTCAGCAGCCGGTAGGCTCAACAGTGGCTCGTGGTGGTATCCAGGGTCCCAGTGAATCCTAAGGGAAGGACTGGTTTAGGAGCGGTTTTCCAGGCAAATGTCCCCAGGAGAAACTGCCAAGGGAGGGCAGAGCAGGCAGAGTGGGGAGGAGTTCACTCAGGATGTTACTTTGGTGACATCTGCCTCTGCAGGATCCTTCAGGGAGCCCTGGAGCACATATTATACCTGGTTCTGTCCTAGGTGGGGTGAGGCTGCTGGGTGTTTGTATGGCCTCATCTATGGTCACTGACAGTGGTCAGGGGGAAGGAACATCCTGGGATGTCCACAAGGGCACTCCTTCAAAGCTCAGGAAGCCAAGGGATGACCATGCAGTGGTGGCCATGGACAAGTCCAGTGTGGAGGCAGAGTCCATTTCCAAGTGGTGTCAACTGACGCCCGAGGATCAACACTGATTCACTGTCATGGTCACATGCTGTCCCTGATCACATCACAGCAGCAGGGTTCTGGGAAACATGGTAAAAGGGTCAGTGAGGCATGAGTAGTGCTTAACACTTGGGAGACCAGAATGAGTGAGTCTCCCACGGAAGACTAGACAGAAGCTATTACCAGGAGGCAAATGGCATGAGAAGGAGTCCTCATCAGAAAGGGCGTGGAGCCCTTTCACATGGGCAGTTTGTGATGTCAAGACTTTTAGGTCGGCAGGTGACCCTTGGACTGGCCCCTGGGGCAGGAACATTGGCTCACCCCAGACTCACGGTAGGTGCTCATGTCGTCTTCTCTTTGTGGTGGTGGTGGGTGGAAGTGAATGGGTTCATCTTTGCTCCTCCATCTGTGACAGCGTCATCCATTCACCCATTCCCTGTTTTCCAACTTTCAACATCAGGTAATATTATAGTTCTTTTCATAGCTATGTGGCAACAACTGCTTGATACTCATCAGGGCGATTTACCCAGTGCTGTGGGTTCCCCAGACAGATCCACAAAGAAGAAAAAGGTAGGAAAATCTCTGCTGCCTCGTGGAACACCCTTGATTCCCACCTGTGTTCTGTGTTTTTCAGCCTATGGGGAGGGTTGATCTAGCAAGTATAATGGGCTGGGGGAGTGGTGAGATTCTTGGACCCGAGTTGGTGGGTGTTATGTGTCACATTGGGTGGGCCACTGTGGGGCCTGGTACCACAGGACTGAAATACAGAAAGCATTTTACTAGGCTATTAGTGTTCACAAAGTCTGGAGATTTTTGAGCCAAGTAGAGGCTAGTCTCAGCCCACCCCAACTCATGTCACCCGGTCCTGAATGCTGCTCTGAAATTTGCCAAGGAGCCTGGAGCCTGCCTGGGCTGACACAGGGGGTTTGGAGGTTTCATATCCAGAGCCTCCCAGAGCATGGGCTGCCTGCTGCCTGTGGGACAGAAGTGTGACTGCTCTGAACAACAGAGAGCCCCTGCTGACCTCACAGACAAAGTCTTGTCCTTAACACCCTCTGACATTTGCTCATCTCCCCTTTTAGAAAGGAGTAGGACACAGGCTCAGAACCTTCAGATGAAGATATGTAACCAATGGGAATTAGATTTAGATCATTTCATTATATTTAGATTATGGATACTTCCTGTTTATTGAAAAGGATGCTTATTCTTCATTGAGGATAGTAATATAAAATTTACTTTTCAATGTATTTAGGAAACAGAACTCAGAGTTGATCTGAAGGAAACTTTGAAGTGTGTGTGTGTGTGTGTGTGTGTGTGTGTGTGTACTGTGTGCGTGACCAACCTTGGCTTTGGCTGAAGCTTGCAGTGCATCTACTCTCTGAGTGCCTGGAACAGGGCACCCATGCATGGGGCGGGGCCGGAAAAGCAGCATCTCTGGGGAGCTGGTTAGAAATGCAGACTCTCAGGCTGCCCAGAGTCTGGCTGAGCCAGAACCTAGACCTTACCATGACCCCAGGCAGTTTCTGTGTGCAGAGCTGATTTTGAAGCTTTCTGCTCTACACTTCAGCTATGTAAATCCTGTCCCCTGGAAGGTGCCTTGAGTTTAGAGATCCACTTCTTAAGCCCAGAGCCATGGACATATTGTTTAGCAGAAAATAGATGCTTAGTCAGTTTGGTTAGATGCCCGCACACACCTCTCGCACTACTCGGCTCCCACTAACAAAGGAGGCACAACATACCTGCAGCCAGAAGGGGTGAATGGATGAATGAATTGCCATAAAATCCTTACCAAGCACCCACCAGTCCCTAAACCAGATGCTAAATTAGACAGATGCAGAGATGAGTCAGACAAGGAGCTTGCCCTCAGGGAAGTCACAGTTTCCTAGGGGAAACCGAGGCATGAATGCATAATAACAACACAGCGGAATGGGGAGGCACTAGCACTTACACTGACAGATCTCGGGAGTAAAGAATGTTAGCTGAGTTAGGTGAGGAGAAACTAGGGAGGGGTTCCAGGACGAGACTCTCCTTGCTGAATTTTCAAAAAATGAGCAGGATTAGGGCAAAGAGAAGCAGGAAGGGAATTTCAGGCAAAAGGGTGTAAGGGAGACAGGAAGGGAAAGAAGCCAGATGCTGTCACAGTGTTCACCGGTGGGGCCACTGAAGCTTAGCATTGCTGGGGAGCCCTGGGGGCAGTGGAGAGACCCCAGTGTTGTCTGGTGTATTGGATAGGACTAAGGATTTGCCCAGCAAGCCTGCACTGGAAAGTTGGAAACAACCTAGTTAGCCAACAATTGAGGACTGGTTAAATAAATGACTAAATGGCCATTTATTCGAGAATATGTTATTCTCAAGTTAAGTTATTTGCAATAGAGTCCAGTATGGTCAGAAAATAGCCTGGATGGATAATGGATGTTACACTAAAATGCAACATTTGTATAAGTGCTTAATTTTAGCTTTGTTGTTGTTTTTACTATTGTTATTATTATTATTTTACAGTGAACTTGCGGAATTAAATTTCGTATCTGTTCCTTCAGAACTGAATATCAGACAGTTTCAAAACTTCCTGGATAGTGACTTTAGATAAACCAACTCTTGAACTTTGGTTTACTCATCTATAAAATGGGGATCAAAGAAATACATTATGCAGCACCCCACAAATTTGTGTAACTTTTATCTTTTTATGTATCAGTTAAGACACATTAAATAAAATACGGTATTTTACTTATAACTATGAGGATTACTTGCAAATGAGATGAACGGAAGTGTTTTGTTTTGTTTTTTTAAAGATCAGACACAACAGGAAAGTTACTCATTATTCTTATTTTGTCCTAGGGATGATAATCCATCTGTGGTGACAAAGAAGATGTGGTGACCCAGAGGAAAAAACCAACCACAGAACAGGCTACCAGGAGTACAGTCACTGCCACATTGGGCCCTTGGCCAATGTCCATCCCATGCTACCCTGTTCCAGAAGGAGCAGCCTTGGGACTTTGAAGAGGAAGAAAGTGGGGTAACTTTTTGGGTGATGACAACAATTGCTTCCTCCCTTCTGACAGTCTCTGTGTCTCCCCCTAGAGCTGAGCATCAAATCTTTGCCCAGCTCATCCCCATAGCAATGCTGTAGGGAAAGCCACATGATCATTCCATTTTCAGGTGAGGAGATGAGGCTCCAGGAATTTGGATCGCTTTGTGAGATCACCTGGCTCCCTTGTAATGGAGCTGAGATTGGAGGTCAGACCCTTTGGCTCTCTTTGCCTTCACTGCTCCTTCTTCTGCCACCAAGAGGTCCTCAGAAAGCTGAGAGCAAATTTGGCCCTCCTGTAGCCACAGGAGGGCTGTGTGAGGCCGCAGGAAGCCATTTGGGCAGTGTAAGGGATGGAACACATTTCTGGTTGGGCAGTGGGTATCTATCGCGTGCTGTGCCCTCTTCTTCTCGCTCTACTCTTCCTTCCTTCCCTCCTCTTCCTGCCCTTCCTTCCCACCTTCTTCCTCCCCGTCTTCCCTTCCTCCCTTCCTCCCTCCCTTGCCCCTCACCCCTTCTGTTCATTCCTCACTTCCACAAATATTTACCAAGCAGCTTGTGGCCCCTGTGCTCTTCCTTGGACACTAGTGTGACTCCAAGACATGGAGAAAGACATCGCCCTTTATCTTGTGGGAAGTCACAGCTCTGGGGAAGACAGACTTGTTACCCAGTAAAGGCATGCAAGGGGACAGCTGCTCTAGAGGTATGTGTGAGGTCACATGGGAACACCTGGCTCCTGTTATTTACTGACTGGCTGGCAGGTTGTGTTCCAAGTGACACTGTGTATGTACCCAGCTCCCTCGAACATTTGATCTGTTCCAATAAAATCCTATTCATCTGAATGCCAGTTTGATGAAAATTCATCAATTAAGCTATTCAGATGGAACACCTCGCTGCCAACGTTTGGCTGCAGGTTGAGGCATCCTCTGCCACCTTCTGGGGTGAGAATGTGTTCTGTCTCTTTCCGGATGAGCCCTGCCCCTAGCTGGCTGGGCCTGGTGTGACAGAAGAATGACTTCAGCAGGATGCTCAGAAACAGGCCTCTAACGTGGTTTGGGACAGCCCTTCCTTTGTCTGGACTGTAGCTGGGGCTGCTTTTTCCTTGGGCTTCCGCGGCACCACTGTGTGGGAGGGCACTGCTGCTGTCCCGGCAGAGGCAGGAAGAGGTGGAAGCGAGCCCTTGCCACCATCACATGGGTCGTCCATTGGTGAGGGATTTGGGGCAAGGAGCTGTCTCCAGGGGTGTGGGGGAGGCTGGTGTGCTGGGGGCATCAGGGCAGCATGGTCCAGACACTTTTAGCTTTATTCTTTTGCATGAACTTCGGTGGAAGGTGGTCTGTCCCAGGGCTCAAGGTCACAGGCAGAATTAGTAGGGAACTAATTCTGATGGGTGTTTCCTCCTAGAACTTGCATCTCTCTTGTCTGCCTACCCAAAGCACTCCTGGATTTCCATGGCATTCATGTGTTTGCGGTGGGGTCCCTTGGGGTGTCAGAAGGGCCTCTTCTAAGCCTACGGGGTGCTCCATTGCCTGACCCACCCTGACTGGCACAGGGACATGCATGGGACCAATCAGGTTCAGATCAATGAGAGGTTAGAACATGGACTTTCAGTGGGGCTTGGGTAAGACATTTGGGGACTGGATAGTGGGCCATTCTTTTTCTTGCAGACATTCTGGAATTCATACTCAGGCCATTCATTATGGCTATTATGTATGGATTCAAGATGCCCCTTGAGTTTCATCTTTTCATCAGTCACTTGATGTCAACCATGAGGGTTCTCTTTTTTCCAACCTTCTCTCATTGCACCATAAGTGATGTTGCCCATACTTTTGGTCTTCATTTGTAACCTAACTGACTCCTTCAAATTTGTCACTTCTTCCATCATCACAGGTTGCTTCTCAGGTTCTACAGTCTCAGCATTGATGACCTCCACCCCACTGATGGCCATGGAACTCACCACTGCCAACTTTCATTGGCCAAAGATCATACCCGCACAGCAGCATGGTGGTGCCACTCCATTCTCTTCATGTAGGTGTGCCATCAACGTTCATCTATTTGTCTTTTCAGTCAGTTGGCTTGGCAAGGGTCATACCATCTTTTATTGCTTTGGGTCTGCCGACTTTATCTCCTCAGCCCCATGGCAAGAGTGAGAGCATCACACCAGGGAGCCTTAGGGCTCCAATATCTGCACCAAGTTGTAAGTCTTTGGTGTAAAAGTCCGAGGCAGGTGGGGCCAGGGAATGGAGGCTGCCTCACCTGGTGCAGCACCATGGGTGGTCAGAGCACTGCTGTGAGGTGCTGGACTGGCCAGGCAGGCTGTCAGGATGGATGAGGGACACAGGACAGGGTGTCCAGGCCAATGAGTCCCTGTCCCCTAGCTATTTGATCTCTGCTTCTGTACCCCTCTGTGGAGGATCCCCCCATTTTGCCCAGCTTCCCTCTTTATTCTATATTTTTCAGAATTTCCTTCATTATTATCATGCATTTGTTTTCTCTGAGGAGTTTTACGCCCATCTGTTAAAACCTGCCTCTCTCTGGTTCCCAAAGTCTATCCTGACTTACAATGGTTCAACTTACTATTTTATGCTTTACGATGATACACAAGTGCTACAGAGTAGGGAGAAACCTTATTTCAGAGTTTGAATTTTGATCTTTCTCAGATATGATGCTGGGCCACAGCTCCCAGTCAACCACCACTCCTAGGGGATGCAGCTGTGCCCTCTACGAAGTACTGTACTCGGTAAATTAAGTGAGATGTTCAACACTTTATTATAAAGCAGGCTTTGTGTTAGCTGATTTTGCCCAACTGTAGGCCAATGCAAGTGTTCTGAGCACGGTTAAGGAAGGCCAGGCCACACCACGATGTTCGGTAAGTTAGCATACTCGATGCATTTTGGACTTGCGGTATTTTCGCCTTACCAGGCTTTATTGGCGATAACCCCGCCAGGAGTCTGGAGCATCTGTTGATTAAATCTACCTACTGGTCTGAGAAGGCTGATCCATTTACGAATGCGGAGTCTCCTCACCCCAGAGGGTGGCTTGTCTCTCACATATTCAGGTTTCCCCAAATGTTATTTTTAAATAAAACTCTGTAATTTTCTTTCTGATATATTTTGAGAGTTATTCCGTTACGTCTTGGTATTTTATAGTTAAAAAACAGTCATGATGAGACTATCTGGATATTTAAATTAAACTTTCTATGTGCGCTTCTACTTTATTTGCCTTTCAATAACAAATTCATGGATTATTTATAAATTCTATGTTTTGTTCTGTTTTCTGATTTCCTAATTTTAAATTTTGTCTTTATTCCTTCCCTCCTGAGCTTTCTTTGGTTTATTTTGTTCTTTTAATAGTTCTTGCTTTGACTGATTTCTTTATTTAATTATTGATTGTTCAAATACGAAAACATTTCAATCTCTTCTTTTCCTAAATTATATACTTGGCCATATCTCATATCTTTTTGTGTGGGTTATTGCTGTTTATATCTTACTTTATATAATCTCTAATTTCAATTTTGATTTCTTCCTTGACTAGAGCCATTTCGTAAATGAGTTTTAATTTCAGAAGGTCAGAGTCTTTTTGTTTCTAGAGCTTTTTGGTTATTCTTTTACTCTAAGGTCAGAGAAAGTTATATTCTTTTCGTAGTTTCTACATTATGAAACTTATTAAAGTTTTCTCTTTTTTTTGGTACTGGGAATTGAACTTGGGACCTTGTGCTTCCAAGGCAGGTGGTGGAACCACTGAGCTAAATCCCTGGCCCACTAAAGTTTTCTTTTGACCAATGTATATGATGGGGTTTTTGTACTCACCCATGAGAATTTTGTTTAAAAAGCATGTTCTCTGCTTCAAAGATACAACATTGAATATGTATCTATTTATCATCCATCTAACATATTTATTGAATGCCTGATAGATACTGAGCATTAGGCTAATGGGCTATTCCTGTGGGGGCAGGGAGAGGTAATTAAACAGGCAATTACAAATAGTGACCTAAATGCTATCACAAGACAGGTGAGCATGTTAGGCCCCTGGAAAGTTCCTTACAAGAAGAAACAACTAAGCCCGACCACATTTCAAGTCCACTTGCTTTATATATTTTAATGCTATGTTATTTAGTGCCTGCAGGTTATGATTATTATGTCATCCTTAATGATACTAGCTAGCTTCTCCTTATATAAATATGAAATAAACCTCTTTGTAATGTTTATGCCTTGAATTCTATTACTTAATATTTCCAATCATCCTTTTCATGGTTGTTTCTTTGAGTTTGCCATCACATACACACACACACACACATAAACTATAGTATATGTTTGTGTATCTTTATGTATCATTTTTCATATCAGTAATGTAGTCTTTGGGGATAATTTGATTTTAAGAGTGTCTCTTGTAAGGGGTTTATTGGCAGATATTTTTCTTGAATCCAACCAAAATGGCTTTCAATGACCTTTATTCTCATTACAGAAAAGATGAAGGCTTGAGCTACTTGAGGGAATATTGAAAGAAATGGTTTTATAATGGCGACAAATCACTTGCTGAGTGCTAGTCACTTTGTTCACCATTTTATATCATACCCATTTTACAGGTGAAGAAACCGAGGCACAGAGAAGCAGGGTGGCTTATCTTTGGTCTCACAGCTTGGACTTGGTTTCAGAGCATGTTCATGCAAACTCGACAATGCAACCCTCTGGTGGCACTTGGTGGCAGGAAACAGACTGCATCTCCCAGGAAATGGAAGCAGCCAGGAGGAGCAGCCAGCAGTCCCCATCTTCCTGGGGCAGACAGCATCCTCAGTGCAAAAGTCACTGAGAGCTGGGGCCTCTGGTCCCCAGTGGTCCCACTGCCCTTGGCCTCCTGCCTCCCCTTCCTGTTTGTTGGTCCCGGAGACCTGAAAATGCATCAGGAGAGTGGGGAAGACGTATCTGGGGAGACTGAAATTTGGAGCTCTCTGGGCTCCGTGGCACATGTGGCTGGATCACTTCATAGCTCCTGGTCCTCTCCTTCTGAGACCCATGCCCAAGGCCTGTGGGTGGCCCAGGAGGACAATGGGCCCTTCAGAGTTGGGGGAAGGGCCCTTTCATGCCCTCTGGGACCCCTGTCTTTTGAGGAACCCTCCTTGACCTTGAGTTGGAGATTGTGGGAGGATCTGAGGTGTGACATAGCCCTGACGCTGCTCGGAAGCTGCCTGGGGAGGCCCAGGGCTCAGTGTGAGTCAGTTGGGCAGTGACCCTCTCCTGGCAGCTCATGGGGAGAGCACCCTGTCCCCAGGTGACCATGTCCAGCACTGCCCGCTTGCTTCCAAAGCTGAGCACAGTTTCTGGCACATAACAAGAAACCAACAAAGGATTTCGGGAGAAATCAGCCTTACAAGAAACAGGGTGCTCTTCCTGCACCTCAGCTCCCACAGAGGACACAGCGCGCCTCCAAGAACACTACTCAAAGTGTAGTCCCCAGAGCAGCAGCCTGGGCCTCACCTGAGCGCTTGCTAGAAATGCAGATTCCCCGACTTCCTCCTGGACCTGCTGCTTCCCAAGTCCTGAAGGGCAGGCCGGGTAATCTGTGCTTTACTAAGCCCTCTGGATGACTGTGTGAATTGGACACAGGGACCAGCTTGAGAGCCCCTCTGTCAAGAAAGCAGGATCACCTGGGTACGCTGTGTATTGGGGTGCACATTACAGAGCCTTGTACAAATACCCAGCTTCCACGTTGCCCAGCAAATGGGCTCAGCCATTGTCCACTCCTGCCTGGAGGTGATTTGGCAGAAGGCAGAGCACTGATTTCACTTCCTGGCTGGTTTGCTCTCCATGGGCGGATCCACCAGCCCTGCTCCTCTCCCCAGCCTCAGTTCTAAAGGGGGAGAAGCCTGACATCTGCACCCACAGGGAGACAGATCCACTGCTCTCCTGCTTACTGACCCCCACCTGCCTGGGGACAGACTTGCCAGGACTTGGGCTCCTGCCTGGTCCCCCTCCCCAGGCTAGGCTCACTGTGCATCTGTGCACCTGAGCAGGTTGCCTTGCCTCTCACCTTTGCAGGGTCTTTATGGAGAGGCTGACTCTGGCACAAGCTACCGTGTGCTCCCTCTTTCTCCTCCTCTGCTCCTCCTCATCTTCCTTCTCTTTCTGCTCTTCCTCTTCTTCCTCTTTTTTTCCTCCTCCTCCTTCCTCTCCCTCTTTCCCTTCCTCTTTTCTTCCTTTCCCCCTCCACTTCTTCTTACTCTTTGTGGTGCTGGGGATTGAAACCGGGCTTTTGATCTGGATTACATCTCTAGCCCCTTAGCCCCTTTTTATTTTTTACTTTGAAGCAGAGTCTTGCTAAGTTGCCCAGGCTGGGCTCAAATTTTCAATTCTCCTTTCTCAGTCTTCCCGGATGTTGGGATTACAGGCACACACTACCTTGCTGAGCCCCTTTTTGAGGCAGGGTCTCACTGAATCACTAAGTTCCCCAGGCAGGGCTTGAACTCAGCATCTTCTTGCCTTGGCCTCCCAGAGTGCTCTCTTGGTTCTTCAGCTGTATTTGCACCACTGTGGGGCCTCAGCCAGTCACACCCTCCAGCCTGTGCAATTCACATCCAGCAAAGCCCACTGTGGGTTAAGTGCCCAATGTGACCACACTGCCTTTCTGTTATCCAGTCCAGATGTGGAGAGTTGTGGGAGACAGCTGCTAACTCCACTCAGTTTCTCTTGAGGTCTTTTTTACACTCTCACTGCATCCTGGGAAATGAGGGGCCCTGTTTCCTGAAAGAAGGGAGGCGCCTGTAGTCTTCCAACCTGAGAAATGTGAGCTTCCCAGGCCATGGCCACAAAGCTCCACAAACCACGTAGCTTCCACACTGGTTGTTTGTTCTCTCCTGTCCTGAAGATGATTTGTCTGAAGTACAAGTGTGGGCATGGCTGGCTCCTCCTGCAGGCTTGAGGGACAGTCTGTTCCAGAGCTCTGCCCCAGATGCTGGTGGCCGATGGCCATGTCCACCCTTGAAGTGTGCCTCAGCTCTCCCTTTTCTGACAAGGACACCTGCTATCAGCTTTAGGGGCCACCCTAAATCCAGGACAACCTCACCCCAAGATCCTCCACATAATCTTATTCCCAAGGATCTTGTCTCCAAGTCAGGCCACATCTAGGTGTAGGGGTGGTGGGAGGGGAAGGGGAAAAGGAAGAAGGGAAAGGAAAAATTATGAGAAAAGAAAAAAAATGGAAACAAAGTCTATGTAAATAGTGAAGGGTGGAGGGGGTGAAGGGCACACAGGTAATGGGGGAAAAAATAAGAACTAAGATATATCATGTACAGGTACAAGCACCCAATGATAAATGTAAACGTATTATATACCTAAAATGTACCAATAAAAGAATTTTTTTTAAAAAGTGAGAAAGGAAGGCCCATTCTCATTATCTCCTTGTAAGTCACTTTTCCTACTCTTTCTTCACTTTGAAAACAAAGTGAGAGGGTAGGGGAAAGCCATAGAATTTTGGCCCTTTACTTGCTACAACTCTTGGGTGAATGAGAACCTGAAAGCAATGAAGAGAAAGTCTTTCTTTCTTTCTTTCTTTTTTCTATCTTTCTTTCTTTCTTTTTTTGTACTGGGGATCAAACTCGGGAACTTGTACTTGCAAGGCAAGCACAGTGCCACTGGGCTAAATCCCCTGCCCAAGAGAAAGCTTTTGAAGGACAAATAACAGAGTTCATTATTGATTAAGTATTTGATTATTTCAAATTATTTACTTCTTTATCCACATAATGCATATAACACAGTTGGCTGTCTATATCTGTGGGTTCTACATCCTTGGGCTCAACCCACTGTGTATTGCAATAATTTGAAAAATAAGATAGGACTGAACATATACAGACATTTTTCTTGCCTTTATTCCCTAAACAATTCAGTATAGCACCTATTTACATAGCATTTAAATTTTATTAGATATTATAAGTAATCTACAAATTAAAGTTTACAGGAAGATACACATAGGTGTTATGGCCTGTATCTAGATATTCTCCCACAGCCTCATGAACTCATAGGTGGGGCATTTTAGGGTATGCGAATGTAGATTAAGGGTGTGTGAATATGGATTAAGAGTGTGATGAATAAATTAGTCCACTAATTGGTTTATAGTTCTGGGTGTGGATAATGGATAATAGGAAGGCCCACCCTGGATCTGGGTGGCACCACCCAAAAGACTTGTATTCTGGATGGGATAAAAGGGAAAGGGAGGTTGCTGCTGCTGCTTTGTTCCACTGTTGCTGCTGCCTTCTGCCTGAACTTCCATGAACCATTTCTCTTCTATGATGCCCCTCTGCCATGCCACCATTCCCTGGAGCCAGCTAACTACAGACTGAAATTTCTATCAATTGTGAGCCAAAATAAACAATTCCTCCTTTAAAAAAAAAAATCAGACTACATCCATAGTCCAAAGGATTGGGACATGCACATATCCTTCGGGGGGCTAACATTCCACCCACTTCTGGGAGTCAGGACTAAATATGCAGGCCGGTGTTGGGGTAGGCAAGATAGAGTGAGGCCAGAGGAGAAAGGACACTGGGTTTTTCCCAACAGGAAGAGCTTCTCAGTATTGGAACAGTCCATCCATCTGGGGTGAGTTCCCCACTCCTCAAAGCTAGGGTGACCATTTGTTGGATATTCTCACCATCAAGTCCCCCAAACTTGGCTAATGGTCAGAACCACAGGGCCAATGGGCCCCAACCCAGAGACCGAATCTTGTGTCTAGATGCAGCCCAGTGGTGATACTAAGCTGCCCAGCCAGGAAGTGTCCTCCTTAGCCAAAGTGGATAATCCTATTAGGTCAGGGCCATCAGATAATACACAGGATGCCATGTGGATTTGAATGTCAGATCAACAGCAACCAATAGTAGTTTTAGTATAGGTATGGCTCAAATATTTAAGTATGTACTTATACTAAAAGTATTTATTAATTATTTAAAAATCAAATTTTGCTGGCACATTGTACTTTTTTATATTGTCCTCTTTTTTTTTTTTTTGCTAAATCTGGCAAGCAGATGATATATTCTGATCCAAGTAGTAGAAAGATAATATTATATACCTTTCCCAACTTGAAGTCATTGAGGTTTCAAGCATTTATGGAGCACTCTCTGTGTTTGCAGCAACACTCCAGGTGCTGGGAAAGCAGGAGTGGAATCCCTGGCCTCTAGGAGCTTACATTCTGGTTGGGGTAGGGAATTCTGGGGTGGCAGCCAGCAAGGGCAGAGGGTTGTGGGGAGATGGAGGACGTGCAGCAGTAGCTCACAAAGAGCTCTGCTAGGGGAGGTGCTGGGGGCAGCAGATGTGAAACCCAGGAAGAAGGTGGGAGGAGCCTGTTGTGTCCTAGGGGGAGAGAGGGCAATGAGGCTGGAGCAAGAGCACTTAGGTCATGGAAATATGTGTGTATCCCCCCAAATGCACAAGTTAAAACCTGACCCATAGCTATAGCATTTGGAAGTTGTGGTACCACAGAGGTGATACCCCAGAGAGTTACCTCCTCCTTCCACCATTTGAGGGCACAGCAGGAAGAAACCCTTGTGGGCACCTTGATCTTGGACTTCATGTTTCTGCTGGTTGCAAGTCACCTAGCTTATGGGAGTCTCCTGTCACAGCTTGAATAGATTAAAGCAGGAGAGGAGCCAGATTGCCTGGGCTCCTGAGTCCTGGGAAGAGTGAACTCAAGTAAGCACCTTGATTTTTTTGTGTTCACTGGAAGCCATTGGAGGGCTCAGCATGGAGGTGACAAAACTGGGTGTGGTGTAAACTGCCTAGGTGAGTGAGGCTGAGCAATTGGACTGTAGTGGGATCTGTGCAGCTGTGGAGCAGGGGGGCTTCTGTGGGTGTTGGAGTACAGTGGGAAAGGCTGATGCAGGGAAAAGGCCAAGAAATCTCAAGGGTGATTTGGGTTGCAGAAGCTGGTGCCAATGACTGCAATGAAGGGCTGGGGAGGGCAGAGTTGAGGCCGGAGGGATCAAGAGTCGAGAATTGTGAATCTCTAGGCAAGGATGGCTGTGTGGAGCAGGGAGGACAAGGTGACATTGGCGATGTGTTGAGGGCATTGTGGACACCATTTAGGGTGCGCTGGACCGTGGCTTGGGAGAACAGGAATATGCCAGAAGGATGCATAGTGTGGGAATGCTGATTTAGCTGCACCCCTTTGGGGTACCAGCCCTGTTACTGGGAGGCCTGACAGCAGTGAAGTTGCTTCCACATGTCCTTCCCTACTAGCCAGGAATTTGGCAGCTCATGTGCTTCGCTAACCTCCATGAATTTTTAATGATGATGAACAAGACCCTAGGCCCTGCAGTGGGGTGGATGGGAATGTGGGAAAGCACAGCTTCCCAGAGTTCTTCTCTTGGGTCCCTGAGTCCGCTGTATGTTTTCAATCCTGACTCTGGGACAGAGAGGACTGAAAGCATCACACTTAATGGCCCTTGTTCCACCCTTTAGGCTGGTCCAGGGCAGGGTTGGGGAGGGAGAAGGACATTCAGGCTGAAGAATCTCCTCCTGACCACAATGCTCCTGTCTGTCTGTTGTCTGGGCAAACAGAGGGGTCTGCCTTCCTCATCTGACTTCTCATCTAGTGCAGAACTGGTCCTGGGAGGGCGCAACCATCTGGAAAAAGTACTTGAGATGAACACTGATACCTGAAGGACATACAAAGCAAATCCAGGAAGCATGATGTATTCAGCTGCAAGTTAGAGCAAATCTGGCTGCTCTGGGCTCCTCAGACAGCAAGACCATAGGTGGGGGGGTGTTTGTTCTGGGCTCAGCTGTCAATAATGTCGTCAGAAACATTTACCATGTTTCTGCTTCATTATCCTGGGCATATTGACTATTGCCTCATGATCACAAGATGGTGGTCATAGATGTGATAGCATCTATGTGATACCAAAACTAACGGTATCACATCTTAGTTCAAGATAGGAAGAAAGGACCCACAGGTATGTTACCCAAATGACTCATTTGTCAGGAAAATAGCTTTCCCAGAAACATTACCATTAGACGACCATTTAGAATTGAGTCACTTAGGGCTGTGGATTTAGCTTAGTGGTGCCACCGCCTGCCTCACAAGAGTAAGGTCCCAAGTTCAATCCCTGGTACAAAAAAAAAAAAAAATTAGTCATGTGATTGTTCCTTGCTTTGAGGGTGGCTGAGAATGTGGGATGAGGATTTTCAGGCTGGCTTGGATGTTTCACAAGCCACATCTGGACCACTGTTGCCCAAATGCAGCCTGAGATGTGTTCTTGAAGGAGAAGGAGGAGGAAGAGTACAAGAGTTGGGAAGGAAGATGGTAGTGCCTCCTGATGCATGGCATTGTCTTTGACCTTCACATGCTGAGTCCATGGAAACGGGGCTTGCTGATGTAAACTTCCCCATCCATTCAGACACTGCTGCAATCCAGAAAATTATTAGCAACTACTTCACAAACCTATGTGCCAAAAAAATGAACTCAGAAGAAATGGAGAGATTCCTAGGTACATATGAATTACCAAAACTGAATTGAGACTTAAAAATTCTAAATAAACCAATAACAGGCAATTAAACTGAAGCAGTAATAAAAATAAAATCTACCAACTAAGGAAAGCCCAGGACCTGATGGATTCACTGCTGAATTCTACAAGAAGTCAGGGGAGATCTAATACCAATAGTCCTGAAACTCTTTAATGAAAGGGAGACAGAAGAAGTACTCCCAAAATTATTCTTGAAAGCTAGAATTACCCTGATTCCAAAACCAGACAAAGATCCAACCAAAAAAGAGTACTACAGGGCAATCTCTCTAATGATATAGAGGCAAAAATCCTCCACAAGATATTGGAAAACAGAATGCAGCAAATCGTAAGAAAGATCATGTACCATGACCAAGTAGGCTTCATCCAAAAGATGCAAGGATGGTTCAATATATACAAATCATCATATAAGCAGAAGGAAGGACAAAAATTACAAAATCATCTAATCGACACAGAAAAAGCCTTTGACAAAATTCAACATCCATTTATGACAAAAACCCTGAAGAAAACAAGTATAGAAAGATCTTATCTCAATATGATAAAAGCCATTTATGACCAACTCATTGATAACACCATTATGGGGAAAAACTGAAAGCTTTTCCTCTAAAGTCAGAAACAAGATGAGGATATTTACTATCACCACTCCCGTTCAACATAGTCCTCAAAACATCCAAAGCAATCAGTCAAGAGAGAGAAATAAAAGGGACATATATAGAAAAGGACAAAGCAAAGTATCGTATTTACTGATGACATGATCCTTTACTTATAAGACCCAAAAAATTCCACCAAAGGATTCTTAGAACTAATAATCAAATTCAGCAATGTAGCATGATACAAAATAAACATACAAAAATCAATAGCATTACTATACACTAATAATGAACTCACTAAGAAACTAGGAAAACAATGCCATTCACAATACCATCAAGAAAAATTAAATACTTAGGAATCAACCTAACTAAGGAAGTTATAGACCTCTACAATGAAGACTACTCTGAGAACATTACTCCAAGAAAAAAAATTGAGAAGGATGTCAGAAAATGGAATGGTAGGTGGAACTTGTTCCTGGATAGGCAGAACCAATACTGTCAAGATGGCTATATTTCCAAAACTGATATACAAATTTAATGCAATCCCAGCCAAAATACCAAACCATTTCTTACAGATCTAAAGAAAACATCCTAAAATTCATATGGAACCAGAAGAGACCCAGAATAGCAAAAGCAATCCTGGGTAGCAAAAGCAATCCTGGGTAACAAAAGCAAAACAGGAGGCATCACAATCCCAGCTTTTAAATTGTACTTCAAAGCTACTGTGATTAAAACTGATGGCACTGGCACAAAAGCAAACATGTGGATCAATGGAACAGAATAGAGGAAGCAGAAATAATCCCAGGCATATACAGCTATTTGATCTTTGACAAAGGGGCCAAAAACATACACTGGAGGAAAGATATCTTTTTTAATAGATGGTGCTGAAAAAATTGGATATATCTTGCTAAACTAAACTAAACTGAAATCAAAATGGATCAAGTTATAAATGTTAAAACAGAAACACTTAATCTGCTGGAAGATAAGAATAGGTAAAACTCTTGAAGACATAGTCATAGGCAAAGACTTTCTGAACAGAATACCAGTGGCACAAGAAATAATACTGAGAATCAACAAATGGGATCATATCAAATTAAAAGCCTTCTGCACACCAAAGAAAACAGCTAACAGAGTAAAGAGATATCTGCATAGTGAGAAAAATATTTTGGCAGATATTCCTCTGATAGAGGACTAACATCTAAAATATGTAAAGAACTAAAGAATATTAAACCCTTCAAAATAAATAATCCAATAAAAATTGGCAAGTGAATTGAATAAACCCTTCTCAGTAGAAGTACAAATGGCCAATAAACACATGAAAAAATGTTCAACATCACTGGCCTTCAGAGAAATGCAAATTAACATTTTTACCAACTCCTCAAAGGATTAACACCTAGGGATATAAAGAACTCAAAAAAATCAGACCCCCCAAATTTAAAGACCCAATCCAAAAATGGGCATCTGAAATGAATAGACATTTCTCAGATGAAGAAGTACAAACAGCCAATAAACATGAAAAAATGCTCAGCATCACTGGTCATTCAAGAAATGCAAATGAAAACAACACTGAGATTCCACCTCACCCCAGAAAGAAGGCCTGTCACCAAGAAATCAACCAATAACAAATGCTGGTGAGGCTATGGGGAAAAAGAAACCCTTCTCCATTGCTAGTGGAAGTATAAACTGGTACAACCACTATGGAAATCAGTATGCAGATTCCTCAAAAAACTAAAACTAGAGGTTCCATTTGACCCAGCTGTTGCCTTCCTAGGTATCTTCCTGAAAGAGTTAAAGGCATCACACCACAGTGATATATGCACACACGTTTATAGAAGCAGAATTTATAATAGCTGAATTTGGAAAAAGCCCATATGCCCATCAAAAGATGAACTGGTAAAGAAAATGTGGTATTTATATGCAATGGACTACTACTCTGCTATAAAGAAAGATAAACTTGAGTCATTTGCAGGAAAATGGATATGCCTTGAGACCATAATTTTAAGTGAAATAGACTGGACACGGAAGTTTACATATCACAATGTTTCTCTTGTGTGAGAAACTCAAAGGGTAAATAAGGAGCATAATGGAGGATGGGTATTGGGAAGTAGAAAGTACATGTTCAAATGGGAAGGGGAACAGGGAAGAGTGGGGCAGGGAAGAAAAAGAAAAGAAAAGAATAAAAGGAAAAATGGAAACAAAGCTTTTGTAAATAGAGAAGGGGGAAGAAGAGTTGAACTGAGGGGAGGGGAATGGGGAAAAAAGAAGAATGAAGATATATTATGTACAGGTACAAATTCCCTATGATGAATGTGATCAATACGAATGAAAGATATGTACTAATACAAAAAAGTTTAAAAAACTAAATTGAAATGCCACCTTACCTCAGAAAGAATGGCCATCAACAAAAAATAAAATAACAAATGTTGGTGAGAATGTGGGGAAAAAGGAACTCTTCTCCACTGTTGGTGGGAATATAAGCTAGTACAACCAATGGAAATCACTGTGGAGATTTCTCAAAAAACTAAAAATAGAAATCTCATTCAACCCAGCTCTCTCGCTTCTAGGTATCTTCCCAAAAGAGTTAAATGCATCATATTGCAGGGATACATGCATGTTTATGGGTTCATGGTTTCATAAAGTGCAGTTCATGGTTGATCAGCTTCTGTGCTTCTGGGCTTCTGGTGAGGAAGAGCACGGGTGAGGGAGCATGTAGTAGAGCAGAGTTGCTCAACTCATGGCAGCCAGGAAGCAGAGACAGAGTAAGGGAAGTAGGGATTGGGATGACATACAGCTTCCAATTGCCTACTTCCTCCAGCTCCACCTCCTGTTAAACAGCAAGTCCAGCAATAGATTGATCCATTCATAAGATCACAACCCTTGTGATCCAGTCCCTTTCCCTAAGTCTCCACCTTTGAACACTGTTGCACTGGGGACCAGCCTTTAAAATAGGAGCTTTGGGTAATGTGAAAGAGGAAGAAAAGGGGCAAAGGGGAAGGAAGTGGGAGGGCTAGGGGAAAGGATAGAAGGGAATGGGATTAATATGAGAAATGGAAAAATAGGAACAAAATCTTGGTAAATAGGGAGGACTGGAGGGGTTGAAGGGAGGGCCGGGCAAGGGTGAAAAATAAGAACCAAGAGAGACTATGTAAAGGTGCAAATTTCCAATGATGAATGTCATTATATTGTATACCTAAAATGTACCAATGATTAGAATGAATAATGGGTAATGTAAAATAGGAAGAAAAGGTCCAAAGGGGTAGGGGTAGTGGGAGGGGCAGGGGAAAGGAAAGAAGGGAAAGGAAAAAATGCTGAGAAATGGAAAAAATGGAAATAAAGTCTTTGTAAATAGGGAAGGGTGGAGGGGGTGAGGGGAGGGCTAGGAATGGGGAAAAAATAAGAACCAAGATGCATTATGTAAAGGTACAATTCCCAATGAGAAATGTAATTGTGCTGTATACCTACAATGTACCAATAAAAGAATTTAATACAAAAAAGATTAAAAAATAATAAAATAAAATAGGAGCTTTGGGAACATTTCAAACCCAAATTATGAAATACTCTCAAGACTAGGAGGTGAGGATTCTTATTTTCATTATGCAAATGAGGAAACTCAGATTCTTCAGAAAACTTGCCTAAGGTCAGATGAGTGGCAAGAGGCAGAGCAAGGATCAGAGTGATTCTCAGCTCTGGGCTCAGAACCAGTGGACAGTGGCCTCTTCCATGAGCCTTGGCCCAGACTGAGGCTCCTCCACTCTGAGGGGACATGAAGAACACCCAGTTTGAGAACCAGTCACGACATCCCTGCCTTCTGAGCTCAGTGGAGCTTTCTGGTTTCCAGGATTCTAGTTTTGATCTGTCTCCCCCACTAGCATGTAAGCCTTAGTTACAGGGACCATTTCTATTCTCATCTTTGAATCCTCTTGAAAATAAATAGAATTTCAATCTGAGTTCCAAACCTGAAGTCACTGGAAGCAGGAACAAATGTTGGTTTGAAACTGAGCTGCATCATACATGAGCAGGGTAATGAGGTGAAAAGTAGCAGGAACTTTAAAGTAATATCACACAGGGATGATTTTCTGGAGCAGCCCTGGGCTGGCCAGCTGGGAAAGAATCAGAATAAGCCCTCAACTATAGATTTGGCCTTCTGGTTGGAGTTCCCGGCCCTGGCCACCTGGGGGCAGCACCTGAGAGATGATGGTTCTGGTTTTGCAGTGAGACCTTTCATTGGGTTGGTTTTCCTTCTTTCTTCCAAGTACAGACCAGCCCCAACATTCTCAGAATTACAGTTATTTCTCACTGTAGAAAGAGACCAGAAAAGGGGAGGAGGGGTTCAGGTAGGAGTCCCTAGGGGTTGTCTGGAGGAGGTGGACCTTGCCCTGGGTGGGTCAAGGTTGAGTACATACGCAGCAATCCAACTCAGCAACATAGCTTGAGCAACAGATACTGCAATGCCCTAGGGCCAGCGGGTGAGACAGAGCATGAGGAGGTGTCCAGGGAGGCCTTGGATTAGCTTGGGTGAAGAGGACACTCAGGGGAGTGTAATGTGAGACGGAAGCTGATAAGAAAAAGTAGGATGTTCAGATTCATTCTGGCTGAGGGGAGCTGGAGAGGGGTTTGAGGTGAACCTGAGGAAGGCTGGCACTGGTCACCTGGGGCATCCTCGGCCTGAGCTAATGCAGACGAAGTGTCTACAATGCAGCGTCTGTGTGTGCGTGCATGTGAATATGTAAATGTGCGTGAATGTGTGCATATATTTGGTGCGTGTGCATAAATATGTGTGTGAGTGTGAAGGTCTATGTGTGCGTGTGTGTATTGTGTGACTATGTGTGTGAGAGAGACAGACAGACGGACTGACTCAGGCAAAGTGGTTCAGAATGGAAACTAGTTCTAAGCAAATCTGGGTTCAAGTCTTCCCCTGGTCATCCTAGGCAGTGCCATCTTGAGACTCTATAACCTTTTTCAGTTTAAGTTTTCTCATCCACACAGTGGACATAATAGTTGTTCTTAGCTCACAGGTTGTTCTGTAGGCAAATCACATAAATAAAAAACTGTTAATATCTTGGGACTGAAATTCCAAATCCTTTCTAACCTGAGAAGAGCAATGTGAAAGCATTCATTTATTCAATATTTATAAAGCACTTCTAGGCCAGGCCCTGGGATATAGCAGCATGGGAAAAAGAGAAATCTGTCTGCCCTGATAGGCTGGTGTGGAGAGAGAATAAACAAGGCAATCTGCATCAGGCCAGTTGGCCATAGGAAAAAAAATTAGATGGTGAATGTATATTATGAGACAGGTGGCATGCTCTCACATTTGACTTGAAATGCAAAAGCCCACTGTTATTAGTAAAGCAGAGACATACCCTAAACAAAGCAAGCCAAGCAGGTTAATAGTAAAGCAGTAACCAAAGATAAGTGGGACAATGGCAAAGGAAACAAGAGTGGAGATTGAGCTGGCATGGTGGCCCATGCTTGTCATCCCAATTACTCAGGAGGCTGAGGTAGGAGGGTCTTAAATTTAAGACCAGTCTGGGTCTTAGTGAAAGCCCGTCTAAAATTTTTTTTTAAGGGTGGAGGATGTAGCTCGATAGTAAAGTTCATACTTAGCATGTGTGAGGCCTTGGGTTCAATCCCCAGCACTGTGAAAAAAAATAGGGATGGAATATTAATATCAGATTAAGCAGAACTGAAGGTTAATAGAAATAGTGAAAAGAGGAATATCTTGTATTGATAAAATCTACAATCCACAAAAAAAGCATAATAGGCATGTACTTTAATCTGCCAAATGTTTCATGAAGTGCAGACACAATTATAAGATGTCAATAAAGCCATGGTCGTGGCAAAAATCAACATTCCTCTGTCATAATTCAATAGATCACATGAGGAATTTGAGCAACACAATTAATGAGTGTGATTTATTAAATATTAATATAAGTTGTTCCAAAGGAATCACCCTGTTCCTTGGCTCATGGAACATTCTCAACATTCAGTCATGCACTTGGCTCACTAGTAAGGTTACTGGCTCCAGGAAGCAGTGAGCTGCCTTGGACAGGTTTAAATGCGGAGGAAGCGTGTGAGTGTATCTCCAGGAGGTTGGTGAAGGGTAGGCAACAAGGTGAGCTGTTTCAAAGGGCCCAGGTCTTTGCATCTCTTCCCTATGACCTTCAGGATGCTGCCTTGCTCCTCTGGCTGTGGGATACAGAGTGGCTGAGGTGGGAGTGTCCTTGTTCCCTTCCCCCGGGAGAGAGGGAAGGACTTCTTCATCCGGGGCACTGAAGTCCTTGCTTCCAGTTAGGTTAGACCACTGGTGTCTATGCCCACCTTTGAATCAAGAAGAGTTTGCCAAAAGAATGCTCAGATTGGCTTGAACCTGGAGTCCCCACCGAGACACAGATCCCCTCACTCACAGGGCTACTCCTGATGCACCCCTGGAGTTGGGATGGGGTCAGCTTCCAGTGAACTGGGTGGGGACATGGCAGGGGGGTAGAGCCAAATCAGGATAGGTTGGAAAAGAAGGGGAAAAGGATGTTGAAGAAGAACCAACAGAGTCCATTATTCTGGCCAAGAAGAAATTCCAGAGAGGAGGTGCCCATTCCAAAGGAGGTGCCTGAGCCAAATTCTTCGCCAATCATGCTTTATGATAGTTGTAAGAAAATTAGATTTTCCCCATTTAAAATGGAGGAATGTGTTACATGCTGTAAAGTGCATGATGTTCAGTGTGCACCGTGATGAATCTTTATGCACATCCATGCTGCAGACTGCCTCCTGCAAGCTCCCTCATATTACTCCTTGGTCGGTGTCCCACCCAGAGGCTGCTACTGAATGCATCTGACCCCAGGGTCAGCTCCATCTCTTCTCAAATTATGTGTAAATGGAATTATTCAGCACATGTCCTTTGTGCCTGGCTTCTTTCCTTCCATATAATGTCATGGACATTCGTATATGCTATGAGTAGATCAGTCTAGTTCTTTTTTATTTCTTTTTTTTATTTTCTTTTTCATTCTAGTTCTTTATATTCATGTGAATTTATCACAATTTAATCATCCTTTCTCTAACTGATGGGTAATTTCACTGGAAAGTTTTAAAACATACTGTTCTAAATACTTTTTTTAGGAGAAGAAGGAAATAAAAACTTGAATTTGTAGCTTTAGATATTAAAATGCTATAGCAGCACTTTGGATGTAGTCAAAACCATAATCAGAGGAAAATTCATAGCCTAAAATATTAGTGTATATATAATAGTGGTAATGTATAAATATTATTAGACATACATATATAATTAATATTATTATGTATTGGGGTGGTAATAAATTAATTTTTCTTAAATCAATCTTATACAGTATATTATTATATATTATAATTTTATGTATAAAAGAATGAAGGGCTATGAATAATAACTAAAGAATATATAAAGGGAGCAATAATGTAAGTAAATGAGAAAGTAGACAGTTGTATTATTAGCGATTAAAGCAGAAATTCATTGGGGAAAAACAATAAAGATAAGTATCAAAGAGTTGATTATTTCAAAAGTGTAGTAAAATAGACAACCACCTCATGAATTTGTACAATAAATAGCAAAACAAATATCTGCAGCTAAAACAGAAATAAGAAAGTATACAGAATCACACATATAAACAAAAAATTTTAATTTATAAGAGAGTATTTAAAAATCAAGAGAAATGACTGATGACTGCTTTCCTTTTTGGTTCTGGAGATTAGACTGGGGCCTTTGGACTGAGCTACATCTCCAGCTCTTTTTTATTTTTTATTTTGAGACAAAGTCTTACTAAATTGCTAAATTGCTCAGGCTGGGCTCAAACTTTCAATCCTCCTGCCTCAGTCTTCCAGAATGCTGGAATTATAGGAGTGGCATCCACGAATGGGTGACTGATGACTCTCTTGCATAATATAAATATACTAAATTGACACAAGAAGACTTAAAGAGCTCTCTGAATAGACTAAAAACCATAGAAGAAATTTACGAGTTTACCCAGACTTACATCAAAACCCCTTGAAGTGAGTTTGATTTTACATGGGTTCAAGCTAATTTTTTTTTTTTTTTGGTACCAGGGGATCAAACTCCTTGAGCTTGCACAGCAGGCAGCAAAACCACTGAGCTAAATCCCTGGCCCCAAGCTAATCTTTGAAGAAGTAATTTCATTTATATTTTATCAGACCACTGAAAAAGGGAGTAATCAATTCAATTGATTTTGAGGGGACACACTCTGGATACGCAGCTCTGACTAGCTGGTGGCACACAGAACCACGCTGGGCAAGGAGAGGCCCCTGGGCAGCAGACTCTGGTTTGGACCTGACTTGTGAAAGGTGCCAAGAATCAAATGTGACTGATTTCCCCATTTTTCTATGCCAGTAACGAATATATTTTTTCAAAACACCCAGATGGACCAAATACAATGTGCTGATGGGATTTGACCCGCATTTTGCAACTTTTATGAAGATGGACTTGGATTCATGACTTGAAATGAAGACACAAAAGAGGAAAACCCATCTTGCTAGAAGCTTTGGTTTCTCCAAAAAGAAAAGTTCAAACCTGCCCTGTTTAAAAGAAATGTAATGTGAGCCACAGGAGCGATTTAAAATTTTTGAGTAGCCATGTTAAGAAAAACCAGAAATAGATTAAATTAGTTTTAAAATAAAGTTTACCTATTCCAAAAATTGTCATTTCAACAAATAATAACATTAAAATTGTTGATGAAATATTTTATATTCCTTTTGTTTCATTTTAAATCTTTTAAATGTAATGTGTATTTTATATGTATAGGACATTTCAATTTAGCTGCTAGGTTCATCAGAAATGGTTGATCTTTATTTAGATTTTATAAAGTTTACAGTTGAAAAAGATTCCATACTACATGGTCCCAAACATATTTAAATTTTCCAGTAACTGAACTGCGAATAAAAATGTAATTTTCCTTCCACATTTGCATTCATATTGACAAAACTGGTCCATCTTTTTTTAAGAGAAGCAACTGGACTTTGGAACCAAAGCCTATCAATTTCCAAAGTGTCCAAAGCTAAGTAATTTACTACCTTTTATGCTAAGCCAACATTATTCAGATTGAATGCAAAAGGGCCAGTATATAGATTGAAAAGTCACTCTAAACTTATTTGTATCAACAAAGCATTCTTCAGTTTTCTTTGTCATTTGCAGCTAACTGACATGAAGCTGTCAGTTGTGATTAAAAATCTTCTGTATATTGGCCCATGTTAAAAAAATGTGAAAATTAAGATTATTGATGTTACAGAAGCGTTACATTCTGACATTAATTCTCGAAGTTGCCTTGTTAGGTCCCCGATAAGCTTTCTTGTTCTCTGGAATTTCAAATTTAGCTCTTTTTACATGTTCCATGATAACAGTGAGAAAACTCGAAATCAAACTGCCAGTTTTTGCCTTTGATTATTGAATATTTGGCAAGCATATCTTCTGTTCAAAGAAATCTTGAATTGGAGTCAATGCTACAATAAATTTTTGTAAGATGCTTTCATGACTCAGCCAATGAGCAAGGAACGAACACGAGATCACTGAGTTCACTGTCTCCATCTTTCGACATTTCTGTAAACTCTGGTGACTCACGGCATTTGCACGTAAATACTCACTGATTTTAACCACTGTATCCATGACACTTTCAGAATCTGTTCCAGAAAACTGAACCCAAATATTTTTAATATGTATCGCATGGTGGAACCAAGCATCAAGGGAAATCTCAGCTGGTTGCTTAATATTCCAGCAAATCTGGATTTAAAAGCTAACATACCTGAAGCCTCATCTGTCAAGACAGAAAATAATTTTCTCATTTTTCCTGAAATTCTCCTTTGACAGATGTAGAAGATTTTAAACTATCTGTTATGAGTTTGATTTTTTAGGTTTGGAGTTGACATTTCCTTGTAAATTTGAAAATCTTTGAGTCAAACCATACTCAAAATGTTAATTGGGCAGTGACCAATCAAAGTATGTGTGGTTTTTCAAATCATCACTCAATTGATCTTTGACATTTTCAAAAATGTTCTGAATTCTATGGTCAATTTTTGCTGGTTTTAGGAGCTTACACTTTTTACAAAATATCTTTTTTAGTTTTCATATTCTAACAATTTTTTAAATAACTGAGCTAATAATTTAAAAAACTCTCCCTCTAAAAATGTTTTCCTTTTTCTGGGCAACAACTCTAGCTATTTCACAGCTGTCCAGAGTGATAAACTGGTTTGTTAAAATTCATTTTTTAATTGGACATTTCATTCTGATTTTAGTTGATTTATTTTGTTGACTGTTTTTGACTGTTGAAAGGAAATTTCCCTTCACATTTCTTAAGTATTTGATAAGCATGTCTGTTACTATTGTTCATTTTATTATCTTTAACCCGATGAGGTTGGTGATGTGTTTATGGTGCAGTTCCAGGAAAGGCCCACTTCCCTGACACCTGCACAGCAACCAACCCGCGAAGGTTATTTAGGGTGGACTGCAAGTAGGATGGTCAGGAGAATGGTCCCGAGATATCCACCTCTGAATCCCAGAAGCCTGTGAATCTCTTAATTTACACAGCAAGACAGGATTAAGGTTGCTATGCAATTAACGTTGCTGAGCAGCTGACCTTTAAAAGGGGAGCTCATCCTGGATTACCAAGGTGGGCCCAGTATAACCATGACTTAAAAGTACAGACACTTGAGTTGGGTGTGGTCAGATGGACCTGTGCCTATGGCAGGAGGGTCAGAGACACAACATTTGCTGGCCTTTAAGGAGGAATGGGCCTTTAGGAGGTGGGCAGCCTCCAGGAGCTGGAAAAGCAGGGCAAGCATCCTCTCCCGCCCACATCTTGTCGTCAGCCCCGGGAGCCGCATTTCAGACTTCCGACCTTCAAATCTCTTAGGATTAAAAATTGCGTTGTTTTAAGCTTTAAAGTTTCTGGTAATCTGTTACGGGAGCAATAGGAAACGAATACAATAGTTCTAGGAAACAAGCCGTCTTCATGGAAAATTAATTTACTATTCAGGTTTTAAGGTTGAAGTTCATGAAAGTGAAACAAAATGGTCCAGTTCTGAGGCGGGCGCCGGGTGTGCGGAGGCGCTGCACAGCTGGGAGCCCGCGTCTGTCTGCCCGGGTTAACCGCCCTCGTTTGGAGAGCGCGAGTTGAATTTCAAGTCCTGTTTCGGCATTGTTTCGGGAGACCCCTGCATTTGGAAACGGTGCCCGGGTTGGCCAGAGGAGGAAGGGTCAGAGACAAACTCTGTCTTTGTTTCTGGGGTGGGATGGGGCTGCGTTGCCCAGGATCCCGGGATGTCCTGCGAACCTGCCAGGGGCTGACTGGGCGCCAAGCCGGAAGTCTGGAGGGGCTGGGAACACTTTCTCCCCGGCTTCGGATTTCCGGCCCTGTTCGCCCAACCACCACTCCCAGCAGCCCCGCCCCAGCGCCCTCTGGCCCCGCCCCACGGCCCCTGGCCCCGCCCATCCCCCCTCCCAAACTCGCCCCTTCCCCATCAGCCCGCCCTCCCCTCTCTCTACCTTCTCCTGGTCCTTTCCTACTTTTACTCCCTCTCCTTTCTTTTGCTCTTGACCCTGGGCTTTGCCATGTGGTGAAATGGCACAAAACGAAACCAGGAGGGGGGATGTCACACATTCGATTTTCTCCTTAACATATTAAGCAATATATGTTTGCCAAAAACATCTGAAAAAAATAAAGCTTGAAAAGAAAATAGATGCCACCTGTAATCGCCTAATTAGACAAAAACGCTTGTTTTTGAAAACTGTGGTGTGTTTCTCTGAGATCTTTGCCATGTGTGTGTGCGGCCGGCGAAGGCTGGGAAGGGTGTTTACAAAATGGAGGCTGTGGGTAGTTTCGTGACCCCACGCAGCTGTGGGGTGCGGTGTTGTAGACACTGTCTCACGCTGGTGAGAATTTCCAAGGCCCTGCCTGGTAACGGCCGCGGTTTTCTATCCCATGGACATGCTGTCATTTCCTTGTTTACATGGTTTCCAGCTTTTATTTCTCCACAGACATTGGAGCCCCAGCAGATCATAAACTGACCTTGAGGAAGGAAGCTGTACCCTGAGAACAGGAGACCTAAGGATAAAAAAAGACACAGGATCGCGGAGAACACCATGCAGCCCACCCCCACACCAGTTCTGCGCTCTCTTGCTCGCTCTCTCTCTCTCTCTCTCTCTCTCTCGATTCAGTGCAAATAATAATAATAAAATAAACATCAGTATTACTTTGCATGTCTCGCTAGTTGCCTGGTGTAATTTTTACAACAGATTGCTCTACTTAGACAGTGAATACTTATTGAATGTCTACTTCGTACCACTTCCCACTGACATGGGACTGTACTACCACCACAACGAACAAAGTAGAAAAATCTCTGCCCTTGGGGGGCTGATACTGTAGAGCAGAGAGACAGGGATATCCAAACAGCAAACAGGTAGCATATCCAGTACCTTACTATGATAAGAACTGCCATTTCCTTGACAGATCTTTTCCTTAAAGGACAAAGGGATGTGCTATGTCCTGCTAAGGGTGGTAGTATTGGAATTCTGGGAAAGGTGTCTGGAAAAAGCCCAACTAAGACAACCATTCTCTTCCAGGTAAATTCACAATGGCATCTTTAATATTGTTATAGCACTTCTCACATTTTTAAAATTAGAAGACCATTGAAAAGTCAGTTGCTAACTGGGTTTGTAGAAGAACCAGGGACTAAGTCTCTTTTTTGTGGTGTTGGTCTTTGACAACCATCACTTTAGAGCTTCTTTCGGTTGCAGGTGAGAAAACTGAACTCAGAAAGACTTCAGGGAAGAAGGAAACATTTTGATTCACAAAATTAAAATATCCAAGGGATGGTGGGGGTCCGGTTACATCTAGGGCTCAGGTATGTCATCAAGAGTTGCCCTCCCTTGTCCTTGCTGTGATTTATCTGCCTGTGTTATTGCTCAGGTGCCTCTTCCCCATGGTTACAACAAACATCCCAGGGCTTGCTCTCATTGGATGGGACTGGGTCACATGTCCACCCCTGAACCAATTGGCGAGGCCACTGCAGCCAGAACAGGCTATGGTTGAAGCTGGTGCCATTAGATCTCTTCTGAAGCTGGTGAAGTGGGCCAGCTCCAAAGACTTACAGCTGGGAAGGGTGCTTGTCCCCCAGGAAACCATGGGAACTCAAACCAGAGAGGTGAAGGATGCTGGGCAGGCAGGAATGATGAGCAGCCTCTCACCCAGTGTGCTCTTCTCTCCTGCTCCTCAGCCTTGCAGCCCTCAGCCTTGGGGAAAAGTCAAATACATTTCTCCAGCTTTCTTTTTGCCTGGTGATTGTTTTCTCCCATTTTACAAATGAACAACCAAATGCATAAAGACCATAAATTATAAACGAGCAGTTCAAATGAGGCAAGTGATGGTAATCAGTGAAATCTAATTAAGCAGTTTGAGATCTAAGTGATACTGTTATTAAAGTGCCACATTAACAGAGCATTTGATCAGCTTCTCATCTGTTCTGTGAGTTGGAAGCAAGCTCCGTGCTGATTGACAGGGAGATCAATTTCTTTCTGTGGGAGAAGATAAAGCGCAGTTCCATTTCAGGGCTGGAATTGTGATGCCGGTTTGGCCTTTTAAACCGCCACTCTGGTCCTGGCTTCTGAACTTCCTTGATAGCTATCGGGCACAATCAGGGGTGGAGAATTTGCGAATACTTCTTCCAGAGAGCATGAACATTTGCTTTTTAACATCTCCCGGGGTTCCCTTCTCCACTCTTCCTCCTTTGTTCCTCCTCTTCCTCCTTCTTCTTTTACTTAAACAACAGTAATTTATTTTCTCAATTCTGGAAACTAGATGTCCAAGATCAAGGTGCCTGTAAGCTCGTTTCTCTTGAGGTCTCTCTGTTTGGCTTGTAGATTTCCTGGGGCTTCTTGAGCTTAGCCTTGTTGCTCACTTTTTCAGAAATTCAAAATCATTTGTCAGGAGAGATGGGCATTTTCTCTGCCCTTCTGGAGCTCTGGGTCTGTCCTGGTGGTGACTGTCTGTCTTTTAGGGCAAACATAGGAGGTGAAAGGAAACAGATGCCAGGAGCCCCTGGGGCACCCAGCTGACAGGGTGGACCGTGATGTGGTGGACACTCCTGTCTCACTGGGGAGGTCTTTCTGGGGACCACTGCTTGGTTTGCTGACTTTTACCTGTTTGGGTTGAAGCAAATTTGGTTATACGGTAATACTTCAGTTCACGAACGCTTCTGTTTGCAAACAATACAGTCCACGAACAAAAGTGTTCTGCAAAATTTTGCTTCTGTTTGCAAATTCCACATCAGGTGACAAACATGATCATGGCCATCTTCCCCACACAAACACAAACACAGCCATCTTCCCCCAAATTGTAAAACAAATCAAGTTCATAAACCCAGGCAGCACCATGTTTAAATTCCAGCTGGGGATGGGTGAGTTACTTCCGAAAGAGCCGGAGAAGAAACAAAAGCAACAGCAATATTCTGTCTGAGAATGTGGACTCCCCCTTTGGAGAAACCTCACTCTCAGGTTCATAGCACCTTGACCTCTCCTTTAATAGGGGAGACTGAGGCATGGAAGGGCTGAGCCCAGTCCCCAAAGCCCAAGTTCACACAGATAGGAAGTGATGGCTTGGATCAGACCCAGGGCTGAATCCAGAGTTGTGCTTGGTCAGTCTTAGGGGTTAGTGCTTTTTTTTTTGTACATCTGTGGTACTTGGGATTGAATCCAGGGTCTTCATTACATCCCTATCACTTTTTAATATTTTTGAACTTTGAGATGGAGTCTCATTAAGTGCCCAGGCTGGGCTCAGACTTGTGACCCTCCTTCCTCAGCTTCTCAGAGTGCTGGGACCATCACAGAGGCATGCACCATCACATCTGGCTTTGGGTTGGGTCTTCTGCACATCTCCTTGAGAAGGCTGAGAACTGAGCCACACCCACTCCTCCAAGGTCAAAGTTTGACTTTGTCTGCAAAGCTGTCTCTGCCCAGGATGCTGTGGCTCCCTTGCTGAGTTCCCTGTGACCCCAGCCACCTCTGACCTGTAAAGCATGGAAAGGGACTTGGCGAGAGCTCCCAAATTATGTGAATTATCAAGTGAAGCCCTTCAGCCCCTTACTTGTGATTTAGGTATGGAGACAGAGGGAACATGCAGAGGAGGGGTACTCTTTGCCTCTTTGGGAAGGAAGGAGACACCCTAAGCAGTAGGAGTCAGAGGAGGCACAGGCAGGAGGGAGGATGGACAGAGAAAGCTGCAATAACCAAGCCAGAGTGCAGTCAGGAGGAAAATGGAGGACTTTCCCAGCCTTCCCAGGAATTCCCGTGCCTTCCCTCCTTGCTGCTGTGGGAGGAAAGGGAACCACTGAGCCCTCTGGTTCAGTGGAGTAGCGAGGCCAAGAAGGAGTTTCCCAGAGCTGCTGAGGCTTAGAGCAGCAGGAATGCACTGTCCCTATCCAGGGCAGAAATATAAAGTCCAGGTGCTGGAGGCTGTGTTCCCTGCAGAGCTTCTGGGGAAGGAACCTTTGTGCGCCTCGGGGTTTGGTGGCCCCAGTGTGCCTTGGCTTGTAGTAGCCTCCTTTTCTTCATGGGGCCTCTTGTCTTCTCCCAGTGTGTCCCCTTGCCCTTAAAAGGACACCACTTAAGACCCACTTAAATTAGACATCTGAAAAGATGTCACATTATAAAGTCCTGGGTGCTGATGAATTTGGGGGATGCCATCCAAGCCACTTCTGTGCCTGATGGGGCTGTTTAGAAATGTTGACTACTATCTCTCTTTTCTTCTGCCTTTTATCCCCTCCATCCATACTGAGTTAAGAGTTACTTGGGATCCTTAGTGTATCTGAAAGTGAACTCCTCCCACTAGGGTCTCAGCCGAGTTTGAATTTCGGCTGCAGGATGACATTTAATGACTGTGGACCAGGCAGGGAGGCCTGGAGGTCCGACCCCATGAAATATTTATATTAAGCAGTGATCTTCCTGGGCAGCTGGCTGAGTGCTGGCAGGAGCCAGGCCAGTCTTCATCCAACACTGTTGATTCAGGGACACGGTTCATCGTCTCCTGCCAAATATAACAACCCTGCGGAAAGTCGTCCCCCAGCAGCGCCTTCTGAGCTGGGGTTCTGTGGGGTCCTTTTCAGGGTTTCTGGGCCTGCATGGCAGCCACTGTTGTCTTGACTTGGAAAAGAATCTAAGTCCGTCAGATAGCGAGGGGCTGCGCTGGGGTCTCCGCTCATCTTCTGAACGTGTTTCTTCTCATCCCTTGTTCTCAGTCATTGCACCTCTAAAATGGGAGTTAATTTTCAGACGCCAAATACTGATTGCATGCTACTGTGTGTTGGCCACTGGGGCTGCATGGTGAGCTAGAGAGAGGTGGTCTCCATCCTCACAGAGCTGTCCTTTCAAGAAGAGAGATCATGAGCAAACAACGGCGCCTGCACACAATAGGTGAGAGGGAATCGAGCCTAGGGAAGTGGGTGGAGAGATGAGTCTGGTGCTCACCGTGCTGTTTGGCCTGAGCAATGGGGAGGGCGACTAGGAGGGAGTGGCAGGGATAGAGGAAGGCAAGTGGACAGCCTATTTGGGAGAAGACCAGTGCAGACAAGGACAGCTCAAGTGTATAGGGAGCACAGTGAGGGACTGGCAGGGGGTGGTAATAAAATCAGTGGAGTTGGGGGCAGGTAACTCGTGGTCTGGTAGGAGAGGAAGGTCCTTGTAGGGCATGGTGAGAGCTCAGATTCCCATGGTGAAAGTGTCGCTCCAGCTGTGGTCTGGAGAGGGGACGGTGATGCATAAATCTGAGTGACATCTGTCTCCTGCCTCCAGTCTTCCAAGACAGCAGCCAGGGAGACCCACTGGGAGTGATGTGGGCCAGGCCAGGGTGGCAGCAGAGGTGGCAGGGGCACAGCAATATGCAGGGAATGTACAAAACACTGTGGTGAGGGTGCTGATTCCTCAGGGGCACAAGAACATTTCTTCTGCAGTGCACACTTTCCCAATGCCGTTCCCCTTGGAAGATGCCCTGTGTCTACTTCCTGCCAACCTCCAGGACACAGGAGACTGGAGCAATAAGGTTCAGTGCCCTGGTGCTTCCTGTGTCCTACCTTCCAGTTGCTGTCTGGGCCCCCTCTCCAAAAGGAGAATGCGGCCAAGAGCAAAGTAGGTGTTTTGGCATTCATTCACTCACTCCATTCATTCATTCATTCATTCATTCACTCACCATTCATACATTCATTCACTCACCATTCATTCATTCATTCATTCGGCGTCTGTTATGCCCCTGTTGTGCCGCAGAAGCACACAGCACAGTCGCCAGGTGCAGGCCCAGCTCAGGCTGCAGACTTCTGCCTCAAGAAAGCGCTTTCTGAAGGGGTCGGACTCCACGCCTTCCTGAGCAGAGCCAGACTCAGCGGCTGGGGCACTTAGGCCTTGGGTCTCAGTGACATATCTATAGTTCTTGTTTATTTGAGTGATACTTATGCCCCTGCCTGCTTCCTAAAGAAGTATGAGGCTTCACAACAAATAGCAAAAGCAGTGACAAAGCCTTTGTGACCAGCAGACAAAGCCACAGACAGAGGCACCACAGTGATGCATCAATCGGACTGGCATCTGTCCCCTCCTTCCATGCTTGCTCTGGTCCTTAGCAGAAGATGGTGGTGTGAGTGACAGAAAGAACTGACCACAAGGACAAGGGTCCCCTCTAACTCAATGCCAAGCCCCTTCTCCCTGCCCGGCACTCTGGCTGTCAAAGGCTACTATGTTCCCCATGGAAAGCCAGAGTCCATGTTTAACAGGATGCCTGATGGGGGGGAGGGCTGGACAGCAGGTTTGCCGAGCCACAGGGAGCCACGCCCTGTGGAGAGAAGCTGGGTGTCCCCGGGAGAAGGAACCTCCAGACCTTGCCAGAGCTCAGTGGATACCGGCTCTGAGTGTGTCCTGGGACATGGAGATGCGCAGACCCCTTGTGAGGACGGAGCCGGCCTGGGAGGCACTGCCAGGTACCGGGGGGTGCTCCAGCAGAGAGCGGAGCTTTGGCCCGCACAGTGTCTGCTTCCGAGTCCTTGGGGTGCACCCCACGATGCTCCCCATCTTCCCTGGCTTGTTTTGGGTGAATCAGAGTGGGAGTTTTGGGGGGCAGGGAGGCCAGCTTTGTAAACTTCCTGCACCGCGCTCCCTGGGGCTGGAGAGAGGCTCAGAATGGACCCCAAATGTGCAGGGCGGGCAAGGCAGGTGGCGACTCCCTTGCAGTGGTTAAATGTGTGCATTTCCAGTATTGCAAACCCATCAGTCAGGGGCTGCCGCTGGGGTTTTTTTTTATTTTTTTATTATTTCTCTCCTTCTAAAGGTCAGCGGCGCACTGCAGCTGATTATGTCCCGAACCATGCAGACAGGCAGATCGCGAGCACTGGCTGAGCTGGATCACTGGGCGCGGAGAGCAGGGCCTACCCGGGACCCGTCCATCACCGGTTCGCAGCTGGCACTTGGAAATGAGAGAGACTCGTTCCATATTCCCAATCAATGTCCGTCTGCCATCTCTGTCGATAACTGCCGGGCGGTCTAATCCTTTCTCTGACAGAAAGGCACCCGGGGGTCAGCCTGAAGATGCTCTGGAGGGAACAGGCGGCGGTTTGATGCAGAGCCGCCTCGCAGGGCTGGAATTAAGTTGGCTCTTTCTCTAATGAAACTGACTCCAAGGGTCTCTGTGAGCCAGAGATTCAACGGCTCTCAGGAGGAGCGGTGATAGGCAGTAATATTAAAGTGGTGTGCGTGTGCGGCCTTGAATCCTAACCACTCACTCGGATGATGCTTGCAAGGTGCTTCAAGCCCTGTGGGAAGCAGGGTTTGCCAGGCATATGAAGGGCACGCAGTAGGGATGGGTTGAAGGCAGCCTGGGCCCGGCCCTACTTTCCCTGTGCTGGTGGGGAGAACAGGCAGGAAAAGGCTCAGGGTCTCACTCGGGTAGCATCTTACCCTACCCATGGTGTGTAGGCTGCAAGTAGGATTCCCTGTCCCCGTAGGAATTTACTGGGCAGGTGAATGGAGCCACCCTCTGGATGAAGATTACACTGGAGCATCACGGAGACACCACCTGCTACCACCCCAGCCTGCAGGGCTCCTGCCCACCAGGGCCAGTTGCCAGCTTCTCATGCAGCTTCACCCCCGAAGCTCCTGTGATCCTCCCTCGGGATGAATTCAACTCCCCTGGCCAGCGTCCTTTGATGGCTGTGGTACCTTTTCCTTGGGGATACTTGGGGCTTGTCCTGTTCCCATTGCCTCCAAGATCCCTCAATTTCAAAGTTGACTGATCCTGGAGGAGGGGAGGACATATGATATCAATTGAACATGAACTGCAGTTTTAAGCTGGCCTTCCCAACTTGTGACCAGCAAGTGATGGGGTGTCACGAAAGGACAGTCCCCGCTGGCCTGGCTGCAAACCCAGAAATCCCACAAACATCATTGGCTCAAACAAAATAGACGGCCTTCTCTTTGTTGTAAAGATGCCCGTAGGTGAGCATTCAGGGCTGACATGGTAGCTCTGCTCCAGGAAGCTGCAGGGTCTGAGTGTGGACAGCTGTTAGTGGAAAGAAGTGACAGGTTCACCCCTATTGGAACCAGGGTAGGAGGATTTCCTCTATGCTGGAGGTGGTGATGGTTCTAAGTAGGGACTCAAAGTACAAGATGTCTGTCTAACTCTAAATTTCAGACAAACAACAGCTCATTTTTTAGGGTAGGTACGTCACAAATATTTTGTGGTCCACACTTATACTAAAATGTTACTCATTGTTTACCTGAAATTCAAATTTTGCTGGGTAGCCTCCGCTTTTATTTGTGTAGTCTGCTGCTCTGGTGACGAAGGAGGCTGCAAAGTCCCAAAGGATGAAGGAAGGGCCCACATGGAGGTGGGGACACTGACCAGGCATGGACACCCTGCTGCCTGGAGAGGGCTTTGTCCTGGAGCGGGGCCTCGGTCCCCCTCTCTCTTCTAAGCATGTCGGATTTCCACCTATTGTTTTGATTACAATGGGCAGTCTGCTAAGAATCCTCCTAATTCCTCCACAGTCAGAAAACTTGGAGGCAGCACATTTATCAAGCTGTGTTGATAAATAGCATATATAAGAGTGTTTACTGGGGGTTTATGTGCTATTCCCTCCCACCAGTGATTCGCAGAGATTTCAGACTGTGCTGATGAATTACATTTTTGAGGACATTTTATAAAGTTCATCTTAAGGAAAAATATCAGGACAATGAAAAAATAAAGAAAACAAAAAAGCTCTAAGAGAAGCAGTAGAAGGCAGGTCTGTGTGTGGAATGAACTTTAGGAGGACAAAAAGCAATTTGGCTTCAGGATGGAGACCAATATCAGATGCGCAGAGATCTCAGAGCAGTGTGTGGAGTTTGGTTCACACAAAAGATAAATCAGGGCATCACTGCACACTTTAAAACAGTGATTCTGCAGGCTGAAAGTCTCCGTGGGTTTTCACTGTATCTTGAATTCTCTTAACGAAGGTGGTGAGTGGGTCCCAAGCCCAAGGCAGTAATGCTCAGCCTTGGTTAATCAGGGGAATCCCTGGAAGATTTTCACACCTCCAGATGCCCAGGACACATCCTAAGCCATGACATCAGGATCCCAGGAGTCGGCCCAGGTGTCAGGATGCTGTGAGCTGCCCAGTGATGCCCATGTGCAATCAGGTGGGAAGGATTCTCTTCCATTTTCTGGATGGAGAACAGAGCCTCATTTTAGTGGTTGTTCTGGGTCATACCTAGATGTCCCCCAAAGCCTCATGTGCTCATGGGGGCACTTTGAGGAGGTGACTGGGTCTTGGGTGTGTGGTGCTGGATCAGTCCCCTGATGGGTTTATGGCTGGGTGTGATGTTAGGAGGTGAAGTCTGGTGGGAAGAGCTGGGTCACTGTGGGCCTGGCCTGGAGGGTGTGGGTCCCTCCTCCCCTGATGACTCTCTGCTTCCCGCCTGCCACATCATGAACTGTTTCTTCTCTGCCTTGAAACCAGCCAACTGTGGACTGAAACTTCTACAAAATTGTGAGCTTTCCACCTTTAACTTTGGGTGTCAGGTATTTTGTCCTAGCAATGAGAAAGTAACCAAGACAGTGGTACTGATAGAAGTGAGATGACAGTCTGACCCCGGACTCACTCCATATCCACAATCTTTGTTGTGATACAAAGTTTCAGATGTACCATGTGGCAAGTACTGTATCAAACAAGTCACACTGAATATTAGATTAAAGACTCACTGTAGCTCTATGGTGTAAGCTCCTAGCCAGTGAGGAATCTGAGGACTGGTGAGGTTGAGGGAGTGGACCACAGAGCTGGTAAGTGGAGTCCAGATGGAATCTGGCCAGCCGGTCCTCTCCAACAGCACTTCCTGGACTTCAGTGTACACAGGAGGGGAGCACTAGTCGCCAGGGGGATCTTTCAAAACACAGCTGATTCAGTGGGGCTGGATGGAACCAAGACTGCGTTTCTAAAAATCTCATAAGGGAAATTGGTTGGGCTGGTCTGGAGACCGTGTTTTGAGTTGTAGGGGTGAAAAGTATTACTACTACTAGTACTACTACTACTACTTGCTGCTTTTTGCTTATTTATTTCACTTTTAAAATAATTTCAGAAATGGATGCACATTGAGGCCATACTCTGAAGTGAAATAAATAGGACGCACATGTGTAAATACCAAATAGTTTCTCTAGTGTGAGAAACTGAAAGTGTAAATAAGGACTAAAAGGTGTAATAGATAATGTGAAATAGGAAGAAACAGG
>NW_004624741.1:24104148-24355613 GCF_000247695.1 Heterocephalus glaber | reverse complement strand
GGGTGGATTCAACAAGGTCCCTATGATGTCATAAGGTACAAATTTCCAATGATGCATGTCATTATATTGTATACCTAAAATGTACCAATAAAATAAAATTTTAAAAAATAAAATAAAATAATTTCAGAAAACAACTGAATACTGAGGATAAGGATGAAGTTTATGGGATGTCCTCGGGTGGATTCAACAAGGTCCCTATGATGTCATAAGATAAAATTAACTCATAGCAATGATATTGTGGTAACTTCACTTTATTTGGGTACAGTTCCTTTAGACTGCTGCTGCACAGTCTTCTTTATAGCCTGGTTGACTCATGAGATGGTCTCAGTTTAAAAATGTTGATTTTAGAGTAAATTCCCTTATTAATGCAAATGAGCCCCTACTTTGCCTAACTGGGATTCCATAAGAATACCCAAATATGGCAATGAAGTGTGTGTCTTAGCTTGGGTGTCTCCAAAGAAGACCTGAGACAAACTTTGGATAGAAGTAGTTTCTTTGGGAGGTAATCAGAAAGCACAGCAAGGGAGTAGGCCAATGAGGCTGGGGCAGCTGGGGTGTAGTCCTCCTGGGGGTCCTCTGAGAGACTTCTGGACCACTCTCTGGAGCAGTCATACTGAAGGCCAAGGGAACTGTGGTGTTTAGGCATTGCACACCCCCCCCCCCCGCATACAGGCAGAGAGATACAGGAGACTGAGGCAGGGTGCTGGGTTGTACACAAGCTGCCTGTGTCCACTGGATGAAGCTGCTCCTGTGCAGTTGACTGAGGAAAAAGGTCATGGCAGCATCTCTGATGGGTTGGTTGAAAAAGAGAGGACTCACACCCAGCCTCTGTGATTAGGTGCATTTCTAGGGAGAAGCTGGACCTACTTCCAGGAATTGAGGAGCAGCCAAGTAATGCTTGGGCAGCTTCAGAAGAGAGATTATTTGGCATCTTTCTCAGAAGATGCCATGGAGGCTAGGCGGAGAGGCTGAGTGTGAGTGAGTTTGGGGACACAAAATGATTCACTGTCAGTGTTCACCGAGCCACAATTTTGGAACAAGGCATGATAGATAAGATCAGACCTTCAGGAGCTTGCAACCAGTTCGGTGAGGCACTAATGCGACACTGTCTCGGTCACTGTTCTTGTTGCCGAGACACAATATCTGACACCTGCAACTTAGAGAAGGAGAGGTTCATTATGGCTCACAGTTTCAGAGTTCAGTCCATGGTCAGCTGGCTCAAAATGCAGAAACAGTGTGATGGAAGGGCCTGCTGTGGAAGAAAGCTGCTCATTTCATGGTGGCCAGAAAGCAGAGAAAGAAGCGGGGAGACTGGGAGGAAGATATACCCATCTAGGGTACACCCTCAGTGACCTGCCTCTTCTGACTAGACCCACCTCCTAACAGCACATTCAGCTGTTTATTTATATTGCATATTAGTTATATAGAAAATAGGTTTCATTGTGGCACTTAGACTTGTGTCTAGCCTACTTTGATTGTATTCATCTCCCCTTCAACTCTCCCCTGAACCTCCATGATCCAATCACCTTCCAAAAGTTCCACCTTTGAGAACGTGAGTGTTTTGGGGAGGATTCTGGATCTAAACCATAATGGATACATACCAAAGAATATGAATTTTCATCAGCTACAACTTTTACAAGACCATTTAATGGCAGGGCTGGGGGCAGGGTAAGCGAGGCATCTGGAGACATACAATGCAAGGAGGTGCTCACTCTTACGGTCATACAAGTGCCCCATTAAATTACCCTGGCACCATTCCATTTCTACAAAATGCTTGCTGGGACCTTGATTAGGATTTTATTGAATATACAAATCAATTTCAGGGGAATCAAAAGCTTAACATTATGTAGTCTTTCAGTCCATGAAATCTACATTTCTATTTACTGTGTTTAGGTCTTTAACTTCTACTGTATTATTTTGTAATTTTAAGTTTATAAGTCCTGCACAAGTTTTGTTCAATTTGCCAAAAATATTTTATATTTTATGCTATTATAATTGCTTATTGCTAGTATATGGAAATACCATGAATTTTTATTTACTGATCTTAAATCTTTCAAACTATCCAAGTTCAAAGCATTTTTGGGAAGATTAGCTAGGATTTCCTATTTTTGCAATGGTATCACCTGAGCAAAAAAGGAGATTTAATTCTTCCTTTCTTATTTGTGTGACTTTATTTCTTTTTCTTGCTTTATTGCACTGGGTAGAACCGTCAGTACAAATTTGAATATGCTACCAAGAGAAATCACACGTTCTTGGTTTGTTCCTGATCTTGGAGGATAGGTTTTAGTCTTTTATCATTAGGAATTTTGTTAGCAATAGATTTTTCACAGATACATTTATTAGGATAAAGAAACTTCCTTTTATTCTTAATTTGATGACAATTATTATTTTTCTTTTAATATTTATACTGTATAAAAATGACACTCATTCTCACTGGGGTGAGATGAAATCTCAACATAGTTTTGATATGCATTTCCCTAATGGCTGGAGGTGCTGAACATTTTTCACATGATTAACAGCCACTTGTATTTCTTCTTATGAGAAGTGTCTGTTCAGTTTATTTGCCCATTTTGATGAGGTTATTTATTCTTTTAGAGTTAAGTTTTTCGAGTTCTTTATTTATTTTGTACATTAATCCTCTGTTTGAAGAGTAGCTGGCAAAGATTTTCTCCTATTGGTTGTCTCGCTACTCTGTTAATCATTTCCCTTGCTGTGCAGGAGCTTTTTACTTTGATGCAATCCCACTTGTTGATTGCTGCGATTATTTCCTGAGCTTTTGGAGTCCTATTCAAAAGTCTTTGCCTGTGGCTGTGACTGCATGTGTTCCTGCTGTTTTCTTGCAGCAGTTTCAAGGTTTCAGGTCTTATGTTTAGGTCTTTGATTCATTTGGATTGTTTGCTTTTTAAAATTTTTTATTAGTACATGTTTGTGGTACATCATGAGTACATTCATTGTGAATAGCTGGTACATGTACATGACACATCTTTTTTTGCATGCCCTTTCCTCCATCTCTTTAGCTAATTTGAGAGCTCTCTGATTTTTTGATATGTGAATTCTTGGTTATAAATTCCCTTTTAGAACTGACTTTACTGTATTCCAGGTTCTAGTATGTTGTGTTTCTATTTTTATTTGATCTTGGAAATTTTTATATTTCTTTAATGACTCAGGGATCATTCAAAGGTGAATTGTTGAATCTCCATGTATTTGTATAGTTTCTGTAATTTCCCTTGCTATTGATTCATAGTTTCATTTCATTATAATGTGATAAGATGCAAGACATTATTTCAAATTTTGTTTGTATTTGCTAAGAATTGCATTATGGCCTAAAATATGATCTATTTTGGAAAAAGATTATGAGCTGCTGAACAAAATGTGTACTCTGCAGTTGTTGGGTGGAATATTGTGTAGATGTTAAGTCCATTTCATCTATGGTGTAGTTTAATCTTGATGTATCTTTCTTGATTTTTTTCAGGACAATAAATGTGGCCTAGTTACTTTTCTTATTGCTGAGACAAAATACCTGACATCTAAAGTTAAAGAAGAAAACATGTATTTTGGCTCATGGTTTATAGAGGTTTAAGTTCATAGTTGGCTGGCTATAAGGCAAGATGGCACGGCAGAAGGGCATCACAGAGAAGAAACAGTTCATGGCAGGCAGAAGGCAGCAAAGCAGTGAAGCAGCAAGCCACAGACAGGAAGCAATGGCAGCAGCCCTCTTTCTGTCCACCCAGGCTTCATGCCATTAGGATGGGTAGTACTCACATCCAGGGAGCCTTCCCGTTATCCACACCAGAACTATGCCAAATGAATCAGTGGACTAATTTAGTAATCACACACTCTTAATCCCAGCATCATACATTTAATCCCAGCATCACATACTCTAGATCCAGCCACCTCTGAAAATCCCCACCTATGACTGCATGAGGCATTGAGGGAGGGCATCTAGACACAAGCCATAACACTATCTATTATGAAAGTGGCCTGAGGAAATCACCCACTATCATTGTCTTGGGGTCCATCTGTCCCTTTATGTCCAGGAGTATTTGTTTCATGAAATTGGGCTCCCTGACATTAAATGCACATATGCTTACAATTGTTAATTTTTCTCAATGGATTATTCCCTTTACTAATGTATAGTGAACTTCTTTGTCTATTCTGACTAATTTGGGCCTGAAATCTGCTTTGTCAGATGGAAGTATAGCTATACTTGCTTGTTTTCAGATTCCATTTACATGGAATATTCTTTTCCATACTTTCACTTTCAGCTTATGTATGTCTTTGCCAGTGAGTTGTGTTTCTTGCAGGGAGCAAAGACTTGGGAGGTCTTGCTTTTTATTTTTAATCCAATCTACCATCTGGGCATGTCTTTTAATTGGAGAATTAAGACCATTTATGTTCAAGGCTATTATTGAAATATATGAAACACTATGAAATTGCATATCATCCTTGCACAGGGACTGTACTAATCTGTGTATTTTTCCAATTTTAGTATATGTGCTGCCAAAGTGAGCATGATTGTTTTCATCCAGACATGATTATTGAATTTTATTTTATTATTTTTTTGGTACTGGAGATTGAACTCAGGACCTTGTGCTTGCAAGGCAGGCAGCGGAACCACTGAGCTAAATCCCAGGCCCCAATTATTGACTTTTTTGCATCTGTTAAAATGATAATGTATTTTTAATTTTATAGATTTTTAATATGTGGAATTACACTGATAGATTTTTGCACATTTAACAAACTTCACATCCCTTGGATAAACTCTACTTAGCAGTAATTTATTAAACTTTTATATCTTGTTAGATTCCCTTGCCAAAATTTTTCTTAGGGCTTTTGCATGAGTGCAAAAGGGGGATTGATCTCTCTTTTGTAATAGTCTTTGGTTTTGGGGCCAGATGTAATTCTGGCCTCATGAAGGATTTTTTTGGAGTACCATATCCTCTATTTTTTGGTAAGGTTTTGGTAAATTATATTTATTTTTCCTTTAAATGTGTGGAACAATGAATGAGTGAAGGGATCTTGACTTTTCTTTGTATCTAAATTTTCAGCTATAAATTCTATTTTTTATTGGATATAGGACTACTAAAATTACTTATTTATTGTAGTTTCTGCTTTATCTAGGTTCTAAAATTTATTGGCATGGTCTTTTATTCCATACCTTTATTATCATTTTAATATTTATAGAATCTCCTGCTTTTCCTTCTCATTTCAGACATTTGTAGTTTGTGTTATCTTTTTCCAGATCAGTCTACTTGAAGGTCTATCAGTTTTTGTTGATCTTCCCAAAATTGACCTTCTGGTTTCATTTAATTTTTGTTGTTGATTTTTCTGTTCTCTATTTCATTGATTTCCACTGTACTGGTATTATTTTACTTCCTCTGCTTACTGTGGGTTTGATTTACTCTCCCTCAATCTAATTTCTTAAAGTGGAAGCTGAAGTCATTGACTTAAGATCTTTCTTCATTTCTAATACGTGTATTGAACACTGTGAATTTCCCTCTCTGCATTGTTTTGGTTGCATGCCACAAATTTTGGTAAAGCACCGCTTCATTTTTATTCAGTTCAGGATAGTTACTAATATCTATTTTGATTTCTCCTTTGATCTCTGGGTTATTTAGAAGTGTTTCATTAAGTTTGCAAGTAATTTGTGATTTTCCAGATATAGTATCAACTTCTAATTTAGTTACTCCAGTCATACTGGCATGACTAAAATTCTTTAAAATTTGTTGAGATGTGTTTGGCCCAGAGTCATGACTATCTTGGTAAATATTCTGAGAACTTTTAAAAATAACATGTAATTTGACATTGCTGGAGTATTACATAAATATCAAATAGGCTAAGTTAGTTGATAGTATTATTCAAGTCTTCTATTTCATTTTTTGATTTTCTTCTATTTGTTCTTTATTCTGTTTCTTCTGGTGAGTGAAAAGCATTGTTCTGGTCAACTTCCCCGGACAAGAGTTTGTAAATATCCCTTAGACACAGAGGCTGAGAGAATGTGGGGCTTGCCTATGTGAAAACTTCTTCCAAGGATAGCAGCTCTGTCTAATGCCTGGAAGTAGTTGCTTCATGTAAGTGTCTAGTTTTTACTTTTTTCAGTATTTATGGTGGAAGGCTAAGTCTAATATTTTTTCACCATGATGGCTGGACTTGGGAGTTTGGTTTCTATTTGATGACTCCCTGCTGTGTGTTTACAGCAGAGAGTGTGAGTTGAAGGCTAAACTTGCTGTGCCATTTTTTCCTAGAAGTTCACACAGTTTTCAAGAGGCATTTCATAAAAGCTTCTCAGAGATGTTGGTTGAATAACACTCTGCTGTAGTAAAGGGACTTCTGTTTGATGACTTTCTTGATGCCCCAGGCTAAGTCCTTTCCCATATTTCCATAGTCCTCCATTACTAGTGTCATTCTGGATCCCAGGGGAGTCTCAGACCACCTTCACAGTGTCTCCAAGCTCACGTTTTACCCACCCTGCATCTGGCAAAGGGAGGCAAGGAGCCAGGGAACTAAAGAACAGTTTTCTCTTAGAATTAATATCTTGATAGCTCACTGAGAGTGGCTGAGACTGGATGGGCCCAGGAGAATGGCAGTGAAGTTGAGAACAGGGCAGGCCTTCTGCAGCAGAGACTTGAAGTGTTTTCTCTGGGCCAGAATCAGAGCAAGTGACTATGTCCAAAGACCACAAGATGTTATTCTATATGTCCTAGTGAGGACTTCTGGGTTTTTAGAGGATGCATGAAAACCAGCTTGGTCAAGATAAGTGATTTGTCAAACTATTATTAATAATGCATACTAGTTTACTGAGTGGCCGCTGTTGGCAGTTTGCCTGCATGAGGTAGACATTCTCATCATCTGTTTCTACAGATGAAAAAATTGAGGATCAGAGAAACAAATTAACCTGTCCATGGTCACAAAGCTGGTATGTGGCAGGACAGCAGATACCTTCTGAGTTCAGTGTTTAAGCTTGAAAAGGTCTTTAGGTATGAACATGTAGTTGTGGGAGAGAAAAAGCAAGGAAATTAACATTTAACTAACACTTCTGATAGGATGAGTGACAATGTATTTCATCAATCCTTTGATGCACTATTCTTTTTCTTTGCAATTCACCTGAAATTTGGATTCATCTTACATTGATGATGTGTCATCATTTGGTTGATGGAAACTTTCTCTCTCCTACTGAGACTTAACATAACAGTGTGTCTTACAATCTCAGGCATGTTCAACAAACCTTTCCACAAAGCGCCAGAGATGAACTGTTTCAGATTCTGTGATCCAAATAGTCTCTGACTCAATTGCTTCACTCTTCCTTCCTTTGTAGAGTGAAAGCAGCTCCAGATGTGGAGTGAACAAGCAGGACTGCCTGTGTTCTAATACAATGCTATTGGCAAAAACAAAAGCAGCATAGGTTTGGCCCAGGAGCTGCAGTTGACTGGGTCTTGAGCTTGGATGTGCTGAAACACAGTGGTAGCAATTATCCCAGCTGCATTAACAACTGCTGCTGTACCAGAGTAGGGCGGTACCAGATGTCAAATGCTCAGCTGTTCTCTACAATCTCACTTGAACATCACTGCAACCCAATACTGTGATGCTTCCAAGTGAGAAACCAGGTTCAGAGAGGTTAAGGTACTTACCTGATGTCCCTCAGCAGTCGGTGTCAGAGTGGGAACCAGATGTAGGCTGTCATCTGTTGGTCCATGTGGCTATCTCTGGGCCTGGATGAACCAGTGTGCTTTCTCCTGAACTCTTCTCACTCAGCACCTGATGCTGCCAAATTAGTTAGGTATCAGGTGACAGTGACAGAGAAAGCAGACTACTTACTCCCTTCCAAAGATCAGCCACCTCGCCTCCTTTTCAGGGTGAGAATTGTGGATGAATAGGAGTCCATCAAACTGGGGTTGATCAAATAATTTCTAGAACAACCTCACAATGCTGCAGTACTTTACAGATGTTAAAAGAACTGAGCTAAATTTGTATCTACATGCATTGACATAAAAAGCCATTCAATATATTTTGCTGAGTTCTAGTAGGTTACAAAACAGTATGTACAACATGAATCCTATTTATGTTACAAACATACCCCCCAAAAAAACTCCTCACGTACTGCACAGGAATAGGATGGAACTTTTATTTTCTAAAATCAGTGTTGTTTAAAAAAAATGACTAGTGGCAAAACGTTGACAAGTGCTAAAGCTGGGTGATGGGTAAAATGGGGATGCATCACTGTTCTTCCTACTTTTTAATTCATTTCAAATTTCCTGTTAATGAAATTTTTTAATTAAAGAATTGCAGATGAAGGAGGAGAAGAAAGACAAAGCAGCTGACTGCCTGTGTGCAGAGTGAGATGAAAATCAGCACCAGGGTGAGTGTGAGCTCTGGGCTTCGCTGGTTTCCCACACATTTGGGTTGTTTCCAGTCTCCTGCACCCGGCAGGTGCTATGTGTGGCTGCAGATACTGCAGATCAAGACTTCCAAGCCCTGATCTTCTGAGGGCTCAGGTCGATTGGAAAACAGACCCAGAATCCCAGATAGAGAAACAATATTTCGCTTTGGCAACAGCAGATTTGCACACAGACTTGAAGAGTGTAGGAGGGGCTGTACAGAAGTCCCTGTCCCTGAGGGAGCCAGCTGCCATGTGAGTGATTTGGGCTCCTCAGCATCAGGTGAAGAGCCACCAGCTCTGGGTCAGGTCTCCCTTTTGCCACTTAATAGTGACCCTAAGCGTGCTGCTTGATGCTCTGTGCCTCAGTTTCCTCATTGGTGAAAGGGCATGCAGCATTATCTAACTCCTGGTGTTTACTGAGAACTGACCAGGAGAGAGTACCTGCGATACCTCCTACTGTCTCTGAGGTGCAGCCATGAGCTTTTGGTGTATTTGAATTCCAGTCTGATTTTGCATGTTTGTTTCTGGATGATGGACATGCAGCATCCAGTTTTCCAGTTTGGGGCCCCACTATTGTGACACTGCAGCATAAAATGGGAGGAAGGAGCAACTGATGAAGAAGAGAACTGGACCACCATGAATGCTGTTACAAATCTTTGCCAATCTGCACCCAGAGCCAGGTTTAAACCACAGGCCAGGTCGTGAGAGTGGTGTTGAATGCTGGTCGCTATCCAGCGGCGTGCTCTCAGGTGAGCTCCTCAATTTCCCAGACCGTGAAACGAGGAACACGAAGCTCTCACCTCACCACGAGCTGTTGACCTATGTGGAGTGACCCTGGCAGACAGTGAGCTACCCTATTGCTCTCAGGATAGTCATTACAGTATTATTATTTGTGGTTATTCCTGTTGGTGATTTAATGAGGTGCTGCATAAAACTGCAGTGACTGGCACAGAACAAGTTCTTCAGCGATTGTCATCATTGCTACGACTATTATTACTAACAGTGGTATGACTGAGGCCAGGCATTTCTGTGAGACCTAAGGAGCTGACCCTTGGACCTGCCTAGATAGCTTCAGCCCACAGCTGATGCCAGTGTGGAAACCCTAAAGGTCCCATTGGTGTGGATAGCTTGAGCTCACCCTCGCCCTGTTCCCGGAGGTCCCACCAAGGCTGCTCAGAGCCCCTCACCCTCCACTGGCCCCCATGCTGGTCTCTGGGATCCCACAGTCCCCTCCTTCCTCATTCCCAGGTGACAGCCTCGCCTCCCTGCTGTCTCCTTCTAAGCATCATCCCTGGGCTGAGATATGGCCAGAGGGCAAACAAGCAGGTGCTCAACAGGGTCAGGGAGTCATCTGGATTGGGAGGGCAAGGAAGTCAAGAAAATCTTCACCTCTAGAAGGAGGCCTGGGAACCAGACTGAGTGTGAGTGAGCTGCTTTGAGGCGCAGAAGAGACTTGAGAGAGAGAGAGAGAGAGCGCTCCTCTCTGCGATGTCCCTGTCAGATCAGACTCTGAGATGCCCCCAGCCCTGACTGCCCACGTGTACTCCTTTGCTCCTGACCCTCCATGTGGTGACCTGAGCTCACTGTGGCAGTGGCAGGCTTTGTCTGCTGCCCGCTCTCCATGCACAGGCTGTGTGCTTCCTGAGGCTGGAGCTGCAGACGCATGAGCCCCTTGTGCTATGGGGTAGGGGGTCTGGGGTCTGGTTGGAACCCTGGCTTAGGTTCTCCTCCATTTCTTCTCCTTGGCAAGTTCTTCTCTCAGCCTTGTAGGGCTGTGGCCAGAATGAAGGAATCTGGTACGTGTAAAGCGCTTAGGTTAGCACCTGGCATGTAGTAGGTGCTTGGTAAATGCTGGCTGTTGCTACTATTGCGGTTGCTGCCACTGTCCCCCTTCATGTCCTCTGGATGCACTGGGTGACCTTGATGCTTGACTCTGTGCCCTCTTGGCTCATCCTCAGATGGTCTCTGTGTGGGGTCTGAGGGCACTGGAGCTGGGTCCCCAGAATGTGCCCACTGTGTCTTGTCTGTTACCCCACCCCCTTCAGACGCCCCAGGGGCATTTATGTATTTCCCTTGCCATCCCCCTTCCTCCCTGGTCTTCCTCTCCCCGTTGCTGTTTCTTTCTCCCCATTCCCATCCTTGGCAGCATCTCTGACTCACTTGGGGCTTGGTTTCTAGTGGAGAAAAGCATGTCTAACTACTCAGAGGCAGCCAGGGAGCCTGGGCTGGTGCTGGGGCTCCTCCCAGCCCCTGTGTCTCTGGAATGGGGACAGGTGTCTGTCCTCTCATGGCTTCTGTCCCATTTTCCATGGGACTTACACCATGTTCTGGGTCCCAGGCCCATCTTTCATGGACCTAGGAACATTTCTTTCACGGACACTAATGGTTTTACCCAAGTTCCCATCCTTGACAAACAACACTTGGTTATGCACTGGGCTGGCCATGTGTGACTCATGCAGGGTCCAAAAGGCTGCCCCAGGACGGAGACCTCAGGCACTGATTTCAGAGCAGCCAAATGTCAGGAGACCGGGTGGCCTCAGATGGTGGACTGTGGACTTTAATTCTCTTTTGTCCCCAACAGTTAGAGACCTTCAAAAGCATTCAGCAAGAGCATAACTGGAAGATTGTACATATATAAACAGGCCTTGAAAGCAAGCCCAGCATGGATCACAATCACCCTGTGTGAGGCATGCATGGAGATGGAATGTGGCCATTGGGGTTAAGCCAGGGCCGCTGTGGGGGGAGCCTGACCTTCACCTTGGTGTTGATGTCCAGTTGGAAATCATTAGATTGGCCGCTGCCTGGGACAGCTCGTGAGGAAGCCAAGATACAAGCTTTTTAGCCTGGTGGTGCTGGGTTTGGGTGTGATCTAGCCACTTACCAAGCAGAGTGACTTTAAGCAAGCCTCTTCGCAACAGGAATAGCAAGAGCAGACACTGTTGTCTTGTTCCTGCCCATAGAGGGACAGCACTCATTCTTCTATCATGAAGTGGGGTTTTAGCTGTGAATTTCTTATGGGTGCCCTTTATCAGGTTGGGGGAGTTCTCTTCTGTTTCCAGGTTGTCGAGTAGTTTTATCATGAAAGGCTGCCAATTTTATCAGATGTCTTCTGTATCTATTGAGAACATCATGTGTTTTTTGCCCTCAATTGTGTTATCATGGTATATTACATTGCTTTTCTTATGTGACCATTGAAGTATCTACTCAGTTAGCTTACTGGTAAGCTAATAACTGAACAAAGATTTACTTACATGCTTGGAACTAGTGTCTCTCAGTTTTTGCCATGGAACTCTGCATGTGTTTTGGGTATGCTTTCAACCCTTGGCCAGGAAGTTAGAGACTCTTCACTTCCTCTTTGTGGACACTCTGAAGATCAGATGGAAGTGAGAATTGAGGGCTTTGTCATGTCTCTTCTGTGTATGCACGCAACTCTACACATACACAGGGCCACCTAGAGTCTCATAACTATGCCAACACTTTGCAAAGCCTCTATGGACCACTCATTTCTCAGATTTTTTTTCTTTTAGGCTTTTGGTTGGCATGTGGTTTGTACCAACTGTAATTCACTGCTTCATGCAGGCAGGAAGCTAATCAATTACTTCACCCAGACTTTTCACACCAGGCAAGGTTGAGTAAAGTCAAAGACAGCCTCACCAGTAGAGTCATCCACGCGTCCATCAAAGTCCAGTAGTGACAGTTCTTTCGGAATGAGGCTTCAAAAGAGCTCCAACATTGTTCTGCTCCCTCCAGGGGAGGCAGGGATTCTGGGTTTCACCCTGATCATGGGCTTTGGGCTTTCAAGGCTAACTCAGAGCTGATGAGCATGAAATATGGTGAGCTAAAACGCCATGGAACTCACTATTCTTAAGGAGATTCAGCCATTTTTATTGAATGCATGTTCTTTATATTTCTGCAAGCCTTTGCTGAATTTCTAGAATTCTGAAAAACTTGATTCTAGCATTTTTGTTATTTTTTCCATTTCTTTACTGAAACAGAGACTCTTCCATTCTCGCTGATATTCCTCTGTTTCCTTTTATTCATGACAAATGAATCTGAATATCCCCTTCTGATGATGATGATATGAAGACTTCCCTTTAAATAAATTTATGTGCTAAAAAAAAGTGAGTTCAGAAAGCCAGTCTAAAAAGTCTACATACTATGTGATTCCAACCCTACAGCATTCTGGAAAAGACAAAACTAGAGAGGTGGTAAAAATATCAGGGGAACTGAAGGGTAAGAATAAACAGAAGGAGCACTGAGCATTTTTTAAGATAATGAACTTACTCTGTTGGATATGAATGGGGGATTTACATACATCTCAAAATGAAAGGAAGTATACTACACAGAGTGAGCCCTAATATATAAACTATGCATATAAACTATAATAAAATCTAATGATATATAATTATATATAGCTTATATAACTATATAAACTATATATATTATAGTTCACATTAAATTATAGAGTTTATATGTAATATATAGTTTATAATATGTATAGCTTGTATAAAATACATATTTATATATTATGTGTAATGCATATAGTTTATATAACTATAAACTAACTTTGTTAATAATAATGGACCAGTAGTGTTTCATCAGTTGGAGTTCATGGACCACCTAAATGCAAGATGTTAATAACTGGAAAATATGTACAGGGAGGAGAAGTATATGAAAACTCTACTTTCTGTTCAGTTTTCCTGTAAATCTAAAACTGCTTTTAAAAAATAAGACCTATCAACATTTATTTTAAAAGTGTGTTTATTTTGGAAAATATATTCAGCATAGAATGGTAGGTGGTAGAAGAATGTGGTAAAAACTCATGTGAGAGGTATGTAGGTGATTGGGAAATGGGGTAAGAAATACGGGGTCGCTAAAGCCAGATAATGAAGAAAAGAGATAAACTTGAACAAAAAACAAAAATATTTTATTAACAACTTGAGAGCCATCAGCACTGTATATGCTGTACTGGGCACCGCTGGTTGTTAGTTTTTTCTGCTGACAAGGTTAAGAACAACATGGGAAGAAGCAGGAGACAAAGGCAGTGAGAGACATCCAGTACAGAGAGCTCCCAGGAAGGAAGGGCAGACAGGATGGACATGGACAGTCCCAAGCAAGAAACTTGGGCTGTCAAAGCCTTAAATCAGAAGGTGAGCAGTCTTAGCTTCCTAAGAGCAGTTACAACCACCCGACACTGCCTGTGTGCTCCCAGCTGGTGCTATGGACAGAAGTAGGATGTGGTTGGGTGGAGGCCTTAGTGACTCTGAACACAAGGGGTTCTTTTTTTCTTTCTATGATGTTTAGTTTTGTGCCAAGTTCATTTTGGAACACTGGGGTGGGCTAGGAGTTCATCTCCTAGGGTGGACAGCTGACCCTTTCACTTGGAGCTAAACAGAACCCAGGAGCCAGGGAGGTGACGTGGTCATAGCACAGCAAAACTGAGTCCACGCTCTGCATTTGCCCAGTGCCACAGACCTAGTGGCAGAACACTGTCCTTCCCAGAATCACCCTTTTCTCTTTTGCACAGTGGCTGGGATCCTTGATCAAGCCTGTTAGTGGCAGACAGCAGGTGCTAGAGGGATACAGTGAGAGGCCTCCCAAACTTTCCTTCCCTTGGGCATGGGCAGTATATTAGTCAGCTTTTCTGTTGCTGGAAACAATACTCACACCCACAGCTTGAAGGAGGAGAGGTTTCATTGAACTCACAGTTTCTGAGGATTCAGTCCATGGTTGGCTGGCTCCAAGGCAGAAATATGGTAGAAGTGCGTGGCAGAGCAAAGCTGCTTAGTTCATGATGGCTGGGAAGCAGAACAGAGGAACAGTGCTATCCAGGAAATGGGCCAGGGGCCATATACAGAAATGAAAATCACGCCTCCTCGACTACCCAGACACACTCAGAAGTGTACACCATCATCACCATCAGCCCAAAGCCAATCAAATTGACACTGCCCTAACCACCACAGGAAGGGTCCATGGTTGTCTTGTTTGGTTTTCTACCTTTGCTTCCCAGCAGAGTAGTTGGCACTTAGTCAGAGCTTCAGCAAGTCTTCAAGGAAGGAAGGACAGACAGGGAAGGAGGACGGTTTGCATGGCTCCTACTTCTGCTTGATCTCAGCCTACTACACAGAACCTGGCACCCAGGAAGCTACCACCCTACCACCCCTTCCTAAGCACACCTGTCTCTCTTAATAAACAACAGGTACCAGGTGCAGGGAGCAGCCTCCTCTTCCCAAGGGACTTATCTTTGGCAAACTCTTGGGGGTGGGAGGGGCTGACGCCCAGGGTGCAGAGCCATTCGGAGGTATGAGTGATAGGGGCCTTAAGGGCATTCTTTTCTTTTGTCTCTCAGCCTGGGAACCTGACTTTAATGATTCTGCTCAGAATCATTCCTCCTACTTTATTTCTGATTGCAGACACCTGGTGAGGCCCAGTCCCTGGGGAGTCTGGCTTGCAGGAGGTGGGCTGGCCAGGCTTTCGTGATGAACTCACAGGTCTCTGATGTATTATTCAGTCTGGGTACCAATGAATGCCAGACACTCATCCATCCTCTCGGTCCCCCTGCCTAGGTCTCTGCTGTATCGAAAGGAAATGCTAAGATCTAAAGGGGAATTGTCTGCCTTTGTCTCATTGTAGCCCGAGTACTTGGCACCGTTTGCTAGGAGAAAAGTTCTTCCGTAATTGACTGATTCTGTTGTTTGCTGCTTTCTTGCTGGTTGTAATCACTTCTGTGCCTTTCGCCTTAAGGAGAAACCTGTCTCAGCAGCAGGTAAAAATAAAGCCTGTCTCAGACTTACAGCAATATTGTGTCCAGTTCTGTCTCCATGTCTGAAAGGAGATGTGATCAAAATGGAAATGCCTTGGAAAAAATCAGAAATGATCACCAGGTACTGGTCATACTTATGATGTGCGAGATACTCGGAGAAGGAATTTGGGATGTGTGTGTGTGTACACGTGCGTGCAGGATGCTGAAAGAAATCGGAGCCCAGACCCGTGCTGTGCCTGCTGCCTCTAAGCTGAGGTGACTGTGGCCAGGTCACTTAGCTCCATGGTGCTGAAACAGCAGCTGAGGCTCATAGTAAGGTGGCTTCTATCCACCCTGCCCACCCTGCGGGGTTCTTACTCAAAAATATCCACTGGGAGCTGTGGCACCCTGCCTGGGCCCAGGCTGCTTTAGCTGTGGGCTCTCTCAGCTCTGTGGGTTAGCAGCTGTGTGACTTTGGGAAAGTAGCTTCATGTCTCTACGTCTTTGTTTCCCCATCTATGAAAAAAGGATCATTTTAGCGTGGGGTGTGATGAAAATGTAGAGTGAATGAGTAAATTTTTTTTAAAAAATCACAGCAAAATACTCATTCCCATGAATCCTCCTCAAAATACTCCCCTCCTTCGCACAGCCTTACCCCACCATTCTTGCCACTTTCTGAAGTAGTCCTAGAATTTCTCTAGGATTAAAAACATGGTGAATGCAGCTGCCAAGTGCCATCCAGTGGAAAGGCAGCTCCTAAAAACATGCCAGCACGTCCTCACCCATCCAACTTATTCACCAGATCTGGCACCAGCTGACTTCTGACTCTTCTCCAAATCAAAATGACCATGACAGATAAATATTCTGAACTGATTCAGGACATCAAGGCAGCCACGGCAGTTCAGCCAGAAACGTGAGTCCTCACGAGAGGACTTTCAAGATTGATGCAGAAAGTAGCAAGAATGATTGAGGTAAGTATGTTCAAAGCAAGGGGAAGTATTTGGGGAGGATTCATGGCAATGAGTCTTTCACTGTAATTTTTTGTAATTTAATCATTCATCCTGTCTTCCGATCACCCCCTGTATATTAGCTCTCTCTCAGAGTGCTGAGGGCTAAATGTATCCATCTATTCAGAGCAGCCAGACAGTGTCTAGCATAAAGCAAGTGCTCAATGATGCCGACTTCTGTAATTAACAGCGGTATTAATGCTACCATTTAAAAGTGTGGTCAGGTAATATTAACACCCACTGCGCTCGAGCCAGTGTCCTGACGCCATTCCGGTCTAATCTAATCTCAAGCCCAGAAGGGAGGTTTGTTTACCCCTCAGGACATCAAGTCTCTGAGGATGAGAGAATACAGCTGTGATCTGAAGTTCTTGTCCCTCCTCCTCCTGTAGATGTCCTGAGTTTTCCTGGTCTTGCCAGGAAATATATGCTCAAGGAATGTTAAACACCAGCCCTGGGATTCTGCATCACCCAAGACCATGAGTTCAGGCGCCAGTGAGGGGACACACACATTGGCAGCAGCCCCGTCCCTGGAGCAGGTGTCTGGAGCTCGACTCAGGCTTCTGCCCCTCTCTGCTCTGTCTGCCAGGGCTTCTGGACTTGTTTTATTTTTATGCACTTGTTTCTCCTCTGTCTCCCCCACCCCGTGAGAACAGGGGCCTCAGACAGAAGTTCTGCTAGTGTTTTAAACTCCCATTTTCCTCCCTGAGTCGGTGCCACCCAGAGGTGACCAGGGGGACGTGGAAGGAGTTTGAAAGCAGAGTGCTACCTGGATGTACTGAGTTACTATGGGAGCAGCACTGTCCCTCTGCTCAGTGCTCAGTTACCCCTGCTGTTGGCCCCGAGCTGGCCGGTCCTGTGCCCTGCAGAGGACCTGTGCCTTCAGGCTGGGATGGGGGCAGTGGTTTTGGTGCCCATAGACCTGAATTTCAACTGTGATTCCTTTGTCACTGTGAGACCTCCAGCAGGGCTTTTCTCCTGGGTCATTTCCTGCCCTGTACCGCGTAGGTCCGTGATGGCCGAGCAGCCCAGCTTGTACAGCCTGACAATGCACTTGCTGCAATCCACGGCACCCTTGCCACCCCTCCCCCAGTCACTCCTGTCCTTAGCGATGAAGCTGAGGCTACCCTAACGCCCCGACTCGGGACCCCAGAGCCACATAAGGCAGCTGACGGTTCCCACCCCTGTGAAGTCCCTCTCCTGCCCTCTGCTCTCTGCCGTCCTCTCGCTCCCCACCTGCCTGCCTGATGAATTGTTCTAATAAGACACTGGAGGGGAACCCGGTCCCCAGGCACAGTGACCATGTCTGCCTCTGCCTCCACCATTCACTACTTTGCTGCTGCCTCTAGGCCTTGGAAGTCCCACAGGTTTGGAAAAATAAATGACAGCATACTGCTTTGTCCCCAGCTCTCCTGGCAAATGTTTCCTCACGGTCCCTCTGACAGGAAGGAGCCTGAGCGCTGGTGCTGGGCCTGTCCCGAGGCACCCACCCTGGGCCTGACCGCCTCACCCTGCTGGACGGGGGGACACAGAACAGACTGGGTGTGCCCATGCCCTCTGCAGTCGCTCTTCTCAGGAGTCCCTTTCCTGCTCCAGGAGGACGGTGGCTTCTTGTAGCCCAAATAGCCCAGACCCCCCTCCCAGGGTCACACGGGTCTGTCCCAGCTCCCAGGGACTATGTGACCTTTTCACAGTGTGGCTCCTATCAGGGCTCCACAGGTTTGAAACTCACGATTCTGGTGTGCAAACCAGAATCCTGCGACTGTCGATTGTCCTCGGCGTCTGAGGCCTGCTGCTGGCCCAGCCCTACCTCCCTCCACCCAGGCCTCTCCCTCCCTCCTCCTGAGGGCCGCCCCTGGGCCTGGCCTCATCCCTTGGAGCCGACAGCTCCCCTTCAGGACAGATGCCTCTGTCAGACCCGGGCCCTAGTCTCCTCTGAAGCCGCCTTATAGGAAAGAAGGAAACTTCTGTTTTTAGTCCCAATTTCAGTTGGAGTTTTTACTTTATTGCTTTGTTTCCTTTATTAATATCTGTCTTCCCCACTGGGCCAAGAAGGCAGAACACTGAGCCACAGGTTCTTCAGCAGAAGGTGTGAGAAGAATTTGGAGCCTAGTATGGCTATTTGGGACCAGCAGCTGCCAAAAGAAGTCTGAGAAAGGGAGAAAGCAGGAATGAGCTGTGAACTGGCCAGCAGGGAGCTCTACAGCAGGCCCTGTCCATTAGAGCCCAGCCTGCTTCAGCTACCCTGTTCCCCGGAAGGGTGACCTCAAGGATGATGCAGTTCTTCCTTGGAGGGGCGCTGAGGCACGTGCCCCTATTTCCACAGTGGGCTGAGAGCACTGGCATTCGAGTCACCATAGAGCCTTGATGGGCTTGGACACTCCAGCGGGGAGGAGTGAGCAGAGCCCTTCAAACCTGCACCCCGGTTCGGGTCCCCAGTGCACTCCCAGCCGCTGAAGTCTGGCTCCCACCTGCCAAAAGCTGATACCAAACAGTTTTATGATCGATTACAACTCTACACCCACATCTGCCCCTTTGATTGAAAGTGTCTTTACATTTCAAAGCCATCAGCTCCTGTGTTCCCGGCCCAAACCGATCTAGATGCAGCAGCAGTTGCATCCCACCACTGACAAAACTTCTTGTCTTCTCAGATATGGAACTACTTGCAGGAGCCCCCATCTGTCTGTCTGTCTCTTTCTCCATCCCTCTGAGGAGCAGAGTGGAGCAGACATGGATTCCAGCTCCTCGGCTTCATCATCTTCACGTTGCATGGTAAAGACTTCTCTGTTCCCAGTGAGACATCTTTTATTGCCTTTGTTTGTTTGTTTTGAGGCAGCGTCTCCCTTTGTAGTTCAGGCTGGCCCTGAACTCACTATATAACCCAGGCTGGCCTCCAACTCTCGGTGATCCTTCTGCCTCAGCCTCCCGAGCGCTGGGATTACAGGTAGGCGTCACCACTACCAGCTATATGTGACGTCTTTTATTAGCATCTCGGCCAGCGGGGAGGAGGCAAGGAGCCTTCACCAAGCCCAGACCAAGGGCACGGGCTCCCCCTTCTCCCTCACCCCCTATGGCCCCCAACAGGGATCTAAATGCATTACACGCCAACTTCGTTTCTAACTGCAAAGTGACATTCGTTCCAGATGTACCCCATAACACTTCCCACGGTCAAATAATAATGTTTACAAAAATGTGCAATGGAAAAATAAAGCCCTGGGTAAATTACGGCAAGTCATAGCGTGGAGCAGAAGAAAGGCCAAGTTGAAAACAAACACTGCAATGAGTTGTTAATTCCTTAGAGGTGTTTCTACAAGTTAATTTTTAAATTCATTTCAATAGCCAATTAACTAGTTTAGGAGCTTAAAGCAGCAGGAAAGTCACCTTGTTAAGCCAAGAGGTCTCAAGCTTCCCCAGAGGTGGGAGAGGAAGCCTGGGGTGGGATCAGGAGTGAGTCAGGGAATCTCTAGCCTCCTGGGCCACTGGGGAGCCACTGCAGGGTCTCAACTCTGGGCGGGGGCACATCAGGTTTGTGCTTTGGGAAGACAGCTCTGCCCTCAGGATGTGATTCTTTGGAAGAGCCCAGGGCCAGGCGGACAGTTTTGTAGGAAAGCCTGATCTCTTCCCAGTGCCAGCCCAGGCTATCCACGGGACATGGTCACAGCTGCTTCTTCAGCGCGGGGCTTTGGGAACTGCTAAGTGGTCCAGCTTGGCCCAGCCTGGCACACTGTACACGGTAAATGGCAGCAGTTACCAGTGGCACTCCCGGCTCCATTCTGGGCTCGCTGTCTGGGTGACCTCCTTGAAGTCCCTGGTGGTGCCAGGGGGGCTGGACACTCCCTGCCCACGCTGGTGTCGGAATGTGCGAGCTGCTCTGCTCTCATCTGAACCCAAGGACACGCGTTGGTGGCGGCCACTCTCTGACTCCCATCCCCGGACGGTGGCCTTTGTCTTCGGAGCCCCGCTGGCCTGCGCTCCCAGGACCCGAGCCCGCCCCCTCACAGCAATATGTCCCTAATAGCACCATGACCCTCGCTGATGGACGGGCTGCGAACTTCCCTCAGTCCAAGTGCAGGGATCAGGAGACAAAGGGATTTCAGAGCCTCCCAGCTGCCGGCCCTGCGTCCTCTTCCCAGGCCCTCCCCGGCCTCCCGCCCCTTTGTTAAGGGTTCAAGGCCAGAGGCTGCCAAGTTTCCGACTGAAGCTTTCGCTGTGTGCCGGGTGGTCAACATCTTAATAGCTCAACAAGCTGAAAAAGAAAAAAAGGGGCGCTCAGAAGGGGACGGAATTGAGCACAACCAAACGTTCACTCCGCAGCCGCAGGGCAGGGGTGAGGCAGAATTTCAGGGGCACTGGAAAGAGACTCTATTTTTAAGTCTGCAGATAATTCTGGGCTTCCTGAGGCCTGCCAGGGAGGGGGAGTTGGGGAAAATGTCACAGTCTTCAGACTCTTCAGATTCAGCTGGCCAAGGAAGAGGAATCCGGGCAGAAACTGATGTGCACGACAATTTGTGGCGCCCATTCATTTGCCTGTTCGTGTCCCGAGGAGCAGCTGCGGTGGCTGCGCCCCCTGCCGGGGAGGCCTGCGGGGGGTGGGGGGTGCAAGGCAGGAGTTGCACACAAGGCCCCAGGTTCGGTTCTGCCTGTGAGCTGCCAGGTGAGGCATCCTCGGTCTGACCTTGACCTTCCACGTTCCCCACTGAGGATGAGGGGGCGCAGGGAGGATGAAATGTGCAAAAGGAAGCCCCGGGATGGGTCATAAGGCTGCCAGAAGGAACCTGCAGCGGCTGCACGGGCGCAGGCTGTGCGTCATGGGTGCCTCCCCCTCCCCAGGCGCCCTTGATCTGGTGGGATTGACACCTGCACAGGGTCAGGGACACAACAGGCGCTGTGAAGAAGCACTAAGTAGGATGAAGGGGTCGGGTAGGGTGGTCAGGAATGGTCTAGCTGAGGAAGTGACATTTGAACTTAGACCTGAGGGCGGTGGAAGAGGAAAAGTCACGTGCAAACAAGGAGAGATCATTCCAGGCAGAAGGGTTTGCTGGTGCAAAGGCCCTGGGTAGGAATATGTAGGAAGTAGTATGATACATTCGACGACCAGCAAGAAAGCCATGGAGCTAGAGGGGAGTGAAAAGCAGAGGATTTGAGGACAGAACTCTGGCAGGGTGGGGAGAGGGGGCTGCAAGGCCTGAGAGCTGTGCCCGGGCCTTGGCTGCCGGACATGGGAAGCCAGGAGGGATTAGAAGATCCTGAGATGGAGACTGATCAGCCTTCATTCCCCAGCACCCATCCCACGGCCCCCGGCACCAGGGGCAGATCAGGGAGAAGCACCTGGCCGTCCTGCTCCCTTGAGCTGTCGACAGGCTTGTGAGCTTGTCTCAGCCAGTGAGTTGTGAAGGGGAGAAGGTTCAGGAAGGCTCTGGAACCTTCTTCCCATCTTTCCAGAGGGAAAAGAAAGTCACCCTTTCCTCTGTCCTGCAGGCTGAATGAGGAAGTGCAGAGCCACCATGGCTGCTGGCTCAAAGCCGTTGCCACAAGGGAGGTGAGTTTTGGGATGAATGGGAGACACACAGTGAAGACCCGCAGAACCAGACAGGACACCAGGGAGGGTCCCAGTGACAAAGCCCTCCCTCCTCCAGATGTCCTATTTCTTGAGCCAATAATGGTCCTCTTCCATTTTGAGATGGATTTTCTGTCACATCTAGATCAATACAGTCGCACAGCAGCGGTGTGTCTCCTTATTCCTGCACTTCCCCAAGCTCCCAACACTGGGTTAAAAACACAAGTTCCAGTGTAGACAGAAATGGGAACAAGTCCCACTCTGGCCACTTGAGAGCTGTGAGACCTTGGGCAGGTGACTTATCCTTTCTGAGCATCGATTTTCCTTCCTCTGCACTGAGGATGATAATAGTTCCTCCCCTACAGGGTTATGGTTGTAGGATTCAGTGGCTAGGCCCCAGCGTTTGGCACAAAGCCACCATTTGGTTGGTTAGAGCTGCTTTTCCATTATGATTTCTGCACACTCAGAGGTCTGGCGGGTGCTGATCATCATGGAAGGGCGAGTCCCAGGATGGGCTGGCAAAGGTCCACCCTTTGGTTTCTTTCCAGATCAAGTACCTGCAGCCTCTGGGGTCTAGCATGTCATGGGCATGTTCCCAGCAATGCCTCTGAGGTCCCCACCACCCCCTGACATAGGGGACAGCATTTGATGAAGCTACCATAGCCCCAGGGACCCTAGGTCATCAGGTGGGAGGGAAGTGCCTTCTGCGGGATGAGTTCATTGCTTTATGAAAGCAGCCAAAGCAGGGAGGCCAGCCACACTTTCCTGTAATGGGTAAATATTCCCCATCCAGCCGTGGCTTTGTTTAGTAAGCGTGCTTTCCCTCCCTTTTATATTCCAGCCACTGCTTTAGGTGCTGGGAACAGTGATTAAAGAGACAGAAAAAAATTCAGATATAGACATTTTCCTCCTCTGGGACATCCAATTAAATGCTTCAAGATTAAACAAGTTGAAAGTAAACACACAGTCTTTTCCCTATGAAAGTGAAAAAGCCACGGTGGAAAATGTGGAAACGCAGAAAGAAGAAAATCATTCCAAGTTCACTCCCAAGAGATGGCTGCAGTGTCCACTTCACTCTCTTTTCTTCTTTTTATTCTGTGTTGCTTTTTATGTATGGTTGAGATGATTCTGTGTATGCAATGTTTTTAACCATTTTATTGTAAAACGAAACATCCAGAAAACCACATTAAGACCGCAGTACAGCTGAATGAGTTAAGTAAAGCCCTTGTAGCCACCCTGGGGTCCAGAAACAGGACTGCTCTCTACCCCCTAAAGAGCCTCCTGCTACCCCAGCCCAGCCCCCTCCTCCAGAGGTATCCACTGTCCTGAGCTTCATAGCCATCCTTTCCTGGCTTCTTCCTGGTTTCATTCTTCTGGTACGTACTCCTGGCCTCTATGGCCTGTTATTACCCATTTTAAAAAGTCTTATGTCTTCTAAGTTTCTCTATACTACAGTTTTCTTCTCCACCTTCCCATTCTCCCCACTCTACAAGGAACCTAAGAGAATTGACCCCTGGAGTTTCTCAGTCAGGGCTTGGCTAATTGCAGACTCTGTAATATGCTCCTTCATCTTCTGTATCTTCTGTGAGTTGTCAGCTGGCCCAGAGTTCTGATCATCTTCCGGTTCAATCCCTCTGTCAAGACCACAGATGGTTTGCTCTTTCTTTGACAGAAGTGCCATGTCTCACGTCCCTCTCTTTCTGAACTTAGCAGCTACCGATGCTCTGTGCTTCAGTCCATTAATTCACTGGGGGCTGCAAAATGGTCATATTCTAATTCTATTGCTACTTTTCCATTTATTAGCTGGAATATTTTTATAAAAAGATATGACCTCTCATCTACTCTTCAACTGCTCAGTGGTCACGGAAGAAGTTCAGGAGAGACAGGTAAGATTTGTGCTTAATTTTTTCCCTTCATGCTTCAGTTTCAGAAATAATGACCAAGTGTGGCCTTATAAAAATCAGTGTGAACTCATACATCTCAACATATTTGATTGGATTTAATCAATTACAAGTGGAATCCTTTTTGAAGCTCAAATAATTGATCTTTAAGTCACTTACTGCTTTTGCCTAAATGTCCAGTGGATTTTTTTTAGTTGATAATTTTATTTTAGAATGTGACTCAGCCATGGTTCTTCTGGGTTGGTATTCTCATGTACTTAGAATGTGTGCTCTCACAGTGATAAGTTATCATAGCATATAATAAAAATCACTTTTTGTGTCATGTGGTTCTACCAGTTTTGATGGTCACATAACCATTACAACAGGCAAGATAGAAAAAATTTCATCACTCTTTTACTATGTATATTCAAATGTTCATATGCTCAGCAAAGTTTTCCTGAGCATTGTTTTCAGTATTGGTTCTGTTTCCTTTTGTGTTCGGCCTATGGGAACTCCCATTATATGTTCATTAGATCTTCTTTGTCCATCTTCTATATTTGTCATGTTTTCCTGAAATCCCTTTTACCTCTTTTTTCCTTTCCTTTTCTCTTTTTATTTTGGATATTTATGGTTACTACATATTCAGGTTCCCCAATCTTTTATTCTGTCATTTCTAATCGATACTTAACCTCATCCAGCACATTTCTCATATCAGATGCTATTTTCATCTCTAGAAGTTTGATTTAGGTTCTTTTTACATTTTCTGCTTATCTCCATAATGGTTACCTTACTTTGTGTACAAAATAGTTCTGTATTCCTTTCATCTATGAGTTTTATTTTGGAATGCAATAAAAATTGGGGGGATGCAAATACTTTGATCCTATTGAAGTTTGTCCTCCATCTTTGTTAGCTGAGCCTGGAACAGGGTGGTCCAGGGTCTCTGTGGCCCAGTGGTTGATGCAATGCACCATCAATGGCCACATTGTGTTACAGAGCTTTGCACTCTGACTGGAGGGAGCACAATTATTCCCACTCCCCTGTGAACGCCATGAACTGTTCTTCCTACTCTTTTTGGATTCTTTCTCTAGATTTGGATCATTTCCTCAGATTCATAAACAGATCAGTATGTGTTTAAAGACTTGAGAGAAATCTTTTGTACAGTGCTGGAGTTTTCTTTCTGTGTGGTCCTCTCCTTTCTGGCACACTGCTGCCCATTCCAGCCATCCTGACCTCCCTGAAAGTTCAATTTTGTCTTCTTCTCAACTCAAGACAGTGTGGTTTAAATATGAGGTGTCTCCCAAAGATTCGTGTATGGAGGGCTTGACTGTTAATGCAGCATTGTTCAGGGCTTGGTCCTAGAGAGGGGGGCGTATCACGAAGGTGCTGACCTTATCACTGGAGTAAACTATGAATGACTCCATAGCTGAATGGCCAGTTGAAGGACTAGGTCACTGAGGCTGTGCCTTTGGAGGGAATACTTATTGCCAGCCCTTCTTTTCTGGCTCTCTTCCTGTTCTCTATGCTTTCTGACTGCTATGAGATGAGCTGCTTTCCTCCACCATGATGTATCTGCCTTGAAGTCAGCTGACTATGGACTGAAAACTCTGAAACCACGAGCCAGAATGAGTCCTTCCTTCTTTAGGTTGTGCATGTCAGGAATTTTGTGATGAAAAGCTGACCAGTACACAAGAGGACCACCATGTGGTTTGGGACCCTTCCCAGCACAGTGCCCTGGAACCTCCTTGGGCAGTAGGCTGGGCCAGCAAGCACCTGCCTTGCTTATTTGTCTCCTTCCCTTCCCTTCCATTTTCCTTTTCTTCCCTTCTCTTTCCTTTCCTTTGCAATCACTGCTCCATGGTGTTTGTTTTCCAAAGCCTAAAATTTATTGTTTTAACTATGTGTTTGGCTTTTTAATTGTTTGAGACAAGAGCAGAAATGTGTTCTCTTTTGTCATCTTGGCTCTTTATTTCTGAGTTTAAAATGTTTTCCTTGTCGCACCTCCTATTTTTCTCAAGGTATTCATTCACTGCATCTGTTCCTGTGTGCATTTCTTCTAGTTCAGCCTTTATTTCTGTGATGAGTTTTTCCTTTTATTTCCAGTTTCTTCTTGAGGTTTTAAAATTCTGGTTTACATGGTCTCATCTCATCTTCTTTATATCGTTTTGGTTCTTTTTGAAGTAGAAGGTCATGCTGGCCTGCTTCCCTTTCTGTGGGAAGAGCTCTTGCATGTTGCTTTGTGCTGCTGTATTGTAACTGCAGGGGATTTGACCATGGCATCTTCATTTTACTCACTTGTACATAAGATTAGGTTTCCCAAATTTTTAGGAAGAAGTGGAGTTCTTAGTTCTTCCTTTTCTGTTTTTCCCACATAGTGTTAAAGACGGGGGCAATTTGGGCTGGGAGTGTAACTCACTGGTAGAATACTTGCTTAGCATATCCCAGACACTGGGTTCCATGCAAAAATAATAAATAAATAAGCAAAGATGGTAACATCTTGCCCTCTGAGAATTCACAGATCTGTTCTCCACTTCACTCTTATATAGGCCTTCTGTTTCTTGTCCCTCTTGCCCTTGGTCTGGAGAACAGAGGTAGAGAGAAGGGATCAGGGGCCTAATATAGTCCCCAAAGTCATGCCTCCATGACCCACCTAGACACACCAAGCAGTGTGCTGTACTAAACCCCTTGGTGGTTTCAGGACAATCAAGTTGACAATCCAGCTTAACTGTCACACAGGGATATCTCACAATTTATTTTTATTAACCTCTCTTCATATGGAGCTATTTTCCAAATTTTTGCTGTCATACAAAATACAGCATTAGACATAGTTATACATAAATATTAGTCATTAGCTTTGTTTTCTAAGGCTGTGTAGATGCCTAGATCCTCAGTTACTGGCACAAGGGACAGTCCAGTAAACCTAGGATGCTCTGCAGGCCTTGTACGGCACAGCTGTCAGGAACCTTAAACCACCTCTGGGCCACTAGCCCATTTTACAACTGGGAAAAATGAGTCTTAGAGGACAGAAGAAACATGTTAAACTTAGGTTTCTAACCATCAGTGCCTTAGATTTTACTGTTTCCATTGTTTGTAGCGCAATGCTTGCCCTTGTTACATGGGGGAGAAATATGTCCCAGGCATTCATTTCCTGTTGATGGGCTGGAAAGGAGCACATTCTCCTCATTCGATCAACAGCACACCCTCATCCTGCCTCACTGGCTGGCTGGATCCAGTTCAAGGCCATCAAAGTCACTGTGGAGTTGCGCTAGCAAGAGTGGGATTGAGAGATGGGCTGAGGATGGAGAGAGGGACAGGACACTGGGGACACGTTCTATCCACAGCTCTTCTCCTCTTAGGTCAAGAGATGCAGCATCACCCAATCATTCTGGCCACATGTGATTCACGTGTGGGATTGTAGCACACAGTTCATCCTGCTTCTTCCTTTTATAAAAACTCAACCTTCCCTTCTGACGTCTGTCTGTGTTTGTCCCTGATGACTTAAGTCATTCCTTTGACAGACAGATGCTTTGCTTAGATCAGGCTGATCCATCAGTGCACTCCCTGAATATCCGGTGATTCTGCCACTGCATCAGTGCATGACCTTGAACTTATCTCTGTGAGTTTGGGAGGCACTCTGTCTTTGGGTCTCTTTTGGACTGGAGTCCTGAGCCACAGGACTCACGCACACTCAGGACCACCAACTTGCTCTGGAAAAGAACTAGTGCGGTCCCAAGGCACTGACAGCACGCAACGTGGCTCTGATGGCAGATGGCCTTGAGATCAGCACTAGTGCTCCTCAGTATGAAAATGAGCCATTTCTGGAAGTGAAGTAGTCACATACTTCTGTTCTCATCTTGCGTTTCTTACCACTGAAGAGGGCCACCTGCTCCGGCTTCCCTGTGTCTGCCTGAGACTAGCCACGGTCTCGCTCTTGATTAAGTCTTCTTTTCCTTGTTGATTTTGGAGCATTTTCTTATGTACCTTCATATTAACTTTTGTTAGCAATTGCAAATAGTCTCTCAATCTGTCACTTATTGCTGTCTCTGTGATGTTCTTAATTGAGCAAAAATATTTAACTTTAATGTGGTCAAATCCAAGAAATTCTCTTGTGTTTTTTCTTTTCTGCATCCTGTTTTAAAATTCCTTTTCAACTCCAGAGGCCTAGTGGGAATTCTTCTGCATTTTGTTCTCACAATTTGAAAGCTCTGCCTTGCTTGCAAGGTTCATTAATCCTTTACTACTTTTTATGTGATAAAAGTATAGAGTGAATATAAAAAATCTAGATGTTGAGCCAAATTTCTCAGCATCATTTAGTTAATTGTACATTCCTTCTTCATGGATTTTTGTTGCTCTGTCTGTTGTCTGTTTCTGAACTTTCCATTTTCTTCCACTGCTGAGTTTCTTAATTTTTATGCTTTACCAAATAGTTTAAATTATTATCACTTTGTCATATACCTCAAGTATCATAGAATGGTTTATTTCTGCAAATTACCTTAGCTTTTTTTTTTTTGCATTTAGTTTATCAGTACATTTTAGGTATACAATACAGTTACCTTCATCATTGGGATCTTGTACCTTTACATGATGTATCTTTGTTCTTAGTTTTTACCCCTTCCCCTGCCCTCCCTTCACCCCCTCCACCCTTCCCTACTTACAAAGGCTTTGTTTCCATGTTTTTCCTTTTCTCATATTTTTTCTGTTCCCTTCTTCCCTTTCCCCTTCCCCTTCCACTTTCCCTATTCCTTTAGACCTTTTCTTTTTATTTCACAATATCAATTATACATTTTGATTCTTATTTACACTTTTAGTTTTTCACACCAGAGAAACCATTTGGTATTTAAACATGTGTGTCCTATCTATTTCACTGAAGAGTATAGTCTCAATGTACATCCACTTAGCTACACGTCTCCAGTTTCTCATTCTTTATGGCTGAGTAGTACTCCATTTTATTAAAAAAAAAAAAAACCCACCACATCTTCTTTATCCAGTCTTCAGTTGATGGGCAATTGGGCTATTTCCATGTTTTAGCTATTACAAACTGTGCCACTATAAACATGGGTCAGCATATATCACTATGGTATGATTCTTTTAATTCTTTTAAAATTAAAAGATACCCAGTAGAGGAATATTAGCTATTTGTTCTTTGATGTTCATTCTAGATTCAGTTTGCCTCATTTCCTTCTTACCCCAAATGTTGCTGAGATTGTTGATGGCCATTGTATTAAATTTACTGAAATACACAGGGAGGTGGGTGTCTCTACAGCATGAATTCTCCCTCCCCTGTTACATCACATCATTAGGCAGGTGTTCTCTAACCAAGTCTTGAAATTTTCTTCACAGAGCCCATCTGCATTTCTGTGGATTAATTTCTATATCCCTTTTGGCTTTCGTCCTCTGGTGCATAGGTTCCTTTGCTTGCACAGCTGTTTCTCCAGTAGAACATGAGGTTGTGATCAAACATGGTAGATACAACTGATACAACAACTGGTGGGTTGGTTCCATTGGAGCGCTTAGCATCGCTGGTGCTGCATTGTTCTTTCCTGCTCAGGACAGGTTTATCCAGGGCTGGCCCAGGGCAGGGAGTGAAAAGCCTGGCAAGAGAGCCCACACTAAGGAAGAGGGAATGAGGCACAAAGGGCTGAACGCATCGACAAGCCCTGGACATCACCGGAGCTTAGGTGTGTGGAGTTCTGGCCAGGGACAGTGTGGCTCCACGGTTAGTAGTTAGTTGAACTTGGCCTAATTCCTGGCTTCTCCACTAATGGCAGTGGGACCCGGATGAAGTATTTAGTGTCCTTCTGCCTGGTCTCTGTACTGCAAAGTGTGGATAATAATTGTGCCAGCCGATGAAGCTTGTGTGAAGGTGGCGAGGGGACTGGCACTCGGCAGATGCTTACCAGGGCTGTTTCAGCTGAGCCAGAGGTTCACAGAGGGAGGAGTTGAGCACTTTTGCTGGGGTTCTCAGGTTCTGACTGTCTAAAGGCTGGAGCAGGACAGCCGCGGCTGCACCACCATTCGAGTTTCTGATGCTGGTTGCCTCCTGGAACCCTGGGCCAACTTTGTGGGATTGAATATGAAGGACTTCAAGTGACTGACCAGCTGAACCAGGGAGAAAAGCATGATTTTCCACTAGATTTTTTTCTTCTTAAAAATTCATTATTAAAACAATCAAGGTACATTTTAAGGAAGTCCATAGTCTTGCTTAACAGAAGGGTTCACTTTAATAGAGAAACAGAAACATCTGCATGCGAAGAACTATCCCACTAAAGCTTTACTCTTCTGAATCTGAATCCTTTTCCATTCTCACTGTCCCTTTAACAGAAGGAATTGCAAACTCTCGGAGTCAGGAAATGCTGTACCCAACAATGCTTTGCAAATCCAGAAATTAAGTCAGAAAAATTTAGGAATTATCAGTCCCTGGAAAGTTCTTTCACGGGTGCTGAACCAATAAACCTCCAAAGGACTCACCTAAAACAAATGACTCCCCACATGTTTTCCGCATCACCTCTCTAGACTTCAGTCTTTCTCTTTCACACACCCTGTCAGTAAAGAGAGGGGTTGGTATTCATTTACCCATCTCTCTAGTTGTTCAAGGTGTATTTATTGAGCACTTACTACATGCTGGTCACTGGCTGGTGCTAGGGATACAGAAGGAACAGGACAGACCAGGTATAGTCCCTGCTCTCGAAGAACTACAAGAAATGGGAGCTCAAGGAGGCAAATATATAACCAGGATTCGTGGCAGTGGATAAAGGAAGAGGACTTGGGGGAGAATGCAAGAGGGGCTCTCTGCAGAGGAGGTATTTCAGCTGATCTTGAAGGAGCAGAAGGATGCATTCATGCCAGGAACAGGGTGGGCATAGGAGGGGATTGCAGGCAGAGAGGATGTCCTGACTACACACACAAAGTCAGGAAATGGGGCTGAGCCACAGCCCGAGCGTGGGCACTGGGTGGGAAGAGCAGAAGAGCAAAAGATGAGCTTGGGGCTGATCCCTGGATTTTGATCTCCATCGTAAGAATTAAGAGAGACCATCGAAAGAGCTTAAGCAGGAGAGTAAAACAATAAATTACTTGTCTGCAAAAATCAATAGCAGTGTGGAGCGCAGATTGGGAAGAGGGAAATGAAGCAGCAAGGCCATTCAAGAGGGAGTGTGATTCTTCGGAAGAGGAGAGGCTGGCCTGGCCCAGGGCCAGTGGGTGGGGAGGGCTGGCGTCAGCCTGGGAGGAAGAGGAGACTGTTTATGTCTGTGGGGAGCCCAGAGCGAGGGCAGGGGCCTGGCTCTGGCCTGGGTCCCCTGGGGTCAAGTGGGGGACTGGGGCATCCCACAGTGCCTCTCGTCCTGCTTCCCCACCTGCAGAATGCAGGTCAGGGGATGGAAGGCGCCACTGCTGCAGTGGCTGCAGCTCTGCTGCTGCCGGGAAGGAGAGGGAGTCGGAGTCCCTTGTCAGTGGTCTGCTCACAGCTTCGCTCAGAGCTGAACTTCACTTAATGTCTGGGTTTCTCTTTAAAGTTCCCACAGCCCTTTTCCAAACTGCACCATTGTAGGAGTCTCAAAAACATGTATCAACAGAATTTAAGTATTTGATAACTAAAGGCATAAAAATCTTACTGATTTTATTCACTCCTTAAATTTCTTTTTTTTTTTTTGGTACTGGGGATCAAACTCCAGACCTTGTGCTTGAGAGGCAGCGGAACCAGTGAGCTAAATCCCCAGCTCACTCCTTAAAGAACATGTCAAATTTATTTAAAATGCCTTTAGTAAAGAATATCAGCTGGGCAGGGTGGCATGCACCTGTAACCCTAGCACTTTGGGAGGCTGAGTGTGAGTTCAATCCCAGAGTGTGCAACTAAATAACTCGGTATGACCGAGTCTCAAAATTTAAAAAAAAGGAGGTGAGAGGTGTTGGGGATATAGCCCAGTGCAAAAGCCCTGGGTTCAATCCCCAGTACCTCCCCACAAAGAGTACCCAAATATGCCAAACAAACCCACAAACAGCAGATGGCTTTACCACTCAGAAGTATAGTGAACTCTAAGGCAAAAGACAGAAACAACTAAGTGGCTTTACTATATCTATTGTTTTCATTGTGGGAATATTGGATCTTTAATTATTTGTAATTTTTGATGCACAGAGGACAGAGATATTCAGCAAACTTTTCACTGTAGCATGTTGAGCCAGGCCCCGCATGATGTCTGGAACCTAGTAGGCGATCAGTGGGTCTTCGCTGAAAGACCAGATGGATTATAAGAAATTCTCTTCCTATTCTATGGAATGCTTGCTACAAACAACCTTGCACTGGGCACTAAGTGTCCTGCTGGCAGCTATAAGTCTAAGAAGAGTCAACCAAATCAGACTGTGATCCAGGGAGATTACAAGTAAGGTTTGCTGGTCTTTCCCAATTCCTTCCTCACAAGCAGACTGAAATGTCACGTCCAAGGCAGATTGTGCACTAAGTTCCTGCAAGTGAAGGGCCATGACGGGGCTGTCTCTGTGTTCACTGACTTACCACGTGATAGGTGTGCTTCACGTGTCCCATGAATGGATGGAGAGAACTTGGATGGATGGATATATGTAGGTATGTTCAGGTGGATAAATGGATACACAGATGGGAAAATGGATAAATGCATGGATGGATAGGTGGTTTGATGGAGGAGTAGATGGATGGATGGATGGAGAGTTGGATGAATGGATGGAGAGTCGGATGAATGGATGCATACATGGCTGGTTGGATGCATGTAGGTATGTATGCATGGATAGATGGATACATAGACAGATGGGGAAATGGATGCATGAACAGATGGATGGATGAATGGATGGGTGGGTGGGTGAATGGATGGATTTGGTGCAAGAATAGCCTTTCTTTGAGAGATATTTCCTGGAAATTGTTGGCTCTCTAAGGCTGTCTGGGTGTGGGAGTGTGAGACACAGCTGGAGAGAATGTGGCTGGCTTTATTCTAAACAGAGCAGGAAGGGAGAAGAAGGCTCAGATCAGAGGCCAAGGGTGCCATGTGTTTCATGAAATCAATTGCTAACTTTAAAAATGAGGTTATTGCCCTCAAAAATTCAGATTGCTTAGCTGGAATACTTTTAGGCTGTGGCCACACTGGCCCACTTTCCTGCCTGTGAACAGGCTGCTGTCACTGAGAGTGGGCCACCTGCACCCGGGGGCCAGGAGCTGCCCACTCCTCCACCGTGACCCCCATTTCCTGATCTCAAGAGAATCAGCCATCTCTGGGGTGGTGGTTTTGGGCTCAGAGAGCTCTGGTCCGAGTCCAACTGCACTGCACTCCCCATGTGACCTTACTCAGTCACTTCTGCTCCTGATCCTGACAGTATTCCGAGCGGCTTTGGCCCAGGCGTAGCCCTCTCGCTGGCCACTCCTCCTGCTTTGTCATGATCCTCATCTGTCACGTGAGGTTGATGACTGGGCCGGCCGGCACTGTTATTATTAAATGTGCTGTGTGCTGTACGCCAGCCCGAGTCCTTCACTGTGGTTACCATATTGTCATCTCCACTTGAAGACACACTTGGCCTTCCCAAGTTCACTCCCCGCCTGCTCAGAAGGAGCAAGGCCAGGCTTCCAGCTGGGCCGCCTGTTCCCAGCCACTACCCTGCTTCCTGCTATCTGCCTCCCAGTGTAGGGTGCCGGTTCCCGGGAAGGCTGACCTGACCCTGAGCCTTCCTCTGGGCACACCCAACAGAAATGTCTGGAATTCAGTTCTTCCTCTCCCATCCGCACGCTGGTCCCCCAGATGCTGGGCTGTCCCTTCCCACACAAAGGACCCGGTGGGTGCTTTGAACAGCATGACAGAGGGGAGCCTGTGTTCCCAGCCTCCGGAAGCCCCAGGGACTGACTGGCTGCTGCGTTGGACGCTGCCCAGCTTCAAAGAGCTTCCCAGCCAAATGGTCCTGACGCTGTTCCCAGGGGACAGTGTCTTTCCCACGGCCACGCAGGCCCCAGGAGTGACCTGCGTCACCAGCTGGCTTGAGTCCTGCATGTGTCACCTTTCCACTCCTTGGGAGGTGGTGGGGCCGTGGTCCAAACCCGGAATTGGGACTCAGGGAGACTCAGGCTTGGGTCTAATAAGTCGCTGGGCAAAAGGCTTTCCAGCTCTGAGCCTCTGCATCTGGAGGTCCGGTTCCCAGTGTGCGACTCAGGACCCTCCGGGGCCTCTCAGCAAGGCTCCCTGCCAGACCCTCGAAAGCCCGCCCATCCCGGAAAGTCCCATTCCCATCACCCTCGCAGGGCTGCTTGATAGCTCTGGAGCTGGCAGAGTGGTCGAAGTGGTCCTCTTGCCTCTGGCAGGGAAACCAGTACCCAGAGCCTCGCAGTGACAGCCAGAGCCTGGCCCCTGGCGCTCTGCTGCTGGAGAAGATGGGGCATTGGAGAGAGTGTGCCCTGCCTGAAGGGAAACGCAGGAAGAACAGGGGTGCCATTTCTGAGCAAAACAGTGAAGAAAACAAAAACCCACTTTTACTGATCTGTTTACGTAGATGGGATTGAAATAAAACAAAAGGAAATAGGCTAGATGTAGTGGTGCACACTTCAAACTCAGCTACTTGGGAGCCTGAGGCAGGAGGATTGAAAATTCTAGATCAGCCTGAGCAACTTAGTGAGACCTTGTGTCAAAGGAAAAACTTTTAAAAAGCCGAGGGTGTTGCTCAGTGATAAAGCACCCCAGAACCAGGCAAAACCCCAAACCAAAACTAAAAAGAAAACCACCCTGCAAATAGCCTTTGAAATATTTACTGTGACAGGGCTGGGTTGGTTTACGAACTTAGTTTGTTTTATGATTTGGGGGAAGATATCTGCATTTGTGTCTGTGTGGGAAGAGGGCTGTGGCTGGGTTTGTCACCTGATACAGTTTTTGAATGGAAGCAAACTTCTGCTGAGCACTTTTGTTTGAGAACTGAATTGTTTGCAAACAGAAGTGTTCGTGAATGGAAATATTACTGTACTGTATATAGAAGAAGTTTATCCATGCTAGAGAGGCCCTAAAATTAAAAAACAAGCTAATAACTGTACAAATATACAAATTATAAATTAAATAATGAAACAAAGTAACAGGCAAATATGTTATACAAATTCTACATTGATGGAAAACTTAGAAGGCTTCAGTTTGCCAAAGAAAGGGGAATATCACATAGGAACAGCAGCGCCCCCCGCCCCGCCATTACACTAAATGCTACCCTCAGGAGTGTTTGTGGAAGTAACAAGCCACATACAGTGGCCTTCAGCTTCAAGGCCACCAGCCACGCAAGTCTAAGTTAGTGGATTGAACATTCCATCTGTTTTCAGTCAATGGGTACAAGCATTAGGAACATGAAAGTGTGGGCTTTGGGATGACCTTCTCCTTGCAGGCGTGTGCATTAGTCATGGTGCTCCATGCTCCAAGAAACAGCTGATAGGAGGCAAGTGCGAGTATATAAATGCATGAGGAAAGGGATTTATTACAATGGATGGGCTCACAAGGCCAAGAACCCCATGATCTGATGTCTGCACCAGGAAAACCGGTGATGTAGTTCCGGTCCAGACTCGAAGGCCAGACTCGAAGGCCAGACCCCAGGCTGTGCAGTCTCCAGCCAAAGGAGAAAGCGATGTCCCAGCTCCAGAAGACAGACCCAGAGCCTTTCCTCTGCCTTCTTGTTCTGCTCGGGCCTCAGTGGACCAGCTGACACCTACTCAGGGGGTGAGCCTGGGTCTTCATGGCTCAGGCCACCACTTCAAAGGCCCATTCCTTTCGGAAACAACCTCAGACACACTCAGAAATCATGTTTACCAGCTCCAGGGGCATCTCTTAGCTGAGTCAACTTGACAAAAAATCTACCATCATATCTTCTAGGAACACTCTGAATGTAATCAACTTAAAAAGCATTGAAGAGCACTCATGCCATACACAACCCGAAATGTCCTGAAATCTTATACCTTACTAAGAAAGAAATATGATAGAAGACCCAAGGAAGAGTTGAGAATGTGGAAGAACCTCTTATAAACTGTTAAAAATATAAAGCAAATTTCTACCAACTACAGTAAAGAGTACTTTAAAGCAACTTTCCATTCCTCTATAGAAAAAGGTGTTAGAAATTACCAAGGTGACCATCGAAGTGTATACAACCAAAAGGAAAATAGGAAAAAAGAATAACAGTCCTTAATACGTAGGAAAAAATATAAGCTGTCATTAATAAAAATATTATGCCTGTCCTGTCCCCCTACATTTTGTGATATGGCTTAATTTCTAAATATTTCAAAACTTGTAGTGATCCATTCCCTGGGTCAAAATACATATCTCAAATTAGAAAGCATAAAATAAAATAGCCATTAAAACCTGAAACTTTGATCATCATACAATTGATGAAAGTCTCACGCCATGGGGGCATCAGTAAAGACTGTGCTCCGCCGTATGTCCTTAGGAAAATACCCCCACCCTGACCGTGGCAACAGCCGTCTTTCTCAGAACATCACGCGGGGCTCCTGCCCGAGTTCCTGACACACCCCGGGGACAGAGAGGGCTGCCCTCTCTGGGGGCCTCATTGGAGGCCACAGGCTGATGGGTGGGATGGGCCATCATGGGAGAGGCTTCGTTGTTGTTGTTTTTTGAGGGGGTACCAGGGATCGAACTCAGGTCCTTGTGCTTGCACAGCAGGCGGTGAAACCACTGAGCTAAATCCCCGGCCCGAGGCCTCCCTGTTGGAAAGGGGACAGCACCCCGGGGCCCCTCCAAAGGGGGAGACAGAACTCCTGAGACTTTGAGAAGGTTGAAGCCATGCTGGTCATTTCTGAGTCGAGCTGAGCAGGTGATTGTGATGGTCAGTTTGATGAGTAAGCCTGCTGAAGTCACAGTCCCTGCTGATTCAGTCCTGACCACAGGTGTTGAAGGGAGGACTTTTGTTGCTAGGATTCAGCTCCAAATCAGCTGACACCAAGGGAAGGCGATTCTCCTGATGACTGGGGTGGGCCTGGCCCAATCAGGTGAAGACCTTAGAGGAGGGCTGAGGCTCCCTGAAGAAGGAGGAATTCTGCCTGTGGACACAGTCCTTGCTGTGCCTGAGAAGCCCTCTTGTACTCAGAGCCTGGCCCTCAACTATGGAACAAATCCCTGAATCCAGGTCTTCTCCTGCCATGTCTCTCTGGTTGACCTGTACAGAAAGAAAACCACAGAGAAAAACAAAGTTTTCGCCAACATTTTGGGATGTGTCCTCAGATTTCCCATTCTCCTGCAAGCTCCACCCTGCCCCGACTCGTGGTGGCCCCTCTGCCTGACAGCCCCTCCTGAAGGCTGGCTCCTCACAGCAGGCTGGGGACCTGGGCTGGCTCACAGGGTCTCTCCCCTGCTGTCGCCGCCCATCGTCTGCCTTGGCATTCGCTGAGACGTTATGGTGTTGATGCACCTGCTCCCTGTTTACCCTGCACCCACCTTGTAGCATATACATCCCTTGGACTTTGTTTTGTGTCTGCTCCCCTCAAACTCCACATCCGAGGGTATTGCTCTGCAAACCTTGTGGCATAAATGAATGACCTGGAGGCTGGATGGTCAAGGGCTGCTGCAGAATTTCAGATTCTGAGACACATGGCTGCCTGCTCCCGTCCCCAGTCTGGGCAGCTCCACAACATCCCTGTCCCTGCTGCTGGGCACCTGGGCTTCCTCCTGCTCATCAGCTGCTGGGCTGTTGTTGGCTGCCAGTGGCTCTGCAGCCCCCGGCCTGCACCCTCTGGCTCAAGCGTGCACACTTTGTTCCACGTGCAAACACTGCGCTGGACAGGAGCGTTCTGCCCGGCCCAGGAAGTACCTCAGTGAACTTGAGCCTGGGCCTTGGCCAGGCTCGGAGCTTGAAAAGTTCAGGGTCTGCAGAGATTTCAAGGCCAGGCAGAGCCATGGCCTAGTGCAGGCTAAGGTCAGAGCTGCTTTTGTTCCTCAACCCTGGAAGGGTCCTTAGCGTTCCTGGCCTCTCCTTATGCTCTAGGGCCCCCTCCCCTTCCACATGAAAACAGAGCCCAGAAGGGGCTCCATTCCCATGATGCAGATGGGGAAACTAAGGCTCCGAAAGGTGAAGTGTCTTGGCCTAGGCTCAGCAAAAGCCCTGGAGCACAGCTGAGTCCGTGGAGACCGGGATAGGGCATGAGTTGCCGGGGTACAGGGCATGCGCCCCACTTCGTGCCAGGCAAGGGCCTTCTTGGGGCCGCTCCCTGAGCCCCATACGCATTCTGCCTCTGCAGCTCACAGGGGTCCCCTGGGGTGGCCTGGGGTGGAGAGCTGCGGCCCTGTTTGAGAAGTGGCGGCTGCTCCAGGGCTGATTAACGTTGCTTGAATCCAGGCAGCAGGATCCATTAATGCAGAGCGCTCCTCTCAGGGACAGTGGCCGGGTGCTGGGGGACTCGCAGGCACCACCACGAGCACAGCCAGCTGGGAGAAGCTCCACTGTCCTCTCAGTCGCCCGCTGGAGCCTTGGTATTGCACAGCAGCTCTGCCGTGCTGAGTCTGGGTAAAGGAACTGTGGGGACAGAGAAAGCCGAGGACAGGACAAGAGGCCAGTCCACCCTCACCACGTAGCTGACTCGCCTTGGGCGCCAGGTGTGACATTACCTATACTGAGCTTTCGAACCCCGAATAGAGACTGACTCCCCTGACCTCAGGCTCCTGCCGAGGACCAACCAGCACAGCTGGGGCTTCTCCCCAAGTTCTTCTCTGGCCAAGGGCAAGGCTCTGTCCCCAGACACAGGTTTAAAGGGCTGCTGAAAGACAAACATGGGCTGGGCTCCTTGACAAATCCCCTGTCTGGCATGTTCTGTCCCCCCAGGCTCCCTGAGGGTGGGCTGTGTGCTGCTTCCCACTATGCTGGTCCCGAACCCCGTCAGTCTCCCATGGGGATCCCTGGTCAGAGGTGAAACCACTGAACTAAATCCCCGGGCTGACCTCTTTCCTTTCCATTCCCTTCCACTGTTGCTGAAGTTGTCCAGTTGTGTTTTCTCTCTGTCTTTTCCTCCCTCCCTCTGTGTTTACGGAGCTCCCACTGTGTGCCACGCCTTGTGCTAGCCCCTGGAACATGCCTTTTCTCAGTGACTGTCTCTCCTTGGGCCGGTGCTGCAGGTGTCAGGGGGCGAAGGGGAGTGGGGGCAGAAGGGAGGACAGCCTGGAGGTCCAGGGGCAGAAATCTGGGCAGTAGAAGCATAGCACGGTGACTGAAAGGGCCCCCTTTTGGGGGTTACACCCTGGACGGCTTTGCGTGAGGGGCTTTGATTTTATCCCAAGTGCTGTGGGAGGCTGGGGCTTTTGATCAGGGGATGACAGAACAGCAAGCAGGTCACACTCAGGGCCCCTCCATCAGCTGTCTTCCACAAGGAAGCCACAGAGCCACCTTCCCGGGGGCCTCGCTGGGCACCTCCGGGGGAAGAGTGTTGTCATCATTTCCCTTTGGGGGCCACCCGTGTGACCTCCCGCTGGCCCTCTCCTGCCGGAGTCTGTGGTGCTGGGCTGTCTCATCGGCCAAGGCATGAACTCATCAGCTGCCTCCTGTGGGGCCCCTGTCTGAGCGTGTCTGCCGCTTCATGGTGGGACAAGGACGCTGTGTTCCGGCGCTGGGCTCGCCAACATCCTTGATGAGTAACCGGGACCATCAAGGGACAGGGAAGCGGTCACAATGCCTCTATTGTGCTTTCGTCCCCGAGCACAGAGCGCTGGGCCGCGCCAGGCTGGGCTGGCAGCCGCAGCTGCTGGGGACACGGCAGGCTCATCCGTCACCCCAGCGGGAGGCCCGGGCAAATGCCCAGCTGCCCCGGGGACGCCACCTCCGCAGAGCCGCCAGAGCCCCACGGAGCAAACAGCTCTGCTTGTCTGCAAACAACAAAGGGTCCTTTCTGCAGGGCGGGCGCATACGGCATGGTGGAGGGCGGCGGCTTCGTTTGTTCAACCCCTCATTTCTTCTTGTTCATTTGCTATTCCTCCAGCACCTTCAAGAACTTTACCTAAGAGGCGGAAATGACAGTCGATGCTTCCTTAGCAGACGTACACTTCTTTCCAGGTCGGCTGAGAGTTTTCAGACTTGGTCATCAGGTTTAATCTCCCCCCGTCTCCCGCCGTGGGTTCTGTTCACTCGGGCTGACTGGGATCGAGAGTTTGGGCCTGACTCTCCCAGCTCCTGCAGACGTGTGGCCCCGGGCTGGCTCCGCACCTCCACGGCTCTCACATGCGGGCGATCCAGACCCCTCCACTTGATGTTCACAGCTCGGGGGAGGGGCTGTGTGATTTAACTAACAAGCTCCATCCTAGTGACGGCGAGGAGGACATGGCTGGCCGGAGACGTTACCATCAGGAGTGACGTCTCTTCAGGATTGGGAGGATAAATGCGGTGTGGCATCTTCCTATACCAGATCACCGGGCAGCAGCTGGTTATGGGAATGAGCTGCCAGACAGAAGTTATACCTTAGACTTCCATTTCTGTGAAGTTCAAAACCAGGCTGGACTAATGCACAGCACAAGTTGATGACAGCGATTGCCCCTGGGTGGGGTACGGGTGCCCACAAGTGGGGCTCCTGAGCCAACAGAGCCTTCGGGTCCTATATCTGAGGACTGGCTAGATGGGAATGTTCACTTCTCAAAAATTCATTGAACAGACACTTGTGATTTCAGTATGTTAAAAAAAAATATGTTCACATTCAATAAGAAGGGTACTAAAAGTGTCAGAGTTATAAATAAAATAAAATAAAAACACAGCAAACCAAACTAAAAAATTATCTCCTCAACAACTCTGGACCAATGAGAAAAATGATTAAAGACCTGGAACATACTCTTCTTTCAAGAATTTGTCCTAGGTAATTAATCATGGACACGTGCAAACACTAAGCAGTGTTTTTATTGCAGAGTGATTTAGAACAGTAAGAAATTGAATATTATCCAAGTGTTTACAGAAGAGATTGGGTGAATATATCAGGGCACAGCCACGATGGAATATTATTCAGTCATTAAAATTATATTGTAAAGAAAAACTGTTTCATAATGTGGAAAGGTTCATAATATGTTATTAAATAGTTATTATAGGTTTTTAAATGGTGTTGCCTTGCTTTTTGTACAAGAAAAATAACTGGATAGAAACACACCAAAATATCCATAGTTATTATCTCTGGATAATGGAATTGCAGGTTACAGAATCACGTTTTACATTTTTGCAAATTCTTGGCTCTGAGCATCTATTACTATTGTAATCCACAAAATGTTCATTGAAAAAAAGATAGCTCTACTATTAGTTTTGAAGCCAGCATATACTAGGCAAAGAATATATTTTCTGTAGATATTTCATACACGTGAGAGTGGTTCACTTCTAGCACAAAATCTGGGAGCTATGAGAGAAGACAGGTGTGGCAGAGGATTTATTGTGATGGAAGGGGACCAGGGACATTTTCACGGCGAATCTGGCAAGAAAGTAGCAATGGAAAACAGGTCTGCAAGAGGTGAGAGGAGAATGGATTCTGAGATCGAAACTGTGTAGGCTTTGGCCACAGCATGAGCAGAAAAGAGGGGAGTCCTCATGTTATGGTTCGGGTCTAGATGTCTCCCCAAAGCCTCATGTGGTCGTAGGGTGGATCTAGAGTGTGTGAAACTGGAATTGATTCACGGTGCAATGCTAGGCTCAAGGGCACTGGGATTAAGGGTGTGAGTGCTGCCCACCCTAAGTAGTCTGAATAAGACAAAAGGGGCAGGGAGACGCTGTTAAAGCTCTCTTGTTACCTTTGCTGCCTGGTGTACACCATGTTGTTTCTCCTCTGTGATGCCTGTTTGCCATCCCAGCCTTGGAGTCAGCTGACTATGGACTGAAACCTCTACAAACTGTAAGCCAAATAAACCCCTTCCCTTTTAACTTTGGGTGCCAGGTATTTTGTCTCAGCGACGAGAGAAAAGTAACCTACCTTGGGGGCATGATTTCTGAGCTCTAGGTTCTGCATTCTGCTCTCTACATTTCAAGGCTTCTGGGTTATTACTGCAGTAAGGAGTTGCCAAAGCAGGGCTGCAAAGTGATGACAGACAAAGTGTGATCAAAATATATGGTGAATATTTAGATCTTAAAAATCTATCACAGCAAAAGACTCATTGCCATTAGTCACCTTCAAAATATTACCCCTCACTTCCAGCACACTTATGGGCTCGTCCTTGACACTTCTCAAAGCGGCTCTGGAGTCCTGTTTCTTGAGTGTCTTTATGAGGTGAGATCACAGATGTGGTGAATGCCACTGCCCAGTGCCATCTGACAGAAAGGCAGGCTGGGAAAAACATCACAGTGTGTCCTCCTCTGACTTGTTCACCAGATCTGGCACCATGGGACTTCGGCTCTTCCCCAAAGTCAAAATGACCTTGATAGATCCATGTTTTGAACTGATTTAGGACTCAGAGGCGTCAATGACAGCAAATTAGGACCCTGATCCTCCCTCCTTCTTCCTCCTGCTCCTCTCTTCCTCTTCCTCCCCCTTCCCTTCCGGTGAGCTGCACCGGCTCAGCTAGAGCTGCAGGTCACGCAGCCTCCCCTGGTGCAGTCTCACATTTTCTATTTCGGGTAGGTTTTCTCAGCACGAGGCCCTGCCTGCTCTGCCGTCAGGACAACCCCAAGTTCTTTCCCTAGAATATTCCCCTTCACCTCTCCTCCTCCCACCCTGCACTCTCACAGAGAAAGTCTCCCCCTGCCCTTCAACACACTCATTTCTGTACCTCACAAGTGTAATAACATTCTGAAAATACTCGCCCAGCATATACTGTGTGCCAGGCTTACATGAGATACAAGAAGCCACTTTCTTGTTTTTCTTCATCCCTGTCCCAAAGTCGTACTGTACTTCCCGTACAGTTCCTCTCTGGGGACTTCTAGAGCTCATGTGCACAGGTAGCAGGAGCTCAGAATTTGTTGAGTGACAATAATGTTCTTTTCATATTAGTTCCTTACTATTTATTGGCTCACAGTCACTCTGACAGTCTCTGTTTCTGTAGAGCAGCTGTGGGTCTAGCTGGGCATGATGGTGCATACCTATAATTCAAGCTACTTGGGAGGCTGAGGCAGGAGGATTGCGCTTCCAAGGCCAGTCTGGGCCACTTAGTGAAACAAAATAAAAATGGGTGGGAATGTGACAGAGTGCTTGCCTAGCAGGTTTGAGACTCTAGTTTACACACACACACACACACACACACACACACACACACGGTTGTGGATCTCCCCAACAGGGGGTCTGTCTGAGAGATTTCTTTTCCTTCAGTCCTGCTCACTTTTCCCAGAAAGTTATATTTCCCTACTCGATTAACAGATGCCATTTTCACCTTTGATCAAGGCTAAAAAACAATTACAATGTCTGGTGGCAGCAATCAATATCGTAATAAAATTACACCTAATTTACTAGTACTTCGGGTGCACCAAGGTTCATTTATCTGAGAAGAGTGTTTCAAAGTTGCAAACTGAGGAAGACGCAGTTGGCCATGAAATTTTTATGCCCAGCCTTCACTAAAGCAGCTGTGAACTGCCAAGACCTCCCAGCTCTGACCCACTTAGGAAATCAGTGCAGTAGGATGTGAGCTGCCCAGGCGTCCCCAAATGTCCAGGTCATGGGAGCAGACCTGGTGGCAGCAGGGTGGCCAAAGCCCCTATAGCTGACCTGGACTGCATGGGATTGGAATTTACTTGTATCTCCATGGTAGCCCTTATTATTGCTTCCGAGAAAATGGGGTGCTTTCCTCCAAGCAGGAGAGTGTGGAGAAAGAGCGCAGACAGGAGGAGCCAGGCCAGGAGACAAATGGTTTCCTGGGGAACACAGCCCAGGCGTGGAGTGAGGAAGGTCCAGCCCAAGAGCCACACAAGGACAAGTGGCCCAAACCCATTTTCTGCAGATAGCGCGCGAGATCCTCGCAGCCAGCTGGAGGCTCTGCTTTGTCTTCAGATAATTAATACCACCGAAGTGGGCTTCCAGGGGTGGGCAGCACATCCCATGGTGGGCTTGGAGGGATCATCATCCTGAAAGTTCTGGCCAATGGCTTCCCATTGGCCATTCTCCTCCTTGGGAAAGATCAGGGCCAAGCGGGTCCCCGACCTCTCTCCTTCACAGGCCCCCTCTCTGTGAACAGTGGCACCAATCCCAAGACACCCACTTCCTTCTCTGGCATCATACACCTGCCACTAACCTCCACCAGCACGGTCAGCTGGGCTGCGTGGGCATGTGCTTGGTCCTCTGACCGCATGACCTCTGTTGGGCTCTGTGATCACTGCTTCCAGCTGTGTGACCTCAGGCCCATCCCTAAACCTCTCTGTCCCTCTGCTTCTTCATCATAGAGTGTCGATGGTAATGATAACCAAAATTGGGCTTGATCCAGGATTAAACCAATAAGGCCACTAGAGAAAGGCCCTGGGGACGGGGAGGGTGACACATAGCCAGCCTTTGTGATTAGTCAGACCTGTCCCATGCTTCCTGAAACAGCACACACAGGCCTTGTGGTCAGCGGGAGGCTCCAGTTTGTCTTCAGATAATTACTGCCACCTTCCTCCCTGTCACTTCCGTGACTCCAGCTGCGGCCCTGCCCCAGGGGACCAGCTCTCTGTGGCTCCCTGCTTCCCTCCTGCCCACGCCCACTCTGTATGCTTCAGCTGGAGGGGACTTAGTCACAGTGCTTCGGTTTCCTGGATGGCTGAACAAATTACCCCAAACTGCAGGGCTGAAACAACATGCATTTATCCGATTGCCATTTGGAGGCCAGAAGCCTACAATCAAGGGCTGCACAAGGCCATGGTCCCCGTGAGGCTCTAGGATCCTGTTTGCCTTTTCCGGTGGCTGCCAACTTCCGAGGCTCCATCTTCCACCTGCGTGTGGCTCCCCCGATCCATCCCTTGGTGGGGAGCAGGCATGGCGTGTGACCCAACAGGGTGACGCTCAGGCGCTCAGCTGTTGAGACTTATTCAGAGTCATGCAGAAGGGTAGTCAAAGTACCCTCCAGGGCCCAGGCCAGGCCAGGCACTACCAGTTGGGACGGAATAGATTAAGTTCTAACTGTGGTGAGAAGTCATTGGAGGTTTTTGAACAAGGAGCAAAATGATCTGACTTGTACTTTATAAAGGTCTCTCCAGCTTAGAGTTGCCAGATATAGCAAATAGAAATAGAGGGTGATCAGTTAAATTAGTTTTAAATAAACAGTTTTTAGCGAAAGTGTACACCAAATACTGCACAGCACTTATAGGGGCTGATCAGAAAATATGGTGTGTATTTACATTTTTAAAATTTATCACAATAAAAAACACATTGCCATTAATTCCCTTCAGCATACTCCCCCTCACTTCAAACACGCTTGTCCCAACTTTCTTGCCACTTTCCCAAAGCAGTTCTGGAAGTCCTCTTTCATGAGTGCCTTTAATTGCAATGTTGTCAAAATGCATTCGGCAATTTCTGTCAAATAAAAGCATTATGGTGTCTCCTCATCCACTTTATTCAGCAGATCTGGCATTGTGTGACTTCTGGCTCTTCCCCAAAGTCAAAATGACTATGGAAGAAGGGAAATGTTCTGAATTGATTCAGGACACTGAGGCAGCTGTGACAGCACAACTAAAGACGTTCAGGAAAGAGCACTTCCAGGACTGCTCCAAAAAGCAACAAGAATGATGGGATGAGTGTGTCTGAAGTGGGGGAGATAATCGCAATGTGTCTTTTACTGTAGTAAACAGTTTTCATTTTAAACATTCACCTTGTTTCAGCCTTGTACTTATGCTGAAAAATGCTCATTTCTGACCTGAGGATGTGCTGTATTTTTCTAGCCATCTCACCCTGGCTGTTGCGAGGAAGGCAAGGCCAGAGCAGGGCCAGGCACCAGGAGGAAGCTGGAGCATTGCCCAAGGGCATGATGGTGGTGGCTCTGCTGAGGGGGCAGCAGCATGGACAGAGAGAAACAGCAGGCAGATTCTCACAGGGCTCTGCTAAGGGCAAAAAGTGAGCAGTCTCCTGTGGCCAGGACTGGCGGGCAAAGGAACCGAGGAAGGCAGTCTGGAGAAAGAGAAGGAAGCAGGCTTGGGAAGGGTGCCAGAGATGTGGGCATCAGACAACTAACGGCTTTCCTGGGTTAAAACCCACTGGCCCCTGCCCACACTCACAGACCAAAACACCATCAGCATGGGGCCTGGAGACTTACAATAGCAGCAGGCGGGTAGGCCTCTCCTATCTCCAGGTAGAGCCGGCCACCTGAACTCCCAGGGTCTGGGCAGCAAAGGTGCTGTCCTTTTATCCCATAGCTCCTTCCCATCCCTTCCTTGTCTCTGTCAAGAACTTAAGGGCCCAAGGTTTCCCCTTTCTTGCGGGCCAACAAGCAAGCTGCACAGTTTCATGGCATTGCAGAAGACACGAGACTCCTGGGTCAGAGACAAGGGTTGTTACAGCACACAGGGCCTCTGAGCTTCCTGTTCTCCCCTGACCCCGGCTGTCTCACAGGGTCAACATAGACTAGCTGCTGGCAATGATGTGCACAGTGGGCTGGGGACACTCCTCAGGAGTCCCAAGCTTGGGAAACCCCAATGTTTGATAATAGACTGCAAGCTCACCTGCTCCACCTTTGCCCTGTGGAGAGATCATCGGGTCACACTGGGCAGCAATCACACCTTTGCTCCACATGCAGATTCTCTAGTCTCAAAGCTGTTGGGAGCATGTGCATCCCTACAAAGATGGTCCAGAGAGGACAGTGGGCTCCCAAGACATGCAGAAACAACTAAGACCCCGGAGAGTGGCCCCTCAATGTTCTCCTTGCAGAGATGATGGCATGGTCAGCCATGTGACACTTGGAGGGCTCTCCAAAGCTCTTTGAAACAGTCACTGCTGACTCCAGACTGCGCTTCCCCGGGTTTCATGCGCACCCAGATCTCCTGAGCATCTGACTCACACCCTCCTGGGTGAGGCCAGGCGGCACGAGGCAGCAAAGCTCTGGAGCACTGGTTCTCAAAGTGGGGTCCCAGGACCTGCAGCATCAGTGTCTCTTGGGAACTGCAGGCTTGGCCCACTCAGTTGTGTCACCTCCAAGGCGTATGTGAGCAGGTGGGGCTGGTGCTCGCTGGCCTTTGAGAGCCTTGGGTGTAAAGGGCTGTCTGGGAAGGGACAGCGGAACGCCCCAGCGCTTCTCAGCTGACAACCCACTGAGTGGCTCTGCACATCTCAGCCTAGAATTCAACAGGCCACCAGGTGATACACCTGTGATTCTGTCCAAAGAAGAGGGTGAGGGAGAAAGGGGAAGGGAAGAGGGAGAGAGGAGGGAGAGAGATAGACAAAGGGGCAGAGGGAAGGTGCCGATGTGCTCCTGCCCCACTCAGCAGCTGCTTCCCCCGACCTTCACAGCACAGGTCAGACCTGAGCTGCTCCTGCTTCCTGCTGACCAGAGCCTGTGGGCACAGATTGGGGGCACTGGGCATGGTCTGCTCTCTGCTTCTGCTCGTCCCCCATGGTGCTGGGGCAGAGAGGAGGGAACCAGACAGCTGCATGGTGATGGACTGCCCGTGGGTTGTTGGTGCCCTTTGGTCCATGTGGCTCATAGAGTTAATGCAGATACACAGTGGCTTCGCCAGGTCTTTCTGTCCAGGAACTCAGGTCCACATGCCTGTCTGGCAGCATCTTCCCTCCCTCCCTAGCTGAGCCCTGCTTTGTGCTCAGCTGGAACCCCAGTCTGCAGCTGTCTCTGACGAAGGACCCCCCCCCATGTTCCTTTGTCCCCACTCTGGTACCCCAGGCCAGCGCCCAGGGCCAGTCAGGCACCAGGACTTAGCAATGGGTTCCCTACTCCCTCTCCAGAGGCCAGGTGACTGTGTCTCTCTCTTCAGTTTCCCTGACCCTGTCTGGGAGCAGGCTGGACTCTGTTCCAAAGAGTGCCATGGGCTAGCACACGTGGTGGGCTTCCTCAGCTGTGACTTGAACAAAGGAAGGAGACATAACTGACTAGATTAACAAATAAAAGCATGGGAAATTTGCTGGCCAATGCAACTTCAAATTTGGGCAGTTTTTCAGCCTTCAGGCACAGTTGTATCAAGGGGCTTAATTGATAGCAGCAGGACTTGCTCTCCTCTCGACTCCTCTTGGCTCCCTTTTTCCTAGTTGGCTTCATTATCAGGCAAGCTGAGTCCCAAAGGACAGAAGTGAGGGTGGGCTTCTCTTACCTTCATAGACGGCAAGCTCACAGAGTAGATCACAGTCTTTATTCTTGCAGAACCCATTTCATTCTCCCAAAGGACTCTGATTGGTTCTGTTTAAGTCACGTGACTGTACCTTGGTCAACATCATCGGCTGCTCTGATTGGCCAATTTGGGTCACATTTCCAGCCTGTCTAAGAATTCAGGGCCATGTGCTTACCAATACTTCCAGGTGGGCAAAGGGCACACTAAAGAAGGTGGCACACCTTCATCGGGCACACTAGTGGATGATGAAGAATTTTCCCAGGGGCAGGGACTCCCGGCTTCTCTGGCACAGGCACCCATCCCCCCTGCACCTGGAAAGGCTTCTCTACCTTTCCACCCTCAGTGGCACTGGGTGCCTGCCAGGCTGTCTCCTCCTGCCCCTTCCAGCCTCAGCAGGCCTGGGGTGTCCAGCCTGGTCATGGCCAGGAGGAAGGAGGCAGAGCAAGAAGGACACAAACAGGGCTTCCATTTGTGTACAATTAAAAAACAACACAAACCTCCAGTGAGTCTCAGAAAATCACTGGATCTGTTGGAAAAAGAAAAAGGCTGATGGGACTCTTGAAAATGAGAGGAATTAATTGACTGTGGAACTGTGCACCATGAAATGAAAGATAATTTAATAGGAAGCCCAGGTACTGCGTCTGGTTCTCTGCTAAGCACAGGCGGAATATTTGACCAGCAGGAGGACTGGAGGACAGCAGATATGCCAGGAGGGAGGCAGAATGGACTCTTGGGACTGGCTAGGTGTCTGGGATGTCAGTGACAGTTCAGGAGCCCGAGCAGGGATGGCCCCTGTCTCCATGGAGATGGACTTGGCATCCTCCCACCGTCCTGCTAGGGTGGGTGAGAAGGTCCAGGTAGACAGCAAACAAATTACCATCCTTGGTTCCTGGTGCCTGAATGAATGAGGGAAACCTCGTTCCTTCTGAACTACAGCTTCCTCAGTTTTTGAACAAAGAAGTTGAGTGAAGACTGCGTTAGCCAGCATCTGGCACACCCCTTCGCTGGCAGGTGGGGTGAGTTTAGGTTGCACAGAAGCAACTTTTAAAGATTTTAATAGTGATGTGTTTACCATCACAATCACCTGCCAGTTTTGACTTTTGATCTACAGCTGTAACACAGAATTTTCTTATAAAATAAATGTGCTTTGAGTCCGTTTAAGGAAGAATTCTTAAGTAAATTATGGTACCAGTGGATAAGAGTTAGGAAGGTGGGCCCCACGTGATTGGCCTTTGGAAAACGCCAGCTGGGTGCACTGCCACCGGGGTGGGGAGGGGCCGGAACACTGGTGTCAGAACTCCCGGTCCAAGGCACACGGTCCAGCATGTTTGGCTTTGCACACTGACCTGAATGGCAGTGTGCGCAGACCTCGGGTGACTGGCTCCCCACTGTGCTCCTCTAGCTGCCCCTCATTGCGCCTGTGATGGACACGTCTGCCACCCTTGATGACATGCCAGTTTGAATCCCGATCCTCAGAACCCTAATATTTCGTGACAGTTACCACATGCCATCAGATGCGTCCCTTCCATGGCTCTCGGCGTCCACCTCCTGGTCTGCCTTCCGAAGGCTGGGTGATCTGCACCTTCCTGGCCTGCCCGTGGCCGGGCCTGATGATCCTGAGGATGCTCTCCTGGCCAGGATGTGGGGACCCCTGTTTACGCTGGGGAGGAAGAGGGGCCGCCGCCCATCTTCTCAAGGCTCTAGTGGCCCTGGCTGACAGGAAAGCCTGTCTCTCTCTCCCACCCCGGCTGTACTGGCTGCAGCCCAAGGAGCCAGTCTCGTGCAGTGGGAGGCCATTCAGCTCCCGGTCCTGTCTAGACAGCCAGCATGCCAGCCTCTCCCAGGCCTGAGCAGCCGTGCGTGCGTACGTGCGTGCGTGTGTGTGTGTGTGTGTGTGTGTGTGTGTTAATTACCCTGGAAAGTCTGCCTCAGCCGCCACTGTGGAAATGTAGGTCACTGCAGTGAGGCGGGCGGTCAGGGCTAGGGGGGGTCCGGGTGCCCGGCGGCACACACACCATATCAAGGTCATGGCGGTCTGATGGCCAGCTTAACAGGGGCTGGGCTTGTGAGAAGCAGGCAGGCTGGGTTCTCTCCGTGGCTCTTTCTTTTAGGACATTTCAGAGTATTTCTCACATCTTCAGCCTAAGGCATGTGGCTTTCCCATCACAAAGGCAAGAACAAGTATTGCATTGTGTGTCTTAAATAAGATCCTTCATGTAGCAATCTTTTATTGAGCCAGAGCATTCTATTAAGTAATTTTCCCTGGTCATTTCATCCCACAGCAGCCCTAAGAGGAGAATCCTGTTATTACCACAATAACCCAATATACAATCTTTAGTTCCGTTTTACAGACAGGGAAACCTCGGCTCAGAAAAGCCACCCAGTTATTAGTAATAATAAGTAGCAATTGTTTCACTGATGACAGTCTGGTCTCATCTGCTCTCGACATGGCAGTGCGTAACATTGCCATTCGTTCTCCAGCAACTCAGTAATAGTTGTTCCCACTTTACAGACCAGGAAACTGAGGCACAGGGAGAACAATCACGAAGCGAAGGTGATTCAAACTCAGGTAGTCTTGGTCCGGGCAGAGCCTTCAAACCCTGTGCCCTCTGTTGCTGTGTTAAAAATTCCCAAATTAGGTTGGAGTCCATTGTTAGCTTGGATAAATCAGTCCAATTTTAAAATTTGCAGCAAGAAGCATTTGGTGAGAAAGAGTTAAACTTGTGTCCTGGTACACAAAGGCGGCTCCAGGGGAAGCCTCTGAAAGCCAAGGCTCCTCAGTGTGACTCCCAAGCCCTGGTCCGTGACATCTTTTATCAACACGCACCCGCCCTCTCCCTCCTCGCCCCAGGTTAAGAAAATAATCTAATCTCGCAGCCTTTTCCATCTGCCAAACAATAGGCCGCTGTGTGGGGGCCTGTTTGTGCACCTGACAGTAATAATTGTTCAAACATCTATAAACTGGAGGGTTGTGCACAAAGGGTTCTGAGAAAGTAAAGGGAACACAGGGAAATGACACTGAACTCACCATCTCCTGGGGGGCCAGGACAGGCTACACCCCAACAGTTTTCTCTAAAATGTTAAAAAATGTGTGAGGTTGGAGGAATCAGTGGACACCCAGATATTCACTGCCTAGATTTTCTGCCAAATGCGTGCTGGGCTGCTCTGCCGTAGTCCTCTGTCCTTGCAGTGGCAGGTTGCCTTGTAAGAAGACACTGCCCTGAAGCCTGGCTTCCCTGATGGAGAGGGATTCCAGCCTTGGTGGGGGTTTGGCCCTGACTTTCAAAGGCTATTTTTATGCAGATTTTTGTGTTCTAGAAGGAGTGGGCCTAGAAAGGCCATGTGCAGTTCTTTCTCCAGGCTAGGGCTGCAGAGTCCTGGCACTCAGGGCTGCCACGCCAGTCCTGTGTCAAGTGCTTCATGTGTGGTGTTGTGCTCAGTCCCTACAGCCACTCTGAGCCCCAGGTACTAGTATCTTCCCCATTTTCCAGGGAGAAAAGTTGAGGTTCAGTGGGGTTAAGTGACATTCCCAGGGCCACCAGCTTGGAAGTGGCAGGAGTTGAACACAGGGCTGTGGACCCAAGGTCCCAGCCATGGAGCCACATGGCTGTGGCTTCAGATCATAGGCTTATTAAATTCACTGAGAAAAAGTCTAAGTTCCCATTTAGGAAATGCTCACACTGTGTAGGAGAACTGAGGCTTGGAAACTAGGTAGGCAAAGGGTTAAGAGGCCCCCCACCCCGTGTAGTACCCTCCTACCTGGGAGCCACCACTTTCTGTCCTTTGCTGCTGTAGGGCAGGATACTTCCTGCTCCAAAGGTCACTTCCAAGCCATTCCGCAGCAGCCTCCCTCCCGAGGAGCCCTTTCAGCTTCCAGATCAAAAGACACACATCCTGCTTGAGATTCCTCTGAGACCAACTGGCTGACCAGGTTGGGCTGACTTCTGTCCTATGGAAAGGCTGAGTGGGGCAGTGAAAAGAAGCCCACCTCCTGTGTCCTATCAACTTAGAAATCCAACCTCTGGCTAGGACTGGTAGTGTGAAGTTGGCCAAGTGATTCTTTTTTGGATTCTTTATGTGTATGAAGGTCAGTGGCAGCTCCTGGAAACAGCTCAGGTTGGGGATGAAGGCATGGAGGTACATGGATGCCACTACACACAGAGCTGGTGCTTAATGAAGTGTCGTTCTCCATGAACAGCTGCTGAGCCGGCAGGCAATGCTGTGGGTTTTGCACACGAGGGGTTCTACCGGGGCTTCTGTCACCCATGACCATGAAGGTAGCTCAAGCCAGCTCTTCTGGGCAGGTGGCAGTTACTCCTCCTGAGGTCCACTGGGTGCCTAGTAATCTGTGGCCTTGCCCAGGGAGACTTGTGATTCACTTGGGCATTTCCACCAGAGCTTAACAAAGAGTCATACCTGATTCCTATCCCTGTTTCAGCCCTTAAAACGATGAAACTCTATAGAGGAGACATTTTTTTAACCCCTTTACTTATGGGACCAAGAATGCCCAGCAAAAGACTCAGTATGATTCAATGCTCCTAACAAAACTCATGCCAACCCAAACTCACCCAATCCAACACAACACAACACTGCCCAGCTCTCACCAGCTCAAGCCAACTCAACTCAAACCAACTCAACTCAAACAGTTCAACCCAATTCAACTTAAACTGATCCAACTCAACCTAATCCAACCTAACCAACCAACTCAACTCAAACCAAGTCAATGTGACCCAATCTGACTCAACCCAACACAACTTGACCTAACCCAGCTCAATCCAACTCAGTAGGTTAGTACAAGGGTAGTCAATGGGAGAGCACACAGGACTTGGAGTTAGGTAGATCTAAGGTGAAACCTCAGCTCCACCACAAACAGACAATGTGGCCTTGACCAAGTCACTTCATTTTTAGTCTGTTTCCTCATCTTAAAAAAGAGAGGGAAATCTTATGTTTGCCAGCATGTAAGGCTCATTTTTTGTCCATATAGCGCCTCCATGTGTGATACCATCAAACCCACATAGGCCACTGTATGGAATCTTTCATTAATTGCCCCATCCTTCCTGTCCCCTGAGCAGGCAGGAGGGAAGACCTCATGAAGGGCAGGAGAGGCACATCAGTCCAGTTCTCTTAGTTGCATGGCACTTTGTCAAGAAGACTTGGCCAAGTCTGCAGTAGCAGATGAGATCATTCAGAAAAGGTAATGCCAGTGGAAACACCAGTGACTTCTTATGCACCAGCTACTCTTTAGACCACAAATATGGTCCTTTCGAAATGTTGTCTTGAGGATGGGCATAACACATGGTATGCACACCAAATATGTAGAAATGACTGTTGAGCTGCTGTCACCCCAGCAAGACTTGAGAACAGTGACTCTCCTCCTGTCTCTACGGTGTCAGGATGCCAGACCGAGGAGTGTCTTCCACAACCACCATGAACGTTTTGTGGATGCCTTGGTACTCCGAATGGTGTGGAGGGTGTGTGCCAACCAGCTTCCTGTCACTATCACAGACACCCCAGATGGTTAATTTATGAGGAGAGAAGGTTTATTTTGGCCCATGGTTTTAGAGGTTTCCATTCAGGACCAGCCAGACCCATTGCTTTTAGACTTCTTCTGGTGGAAGGTCACACATGCCAGAGCAAAAGCACTCACCTCATGCCAGAAAGCAAAAGAGAGAAAGAGACAGGGGTCTCGCGGTCCCCATCAAGGGCAAGTCCCTTATAATCTGAAGACCTCCCACTAGGGTCCCACTAAAAGGTCCCACTGTCCCCCCAACAGGATGAGTTGTTTCTAAGAAGAAACAAGCCAAATACTGTGGAATGACTTGATAAATATGTGACAAAAATTTGTTGGAGATTTAGGTTTGAGAAAGATTACTATTTAAATTTAAAAAGACATCACTAATAAAAGAGATCTGCATTCACACGTCTTCGCAAATGTCCTTCAGTGTTTTACCTCATGTTAAAAGGTGAAAACCATATACACTAGAGAACATAAAAGTGGAGATAATTTATGTAAAAGACGACGATGGAACTCCAATCAACAGAAATACAAATGCCTTGGTGGCAGGTAAAGATTGGTGGCTGGATGTACCGCCAGGCCATCAGACCGTCAGCATGAGCTGTATCGGGGTGCAGGGGCTTTACAGCACTGTGACTGCTGGGTGGGTGTAAGGACGCCACCTGCACAGCGCGACTGTAAGCCTGGAGCTTGACTTGGCCCTGAGCTTCACTTGTTGACATGAGCCAAGTGTGACCAAGAGAAACGCAGTGGACAGCACCCAAGCTTGGCACGTGGAGGGCTTGCACCCCCCTTCATCACATGCTTACCAAGAGACCTTGGGTGGACCACAGCACTCCTTATTTTTTTTTATTTTTTTTGGTACTGGGGATCAAACTTGGGACCTTGCGCTTGCAAGGCAGGCAGTGGAACCACTGAGCTAAATCCCCGGCCCCACTTCTTGATTTTTTTTAATGTTTCTTTTTTTTTAGTACTCAGAATTGAACCCAGGGCTTCCAGACTGAGATATATCCTCAGCTCTTTTTAAATTTTGAGATAGGGTCTCACTAAGTGAAACCCTGAGCTCAAACTTGCAATCCTCTTGCTGTAGCCTCCCAGAGTGCTGAGATCACAAACCACACCGCTTCTTGATGTCTTTCCGCTAAAAAAAGGTGCTACGATCTACTCGTGGGGTACAGAGGTCAACAGAAGCTCCAAAGGGCCTGAAGAGGGACAGGCTGAGCACCTTCCCCTCCCTGCTTTGGCTGTCTCGATCCCATCAAACTGGATGGACCCAGAGCAGATGCGTCTCAGATCTCAGCTGAGGGCATTCCTGGGTGCAGTGTCTGCAGAACCAAAAGGCGGCAAAGAATCACTCAACCCCTCAAGCCCAGAAAATGCTCATCCAGGAAGCAGGGCTGGAGAGCAGAGAAGGGAGGTCCCAGGAAGAGAGAGGCCAAGGCTGCTTCGGTACTGTGTGCGCATTTAAAGAAGCATGCACTAATGAATGATGGCAGCCTCATTAACCGCTGTCTGACCTCCAGTGTGCAGGCACCCTGGGTGGGCTGCCCAGTCCAGGGTCATTAACGATGATGGGCATGGATTCATTAGAGAGACAATCGGTTTCCTCCAGACCCGGTTTCAAACTGAAACATCCCTTGGCCTCCAGATCTTCATTTTTCTTGGTATATAAACCTGGAGGGAGGGCTGTGGGCCTCTGGAAATGTGAGAGAAATTCCCGACCTGCCACAGATGTGGGCGTGGGAAGGCTTCATGCTGGTTGGGGGCTGGAGAAAAGGGGCCCCTGGGGCAGGGCTCCAGCTCCCCTGACTGTTCGGATAGAGTGGCACTGTTGAGTGCTCACCCACGCCCGGCACTGTGGAAGGTGTCCCTTTACGGCACCACGTGGTCCTCCACAGCTCCAGGAGGCTGGTTCTGGAAGGTCCCCTTTTGGGGCATGGGCCAGCCAAGGCTCTGAGACCTGCCCAAGGTTGGTCAGAGGTGGGCCCAGGACTTCACCGTGAAGCTCTATTGTCTCCATAAGAATAATTCTGAGGAACAGCATTTGTCTGGTTGTGACCAGTGAGCAGGTCCTTAATGTATGTTGAGTTAACAGTGCCTGGAGATGGTGGAGATCGGCGTACTACAGATGAAAATGCTGCTGTACGAAGAGGCTGGGAAGCTCACCCTCACCCGGTGGTCTTTAGTACTTGCCCCTGCCAAAGCAGGGGGTGGTCAGTGGACTTCCCAGGCAGTAGGAGGCAGCAAGGCCCCCTGGGAAGGCTCCTGGCTTGCAGGCTGGGCCCACCTGAGCCACAGTTATGTGCTAGCCCTGCACCACACCTCACCACCTGAACCTCACTCTCCCGGTCTGCAAAATGGGCTGAGGTGTGGGACATGGCCCTACAGAGAAACTGTCCCAGAGGTGGGAAGCTGCCCCGCCCCATCCTGAACAATTTCAGTGGTTTGCTTAGAGGTAGTTTCCCTTTTCCTTTTGGCCTGTGGAGTCAAATTTTATAGAGATTTTAGTTTGAGAGCTCAGAATATGAATTCCGTCAATGACTCTGACCCTTCTGCTCAGATGCCCCCCGACACTGAGTCTTCCTTTCCGTCTACCACCCTTCACCCTCTGCCGGGCCTGAGCTTACCTGCTAGAGTTGCCAGATAAAACACAAGGTGCTTGATTAAAGTCGAATTGCAGATTACAAAAGCAAATAACTTGTTAGTATCAGTGTGGCCTACGAAATGTTTGGAACATATTGATACTAAAAAATTTATTCACTGTTTATCTGAATTCAATTTTAACTGGGTGTCCTGTACTTTTCTTTGCTCATGCTGGTCACTGTTCCACCAGGCCAGAGGGAAGGGTCAGGCCTCGTGGTACCCAAGCTGAGACCTGGTCCTACTGATGACTACGATTATGATTTATTCATCGGGCAACTGCTCTGTGCCAGGCACTGTGCTGCATTCTGAATCCACTGTCTCACCTGCAACCCTTACAACAATTTGTAGGTGTAGGACAGAGGGCACCGGAAGAGGAAACATTCCCTTCGCATCCTTACTTTCCGCTTGCCTGCTCGGGTCCCCCTACATGAGGTGGACCATTTCCTCCTCTTGCCTGGGTTGGATTTGTTTCCTGCTATTTTTAACCTGGGGTATGTGCCAGTAATAAAGTCTTTATTTTTTCCATGCAGATTAGTTCCTGGGGAGATCCTATACCCTCGCTAGCTTTTGAAAGCCTTGAGTTGGCTCAGGAAATGATAGACAGACATCACCTTAACGACTCCTCCTGGCTTCCAGCAACACTGCTGGAGTCTTTCTGTTCTTGTCCCCACCCTTGCCTGGATGGCCATGAATCGTTATTTCCAGTAGACTAAGCGACCTAACGGCTGTCATATGGAGCACATCAGGCAGCACTGTCTGACTGCTTTGTCTCCTCGTGTTTCATGGACCATGAGTAGCTGTAATGCTCCGAAACACACAGCTTGGCTCTTTCTGCCACTCCCTGCAAGAGCAAGCTGCCCCACAGACAAGGTTAGATTTTGTTCTTCCACTCTATGTGGTCGGCCCTAGGGGAGTGGTTGGGTTTGCCACCTCCTAACTGCTCCTGGTCACGTTCCAAAGCCAGCCCCATGGAGCAGAAACCTCAGACTCACGTTCAGTTATTGTCTGTGACTTTGCCCCGGTTTTCTAAAACCCAGTTTCAGTTTTAAAAGAAAAGTAATCATGGAGAGGTAAAACCCATGACACTACCTTGCAGACACTTGGGGACAAGTGGTTTGTGGCCACCAGCAAGGCTCGTGGCTACCGAGGGCATCTGCATTTATTCATTTAATGAAACCCACTGGTCTTGGGCTCCCCCAAGACGGCTAAGGCTCACTCTGCTTTTGAGGGGACCCCTCATGGAGAGCAGATCTGGAGGGTAAGCAAACGGCCAAACGAAGCGCCATTATGGGAAGACCAGCGGGGACCCGGCAGGGCATGGAACAGAGCTGTCTGCTTCCCTTCCCACGCTCTCTCGTTCCAGGCCACAGGCAAGCCCATCACGGCCACATCGTTGCCCTTTGCCAGGCACCTGTGCTGTACCTGAGGAGTCCCTGTGGCTCTGCAGAGGATTTTAGGTTGGAACCATAGGGAGTTTCTGAGAAGCATCTTGCTGCCCTGAGAAAAAGGGTCATATGCCTTCCCTTCTTTCCTTTTCTCTTTGGGAAAACATGAGGAGGACCCTTCCATCCTGGAATCATAAGACCATTGACATGAGGACAAGCACCAACCGGCTCAGAACCCAGGGGAACTCGGGAGAGCCTCTGTCCCTGTTGGTGTCACTGAGCTGGGGCCCTGGCCATGTAGTACCCCTCCCTTGCTCCTCAACATGAACGCTTAAGTGACTGTTGGCTGTGGAGTTGGTTATTTGTAGCCTAAGCGTTTCAATCTAATACTCAATTTAATGAATTTTATCTGGAAGGTTCTGAAAAATTTAAGCATAAAAGGTGAAAAGAATGCCCAAAGCCTCTCGTCCTCAAAGACTCACAGTGAGTCAGGGACATGGAACATGGGACTGTGGATGCCTGTTTTGTGTTCACAAGTCCTGGCAGGTGGAGCACCCTGCCTGCTCAGAGCTTGTTCGGGTGTATATCGAGATGTCCCCCAAGCTTCTTGTGATCAGAGTCGGGTTTTTGAAAGGTGATTGGATTATGGAGTTTATAGCTAATTTGCTGTTAGGAGGTGGGATCTGGTTGGAAGAGATGGGTCACTGGGGGTGTGGCCTGGGACGGTTCATCTCTTCCTGGCTTGTCCCTTCCCTTGCTCTCTGCTTCCTGTCCGCCATGCCATGGACAGCTGTCCTCCGCCATACCCCTGTCCCATGCATCTTCCCTTGGAGCCAGCCCACTACAGACTGAAACCAGAGCCAAACTAAATCTTCCCTTCCTTAAGTTTAGATGTCGGGTTTTTTTCCCCAGCAATGAGAAGGTAACCAAGACAGAGCTTGAGAGGCTTTAGCTCCAGGACTGAGAATAGTGGTGTTGTGTCTGCTCAGTGTCCCTGAGGCTGCGTGATCCACATTCTGTCCTCTTCGTCAGCTGAGCTGTGCAGACACTAAGTTCACGGGCAAGTCCTCTCAACCTGGGAGGCTGGACACTTGTAATAAACTCTGGGTGCTGCTAATCCAGGCTAGGGACCACACTTTGAGTGGCAAGGATGTGGAGGGGTGCCAGCAGTGTCTGAGACGTCTCACAGTCCTAGGCTTGTGGTCAGACTCACATCAGATGCTGAGTTTCAGCTCACTTACCTGAAATGCCCATGCCCTGTGTCTCCTGGCTTGTGTTCTTCTGCGGTCTGATAGGACTTCTCAGTGGGGCATGTGAAATGGGTTCCCTGGGCATGCATACACTCAGAGGGACCAAGTATCTTGGATTTCCCAGGACAAAGGGCTTTGCAGGATGTAGGATTCCAGTGCTCGAACTAGGAAAGTCCCTGGCAACCAGGATGAGTTGATGGACCTGCAGGAACTGAAGGAACAATTCTGGCCACAAACCGAATCAGGTGAGAACTGAGTGAAATTCAATGATTAGGTACAATGTTGACCTTATGGGGAAATTTTATTAGATTCTCTTCCAATTCAGTTTGCTACCAGAATTGTGCAAAGAGTGAAGCTCATGAACTGAGGTGCCACTGTCCGTTGCTAATCTTCCCTGAGCACTGCAGCAGACACATGGGCATTTGGACACAGGGACAGAGAGCTGGGGCTGAGGACAGGCTGCCAGGCTCCTGTGGCATCAGAGTAGGGGCACCTCTCAGTCATTTCTTGGCTTATTTTAAGTGAGCAGAGCTAATAGTCACAAACCTATTGCTAGCAACACATGATCAGAAATGGATTCACTTTTCCAAGTCATTTCCAGTGCTCGGCCCTTCCCAAAGCGAGCCCTTCCCACACCTGTGGGACCAGGGGGCCGAGCTGGGAAGGAAGCATTTGAAGGTCCAGGGGCGGAACTTCAGAGTCAAAGTTTCCCACCTTTCTGGCACTGTGACAAAGTATGCATCTGTGGTAAAAATGGGTGTGAATTTTTCTGAGCAGTATTTGAAAGAGCCAAATGAGTACTGTTTAGGGGAGATGAACCCAGCTGTCCCCCCCGGGCATCCTAGGAAGCCGCCCCAAGAACATTTCCCCACGTGGCTCTGCCATCTCCCCTGACCCAGCTTGGAGCATTCTGATATCTACGGGGGCATCTGCTGGAGTGAGCATTGTAAAGAATTGGTTCTTAGAAAGCAAGACTGAAGCAACTGAAAGGTCAGCCTCATCTTGTTACTTGATTTGTTCTTTTTTATTGTAAGAGCAAATTTAATGGCATAAGAAAGGTGTTAACATATAGATACATGAAAATTAGCAGATGATAAAACAACGTATAGTGTCACCATTGCAAGTACCTGTTGAAATGTGTATACGAAGAGAAAGAGGAAAAGCTATGAATTGAAATCTATTTAGCAGTCACTATTGATGAATAGTTACTCTATGTTTTCTTTTTATTCTTGTTTTTTTTTTTTTTTTTTTTGGTGCTGGAGATCGAACTCAGATCCTTCTGCTTGCGCAGCAGGCAGTGAAACCACTGAGCCAAATCCCCAGCGTTTTTATTCTTGTTTTTTTTAAAAGGAGTTCGGTGGTCAATTCTGCGTCCCAGGACAAGGTTCCTCCAAGCTGCACAACTGAAATTAGTGAATGCTCACCAAGGACCCAGAGGAGTCCTGGCCGAAGCAGCTGCTTCAATGATGACATCTTGGTGAGGGTTGTGTTTGGCTTATGTAACAGAAACGCAGGACAGCTAAACAAGACAGGGCCTTATCACCCACCCCCATTATGACAGGAATCTCTGAAGTAGGCAATCCAAACAATCCTGCCACAATGCTCAGGAACCCAAACCCCTCTTTCTCTCCTTACAGTGTGTTTTTCAGCCTTCTGAGGACAAAATGGCTGCTTCATCTGGGTCATTACATCCACAGTCCAGAAAGGAGGAAGAGAGGTTAAAGAAAGGGAAAACGCTAAAATCCCTTTTCCTTTCTCCCTTTCTTTCATTCTTTTTTTTTCTCTCTCTCTCACTCTCTCTCTTTCTTTCTTTTTCCTTCCTTCTTTCCTACCCAACCCCTTTCCTTTCCCAAGAAGGCAATCCCCAAAGAATTTGAAGGATCCCTTCAGACTTTCTGTTGTCTGTGCCTGGGTCACATGGTCATTCCTGATTTCCAGGAGGTCCGGAAAGGAGAACACAGTAACTAGGAACACAACCTCTGGAGGAAGGGGCCAGTGAAGAGGAAAAGGAGTGTGCATTGGCCAGGGACCTTGCAGCGCCTACCTGCAATAACACTAGTGCTCGTACACATTTCCCATGGGCTCCTCCATGTCCAAGAGCTGTGCTGATTGCATCACCTATTTTACAGCAGTCACTTAGGGACCTTTAGGCTTTTAGATCACAGGAAAGGGGACTGAGACTCAGAGAGGCAGAGCCACTTGCCTGAGGCCACACAGGATGTCAGCTGCACCAGGACTGGAAAGCCCTCCTTACCTCCAGGGCAGGCAGAGTGAAACAGTCACTCAGATATGGGAAGCAACAGCAGGACCAGGCATTTCTTCCTGGGCCCAGACCTGGGTCCTGCTCACCCAAGTCTTCTGAGACCAGTGCTTCTCTAACTGATGTGCATCGGGGCCCAGGACTGTGCATTTCTGACCAGCTCCCGAGCAGCGCCGTGATTGCTGTCTGAGGACCACATGTGGAGTGGCAAAGCCTCGACCTATCTCCCAGATGTGGCCCAGCTGCCGGGAGCTCGTCTCTGGGTTTAGATGCACTCTTGGGGCCCCAGAGGAAAAGCCCAAGTGCAGAGCTGGGGGAGCCGCCTCAGGTGCAAAACCCAGCCGAGCCACAGTCTGGCTCCCGCTGGCCCACACTGAATGGGGGTGCTGGAAGGAGCACGTGGTGCACCTGGGACCCAGGAGGCTGGTTAGGAACTTGGTGCTGTCACAGCACTGACCTCCAGCCCCACTGTTGAGTCTCGGCTCTGGTGAGTGGTGAGGTTTGTTTCGTGGAGCTGAGATGTAAGGACGGTGGCAAAACAGTGACAGTGGTGATGAAGACAGAAAAGAGAAGGAAGCAGAACATTTCCTGAACACACAGTGACCGCCCGGAGCAAATGGTGAGCACCTCCTGTGCTTGATCTCTCCTAATTCTCAGAAACCCCTGGGGGGCGCACTGCATTCATTCCTGTTGTACAGATGAGAAACTGAGTCTCAGGAGGCCAAGCAGCCTCCCATGCTGCACACTTGGCTGGTGAAGGAGGTTGACTGCAGGCTGGGTGTGATGATGCACGCCCGCTTTCCCAGCTAGGAGGGAGGCTGAGGCAGGAGAGTCTCGAGTTCAAGGCTACCCTGGGCAACTTAGCAAGGTCCTGTCTCAAAATAAAGTAAATGAAGAGCTGGGGATATCACTCAGTGTTCTCTGGACTCCATCTCCATTAACATGCACACACACAGACACACACACACACACAGACAGAGACACACGGACGTAGAGCGGAACCAGAACACCCACAGCCCGTCTCCAAAAGGCTGGCGATCTAGCACATGCCCTTCATCCCTGGCGGGACTCAGATGTGGGCTTAGAATTTCTTGGCTACTCCCAACCAACCCCCTGTCATAGGAGCAGCCACTGTTTATCGCCGCCCTGGGCTCAGCTAAGATGAAGAGAAGGAAGGAAAGTTCTGTAGAAACTCACGGTCTTTGTTACTTTTTGTGTTGCTGAGACAAAATGCCCAACACCCGAGGATAAGGGAGGACAGGTTTATTTCCGCTCACAGTTAGTAGAGGTTTTACTCCATAATCAGGTGGCTCCAAGGCAGGTGGCATGGGCTCCCTCATGCCCCTCACAATCACTCACAGACCCTAACTCTTCCTAGGCCCAGGGCCACAGGTGAACTCGAGGTCTTTCCCAACCCAAATGCCACACTTACTGCAGTCTTTGCGCCTTTCGTCCCCATTTCATGTATAAAAGCGTGCTTATTAGGTTTCGAGCTTTGTAAAAACTACATTACTAGCAATATTTTGAGTGTTGCGGTAAATCTCACTTTGACTATAAGATCTGATGTTTTATCCTGTGACTTATGCATAGCATGGGGCCTTTGAGGAACTGTACGTTACCTTAGAGCAGAACTGACTGCATTCGAGTTAGGCTAGTTGCCTGGCCTGCTAGGACCTCAGTTTCCTGATCTGTAAAATGGGCACAGTAACATCCATGTATGTCTCATAGAGAAGAAACCTGATGGTGGAGTCTGAGCCCTGGGTCACCTTGTGGACCTGGGTTCTGGGAATCCTCTCTAAGTATCAGCTTCACTGGTTGCTCCAGAGGGACCCCGTGACCCATGTTGGATTCACAGAACAGCTGAGTGACTCTGAGATGGGCTAGACAAAGTCCACAGGCTTTGCGACCTCAGTGGGCAGTGTTATCCACTGGGACCCACGGGGCTCTATGTCATAGGAGAAGAACTGGCCCGTAGGCCTGTGTTTCCCAAACTGTAGTGTAGACCTAGCATCTGCTGGGGGACTCCCGGTGGCAAAGGCCTCTCAGCTCACACGCAGAATGTCCGCTGGTCCCTGGTGGCCCCGTGAGGGAGGCCTGTGTTGATGGGGATGAGAATCAGGCCCGCTAGGTGGTGGCCTGACTCTGCTGCTGTAACTCCGGGAAGAAGCCTCGAGCAAGGTGAGCAGCTCCATGCCTACCCTTCCCAAGGTGGGACTGCTTGCCTGGAGGCCTTGCTTCTTCCAGGATGGATTTTTACAGCATCACAGTGGACTTATTTTACATCTGACGCTGATGTGAAAGCTCTAAGATTATTCGTAATAGAGTGTACGTCATTTCACTCTTTATTGAGGGCCATTACTACTGTGATTATTACAACTGATATTCCCTAAATATCAGCTAATATACTTAAAGCATTTATTGTCCTGCAATAAAAAGATATTGAGTTAGTTTTAAATTTTTGAATGAATGAATCAAGAAGATGTGAAGGAGAAAGCAGAAGTTCCGCCTATGGGACCATCACTAATTTCTCCTCGGATTTCTCTCCCAGTCCTTGTGTCCAGGCCTACGCCGTGTGACATAGTGCTGCTGTGTGGATGATTTTCGTTCGACACAAGGCCGCTTCTCCTTATTACAGCTGCTTTGAGGCACTCACTGCTCTTCTTTTTCACTGTGCTGAGGACTGAACCCAGGGCCCTGCACATGCTAGACAAGAGCTCTCTCCCTGAGCTACTCCCCCAGACCAGGCATCCGTCTTAATAACTGTACAAATATTCCATCACATGGACATTCTAGAATTTAGTTCACAATTTTTATAGTGTTGGACATTTAATTTCTTTAAAAGTCAAATAATGCCATGCTTATATTAACATATTTTTATTTCCTGATTATTTTCTTGCGACAGTTTACAAAAATAGAATTACTAAAGAAAGTAAATGAATATTCTTAACCTTTTCTCTATCCCTCCCTCCCTCTCTCTCTCTCTCACTCTCTCTCTCTCACACACACACACACACACACACACACACACACACACAGAGGGCTCTGCCTGAAGGCATCTCCAGCATGTATTGGACCATAGGATCCCCAGCACTGAGAGTTATTATTTTAAAATCCTTTGTTGAATTGACTTTGGCGATCATGTCTCATTGTGGAGATTACACTTGATTAACTCCCAGTGTACATCTTTGAGATTTACTACTAACAAGGAGTCTAGGCTCCAAAGTGAAGGCCACGGCCGGATTCCTCCGCTTGTCCTTTTGTCCTTGGAGTCATGGTCTCCGGGGCACCAGCCAGCTGTCTGGCAGCTTTGACTGCCAGCCAGAGGGTGAGGCACAAATGCCCAGGCCAAAGGAAGGTGGCCCGTCCAACTCTGCAGCCATCTGAGCCTCTCGGCAGGGGCGGGTGGGGAGGTGTTGCTGGTCAGGGTTTTCAGAGCTGGGGCAATTGGAGGTTCTGTGGTCTGCACAGTGCCCGGACACTGGCTCCAGGGCAAACCTGTCTTGAATGTGGCATTCAGATACCACATGGCAGGATGGAGCTATCGTGGATGTCCACAGACATTCGGGACCATGTGGAGGTTTTTAAAAGAAACAGGAATGGGCATCACCCCAGAATGGCCCTTGAGGGTTCCATTAAATGGCAGATGGGTGACTGGCACAGCTGTGTCTCCACGAAGCAGCTCAGGGCTCCAGAGCGGCTTCACCTGCCCTGCAGCTGGCTCGCCAGCCTGGCTTTTCCTCCCAGCCCCATCGCAGTCATCGGCTAAGTCCAGGTGCAGTCTTGTCACTTAACATTTAGCTGGGGAAGAAATGACTTTGCAGGTATGATGCAGTCCCTTTTAAAACTATGGATTAAATTCCATGCAAAGCAGGAAAATCAGATGGTTAAGCCAGCTTTGCCTCTGGGACAAGTTTGGGGATCGTGAAATGGCAAATGTGTACTCCAGGAGGCCACAGGGCTGATGGAAAGGTGGTGGCAGTTGTCAGGAGGCTTGAGTTCAAGTTCAGCTGGGTGACCTCAGGCAAATCTAGGAGCCACCAACCTTCAGCACCCTCACCTGTGTGTGGTGACCAAAGTGGGTGGCAGGGTCAAAGCCACTGAGCTTGTAGAGCAGCAGCAGCCAGGTACTGGCCATGCCAGGACAAGTGCCAGCATGGTGGACACACAGCAGAAGGAACGTCGCAGCCCCACACTTCCGTGTATATCAAAAGGAGTGTATTTTGTACATGTATGGTTTGTATGTATACAAATAATATATGTATATGCTGATACTTGTCAGATCACGATACAACAAAATATGTACAATAGCACCTTGGTTCATGAACGCTTCTGTTTGCAAACAATTCAGTTCACAAACAAAAGTATTTGCCAAAATTTTGCTTCTGTTCACAAACTCCATATTGGGTGGCAAACACAACCATGGCCATCTTCCCCACAGAAACACAAACGCAGCCATCTTCCCCGAAATCATAAAACAAATTAAGTTCATAAACTGAGGTCCCACCATATACACATAACATGAATATATTCATATATGTGTCTATTGATAATGATATACATATGTATGCATTTATACATAGACATTTTTCTTCTGTGTTTTATTTTTAGCTCTAATTATAAATCGCATCATCTTATGCAAAAAAATGATGCTGGGGAATCACATATTTTTGGTAAACTCATTTCTTTTTTGTTTGTTTGGTACCAGAGATCGAATTTGGGAACTTGCTCTTGTGAGGCAGGTGGCAGAACCACTGAGCTAAATCCCCAGCCCTGGTAAACTCATTTCTTTCTCTATTGTTTATCTCATCAAAGTGCTCTTTGAAGAAAACCTTAAAGAATGAACTAAAATGTCTGATGGAGCTGTGGTTTCCATCCCAACTTTGGTTGGCTAGAGTTACTTTATTGCACCAGGCATGCAAAACAGATGCTAAGACAAACCCACCAGAACCAGAGCACACTGTGTAGAAAGAGTGCAGCTCCTGGGGATGGATTCAGCATCTAAACTGTAGCTTCATGATCACCAAGGGGCTGTGGGCCTTTTCTCTGTGTTTGCTACAGCATCAGCAGCTCGATTGAGCTTCTGTGGTGTTTCTCTAGGCAGGAGGCCACATCTACTTCATTCAGCTATGGCAGCGTCCTGCATGGGCCACCGGCTCCTTCCCCAGCATCAACAGCTGGCTGAGTTTGGTCCTCTGAGGCCATGGCGAATGGAGCTGCAGGTGTGGGGCAGCTTAGCAGAGGGCCATGGGATTACCAGTCGTTGCCGGGGGCAGTCTGAGCAATAACCAACAGGGGAACTTAGCAGCACCCCATTTTTGATGTGAACGTGCATGGCACATCTTAGTTACCCCCACCTAACTTGGTCTGCCCCATCCTGTCTACACTTAGAGTCGTAACATTTTGTTCATGATGGATTTTTGCATTCTTAACTGCTTATAAATATTACATTGAAATCATTAAAATGTTATTTGTCTTGTTCACTGAGTGTTTCAGCACTCCCTTAGTTTTTGGGGTGCAAAGTGAGCGCCTCATGCCCCTCCTCCCCAGTCCTCTTTCTGAGGTCTTGCTCCAGGCACCAGGCCCACTGGGCTCCCTGGCTTCTCTGTCTTGCAGAGTTCTCTGCTATGGCTGGTTCTTGTTCAAGCTGGCTGATCCCCATTCATCAGGGCAGGGTCCCTGGGGATCTCGCCACCCCTGACCACAGGACCAAGCTCTGTCCTTCAGCACCTCTGGCTCCCTGTGACTCGCTGGTTGGTGTCTGCTTCCTCCACAGACTCCTTGGAGAAGGTACACAGGCACTAGAGAATCTCAGGGCCAGGACAGTACCAGGCACGTGGAGGAAAGAAGGAAAGGGGGTGGGTAACAGCTCCCCCTCCATGCTGCCATGTTCAGATAACTGCAATCAGTGGTGTTTAGAATTTGAGAAACAGCCCTGTTGAGTCATCCCTATCCAACAAACAGAGCTTATAGTGTTTTATCCACAAACCTAGAGTCTGCTCCCTGCAGTCTTACTTATCACTGGGCCCCACAGGAGGTGTGAACCTGAGAACTGTCCAAGTGGGCACTGAGCTGTGATCAACCACCTGACTCCTCAGCAACCTCACCCCGCCCAGAGCCTGGCACTTCGCAGCTGCCCAGTTTTAGCACATGGAAATGCACGTGCAGCTAGTTTCCCTTTTAACTGCAGCACAGAATTTTAAGCAGGACCCAGACAAGTTCAATGCATTAGTCTCTGCTCTGAGGTTTAGGAACCGTAAGATGATGGCAGTGTGTGTTCCCTGTGGATTCACCAAGCACCTGTCCTCTATCTTCAGCCTAATCCTTCAATCAATGGTTTAACTGGAACTTCTTTGGCCTTTGCACCCAGATCCTGCTCTGGAAGAAGCATCTTGGGACCCGGAGCCTGACTTCATTTAGATCCTGTGTTTTGTCTTAAAACCTCTTTTCCATTTTGCCTTTTTCTCCTATCTATTCTGTATCTTTATAGTAGAAAAATCAGTCTCCCTGATGAGTCCTTAAGCAAAATATTACTTCAGGGAGACCAGTTCTGTGTTCTCAGCAGATGGCCTAAGCAGGAATGGGGTGGGTCAAGAGAGGGCTCAGGGCTTAGGGGGTAGGGGGGCCTCACTCGTGGATTCCGACTCCATATGCAAGTCTGAGGATGACATCACCCTACAGTTTGAATTCTCCCGCCTCCCTGGCCTTGTGCTATACACATCCCAGCATGCAACCCCCAACCCAGGAACCCCATTTTCAGAGCCAAGAGCAAAGTCTCAAGAGTGAAGGGAATGGGAAGCTCCAGACACACCCAGGCCCCTTGCTGCACCTCAGCTGCCTGACGCCCATCACCCGAGTGTCCACCCAGAGGACATCCTGGCAAAATGCCCCCAGAAGACCTGGTGTAGGGACAGAGTGGAGACAGTGAGGCTGTCCACAGGGCCACCATCCATGCACTCATTGCTTCATGCTACTGAGGTCATTATTAAAGCTGACTGTGCTGAATGTCATGCAGATGCAAGGACGCTAGACCAAGTCTCAGGGCTTCTGCAATTCCAGCCGCCTTGGTGAGTTCCACAAGCAAAACTAGACACAAAGGAGGAAGATGAGTCTGTGTTTCTGTGGATCTGGTTCATTACTGTATCATGCCCAGGTCCCCATTTGGACATTTGCAAAAGTGACAAGGTCAGGCCAGGTGTGGCGGCCCACACCCACAATCTCAGCACTAGGGAGGCTGGGCCAAGAGGACTGTAAATTTGAAGCCAGCCTGGAAGTTCAAGTGAGTTCAAGATTGACCTGGATTACACAGTAAGACATTATCTTTAAAAAACAAAAAAGCTCCCCCCAAAGTGATGAGCCTTTAGGGGATGCTTTCTCCAAGAGTAAAGGGGGAACTTTGTGAAACAGAACTGGAAAGTGTGGGCAACGGGGTCCTTGAAGAGATTTATTGGTGAGACGCATTTTCAGGCTGGACCTGAATCCTGTGAGTCAGTTGTGCCCAGAGTTCCATATTTGCCTCTTTTCCTGCAACATGTCAGCATCTGGCCAAACAGGTTCTACCATGTCCCCCTTCCCAAATGCTGATCTTTAATTAGTTTGTCGGCTCAGTGTCTTTGTCACTGGTCTGTATTGGCGCAAAGGCTCACCTGTCACCCTGAAGCCATGTGCATGCAGCTGAGCCATGGTTTCCAGGCTACATGCTGCCACCTGGGGCTCCTGGATACAAAGTTGGCCCAGTGGCCCATCAGTACTGGGAGTTCAGGGAGGACATCGGGATAAGAAGTTTGGTGCTTTACAATATTTTCACGTAGCTTGTGAAGTGATAATAATCATCCAGAAATATCCAAAACAGCAAAAAAATAGAAGGAGGTACAATCATAGGAAAGCAAAATATGTCACACAGCCAAGAAGGGTAATTTGGAAGTAAAATGGAAACAACCACAGAGACGCAGCAGGTAGGCCTGGGAGTTTTTGATAAAATGTTCCTCGCTTGGACTGCGCATCAGGGCCACAGGCAGCTTTTAGGAAATGCTGATCCAGGAGGGCCTGGACAGGGGTGATGTATGAAGCCCCTTCACACACACACATATACTGCCCCAAAGTGGGACGTGCAGCCAGAGCTGGAATCCCTGATTTTCAGGGCCAGGTGGGGGAGAGAAAGTGCACTTACCCAGTGCTAACCCTTCCTTTTTCATATTCTTTCTCTGTTGTCATGAATTGTTTCAGCGTCTCATTAAAAGATCCCCATAAGATCAAACAACTGCCCTCATGGCTCCATCGTCTTTCATACTCTGTTTCTATTTCTCTTCCTACTTTGCACTACTGTCCAGTGAGTGTCAGAAAGGTTTAGAGACATGGAGTGCCCAGGAGACTCTCCTGGCCCCGTAGGAATGATCTCTCTCACACAGTTCCGCAGGCCCTGCCTCTGTGCCACCTCCCCCTTCCCAAACACCAGTGAGCCCTCTACCTCTGCCCTCTATGCTGGGCAGATCCCACCTGGACTTCTTGGAGCTCATTCACCCTGGGGCTCAACTCCTTCATGCAGGTGCAGCCTAGGGCAGCTGTCACACTGGCTTGCGGACAGAGCTGAGGAGCTCCAGGTTCCGCACTGCCACTTCCAGCTCAGCGACCTCCAGCAAGTCCCTCAGCCTCAGTTTCCTCAGTGTAAAACAGCAGTGCCCTTGCACCCTTGCCCAGCACAGTGCTGAGGGTTTGAGGAAGAACAGACACGCACTCTGAGTTTGGCCTCATGGTTCATATGATTCCTGCCTAACAATCCTCACTCTTCTCAGGTTGTATTGTCAGAAAAATGAAGGCATTTTCCACTGTGAGTTTATATACGAAATGCCTACATACCTTTAACGAGTGCTATTCAGGACTTTCATATGCACACACGTACACAGACACAGGTTGGGAAGTTCTCCAAGTCAAACTGCCCTGACTGGTCTTTAGACTCCTGGAGGATGGTGGATGAGCTTGAGTCTCCCTGCTTCTTTCTCTTTTGCATATGGGCCTCAAGGACTCCTGGAGTATAGCTCACTTGCTGTTCTGGGATGGCCTGGAGCTTTGTGCTCAGCTTTGAAGAGATTCGCAGGAGGCATGGACAAGCATAGCATCCTTGTGGGTAGAGAGGTGCTGGCCAAAGCCACTGGGAATTGAGACTCAGGGTCTGGAACATCACAGCTGTGTCCTCTAAAGTGCATCCAGGGTAAGGCCTCCACCCATGCCCCGTCCTAACACCCCAAGCCAGCTCCCAGTCCCAGGAAAGTCCAGGGCCCAGGCAAAGAGCATGGGGGAGCCTGGCCAAGGTAGGACGTTTCCCTGTGGTGAAGGCCCCTTCCTGGCCTAGAGCCCCACTGGTGTTCTGCTGGACTTGAAGGTGGCAGCTGTTGGGGGATGGAGTCCACAAGAGTTAAATGCTTTTGCAGAGACAGTGTCCTTATCTATAAACGGAGGATGACAATCATCCTCCTCTCTGACTGTGTGAAGAATTTAATGGGACAATGTCTTCAAACACTCAATGCAGAGGCCAGTATTTGGTGAACAGGCCACTCATGGGAGGTATTTGAAAGATATTTAAGTGCCATAGGGCTCTGCTTCCTATTCCAGAGCAGTTATTGATAGGAAGGCAAGAGGGGCTGTGTGCAGAAATGTTTGTGAGACATGAGCACTGCCAGAACTCTGGACTCCTTCTGCTGCTGAGGGGACAAGCATGGAGAAAAGCGACGAGGAGAGAGCACTCAGCGGTGATGGTCATCGAGGTGGTGGTGGAGATGGGAAGAGCGGTGATGACGGAAGTGTGGATGTGTAATTTAAATGCAGGGCGGTTATAGAAACTCTCAAAGGGAAGGCAATACTGTGTAAAGATCTAAGAAAATAAGGCAGTAACCCACTGGAATAAAGCAAGGAGCCTATTTCAAGTGTGAGGTGGGAACAGAGGTGGCCTCTGAACTTTGGTAAGGAGGCCACGGGTAGCAGCAGAGTAAGCAACAGGCCCATGGGCAGCAGGGAAGACAGGGAGCAGGTGCTGAAGGCCAAGGCCATGGGAAGGATGAAACGGGGATCCACGGGAGGGTCCTGAGCGGAGGTGCCTGAGTCTGATTTACGTCTGCATGGTGGATGAAGACCCGAGAGCCGCAGGGAGCCAGAGAAGGGATGTGTGCTTGAATCAGGTAGGGGCTCCTGAAAGAAGGGCTCAGATCCACAATGGATGTATTTGGATTGAGTAAATGTGGGAGTGAGGGTGTGGGCCACGCAGGGGAATTCCCCTTTTACCCTGAGCTGGGAATCGGAGGCTTTGTGCTTGCTGGTGGGTCCCTGAGAGCAAGAACCCCTGTGCCAGGGGCTTGGAGACTGGACAGGGAGGTGAGGGTGGTATGATGTGCCCAGAAACAAGCACCAGGAGTTTTATGCTGGTGGGCACAGGCCCTCGGTCCTGGGCAGGGCAGGACAAGCCGTTGTTTGGCAAGGCCAGTGAGGGCCAGCGCCCATGGCCTGAGTCTGGCTGATGAGCCAGGAAAACAGATTCAAAAGCGTCCACAGGGCACATCGGGACAGAAGGAGGGCAAGGCCCTTCCCTATCTGCATCGCCCTCTCTGGCAGATGTTTGGATCTTTGCAGGGAGCAGGAAAAGAAAGGCAGGCACCGGGACAAGCTCAGCCGGAAATGAGAGGAGCCTCATGGTGGAAAAGCCAGGGAAAAGTGGGGAGACAATCTTGCCAGTGCCTGGCCTGGGGTCACCATGGGGGCAGCCCTGCCAGGGTGGATGTGCCACAGTCCTCTCTGCGTGGAAGAGGAGGGGCTGGAGAGCACCCCTGCTGACAGAGGGCCAGCTCTGCGGCTTCGGCAGAGAGAGCCTGGAGAGAGGTGACCTCAGAGCCTGTGAGGGCCTGGAGCCCTGGGCAGCACATATTTGGGAAAATCTAGTAGGGAAAGTGGAATGATAAGGAAAGGGAGGAAGAAGAAAAGGAGGAAATAAAAACCGGAAGATGAGAGGGTGAGTCAGAAGCAAAGGGAAGTGTACTTCCTCGTGCCTCTCTGCGGCCTGATAGATGTCCCCTGCGGCCCTGCCTGGAGTGAGAGCAGTGCCAGCCACATGCGGTGCCACCCCGCAGCTCGACTTTGTGTCTCCTCCTCCTCCTCACCATAACCAGACCTGAGCCAGGTCTCAGGCGGCCTCCCCCAGAGTGCAGCCTTTCTCCACCCTCTGCCATGGTCTCAGGTGGGGCAGAGGATTTGCATCAGGACTGTCCCACCCCTGGGCTCTTGTGGCTGGAGATGTTTTTTGCTTGCCAAAGTGGGAGGCGGGACGTGCTACTGACATGTCCCTCGTGAGGACCAAGGATGCTGCTAAACATCCTGGGGAGCATGGGGGGGCCCCCACCACACAGAAGTGCCCGGGCCTGAGCATGGACAGGAAGAGGTGAGGGATCCTGGGGAAGCGGCCGCTCCAGATACCTGTGGGTGTCCAGCAGGAGCACATTAGCCTCTCTGACTGGTGGTCACTGGGAACTTGTGATTAGCATTGTCACATGTCTCACATGCAGCATTCCCTGGGACTCTCCTACCTCCTGCAGGAGGATCTGGCAATAGTCTTACCAGACAGGGAGGAGTTAGAGGGCCTGTCTGAGGTATTGTGAGAGCAACAGAGCCTGGAAGAGAGAGGTGGTGATCTGTCAGGGGAGAGATGCCCGCAGTGACACTGAGGAAGCACGTCCAGCCTCACACAGCTCTGGACAGACGCCTCCAGCAATGGCCACACCCAGAAGACATGTCTCATCCAGAGCTCAGCCACTCTGGGCAGGAGCAGTGAGCCCTTGTTCTCCAGCGGCTGTGCTGCCTTCAGGGGCCAAGAAAGTGCACCCATTCCCCCAGCCAGTGATGGCTGTGCGAGCTGCAGTGGTATTTATCCAGCGGTTGTATAAGGCTGGTGGCCCAAGGTCATGGGAGGGATCTTCCAGTGCCTCCAGGACACGAGGGAGGCTCCAGCTGACTGAGCGCAGGTTGCAACCTATGAGAGCTGGGACCCTATTCTTCCCAAGGGGAGCCCGGAGAAGGGAAGGTAGCCCATCCAATACCTTCACTGCAGCCCTGTGACCCTGTGTGAAGGTCCTGGCCAAGCCAGGCCTGGGCTCCTGACCCACAGGAATGGTGAGAGAAGAGAGTGTATTGTTAAAAGCCACTAACTGTGTAATGATTTGCTATGTAGCAGTAGAAAAACACACTGTGATTAATAATAATGATATAAGTGTTGCATTACAGAGGTAATGAATGCAGTTCTTGTTATATCCATCCACTGTCCACCCATCTATCCATCCATCCACCTATCCATCCATCCATCCATCTATCCATCCACCCATCCACTCAGCCACTCACTCATCCATCCATCCACCCATCTTCCCACTCACTCATCCACCTGTCCATCCAGCCAGTAGATTATCAAAAAGACGTTCAGTATCTTACAGGAGTGCAGCTTCTCTGACCAGCTCATCTGACATCTGAGAGGACGTGGCTCCATCTTGGGTCTTCTTTTATTTGCACCCTCATTAATGGACAGTAAATGCAGACTGACTTTGAGAAGGCACTGACAGTGTTGCTATTTCAGTATGTTCTAAGGAAAACTAAACATGTGCGTGTGAGTGTGTGTGTGTGTGTTTACCCATGAAGCTGGGCAAGGGCAGAGTGGACAAGACACACTGTATTGTCCTCCCTCCCTCCCATCCACCTGGCCTCAGCCCTGAGAGGCTTTGGGTGGCCAGGGAGGGAGCGGGAAGCTTTTGGGTGGATCCAGCTCTCAGGTTGGCCATTAGCAGAGGAACCAGACACAGATGTCAAACATCTATGGTGAGTGCGAGACTGTTTAGGTACAATTTAGCAGGAAGAGTCATCCTGCAGACATAAACATTTTAATTAGAGTGACAATTTATTCAAACAGTTTGACAATGCTTACACATGCTGAGCAGATGGGCTGGGGTGGGGGCCCAGCAGGGGAGCTGGTGGGAGAGGGAACCCCTCACCCTGCAGGGCCTGATGGTATGCTGGGGGGCAGAGTGGAGATAAGAGCTCCATGTCCCACTCAGGTGGTCCCTGAATGACCCCGGGTCCCCACCCAGAGGCATCTGCCTGCACTTTAGACACCTCTTTGCTGTCCCAAATGCTGGGGGCGGGGGAATGCTGGAGAGAGGAAGGCCATGCTCACATTCATTCATTCAGAGAAAGTTTACTGACTGCCTGTGAATGCGTAGGCATTGTGCCGGATGTTGGGTACTGCGCGCGCGCGCGCGCGTGTGTGTGTGTGTGTGTGTGTGTGTGTATGTGTGTGTGTGCCCTAACCCATTATTGATGTCTTCTGGCCTCCGAATTGGGAGTCCATAGCTGACTTAGGCTAGCCCAGAAGCAGCCTCCAAGATGAGGATTTGGTGCAAGCAGTTTGTTGGGGAGGTGTTTCTAGGATGCTCCTAAGGGGTGTGAGGAAGGGAAGCACACAGACCAGGGGTGTTCTAGTGAATCTGCAGGCAACTTCACTTTGGGCCTGACAGGTGGTGGAGAGAGGCCTCAGTGACCTTTAAAGTGGAAGGAAACCTTGAAGTGACTCCAGGCCCAGGCAGTCCCTGCCCGCCACTGCATAGAAGGCCCTGGGTGAGAACCTACTGCAGAGGCCACCCAATCCCCACAATGTAGGATGATAAAATAATTAAGTGATGACTATTGTTTAAAGCCACCAAATTTGGGCTCACTTGTTACAGCAGTAGACAGCTGGAATGTACTCTGGTACCAGGAATGAAGTGCCACCATAGCGATGTGACATAGCACCAGTTTTGAGCCACATGTGTGCAGAAGCTGACAGGACACAGAAGGGAGAAAGTATTCCTGAAATCCTTTCAAGGGTATAAAGGAAAGAAGAAAATGCCACTGGAACTGGAAGAAAGGGCTCCCCTGTTCCTGCCCCATCAGAAAGTCTGGCTGTGCAGTCACCTGCAGTGACATGGCCTGTCATCCCAGCAGTTTGGAAGGTTGAGGCAGAACAGCTGCAAATTCAAGCCTAGCCTAGGAAACAATGATTCAGTGAGATCCTGTCTCAAAATAAAAAATGAAGAATGGGCTGGGGATGTAGCTCAGTGTGAAGACCTTGGGTCCAATACCCAGTCTCACACACACACACACACACACACACACACACACACACACACACACACCTTCTAAGAATTTCCAATGACTATCCCATCACAACCTCACCAGGAGGTGAAGGTAGAGAGGGCTTATTTCCAAGATGTTTGTGGGAGGGCCTTTTGTCTAGTGGAGCAAAATATTCATTGCTCCACTTAAGAAACCCATCAGGTTTTTGAAGGAATTGTATCAGTTAGATCTGAAAGGCACAAGTGGAAAGAGACTTGTGTCCTTAAATTTCTCCAGGAGAAATTGGACCAGAAAATCTCCCCAAGTGCAAAGCAAAGGCTCTGGTTTGTGGAAAAGGAAGAATGACATCGAAGACAGAGCCAACTGCCCTGGAGACCAACATGCAAGGAGCAGCGCTGGCCCCTCAGCCGGGAGCTGGAGATTGTATCCGCTGGACTTGAGAACCGCTCTGGAGCAGGGGCAGCTGCGAGCTTCCTCTTCCCACTGCGAAGAGGGTTTCTGCGGCCGGGCCACTGCATGCCGGGTGCACAGGAGGTAGATAACCAAGTAACCCATGTCTTGGGCTCCAGGTCTTCAGGCTGAAAGGAACAGGGGCTCAAGAAGCTCAGCTCTGAAGATCACATCTGAGGAGGATCATCCGAGGACCCGATCCCCATGATAAGATCCTCGACACGGGGGCGGAGCTGATGCTGGGATAGGCCGGCTGGCTGGCCTGTGGGGCCGGGGAAGTTCAAATGAGGGAGGGAAGTGAATTTTTTTGATCCGAAAGGAATCTGTGCCCGTGTGTGCACTCCAAAGTTGACAGCCCTGTGTATCCTGCCCCACATGTTCTTCCAAGAATCTGATGCTGACATTTCTGCTACTGAGGGGTAGGGTGCATGTCCCCTCCCCTTGAGCCTGGGCAGAATGGAAGCTGCTTCTGTGAACACAGAGTGGCAGCGGTGATGCCATACGATTTCCAAGGCCAGGGCGCAACTGTGGCACAAACTTTCACCGTGCTCTCCTGGCCCTCTCAGCTCTCCAACTCTGCTGCCGCCCTGGGGGGAAGCCCGTGCCGGGTGAGGGCCCAGGTTTATGTGTTCTGGTTCACAGTTCCAGACTGAAGGCCCAGCCGGGATGAGTCCCACCCACCACTGTCTGCTCACAACCACAAGAAAGACCCTGAATGAAAACCAGCACGAGGAGCCAGGTCTCAGGCCACAGGAGACAATACCAAAGCAGTTGCGGTTGTTATGCCATAGGTGTTGGGATCCATTGTCATGTAGCAATCGATATTAGAATGTATTTATGATGCTTTAAAATACGCTGCAGTTTTTTGGCACCCTCATCAAAAGGTGAAGCCTAATTCCCTTCCCTTCATGTGGACTGGACTTAGGAATTCACTTCTGACACATAGAATAAAGCACACATTCAGTTTCTGACACTACGTGACAAAGGCATTGCAGTCCTCTTCCCACACGCATCCCTTGCTCCGGAGGAAGACACAGCCATGCTGTGAGGACACTCGAGAGCCTCCTCGTGTGAGACAGGCCTCTCTGAAGAAGGTCCAGGCCCAGCCAGGTCTTCAAGTAACTGCCAGACATCCTGCCCGAAAGGCTCCGCGCCAGAACCACCCAGCCACGACATTCCCAGATTCTCAGCCCACAGAAAAGGGAGACAGTGTTTGTGGATGAACTTAGCAATGGATAGCCAATGCGACACCCAGCTCCACGCAGCCCAAACAAGCTTGAAATGCACAGAACCCTTTCACCCCCTTTCTCCACTCGAGGAGCCGGTGAAGCCTTTGCTTTATAGTCACACAGCTGAACGTGTCTGGAGCTAGGGTTTGACCACAAGGGTCTCCCATCCGAGACTGTCTTAACCCCATGAGGTACACCTTCTTTCCTCTGTCCATCCAGACATCTGCCTTCTAGCTGGAGAGGAGAAGCGCTGGGTGACACTGCATTGGGCGCAGTCATTTAAGCCTACTTTTCTTTCCCTTCGTGACAGATCCACTGGGAAACGGCCATGAGGAACCCGGGCCCACGTGTTTGGGGCACGTGGCCTGCGGTAATGTTGGGCAGGTTGGCCCTCTCCTCTGAGTGGGGTGATCTGCAGCCTCCCTCCTGACTCAGGTTTTCTGAGTGTAGATTCTTTCCAATTTACTCTAAATATAACCTCCTGTTACTCACTTCCCCTCCCGTGCAAGCAGAATGGTTCTACAATTTGATTTAATCACCCACTGAGTTTCCAAAATTAATTTCCTGTTAGAAATAAATATTGTACTATGAATTATAAATCAGACCAGGCAACAATTTGCAGACAACCTGTAAATTAAAATTTTGACTGTTGTTCTCTGTAACAAATAGAAGAGGAGCAGTTATTGTCCCAAGGACTGAGCACTGGCGGCCACTTGGGGAAGGCCAGATCTGAGAGGACACATCATCCTGGAGGCCTGGCTGCCTGGGGTGGTTTCCCTCGTCACTGCTTCTCCTCTGAAAGACGCAGCCCACCAGCTTGTGGTGAGCACGTGCTGCACCAGCAACAGGGGGTGGCAGTGGGCAGAGAAGCCCCTGCCGCAGGATGTGGGCCTCCGCTGTGTCCCGCAGGAAGAGGCAGTGCTGAGGGCCATGGCCGAAGCTCACACTGTGTGCGTTCGTGATCGCTACCATGGTCTGCACAGAAGCCCTGCAAGGCCGGCGGTACCCCTAGTTCCATTCGGGGACGAGGAAACGTGGGCACAGGGACCTTGAGTGACTTGTCAGCACGGCTCGGCAGCAGGTGGGGGTACCTGTGCTGCATGAGGTGCTTGCTTCCCAAACTGGGATTCTGCTCTCCTCACCACACTTCCCCCTCTTAGGCTGGGCCACTCCTGTCTCCGACCTCAAGGACATCACGTGGCCAAGCAGCCCCACTTGTACCCGCTGCTCCCACCCCCAGGAGTGGGAGAGTGCTTCAGAATGTGAATTAGGAGAGACAAGACAGCACTCCTGTCTCCTGTGGCTGGGCAGGGGAGACAGGAAGGCAGCCCTGGCTGCTGGACCCTGCTGGAGGGGTGGGCTGCAGGCTTTGTGCAGCACAGCAATGGCCTTGTTGGCTGGGGGTTTGAGGCTGCTGGAGGTGAAGCCTAAGCATTCCTTTGGGGAGTGAATGTACTCACTCACAATGCAAAGACCCAACATCTGCTTCACATCCACCTAACAGAGTGTGCATTGCCTGGGAGCTGAGCCATCGAAAGTGGAAGACCCCTGATAAAGAAGACGGACAAGACCCTTGACCCAAACAGCTCCCTGGGCAGAAGAAGGCTGGGGAATAAGCAGGTGACCCCAGTGCAGTGTGCCCTGCTCTGTGATGGGGGCCTGAGAAAGCATGGGAGGCCCAGGGGGTCCTGGCTTTTCCAGCCTCCCATGATGCTGTGAGCCAAGCGTGCTGTTATCATCATCCACATGGGGAGACTGAGGGTGAGGGACTTGTTGGCTATGACAGAGCTCAGCCTGGGCCAGGCAGTGCTGCTGCAGAGCCCATGGAGTGACTGTCCCTAGCCCTGTCTCCTTAAACTATTGAATAAGCTAGTCAGGCTGGCAACACTCAGAAGCAGCTCAGGACGGGTCTTGAACTCTCAGCCCACCCAGCTGGTCATTCTTTCCTTCCAGATAGCCTGTAGATCAATTAAGCTTTCTAGAGCAGGTTTGGAAGCTCCAATGAAGAGCCCCTGATGGCCTGGCTGAGGTCACCTACAGCTGGAGAGAAGAGGTTGAGCTATGGGGTGAGAACATCACTCCCCATCTGTCTCACCGTCCCCAACTGCTGTGGGAGCGGGGCCAACTGCCTCCTGGGCGTGTGGGCCCGGCTGTGTCCTGGAGCCTGGGACAGACATTCTTCTTAGGGAGGGCCTCTGGTAAAAGCATCTTTCCAAATGCTGTCTTCCCAGCCTGTCCCCTGGGCCATCTGGCTGTGGGTGGAGGGCCTGTGGTATGCGCTGGCCTGGAGCATGCTTGCTGGATGGGAGTGGAAGACAAAATCCCAGACAAGACTGGCCTGGCCTCTGGGTTAACATAAAGTCCGTCAAGTCCGTGTCACTGGAAGGAGCCTGTTATTGTCCTGATGAAAACCATCTAACTGGGGGTAAAGACATAAACCCCAACAAGCCGCACTTGAAGTACAAAGCCTGATAAGAAGGAACCTCAGAATCCCATTCTCAGCCCTGCAGGCGTAGCGGGTGACCTGGGCCATCATGTCCCCATTCCTCCAATCAAGTGACTGGGCCAGAAATGTTGTTTCCCTGGAACCGCTGCTTTCAGAGCTGCAGGGGAAAAGACCTCTTGTTTTGTACTGGGAGCAAAGGTAAGAAGGCAGCAGAGCCTAGAAGACAGAGCTGGGGTCCCTGGATCCAGTGCGCCTGCGGGCAGACTTACTTAGGAAATGTTCAGTAACAAGGACCAGTAAGTTCTCTGTTGTTTCTTAGCTGCTTTGAGTCAGGCTCCAGAGACCGCAGCAGAAGCTGTCAGATAGAGGCTTAGCTGGGAGCCCATCCTGCCATCCCTGCCCTGCCTCTTGCTCCCCCATCAGCACAGTATCCATGGGCCTGTGCTGCTCCATGCGCGACAGCAGCACTCCGCGTGCACTGTGCTAACCCCTCACACAGCCCGTACGCGGGGCTTCCACAAGCCCTGGGTTACTCTTTCCACACATCCACGCTGCACAGTTGTACCTCACTGTCCAACCCATGCAAACAGAAGAACTGTTCAGAACTGTTGCAGAGGATCTGCCTCCCGCGTGGCCCAGGAGCAGCCTGGTCCCCGGGGATGTGGCAGGCAGGGCTGAACAGCTGGGCAGAACATCTGGCTTTCCTCTTTGCCCCAGAGTTTTCACTGCATAAATTCCCTTTTCTTTGCTTCTTTCATCTGGCCCCAGGCCTGGTCGCCTGGGGACACAGAGAACCAAAGCAAATATTTACCTGAGCCTGCTTGGCTGCTCCAGTTGAAGCTAAATGCCTTATAAAAATGTAGAAGTGGAAACTTCCAGAGCCCTGGGTCAGATCCTTCCAGCCTCAGCGTGGCCCTGCTGGCAGAAGAGCAGAGGACTTTGTGAGGTGTCAGTGGATGGCCTGGGCTCGGAGAGCCAGGGCAGTGGATGATGGCGCCCTGGCTGGGGAGGCTGAAGGAAGCAGTGACAGGCTGACAAGGAAGGGCCTGAGAACGTCGGACTCCAGTTCTTAGCAGTCATGGCTTCCAGACAATAATGAGTGGAAACTTTTTGCTGTTGATTGAAGTCTTGTGCAAACCTGGAAGGTGTCACTCTTGTAAATGTGAAAGTGGCTTTTGGGAAAACCTCTTCAAATTGTGGCAAAGGGCTGGGGATTTAGCTCACTGGTTCTGCCGCCTGCCCTGCAAGTACAAGGACCTGAGTTTGATCCCCCGTACCAACAAAAAAAACCCAAATTGTGGCAAAATGTGCATAAGAGACAGTGTATCTTGTAAGTGTCCAGTTTAATCACATAAAGTTCATTTGCATTGTTCTGAAACCAAGGTCACCAACCATCTCTAGAAGGTTTTCATGCTCTCAAACTGAAATTCCGTGCACCTGGCACACCAGTTCCTCATCCTTTGCCCTCAGCTCCAGGCAAGCTCTGTTCTACTTTCTGTCTCTAGCAATCTGTGACTCCAGGAGCCTTCCTTGCGACTGGCTTTGTTGGCTTAGCACAGCCGCCCTCGGGGTCAAGCTCATCAGGCTGTGGTGGGTCAATCTCTCCGAGTCCTCCCCGCTGACGTGTGTGGGCAGTTTCCCGAATCTTCCCAAAGCATCCCTGCACCCTATGATCTTAAGAACCCATAAAGGCGATTTACTCACGGAGGGACCAAACAGCGCATCCCAGGGCATTAGCAGTGAGGAATGACCGAATTTTTGGTACCGGGAATCGAACTCCGGACCTTGCACTTGTGAGGCAGGCTCTGGAGCCACTGAGCTAAATCCCCGGCCATGACCATACTTTTGAATGATGAGCATTCAGAGCTGACAACACAACAGATTTCCATTTATACGACCAGGAACAAGCACTGAGCTTCTCGGGAGACTTGCTGGCCGTCTGTCACACTAGCACACATCAGTATTTCTGTAACAACAGAAGGAGTGCCAACCACCTTCCCTTTCCAGTCCTCTCACCTTGCTAGGGCTTCGCTTCTGTCAAGCTCTCTGTATCTCTAAGTCTCATGCTATTTAGTTTGAATGCTGCTGACTGAGCCTCACACAGAGCCCCGCGTGTAACCAGTGCACAGCACAGGGAGTGACTTGGAGTGGAACTGACTGATTTTTTGAGCTGGGTGAAGACAGCTCCAGAAGGAGGCTGCTCTGGGCTCCCCCGGCTCTGCAGGCCCAGCTGGCTCCCTTGGGCTGCACCGCTCCACTGTCTGCCTTTCCCTGGCAGCAAGTTCCCTCCATGCACAGTGCTCTCAACTGAGAAGGAGCAGCACCCTTTGACTTTCTACATCTGTGTTTCCCAAGATGCACCCAGGAACCGCCCGGCCCAGTCACCAAGGACAGGGTCCCGCCTGGAAGCTGCAGTTTTAGTCACCTTCAAGACAGATTCTCATGCACACTGGATGCTGAAGACCAAAGGATGATCTTAGGTTTGGGTTGGTTTTTTTTATAAAAACTTAGGTCACTTTTGCAATCAAATAAAAACTAAGATACATAGTGGGGTTTCTTTTGTCTTTTTCATCCTACTTTCCCCCCTCTCTTCTCCCCTTCTTCCTTCCTGCCTTGTAGAGATGTCACAGGGTCTCTTCTCCCAGACCTCCTGATTCTGGGGCTGGGATTTCAGCAGCCCCCAGGTCTGCAGATGAGCAGGGAGGTGCATGGGCCCTCCAGGACGCCAGGCTGCTCTGGACCACAAAGCCTCCTGAGCTCCAGGCTCACTGTCTCCACCTGCACCTGTTACGGGGGAGTGGGAGGCCCGGGCCGAGCAACACAGCCTCTCTCCCCGAAAAGGCAGTCAGGGTGGAGCCCACCTGCCTGCACGGCACCCACCCAGAGGCCCTTGGTGCGAGAGCAGGACACCCTCTTAGTTTCCTCAGTAGTAAACAATATGACTCATAAGAGAGCGGAACCCTTAGACTTTTTCAGAACCTTCGCAGAAGAGCCTGCTCTCCAAGCTGCTATAGCTCTAAACTAAGCACAGGCCTCAGGTGAGGAGGAAACATGGGCCCACTGCAGCATCTCCGTGGACAGTGTCCTGGGTTTTTCCTCACTCTTTCCTCGCTGATGGCTGTCATGGCAATTATTGCCACACAAGTGGCTTTCATCTCCCACTCCCAGCAGGTCCCCTTCTTCCAGACTGTAACTTCCAGGAGCCCAGGCTGTGACCGTAGCTCACTGCCATCTCCCTAGGGCCTGGCACGCAGGAGGCTTTTACTCTATAATTATTTGTTTAACGAATGAAGGACATGCAATTCCAAAATCCTGCACTTACAGAACCCCAAATTCTGAACTTACAGAATTACAGCGGACAGGTGGCACATTTTTCTTGAGGGCCTGCTAAGTGTCAGGAACTTTACCAGATGGGGGAACCGTTAGAAAACAAGGGCCCTGCACAGCTCCTGCCTTGAATTGCTTGGTGATATGAGAGCAAACACAGGTTTTGGAATCAGAGGGACAAGGCTCTGAAAATCCCAGGACTGCAATTCACTGGCTGCTCTTTGTCAGTGGAACACACTGAGCTTCTCCATTTGTAGAGCTGATAAAATAGCACCTACTTTTCAGGTTGTTGGGTGGATTGGAGATAATGTCTGTAATGCATTTAACAAAATGCTTAGCGTCTAGTAACCATCAAATAATTTAGCTTCTGCATTAGTTTTCTAGGGCTGCTGTTAAAAAGTACCACAAAACAGGTGGCTTAAAACAACATAAATTTATTCTCTCACAGTTCTGGGGGCAGAAGTCCAAAATTAACGTGTCGGCAGAGTTGGTTCCTTCTGGGGGTTCTTGAGGATTTGTTCTATGTGAATCTCTTAGTTGCAGGTAGCTGATGGAAATCCTGGTGTGACGGCAAAACTCCAATCTGACTGGCAACACGGTCTCCTTTCCTGCTTGTCCCTCTATTTTTGTGTCCCTGCACTTTCATTAAGATGCCAGCCACTGACTTGGGGCCTGCTCTAATCCACTGTGATTAACTGAGCTAATTACATCGGCAAAGACCCTGTTTCCAAATAAGGTCCTGTCTGAGGTTCTGGTAAGCTCACGTTCTGGGGGATACTGTCTAGCCCTGCTGAGGTTTGGTGCTCAGGGTTGGTGGGCTTTATGCCATGCCCTCCTCCTGCCTGCTTTAGGAGGAAGGGGCCATGTCTGTCCTCAGTCCAGATGAGAAGGGTGAGGTAGGGAATGGGGATTCCTCCGGACCCATGAACATCTTTGCCTTTGCTCTTTGCTAAATGCATCTGATGTTCAAATAGGGAGTGCACAGCAAAGCTCAGCTTCCCCTTTCTCTCCAAAGGGTGGTCTTCATGCAGCACAGACAGAACAGCACTGAGCTGTTCTCTGTGTCCACACACTGTGCAGCCAGAGCAAGGCCTGGGATATTAAGCAGATGTGGGGCAGATCTGCAGGGAGGCTGATGGGAAGGCAGGGATGCTCAGCCCACTTCCAAGCTGGGGCGGCAGAGCTGACAGCTTCAAGTGGAAGATGGTTCTGGGGGCTCTGAAGCAGGCCCAGCTGGGCCAGCCTCCCAGCCTGACCTGCAGATTCAGCCGGAAGAGCTTGCTCCTTCCCAAACGTGCAGGCGACCTCACCTCACCCTGGCACAGATCTGCCACTTCTCTGGGGACATCATGAATGTTTCTGCTGACGTCCATCAAGTCCAGCCTCACTGTGTCCCTGCTGGGGTGGTGGGAATGGAGGGGCTCTGTCCAGGCCACACCGAGCACAGAGTCAGAGGGATGTGTTGGCTCTTCTGTGGTTGGGGAAGTCCAGCCAGTGTGTCCAGCTATCCCCAGAAGAGCATGTGCGTGTGTGTGTGTGTGTGTGTGTGCGTGCACGCACACAGTCCACACCACAAGGATAAACAGGCCCATGCTGGCCTTTTCTGTGATGCTTTCAGGTCCGTGGTCAGAGTGGGGTCCATTCCTGCTGCCACCTTACACGCACCTGCTCTGGTCCTCAAATTTGGGCCGAGCCCCTTCTGCAAACTCTAGTTTCAGGGAGTCTTTGTTAGAGACAGAGGCTGAGGCTCCAACTCCAAGATTCCAGCTCTTTGGGTCCTCCTTGGAGCCCAGAGCCCACCTCTGTCCACGGCCCCCCGAGCAGCCCTCCTCAGGCTTTCTGGGTGCTGCACAGACAGCAGCAGAGCGGTGCAGGCTTGGGCACCCACAGCTCCCATCACCACACCCCTGGGGTGACTCAGGGAAGGTCTAAGCCGGTGTCTTTAGGGCATTGATTCTTATAGCGCAAAAATTCCTTCCCTTTTGAAATTAGAAGCACGTACAGGGGAAATCCTTCATCTGTCGCCAAGAGTCCCTTTGCAGCCATGGGGACGGGGGTCTTCAGCAGGCAGTGACTGACATTTGGCAATATGAACATAACTGGGGCTTGGAGTTTGGACCATGGGAAAAGCCAGGCCAAGAAGGGGGAAGGACTGGCAGCACTGGGTGGCAGTGTCCCATGTCACTGAGCAGGCGCTGCACACGGGCCATTTTCCCTTGAACCTGGGGCCTGAACTCACTGGGGAGGTGCGAGTCTCAAGGAATGGACATCTTTAAAACAGATGACAAGAAAGCAGCGAGAGTGACCTCAGCCCAGCATGTGATGTCCTTGGAGCGCAGAGGGCTATAAAAATTAACTGCCCTCTCTCTGGTGACCTGCTACAGCCATCTTCGAGGGGGTCACCCAAAAGGTGGAGGGAAAGGGAAACATTCTTGGGGACTGACATAGTGGATCAACAGTGACTTCACCCAGCAACTGCAGGCTTGTTATTCACAACCCAATTTCAGCGCATTTCTAAGGTCCCCACGGGGACTGCTGCAGCAAGGTTACCGTGAGATGGCGGGCCGAGCTGGGTGTCCTAAGTGTCTGCCAATGCTGGTTCCGAAGGGCAGTTCCAGTTCTCCCCACTGCGGGTGGATCCACCCTCTTGATCCTATGGAAACAGAGACATTAACACGGGGCTTTAAAGCTCTTTGTCCAGCTCCTTGCCCTCAGAGTGACACTGCCACCCCCAGCTCTGGGGTGGAGGAACTTTCACAGAACCAGGCCGTCAGCCTTTTTCTGGGCCCTCTGGTGGGTCCAAGCCAGGAGCCATGGGAAGAATCCCCAGGACTGGGGCAGTCTCAGTTATAGAGGTTCTGCTGGAACCCAAGGTGGTCAAGGGTTTAGGGCGATGGAAATTTCTAGGTATTGGTATTCTCAGACTTAAAAGGCAATGTGATCCCAGCACTCTGGGAGGCTGAGGCAGGAGGATCACAAATTCTCCCAGCCTGGGGAACTTAGTGAAATCCTGTCTTAGAATAAAACTAGTAAATAAAAAGGGCTGGGGGTATAACTCAGTGCAAAGGCCCTGGATTCACTCCCCAGTATCATCAAAAAAGAAATTAAGAGCCAGGGATTTAGCTCAGTGGCACCATGTCTGCCTTGAAAGCTCAAGGTCCTGAGTTTGATCCCAGGTACTGCAAAAAAAAAAAAAAAATGTGCAAAAAACAAAATTTTAAAGGCAACGCAATAAGCTAGGTAAACTTACGGCTAGTAAAGTTTTAGACAGGCACTTGCTGAATGACCACCACGCCCATACGCAGAGCTGAGACGGGTCTGACCCACACGTCACAAAGTGAAGGTCAGACTTGTGCCACCTTTAGTTACCTACTGAGCATTTGGAGGCCCAGTGAATAGTCACGGCCCTTAGCAAAAACCGATTGTAAGGCCCCGTCTATCTTAGTGAAAATACAAATCCCGCTTTGAAGGAGTTAGAGGTTCAGGGTCCAGGAGCTTGTCTGCCCTCTGTCCCTGGCAGTGCTTCCACGTCATATCTGTGTCGCTCTCGGGCAGGGACACTGTCCCAGAGAAGGAGCCAGCACACTGGACCTTGGGAGCAGCTGGGGTGCAAACTGGCTCTCCCAGTGGAGGAAGGGTGCTGCGTGTGGTGTTGGCCCATTTCTGCCTAGCTCCTCCTCACCGCAGTCCTGCGTAGTCACTGAGGAAGCAGGGCCCTGCGGGGGAGGCATGGATAGGAGCCCCTCCTTTTCCCACTGGCTGGAGGCCCCTAGGTGATTTCTAACCAGAACCCAATTTCCCATGTCCTTCCTGTATAACTTTTCTTTTCCTGTGGGCAGGAGTGCTTTAGATGCAGCTCCCTTGGCCACCTTTGTACCCAAATCCTTCTCAGACCCCTGTTGCCTGAAGATCAGGTCTCCTCCCCACTCTGCCCCAGACAGGCTGCTGTCCCTGTGAGCAGGGAGGGCAGGTCTTGCTGTGTGAGCCTGCCCAAGTGCACACCGACTTCAGGTCTGTCTGTGGTCTGTCTTCCACCCCGGCCTGGTCATTCCTGGAAGATGAAGACCTCATTTGGCTTTGTTTCTTCTGAAAAACCAGCAGCCAGCACAGGCCTCTCCACTGGAGATGGAAGGGCAAGCAGGTCACTCCATCAGCCTGTCAAGTAAGGAATCACCAGCCTGCCTCGGCCATCTACAGAGAGATTCTTACCTGCTTCCCTCTGTTCCAGTAGCCTCGCTCCCCATTTAGAGACAGGAACGTTGAGGGTTCGAATTTTGAACAACCTGTGCAAAGCCAACAACGACCGGATATCGTCCTCCTGCAACTGGTGTTTCCTTGGCAACTTCCTACCCTGGTGCCTGCAGCAACGCTCCATCTCATCTGCGCGGCTGGATGTCCCCGAGCAGATGTCCTTCATCTGTGGAAATGCCCCCTTTACAGGCACTGGCAGCACTGCTTCTCTTTCCCTTTTCCAAGCAGTGCTGCAGCGGGCATCTTTGAGTCTAGCTCTTCATCACCTGCATGAGTGTCACCACACCGGCTGGAGGAGGAAGAGGCGCATGAGGCCCAGGCCAAAATTCATTTCTGGAGCTATTTTGCAGCTAAACCTATGGGTAGTAAAGAATCAACATCATCTAGAGAGTTGCGCCCTTTGCTCCTGACTCGTGGGAAGTCACTTCGAAGCCCTTGGTGTGTCCTGCATGATGAGTGTCCTCGTTTCCCTGGGAGTCTTGGGACACACCAGATAGTCTATGCTGACAGTACTGTTCATGCGGGGGGTCTTTGGGATACCCCATCAGCCTGACCCCTGGGGGACTGGAGACTGAAGGCCAGCCCTTGCCATGGGCTGTGTCATCTGTGTGAATGAGTCCCCGTAAAATCCTGATAGCTCGGGGAGCTTCCCCAACTAGCGATGCTTCATACACGTGGTCACACGTCATTGCCAGGAAAGTTAGTGCTGTTTCTAACTCCACGGGGAGAGGACAGCTAGAATGCTTGCACTCGGAACTTCCCTGGCATCTGCTTAATGAGTCTTATTTTATTGTGTGTCCTCTGCTGTAATAAATGTAACCGTGAGTTCAACAGCTTCCAGGGACTTTGTGAGGTCATTAGCAAATTACTGAGTCTGGGATGGTTTAGGAGATCTCTCAAATTGCAGTTGCTACCCAATGGCAGCTCTCTGACATTCAATAAGCCCCAGCGACGGCTTTATTACTCTCTCTTCCCACTGTGAAACTGGGCCCACACTCCACAGCCCTACCAGGATTTGAACCCTGGCCTGGGGTCCCAAGGTCACTTTGTGCGGTGCTCCATTCCTCTGGAGATGGCCGTCTACTCCTCCGCATGCCTCAAAGACAGGTGCGGGGGAACCTCTTCAGCTATGAAGGTGGCTCCCCCACCAGTGAGAGTAGGCAATGGCTCCGAAAAGGTGCTTTTATTACACAAATATGTACTTAGAGTTGGAAGAAAAGATTTTTCTTTGTGGTTGTTATTTGCTCAAGAGGACTGGAGAATTGAGAGCTGTCTGGGTGGGTGATTAATGGGGTAAAATTACATTACAATGAGGTCCCATCAGAGGGGTCTAAGGAGTGCATGGGGTTCATTTCCTCACTTCTGCCTCAGCTGGAGCTGAAAGAGACACTGAGGGAACAGGGCAGGAAAGGAGCGGTTTAAGGCTGTCGGAGACTGCAGCCGGCCGACATCTCCAGAGCAGGGCTGTGCCGAGCCTGCAGTGTGCAGGCTCAGGTACATGCAACAACCCCATGGGCTCGGGGCCAGGAGGACCCCCATCTTACAGAAGGACAAGATGAGCCACTGGGGGCTGAAGCAGTTGGACTAGGGTCACAGAGCTTGGAAACAGGTGGATCCCAGGTCTGTTGGGCCCCTCAGTCCTGGCTCTCCATTCAGATGCACGTGAGGGGTAGATGGGACTCTCACACAGATAAGCACAGGCCAAGCACGCACGGATTTGCTTTCTATGAGAGTTCCTGGGGGAGCTCTACCCCTGGAGCAGGCTCTACAACGGTCACTCAGCTATCCTCCACCCTGGCTGTCTCCACACCTGCATGAGTGGGCTTCGGTTCTGTGTCTGGGAGGAGATGGAGGATAGAGGATTGTGGAGAGGAGAGAAGGCGCTTCTTGTCTCCCCTTGGGACTCGTCAAGCGCAGCTGTTTGGTGCCACTGTCCGGCAGAGTTCAGAGGAGACCAGACAAATGTTCAGCCACACTGGCTGGGGCTCAGAGGAGGCCTCCCAGAATGAGCAAGGGCTTATACCAGAACCAGCTGGGCACTGTGGACCTGGGGATGCAGAGCCTCAGGCAGCTTCCTCGTAGGATGCCCTTGGCCATTCACTTCCCAAGCATTTTCTCTGTTCTGTATTCACAGCTTGCATCACTTCTTGGGTGGATGGAGTTCCAGTCCTAGGCTTTTTTTTTTTTTTGGCTCATATCCCTGCCCCCACTTCATCTTAGTCAGCTCCTACTCTCACACAGATTCCAGAGGAAGGTTAATGTCTCTCTCTCTCTCATTGACATCTCTATCCTTATTGGCTCAAAATCCAATTGACTTTCCTAGGTAATACGGATGTACATCCTCTTAAAGCAGCAGTTTCAGGCCTTCCTCGAGTGTGCTCTGGAAAACGTCGCTTGGTGCTGCCCACAGGATGACATCCCTGAGACAATCCTCCAGAATGAATGAGGGCATTCACCAACCAGACAGTCATAGAATTCATCATGGCAGGGTACCAGCCAGTATGACAAATAGAAGAGGTCCCCACTTGCCACGGGCCTCATCAGATCCAGGTCTAGCCCCAATCTTCCCCCCTGGTCAGCAGGAAGCAGCTCCAGAAGAAGAGACCTTCGCCCAACTGTCATAAAACAAAAGCCTGGAATGATAGGTCTCCCACTACCTCAGCAGCCATTATGTATAGTAGCTGCCCTCTTCCTATAGTGCCTTGCCCCCTCCCCTGTGTGACGTCATGCCAAGATGGTTGCTCCCACCGAAGAACAAACTCTTCTTCCCAGCATGACCCTGGTCCCACCTAGAGAGTAACCTAATACTCGCTCACCTCCTACTACCTAGTAAGGTCACCAGCTCCTCCACTCCCTGATCACTACCTCACTCAACTCCGCCTCAGCTCCTACAAACCCCACCCCTGTCTCTATAAAAGACTCTCCCTGCCCCAGCCATGTTGCTTTTGTCTCTCCTTTGTTCAGAGACAGCCCAGAAGATCTACTTCCCTAATAAAGGCTTGTTGTGGCCTGGTCTGGTCTTGGTCTTTGGCCCTTTTACCTGACATTTCCCAAAGCAGGACATGCTGGCTGCAGGGCCACTGAGATGCTGAGCCGGAGGCTACCTTGACCAGCACAGAAGAGTCAAGGCAGCCAAGCCACCTTCTCCGTGTTCTTGGTGATGCCAAGAAGGTTGCGCTGTGGAGAACTGTTGCAGATCACAGATCAGGATTCATCGTGTCATCCCATTAATATCTACAAATGTGTTAGACTCTGAGGTTAGAGAAGTGAGCAGAATATCATGATTCCTGTCCTTGTGGAGATGGAAGTGAAAGATGGACAGATGATTGAGTGAGTGGATGGATGGGTGGATGCTTAGATAGTTGGATGGATGGATGAGTGAATAGATGGATGGATGCATGGATGGGTGCATGGATGGATGCATGGATAGATGGATGGATGCATGGATGCATGGATGGATGCATTGGTGGATGGGTGGGTGAGTGAATGGATGAGTAAATGAGTGGATGGATAGACAGATGTCTGGTCTTAAACTTCAGCTTCTCCCTTCACTAGTGTGTGACTTCTAACAAGTTGGTATATCTCTGTGTCTCAGCTTCCTCATCTATTCAGTGGGGATGATAATAGTATCAACTTTCGAAGGATTCACTGAACATGAAATGAATTAATAATAAACTCCTCAGAACAGGTCTGCACAATTTAAATGCTATGTTAATGTTGGATTATATTAGTGAAGGAGACAAAGAAAACAGAAAATAAAGGCTATAATATAGTAATTCTGGTCAGTGCTACAAAGGAGAGGAACAGGGACTGTGAGAACATTTTACAAGGTAGACTGGGGAGCCCGAGGAAGCTTGATCTAATCAGGGAGGGGGAAGAAGGCAAGACGAGCAGATGAGAGCAGTATTCCAGGCTCGAGAACTGCATGTGCAAAGGCCAATTTGTAAGCAGAAGTCACATGGCTAAAACTGAAGCTCAGGGGTGGCTAGGAAGTGTGGAGGAGAGGGCCTGGGAAGTCAGGGGCCAAGGGGTCAAGGTCTCAGCTTGCCCTAAGAGCAGCAGAAGATGAGGAAGGGGAGTGTGGACGCCGACCCTGTCGGTGTTTGCAGAAAGTTGGGACTGTCCAGATCGCAGATCCGAAGTGTCCGAGCTGAGGGTTCTTGGGAGGCCTAGGTGGACCATCCAGTAGCAGGGCGGTTCACCTAGGGCTCTGCAGAGAAGGGGACAGAGGCCCCAGGTGGAGGCTGGGGGATCCTGAGAGGCAGAGCCCAGGCCACACTCTTGCTTCGAACACAGAAGAATTATAGAAATGCTTCTCCTGGGCTACATTCTTGGACTTAGACAAGGTCTCATTCAAAACAAGTTCTCCTCTGCCAAGTAGAAGGGGTAGGGGAGGGTGCGGAAAACACTGCTAAGCCGATCTGTTTATTATGCAGCTGGGGAAACAGCCGCTGTGTGACAGCTGCGCAGGGTGGGTGTTGCTGAGCTGGCTCTGGACTGGGCCTGTCCCTCCCTGCACCACACCGTGCCTCGAGGTCTGATTTCCTGAGTGCTGCGACAGAGTTCTGGTGCCCTAACCAATTAGCACAAACTTAGCAGCTGTGGATTTATTACCTGGCAGTTCTGTAGGGGGGTCTGCTGCAGGCCTTCGGAGCTATGGTGCCATGTGCTGAGCTCCCGAGGGAGGTAGAGCTCCAGTCCCTGGAGTTGCAGGGCCAAGGTTCTGCCCTTGCCCTCGGCAGCTGTGCCCTCTCTCCTCCAGTGGGCATGGGCCGCATCTCAGACCAGCACTGAGGTACGGATTCTCCTCAGGCTGTCAGCGACCTGACCCTTCTTTGGAATTTGTCTCTCTCGACAGCCAGCAAATTCTCTGCTATTTTAAAAATAAATTTTAGGGCCGGGGATTTAGCTCAGTGGTTCTGGCACCTGCCTCGAAAGCGCAAGGTCCCGAGTTCGATCCCCAGTACCAAAAACCAAGAAAATAAAAATAAATTTTAACTGTGGGAAAGTATATATAAAATTGCCATTCTAAGTATTCAAGGGTATAGCTCAATGGCATTAAGTACATGCCCGCTACTGTGCAACCAGTGCCCCTCCATCTCCAGAAGCTTTGTCTTCCCAGCCTGGACCTCGGTCCCCATGACTTGACTCCTCTTTGTCCACCGCTCTGCTGTCATCTCCATGAATCCAGCTACCCCAGGTACCGGGCATGAATGGACTCCTGCCGCATTTGCCTTTTGTGACTGGCTTAGTTCATTTAGTCTAATTTCCTCCAGTTCACCCTGCCATAGCCTGGGCCAAAATTTCCTCCCTTTTTAAAGCGGCAGGGTACCCTAGCGGAGCTCTGCACCACAGGTTCTGTATCTGTTCACCAATCCGTGCACACCCGGGCTGCTTCTGCCTTTGGCCACTGGGACTAGCACTGCTGTGACTGTGTGTACCAACCTTCGTTCCAGTCCCCGCTTTCAGATTTGGGGGCATGTGTGTATGTATGTGTCTCTCTCCAGAAGTGAAATTGCAGGACCCTATGTCATTTTGTTCTTAATTTTTTGAAGAAGCTCCAGATCGTTTTCTGCGATAGTGGTACCGTTTCATTTCCCCACTACCAGTGTACAGGTTCTACTTTATTTTTGTCCTCACCAACATGTACTGCTTTTGCCTTGCTTATTTTATTTTAATTTACTGTATTTTGAGACAGAGTCTTGTTACGTAGTTCAGGCTAGCGCTGGACTCACTACGTAACCCAGGTTGGTGTCAAATTGGCCCTCTCTCCTCCGCCTCCTGAGTGTGGGATTACAGGCTTGTACCACCATGCCCTGAAATCTTGTTTTTATTTTCATTTCCCAAATAATCAGTGATGTTGAGAGGGTCTTGACTTTTATAGGTTCATGTACCTGTATCGGGCTCACCCAATGCTCGGATAATCTGGATAGCCTTCCCTCCCGAGGTTTTCCATCGAGTCATATACCTGCAAAGTCCTTCTGCCATACAAGGTGGCATAGCTGCGGGTCCCAAGATGGGACCATTGTCCTGCATTCCATACCCAGGAGCCAAGAATGGACCTGCAGAGCTTTCTGGAGGGGTCTGTCCTCTTCCCAGGCCTCAGACAGGCGTGAGGGGACCATTCCAGGGCTGGAGGACCCGAATTTGCCTGCTGCCACTCCATGTGCCACCCAAGTGTTCAAGGAAGAACCCCTCAGGGCCGCCTGCCCCTAGCCCCCTCCTGTGGTGCCCATTCCATCAGCAGCTCCTCTGGGCCAGGTGCCAGCAGGTGTGGAGGTGCAGGGACAGCAGGGTGCCCTGTGGGAGACTGGCCAGAGCTGCTCACCCCACATATGGAAACGGCTCTGGGTGTGATAAGAGCAAATGGAGAAAAACAAAACATCCCACAAGAGCAAACCTGCTCTGGATTTGGAAGTTCAGCAAAGGCTTCACTGAGGAATGGATGTGTGATGCTAGAAGAGAAAGAGTTAAGCAGTCAAAGGGGGAGAGGAGAGCTACCAGGCTCAGGGAGCAGACTATGCAAAGGCCCTGGGGCTGGAGGGGGTCTGAGCCATGGCAAGGGTGGCTGAGGAATGCTGAGCAGGAGCTGGAGAAGCCGTCAAGGCAGTAGTCCCTTCCCATTCCAGAAACAACTGTGTTGTTAAGCACTCTCAAGAAGGGTTGGCTTTCCCTTCTGCCCAAATACCACAGCTAGGAGTTGGTGTGCATGCAGCCCCACTACTCACAGTAATCAAAGGGGCAGCGCAACTCCTTAGCAAGAAACGGAGGCAGCAGTTATTATTCCAGGGGAAGATGAAACTCGCAGCATCCCGGGGAGGGGTCAGATCGCAGCATCATGGCAGGGCTGAAGGGAGCTTCCTCCTCCCTCCCGGCCCTGGATTTCCCCCACACACATCTCGGGTCATCCCGGCACCAAAGGGCTCCCTTGTGAGTTGAGTCACAAACACACGCATCTTCTCCAGGCTCCGCCTCACAGCCAGAGCCAAGCCAAACAGACCCATTTCAGATGCATCTGCTGTAGATTAAACATTTGGAAAAGCCATTTTATAAATATTTTTTCCCCACAACCACATCCCCATATGGCCGCGCTCCGGCCTCGTTCTGAGGCTGCTGGCGCCTGACACACATGCATTTAATGTATGCAGCGGCTCAGACTCCTGTCCTGGCCGAATCCTCTTGGGAGCCCATCAGACTCACAGGAAACCAAAGCACCTGGGAGCATGGCGGAGGTGTGGGCTGGGGACTGGTGAGCAGACTGACCCCTTCTTGGGTCTTTCTAGCCAGTCGGCCACTGTCCTTTGTCCCTGCTTGGTGCTGAGCTAGACCCAAGGGCTTCCTGAAATCAGGCTCTTTCTAGAGCAGCTCCTAGTGAAGGTCCCCATGGTCCCCCATATTCATGGAGACTCTTGTTCTGGATTCTAGCTCTGCTCCAGGTAGGGGAATCTGGGGCGATGAAGGACTGCCAAGTGGAAGACAGCTGGAGCAAAGGTCCTGAGGTGGGTTCAGCATGGCGCACGGTGTGACAGAGAAGGCTGGGGTCAGAGGAGGATGCAGCCATGGGGGTGGGTTGCTGGTCTGGTAGAACAAGTGGCTGCAGCTCCAGTGACAGCAGGGGGAGTCCAGGCAACTCTGGCGCTTGCTGTCATGCTCTCTCTCCTCTCCTCTCCACTCCTCTCTCTCTCTCTCTCCCTCTCTCTCTCGGCACTCAGGACCAGTGTGGTCCACCGAGTGCAGTGACCCAGGAGAGCTTTTCAAGCCCTAAAGCCTGTTTGGGGTCATGGATGTCACCAGTGTCCAGATTTAGGTTCTTTTCTGCCGTCGCAGAGCACAGTTATTTGGGCCATGCCCAGGAAGGGCCTGATGGCTGCAAGCGACAGAAACCGATGCTGGCTGCCAAAGCAGAGAGCACGAAGGAGGCGGGAGGGCTGGGAAGGGTGCAAGTGTCTCAGGATGAGGCCAGCGGGCTGGGAAGAAGCTGTGGGGGAGACATGGGCTGGGCGGAACTGTGACAGACGCGTCCAAACTTGCAGGAATAAGGGACTGGTGACCTTTTATTATTTTTTAATATTATTCTTTTATTTATCAATGGCACTGGGGATTGAATCCATGACTTTTGCCTTACCCCCCACCCCGAATTTTTTTATTTTTGAGACAGTGTGTCACTAACTCAGTAAGTTGACTGGGCTGCACTTGAACTCGGGATCCTCCTGCCTCAGCCCCCCAGGGTGCTGGGAGAGGACAGGTGTGTGCCATCATGCCCATCTAATCATTCCCTGGGAGTCAGTGGTCTAGAAGGAAGAAGCCTGCGCCTCCTGGGCTGATTATTCTCCATCCTGAGTCCAGGGATGGCACCCCAAGGACCAGAGCAGCTCTCGGCCTTGCCCTCTGAGTTCGGTTGGGTTTGGCACGAATTCGGCTGGGTTGTGCAGAACTGAGTGTGGGTACAGCGACTGGGAGGTCACGGTCTTTCTCCCTGCCTGCCTGGCCCGGGCTGGCTCTCGGGCTGCTCCCCTACGCTGGGGCGCTGGGCCCTGGCTGTGAAGGAGGAGTGGAGACGCCTGTGATACCTCAGGGTGCGAGGCGGAGCACCACACCAACCTGGCCTGCGGGCCGCGCTCCAGGGCAGAGTGCCTGCCACGCCTGCCTTGTGGCTGCACGAGGAAGCCCCCCGGAAGCCCTGGGACCAAGAATCGCAGGTGCTGCCTTTGGCAATCGAGCAATTTACGTTAAAACGATAGCAGTTGAGTGGTTAATGAAGGGGCGCCTGGGAGCTGCATTTTGAATTTTATTTAATTCTAATTAATTTAATTTGTGGCTAGTGGCTTGTGCTTTGGAGAGCACAGGTCTAGAAGGGACGATAGATAAATTATGTAATTACCACTTTGATCACCATGGAGTATGCTCGCTGCAGCCTGCAATGGTTCCCTCCCAGCCATGGCAACAAAGGAAAGCATAGTTTCGGCTGAGACTTGAAGGCGACTCTGAGAAAGTGGAGCAGGAGCTGAGGGAGGAGCTGCAGGCTGTGGAGGTCTGCACCTGGAGGACCGGAAACAGCCAGATAGGCCCTCAGGGGCCCTGGTGTAGTGATCCCACTGTACAGAGAGGGAAGTGGAAGTTTAGAGGAGGAAAGTAGCATGACCCAGAGCAAACCGCTACTCAGAGGTGGGGCAGGTTCCTGGGGCGTCCAGAGCCCTTGCTCCTAATCAGGGGCCCAGCAGGCCAGGGAGGCAGAGGCCTCTGTACGCAGCACAGGGCAGGGCGACAGACAGAGCTGGGCTTCTCCCGTCCACAGGGCAGGCCCGTGCCTCTGCTCCCCTGCTCCCCTCCCTAGGAAGGGGCGGGAAAGCAAACCTGAGGCCACCCCGCTCGCTCCAGCAGCTTTGGCACTTCAATCAGGGGCGCCCTGGAGGCAACGGACAGCAACGAGGCTGGGGATCATGGTGGCCTAGGCCTAGGGTAACGGCAGCTCAGGAGCTCAGGAAGTGAGGAAGGACAGCTGTTCAGGGAAGGTGCCAGGGCTGTGGGGTTGTCCAGTGACAGTTTGAACACTCTTCCTCTCTCTTGCGGGAGCTAAGGGGAGAGGTACATCAGGCTTCGGAGCCGAGACCAGGTTCAAATCTGTTGCCAAGCTCCTTTTCGTTTCTGACCCTCAGCTGCAAAATGGATGGAAGCATCTGAGAATGGTTGGCAATTCTCAAAGTATGGAGCCCGGAGACCCCTGGGGTTCCTGAAAGGGCCTTAGGGTGAAAGATTTCCTCGATAACATGAAGGCACAACGCCTTTAGAGCCTCCTTTCTCGGGAGCACAGTGGAATTTTCCAGCAGCACTTGACAAGCAAGGACGCGTGCTTGTGATCCTTGTGTTTTGAAGATGCATCACTTCGCTTTTCATTTCTAACATAGCAATATTGGTAGCTAAAACCTGCATAGACAAAGCCTCGGGGTATTTGGTAATTTTCAAGGCATCCCCAACCGTTTGAGAAATCCTGGCATCACACTTACCCCAGGGAGCTAGGGAACACCCCACGCCAATACTCACTTCACAGAGTTGTGACAGTTGTGGTCCTGGATCACAAGCAATGCAACATAAACCAACGCAGGCTCCCTCAGCCACCAGGCTGCAGCTGGGGAACCCGGTTCAAGAAGTGGACGAAGCTGAGTACAGACACCGTGGGAAGGTCTGGCTGACCCAGGAGGACACCTGGGGTCTTGACATCAGGTGGGAGTGTTAGGGAGAGAGCCCCCCCCAGTGCTCTCCATGCAACCAGCCCAGCCAGGTTCCTCCTTTGAGACCTAGGTCTGAAGCAGAGAGACACCCAGGATGACTTCGGGATGCAAGGAAATGTCAAGAACGAGGGATCCCTTCTGTCAACAGTCACTGGAAATTTCCCACAATCCCTGTGGGGCTCGCTGGGGCTGGCATTAAACTCCCAGAGAGTTGCTCGTTAGTGGAAAACAAGACTGATTCGTCTGCATATTCAAACTCATAAATCCATGCCCCTCGCCTCACTATCCCCAAGTCAGCAACATAAACAAACCTCAGCCCTCAGCCCCGGTCCCTCGCAGCCCCTGAATCACGCCAGTGTTTGGAAAGGACTGGGAGCACACCGCCTTCCACCCACAAGGAAATATTTCACTGGGTTTATTGGAGAAATTGCCTGTCAGACATGATTATTTGTTTGGAGTTCTGTATATCAAGTTCTGCCGAGCTGACATGCTGCCGTACACAGTTTATAGGTGTATGCCAGGCACCGCCCCATTAAACTCCCCTTAAAACATACTTGGTTAAGAACAGCAGCAGCAAAAACCTTGTTTACAGTGCACATAGCAATCGCAGACTCTCTCTTCCCCGGGCATTGCCTGGGTTTGGCAGCTACATGCTAGCGCCCTCGCTGCCCATGGCTGCCACCGCTGGGTCCCCTGAGGGGGGAGGCTAGAAGACAGTCCCTAGCTCTGCACCTGGCTTCCCCTGCCGAGACTGCTGAATCACAGCAGGTGAGCCAAACCCTGACCCACTAACCCGGAAAGGACACCCATCTGGCTAGGGTGCAGACAGGGTGGCGTCTCAGACAGGGATCTGATGGGCAGAATTACAAGGCTGAAGAAATCCATCCATCCACCAGCCTTGGGAGATGAATTCTCTCTGTGGATGTGCAGGAGAGGGGTGTTTCATCTGGGTTTTGTGAGCTAGGAAGACCTGCTGCTCAGGATGGAGGACCTCCTGGCACAGCCTGGCCCTCCGCGACCCTCCCTGGTTCCAGTCTGTGTCCTTTCCTTGCTGGCTAAGTGTCTTGCCAGGGCTGGGAGGTTCTCATACCCGTGTCTGGTGGTAAGTAGTCGATAAAGCTGACGAGGGCGCCCCTCCCTAGGCCCACATTGCCTTTGGGCACGAGCCCACCCAGGATGCGGGCCCTTTTTGATCCTGCTCATTTGGCACACATCTGCCTGAATACATTTTGCCCCTCCCTTGATAGACTCCTGGGCTGGGACTAGGAGCACACCGGACGCCACCACAGGCCCCTCCCGATCCCCAAAGCGTGCCCATGCTTTCTGTGTGCGGGGCTTTGGGTCAGAGCAGTCTCGACTCTCCCTGGCCTTTCTGGCTGACCACAGCTCCAAGCCTGTGTTCAGCATGGGCACAGCCTTTCTGGGCTGGGGTCTGCCCATCTCACACAGGAAGAAAGGACTCTGTCTGATTTCTCATGGCAGGGGAACAGCTGCTGACATTCTTCCTCGAGGCCCGGAAACAGAACGCTGTTCACCAATCGCTGCTTCCCCTTGGTGGGAGGGGGTGTTGCTTGCAACATATTAAAAGTTTCAAGATTCCAAGGTACAAGCCTGTGATGAACAGGGGAAGACATTTCAAGGGCAGCCAGAGAGCCCTCAGCACAGCACCCCAGAGGTTGCCTCCCTGCCTGCTTCCTGGACCCCACACTCCCTGGTCCCAGGGAGTCCCCAAGCCTCAGGGAGGGTTGGTGTGGCTTTCATGCACAGGCATTGGCACGTCTCCCAGACTCAGCCCACTGCCACTTCAAGAGCTCCCCGAGCACCAGCCTGGCCCTGGGCACTGGGACTGCACGGATGGATGCTCAGCCCAGAGGGCTCTAGGTCCAGGGCAAGGCCAGCCAAGCTCAGGGATCAGCCCTAAGAGAGGCCCCTGCACAATGGGCTGTGGATTCCATGACGAGGGTGATCAGCTCTCACCATGGGGAAGGGTTTCCCCCAACCCCTTTACTCCTGTTCCCCTGAAACCTCAATCTTCCTTCGGGGAGTGGCCCTTCTCCACTTCACACGGTAGGACAAAGTGCTGTGGATCAGAACATCCACCTCCAAGCCCAAAGCCAGACTGGGCCCGGGTCCCTTCCTGGGGTTGCATCCTTGTAGCCACTAAGCAAGACCACCTCGGGAGAGTGTCCTGACCCTTTAGAAGATGGTTAATGCTTCAAAGCTGTTCTTTGTTTTTGTTTCAGCTAAAACTCTATGGAGAAACTTAGGAGAAGCCAGCTAAAGGTCACTGACTGATTCTTTTAGGTAACCGAGAGCAAACTTCATCACTGTGATACTGAATTCTCTGACTTTGCTATCTTTCCTTTTTGAACATGGGATCATGACCTTGACGTGGACGCACTCATGAATGTGTCCAACATCTTTCCTTTGTAAACGTATGATCAGCTGAGCACGGTAGCACATGCCCATAATCCCAGCACTCTGGAGGCTGAGGCAGGAGGACCAAAAGTTTGAGCAATAGGCAACTTAAACTGAGAAGGCTCAGAAGTGTATACTTTTGAGCTAAGCATGCTCAGGTATACTTACCCTCATATGTACTTTCCTAGATAAACATGTACAGGTTCCCTGATAAAATCCCCAGGCTTTCTTTGTTCAAGGAGAACATTGTTTGCAAATAACTCCAGTGCTCTCCTGACTTGTTGCAGGTAACAAACCCTGCTCTATTCCCTTATCTCTGCACTGTGCCTGTTGGTGTTACACACGCCAAGATGCGAGCCCATTGCATTTGGTTACACCTGCACAATGAGAGCTGTTTTCTCTTGTTCTTAGCACCTGCGAATGTAAGGCTTATGATTTCTACACCCGTGTGCCCTTGTGCAGTGGAGTGGGCCAACTCACAAGGAATCAATGCTGAGAAAGAGACAGAGTGTGACTTAACTGTGCCTGAAAAGTTTAAAGCAAAATGAGTTCGCTTCTGTCCCTTGCAATGGAGAGAGTCCTGAGTAACATGGGGACCTGAATGATTCTCATGGAGGAGCACAAAGTAGCGGGGACTGAGTAGGACAAGGGAATCCAGGCAGAGAATGACAAAGCCAAGATGTGGATGGGAAAAGCTGAGAGTGCAGGGGGTCCCTTCCTCTGCATGGAGTCACTTGTGACTCGGCATAGCCGCTACTTCCCAGAACGAAGGAACGGTGAGCTTTGAGTGGGGTGTGGGATGCGAGCCCATGAACAGGTGAGGCGAATCTGGACAGAGAGGGTTGGAGACCCAGGCAGCTCAATAACTCCCTGCGAATGAGCTCTGAGAACAGAGTGGTCAATGTGCTCCCCACACGGAGATGTGTGGCACCCAACCGTGGTTTCTTCCAGAAACCTGCCTGGGATTTGGGATCTGCATGGTCCATCTACCCCTCCCTGGTTTGTATCTTCCTTTCAGGAAGAAAATATCACTGTAAATCAATAATTATATCATCACCAGACTTACAAATGCAAAAGCAACTCCAAGTCAGCTCTCTAGTGTCAGGAGCCAAGGGGAGAATTATTTCTTGACTCTTTTTGTGGCTGAAAATGGCCCGAGAGAGCCCATCCATAGCATGTCAGGACGGAGTTATTGTCTAGGCAGCAAAGGGCTGAAATTTCAGGGATTGCTCCATGATCTAATCTTTGCCCACCAGGACTGTGCTTGAGCTCTTTTGAAATGCTAATGTTTTCAGACCCAGACTCCCGTTGTTTCAATATCTCAGATGGTATAGTAAATTCTGATGTCAGGGCTTATTGATTTTACAATTTCCTCATGCGCCCCCCCCCCACCCCCAACAGCTGTCTTTGATTTTATTTATGAAAGACTCAACCTCAGCAGGCCAGCGGGCTCAGGGCCCACCAGTTACTCATATCAGGAAGGCCTGGGCCCACTTGCTGGCCAAGGGGCTGGGACAGGCACTGCCTCTGCCAGTCTACGTCTCCTCTGCAGCTTCTGGGGGGCAGCAGTGACTCGGGTCACAGGGACTCAGTGTCCCCTGAAGGAACTCACCATCCCATCGGAAAGAGGCAAGTGTGAACTGAAACCCGAGGGGCCCTGGGAGTTCCCAGGGGGCTTGAGGTGCAGGGTGGAAGGACCAGGGCTTAGTTGCTCAGGGAGGGCCTCGTAGGGGATGAGTGCAGAGTCCCTTTGCTGAGCCTGTGTCCTGCACCCTGTTCTGTGGCCGGGTGTGCACGCACTGCCTTGCTCGCCTCTCACCACAACCCCGCAAGGTAGATTCACCACCCCCACTTTACAGAGGGAGAAACTGAGGCACAGAGAGCAATGCTAGGAGCTGCACGGAACATGCCCCCAGCTCACTCCAGCTCCAAGGCCGCTGTTCCTAGTGGGTATGTTGTAAATCACTTTAAGTCTCACCTGGGCCTTCAGAGTTGCCTGGCACAGATCGAGTTCCGTTTCCTCTCTTGTGTTCCTTGCAGGTTTCCTGCTGGCTTCCCCAAGCTGCCTCTCCACTCCCCTGTGAGCCGTGTCTCCTTTCCCATGGGATAACAAAGCAGCCAAGGAGAGTTTCTTCGTGCCCTTGTTACTAAAACCTCCTGTCCCCGTTTCCGCCTGAGATCCAGCCCTCTCCTCAGATGCCAGTTATAGTCCCCCGGTGCGCTAGTCCATCGAACCTCCCTCCTCTGCTGGACCATCTCCATAGGTTCAAAACTGCTGTAAGGCTTCTCCTGCTAATTCAGAACAATTCTCTTTACTGACTCACATGGATTCCTGAGCATCGGTTCCCAGTATCCTACATGACCTCCCACTCTTCCGCATGGCTGTCAGGGAACCATAGTCCTTAAGATTAATCAAACTGTAAGACACTCGGTTGGGGTCCACAGAGAGCACTGGAGAATTTCTTGGTGTGGAAAAGCCGCACCTGTAGTGTCGGAAGTCTGTGAGTAGAGAAATCGTTTCTGTTAGCTGCTATGGAGAATGGCCTGCTATTTCTCTGGGATGCCATCGGAAGCCCTCAAAATTGATTTTTGTATGCTACACTGCATACATTTTAAGGTCATACCAACCCCCAATGTACCATCTCAAAATCGGTTTGATTTTATGTGATGAAATAACAAGCAAGCAGAGAGGCTGTTCATTCCACAGAACTGAATTTGCTCTTTGTTGAAGTCTGGAGAAGGCCTCTGGATGATGTCAAGGCCACTGTTCTGGTCGCAGTTTGGATCATAGTTACGTAAGAGGGCACAGAGGGCACACGGGGAAGGGTCCTCAGATCTCTCTGCATTATTTCCTAGCAACTGCATGTGGATCTACAATGGTTTCAAAATAAAAAGCAAAGGAAAGAAAGCAAACAAAGACTTGCTGTTGCATTTGATAAGAGACATTACTAGAGGAAGCAGATGCTGGGTGGGCAGGGAAGCTCAGCTGTCTGCTCAGCAAGGCTGGAGGAGCCCTGAGAATCCAAATGGGCCACAGACACAGCCTGCGGCATCTCGGACCTCACTCCATACCAGGACCTCCAAGTGCTCGGCAGTGTCCCAGGGTTCCTTCGGGGATTGCTGAGCCATTTCCAGGGACAGGGAGGAGACTGCTTCTGGAGCCACTGATGGGCAAAACCTATTTAAAAATGATTCCTCTTGAAATAGGTTAGCAACTGTGTGCTCCCTTTTCATAATGCTTGTGGCTGCAGCATCTCACCCACAGACTGGGGCTCTCTCACTCTCTCCCTCATTGAACCAGAGGGGTCCCCCAGTCTGCACTGTAGAGAAGAGACCCAGCACTGTTCCTGGGCCCGCCATGGGACCTCCTGCCTGTGGGCGGGGTAGGGTGGCACTGCCAGGAGGTGGGGGTGATTGGTAAACTCAAGGGGGCCGCTTCACCTCTCCACGCCTTAGTTTCCTCATCTGTAAAATGGGGGGTGTTAATAATAGAACATACAGTGAAACTGCCGAAGACTCAGTTAATGCAACTACTGTGATTAGTTCGATCACAAAACTGAAGTGTGGCAGTTAGCCTGACGCCTGCAGCTGGCTCCTGCTGAGTCCCCGCGCCCCCACCCTGTGCCCACTTCACAGCAGACCTGAAGGGTGTGTTCTCCTGGGAGCAGGGACCCTAGGGAGGACTGCTGGGGCTGCAGGCTGCACACACCCTTTAGTCCAAGGGAGCACACATAGCCAGTAGCGAAGCCTAAGAACCTGAGACGCCCTCAGGGTAGGGCCATCTTGGAGAGGATTCCAGAAGGGAGACTCGAGGGTACGTGACAGCCTTGGCCTGGGCACCTCCAGCTGCCAGGTGGTGGCCGTGTCACAGGCCCACAGTGCAGCCCAAAGCAGCGAGGCTCCTGATCCCAGATTTGGGGTCCACAGGCTCGGGTGCCCCAGAACACAGGGGGCTCATAAAGAGTCAGTCCCCCAGCTGCACCTCATTCTTTTTAGGCTGACAGTGGAAGCAGAAAAGGATGCCGTTTCTCTCCACCCCACCTCACTAAGTGGGAGCCTCCTGTGGCCCACAGCTGGGACTGGGTGAAGGGTCCCACTGCAGCCTTCACCTCGGGGAGGAGATGGCCTAGACCCTCTCCGGGCCTTTGCCTTTTCCGAGTACCCAACTGGCTTCTGAATCCCACTGCTTCCGACCATCGCCACCTCGGCCCCTCGGGAAACCTTCTGGACCTGAACAGAGCCTGGGGTCATGCATAGGCCTGCTGCTGGAGACAGGGTGTGCTCAGAGCCTGCCTGATGGTGCAGGGTGCGAATCTGAGAGCCCCCATCACAGAAAAAATATAAATTATAAACTAGTGCAGTCACTATGGAAATAGCATGGAAGTTCCCCAAAAAACCAAGAATAGAGCTACCCTTTGATCCAGCTCCTTGGCATACACCCAAGCAATTAGAGTCAGCGTGCCACAGGGATACCCACTGAGCCATGTTTATTCCGGCATAGCTCTCGACAGCCGAGATACAGAGCCAGCCTAGGTGCCCAACAACAGATGAGTGGATAAAGCAAATGTGATCCACATGCACAGTGGAGCACCATTCACTACAAGGAAGGCCAAAATTCTGTCATCTGCAAGAAAATAGATGGATCTGGAGCGCATCGTGTCAAGTGAAATAAACCAGACTCACAAATATCGCATGTTCCCCCTAATGTATGGTATCTTAAAAAGTGACAGGAAAGTAGAAAGGAAAACTATTATTAGACAAGTGAAAGGGAATAAGGGGGCAAAGGGACGAGGAAAAGGGGAAATGGGTATGGGCAAAATATATGATGCACGTTGAACTCCCCAAAATATGAAACTGGGGGCCAGGGAGTGATGGGGGTGGAAACAGTCAAAGGCTGTGCGTGTGTGAATCTGCCAAAACGCAATGTGAAAAGAGCGTGCTGTGTGGATGGGGAGAGGAGAAGACAACATCACCCTGTGGCTCCGGGATCAGGCTGAGCCAAGTCTCCATGCGAACCCCTCCATCCTTGGCTTCTGCTCATCCCCTGCCCTGCCTTCACCTTGGGGAGGAGATGGCCTACACCCTCTCCAGGCCTTTGCCTTTTCCGAGTACTCAACTGGCTTCTGCATCGCACTGCTTCCGACCATCGCCACCTGAGCGCTTGGCCTGGGGTCTCCTTGGCCTCGGTGACACGTCCAGGTTAGGTCCCCAGCCATGCACACACAGGGAGCTTGTGGCACCCTGAGTCTGAATCACACAGTTCGGCCCAAGGCGCTGCTCCAAACACTCCTGCCTGCAGCCCCGCGGCCTGCAATTCACAGAGCAGTGACAGCAGAGGAAGCACCAGAGGGATTGTCCTGGGAGACTGCAGTGTGTGTGCTGGCCAGTGCAGCTGTGGGAGCACACGGGGCAGGTCGCCTGCTGCAGCTGCTCTGCGGAAGGAGCACACACTGGTCAGGTCCTGGCTTCTCCACCTGTCACTCAGGTGACCCCGGAAGATCCTGCAGCCCAATCTCCTCTTCTCCTGGCACGTGAAGAGGTCCGTCCTCACCCAAGGAGCAGTGTGAAAATGCTGACCTCCCCTTGAGGAGAGAGTGGTCACCTCTCAGGCATCAAGAGGGCCTTGGGGAGCTTGGGGTGCAGGTGCATGCTAGGGTCTCCCAGGCTCCTTCTGCACCTGCTTTGGAAGCAGGAACTGAGGGCGGCTGCACTGTCCTGGATAGAATCTTTTCTCTTCCACAGGGACCCCGGAGCCCCTGGATCACCATCGTGCCCCTTATTCAACCCCAAATCCAAGGGAGACAGAAAGACAGAAGTAGGAGGTAGATGGATACAGTTGCTAAAACAAGGCTCATGCGTTCCTGTAGAAGGAGCACAGGAAGACAGATACACAGGCAGAAGAGAGGGATTTCTGTAGAATGCAGGAACTATTTCTTATATTGAGAAAACACATTCAAATAAGGAATTAGAGTTTGTTCTTGTTTCTGTTGGTGTAGGCATGTGTTTCATCTTACTTGTTCATGACTATGTTTCTTCTCCTTCTAGAAAATCACAGAAATAAAAATTTCCTGCTAATCACACCGAGCTAAGCCACCTTTACTTCCCACCTGAGCAGGCAGATGCACTGTGGCTGATCCCAGCACCAGGAAGACGAAGTGTGGCCTCTCTCAGCCAGTTAACGGCGATAATTTAATTATACACTGTAAACAGTCTTGGGTATAATTAAGGCTAGAGGCCCAGGGCTGGGGCAGGTATCTTGCTGAGACTGGGGGGCTGGAGGCTCAGCTCCTCCATGAGACATCAAAGTGCCCACTGTGGCCCTGGGAATGGGCTGCAGCCTCCTTCTTCCTAGGATCCAGGTTCTCCCAGCGTGAAGCCTGCCTTCCAGTGGGAGCTGCATTTTCACTGGGCACCTGGCTGTGCAGAGAGGACTGGCCCTGCTCCAGAGCTGATGCCAGAAACAAAGCAACCAGAGCCCTGGGTCCTGGAGGGAACCTCGTCCTGGGAGGGGTGGCTGCTCCTTGGGTACCAAAGACTCACTGTCTAAGACCAAGTTCTTTTTGCCATCAAACTGCTCCAATGATAGCCTCCCAAGCCCACTTCAGCTCAAGCCCCACACTTTGGAGTCTGCCCTGAAGCCTTCTTCTCTCATCTCTGATGTCCATTCATTTAGGTTTTAAATCTAAAATATCCCCCAAAAGTCTCATGATCATGGAGATGCTACATTCCTCAGTGGGTTCATCCATTGTTGAGTTGAGTACTCGAGTGTGCTCTTAGGGACTGGGGCCTGGCTGGAGGTGGGTCACTGGGAGCACGGTCTGTATTTTTACAAAAACATCTCTGTTCTATATTTTTTGTGCTTGGCTCCTTCCTCTGCTCTCTGCTTGTTGGCGGCCACGGGATGACCAGATGTCCTGTACCCAGGCCCTTGCACACTGCTATTTCTGCCCTGGAGCTGGCCAGCCATGGGGTGAACCCACAGAAACTGTGGGCTAGATAAACTTCTCCTTTAAGGTGCAGGTGCTGAGTATTTTGTCCTAGTGATGGGAAAGCCAACACATCCACTTACTCTGTAAATATTATTGGGAACTTCCCTTGAACCAGGCTCTTTGGCTTCCCTAGGGGTGGTCCATTCTACTCCCCAAATATTCTCCACTTCCACACCCCCTCTTGGAGCAAGTAGCACCTTGCACTCTCAGTTTTCCAGTCAGCCTAGGGTTCTTTTGCTCAATTCAGATGCAAAGGGTGAATTGGCAAAGCACAGCTGTGTTAGCAGTCCTGATGTCACCAGGTGATCCAGGTAATGCTGGATGCCAAGAATTGACACAGCCAGCTGCTGGTCACTGCCTCTGCCGGCCACCACAGTATGCTGACAGCTTGTGCTGGACACCATAGGTGGACTCTATTGGTGCTCCTCACTGGCTGCTGGTCTCTGGAGTTCTTCAGTGTTAACAGTTCTGAGTGGTTTTGCTCTTTCTTTGCCAATGACCACTTGGTCCACACTATGCAGGGTAAACATCCCAGGTAGATTTAGAGGACTACTGGACCTGCTTGTGATTTATTTCTCAGGTAGCATGGGCTCCAGCAGGGACATCAAAAGTGAGTCTTTATTGTAGCAGAGCCTGTCCTGCAGCACAGGGCAGCCAGTACACAGGAAGGAGCCCTCCTGCACCAGAGCTAAGAAGTAACTGGAGAATAATGTTTATGTAGCAGCTTGTGGGCCTGTGTCAGTGAGGGTCAGGGCTGAACGCTTGCTATAAATGTTGGGTATAAAAATGAAGGCCCCAGATCCCTCCCTTCCTGATGTTATCCCCTCCAGGGTGCTGTCTCCCTCCTTTGTCTGAAGGGGCTGGGGGGGGGGGGACCACTGTGCCTGTCTGGCTGCACCCACGTTGGAGTGGAGAATTAGAGTTTGGTAGCCAGGGAGGACACTGAAACAAACTGTCCCCGGCCATGGGGGTATAAGGGGGAGCAAAGGGAAGTGTGTGTGCAGGGGCACAACAGCCACTGGCCAAGCCACCACCCCCCAGCCAGTGCAGGGGAAAATGAGGGTCAGGTGCTTCTCGTCTACCTCACACCCGCAGCCAAGGTCTCCCGGCATCCTCTCTAGATGCCCCAGGAGGAGATGAGAAGACACAAGTCTGAGCAGATCTCTTTCCTACCTAAAGCCTTCTGAGAGCTGACCGTTGTCCCTGTGATGTGCCAAAGTCCTGCCTGGAGCCTACCTGGTCAGGCCCCAGTGACACGCACACCAGTTTCCCTGTCTTCAACATTGAGCTTCAGCCAGCTCGGCCTTTGCTCTGTCCTCCTGCATTTCTGCACATGGTGCTCCCTCTGTCAGGAAAGCAGTCTCTTCCGCTCCTCCCTGTCCAGTGTCTTTTAGGTCCAGTCTGAACAGTTGCCTTCACAGGAGACTCTCTGGACCCTCCTTGGTCTCATGATACTGCCTTTAATGGTTAAACATTCTCCTAATTACAGTCAGCTCTCCATATCTGCAGTTTCGTATCATAGATTTAACAAACTACGGATTTAAAATATTCAGGAAAAAGTTATGTCTGTACTGAAGGAATACGGAATTTTTCTTGTCATCACCCCCTAAATACAGTATAGCAACTATTTACGTAGAATTTACATTTTATTAAGTATTTTAAGTCATCTAGAGATGATTTAAGATACACAGAAAGATGTTTGTAAGTTATATACAAATACCACACTATTTTATAGCATGTGTTTTTAGCATGTGTAGATTTTGGTACCCCTGGGGGTTTCTGGGAAAAATCTCTTGTGAATATTAAAGAATGTTTGTATTTGTTTAGTATTTTCTTCCTCTAACTATTTTTAAAACACTATGATATCTGGGCCTTATCTGGCTTGCTTATTTCTGTATCGCCAGTGCTAAGAACAGTGACTTACACATTGTAGATCTTCCCATCATTGATTGAATCAGTGAATAATTAAGCAGATATATAAATGAATGGCTTTTATTTTTCACCTGGGGCATATAGAGACAACATCTCACAATTTTTTGCTTTTCTTTCTTTTTTTTTTTTTTGCCCATGACCCACCTTGTGTATTCTATGTATTTTTGGTTTGATTCTTGTCATTTGTTGTTACTGTCTCTCAGCTTCCCAGGTACCATGAAGTTCAGGGTTGTAGGAAGTAAAGATGCCTACACATTATTTAATGTCCTTCCCACTGAGAAGTAAACTCCATGTTGCTCCTCTTGAATCTTGGCTGGTCTGTGAAAGATTTGACCAATGAATATGATGAAAGAGGTGCTCTGCCACCTCTAAGCTGTGTCTTTAGGCACTACAAGCTTCTACATCCTTATTCTTGGAACCCTGAGCCACACAGATGGAGTCTGGCTGCTTTGACACCATCATGCTATGAAGAAATGGAGGGAACCATGTGTGGAGCAAGGGAGAGGGAGATGCTCAGCCAGCTGGGGGCCCAAACAGGAGCTGCGCCTTTTCCACCTGTCCTTCGGGATTGTGCTACAGCACAACAATAAGGAGGTCTGTCAAGCCATGATGTCTGAGGCAGTTCTTGTACAGTAATAGATAACCAGGGGGGGCTTCCCAGCCTGGGCAGAGAGAACAAATGCTTTCAGACACTTAAAGCACACCACATCCACTGCCACTCATCACACTTGCAAACCTCTCACAAGAGAGTGTTTCTAAAATGCTGCTTTATGTAAAAATGAGCAGCATAGCCATGAGTTCGTGACCCATGGGGCCAAAACGTTCCTTTGGTTTTGTGCTTTGGAGAGTTTTTCCTTGTGGTCTTTTACTTTTCTAAACAGACTCTCAGTTGGATTTCATTATCCATGTGACTGCTAAAAAATTCTAATCTCAAATTTGAGACCTATATTTTAAGAACTTCAATCAAGAAATTAGCAAGAAAACTATGTCCCGAAGAAGTGGGGCATTCAGAATGTGGAGGGGGTGCTCTGAGAGCAGAACTCTCCCCACTTCTATCCACGACAGTCTCAGCGCCACTCTGAGACCTGCACCCTGAGCCTCCCTTCTGTGGAGACTGGGAGGTAAGATCAGCTGGGGGTGGATGTGGCAGGTTTTGTGTTTTCACTTTTTGTGGTACTGGGGAATAAACCCAGAGGCTCTGCACAGAGCTGTATCCCCAGCCTTCTTCATTTTACATTTTGTCTCAGGGTCTCCTTAAGTCACCAAGTTGCCCAGGCTGTGCTCAGACTTGTGCTCCTTCCTGTCTCAGCCTTCCAGAGGGCTAGGATTACAGGATGTGCCACCATGCCCAGCCAATTTGAAAGTCTCAAACTGCTGTCTTCTCCGCAGAAGCCAAGGAGCTTTATCCTGACCATTTGTGGCCATTTGTCCCCTGCACAGAGCTGGCTCCTTCTTGCGTGGTCTTGTCTGTAGGTGGAAGTGCTCTTGGCCTGCAGCTCCTGCACCCCTCTGTGTAGACGCCCTCGCATGGCCTGGGTTGGCCAGCCTCAAAATCACATTGAACAGCTTGCCAGCAGCTTCCAGAAGGGCTCCACTGGCAGCCTTGCTCAGACCAGGGGCCTGGGAGAGTAGCTCTGGGCGGGAGGAGTGGCAGCATGTCAGGAATTGGGACAGATACGGGGGAGCAGCATCTGCATCTTCCTCTCAATAAAATGTGTGTGTCTCTCAGTACAGGGAGACTCCTGGGCTGGTAAAGATGATGGAGAGTGGAGGAGGGGGACTTAGAGAGAGAAGATGGGAGGCTGATGGGGAGGGGGAGTGAGCCATGAAGTCCTGGGGTGGAGGAAAGATTGGCTGGAGAACGGTCAGGGTGGCCCAGGCACAGGGAGGGGAAGCCCAGGTGTCTAGCCGGACACTGCGGGTTGATGTGGTCGGGGATCCAGGGGCCCCCTGGCTGGTGTGCAGCACTCCGGGCCCTCACAGTTTCCACTGCTTGTCACCAACAGCCCAACTCTCCTGCCTTAAACCAGCTCTAGAACAGAGCCACGCCTTGCCTGCTTTTCTTCTACCTTGTGGTGAGTTCTCCACGATACCTGAAGAGCTACAGTCCTGCCAACATTCCACCCAGTGTGTCTTGGCTCTGGCTAACTTTTGCCTTATTGTACCCCACAAGGACTCTGGTTTCCGCTGTCTCAGACATGGAGGTTTCTCTCAGTCCTGTTGTTCCTTCTGCTTTCCTCTACCTCAGGACCTTTGTACACACTGGTCCCTCTACTTGGCGTGCTTTTCTCTCCTCTCCTCACCTGACCAATGGCTCCTTATTCTTTACATCTCAGTCAATTGGTGTTTTCTTGGGAGAAGATCTCCAAGCCTCCTCCTCATGAGATACACACCCTCTTCTCAATTCTTCTAGCCCCATGGGCCACGTCTGAGTCTGTGCTCCCTCACAAGAGGAGTATCACCCAGATGCTCTTATCTCTTGTCTCTTTTGGCCCATCATGGTATCCCCAACACCCAGAACACAGTAAGTGGTCAGCATTTTTCCTGAATGGATGAGATGCATCGTTCACTCGGGATGGATGTGTGAGTGTCGGGATCTGCTTAGTCCTGGTTTGCTTCAGATTCACCCAGAATGACCCAGACATTTCCTTAGTGAAGAACAAGTCATAGCAGATTTGTCCTCCAGAAGAGAGGGCAGTACTTTACTTTTATTTTTATGATGCTACCAGGGAAACAGGTTTCTAGGCCCGAGAACTGGCCTACCCTGGAGCAAGTTGTTCCTGCCCTCTGATTCATTTACCACCTGATTTGCTCCCAGCCCAGAGTGGCTGTGACTTCTCTGACCGAGAAAGGCTTTTGCTGCTGATCCCTACCTCGCTTCATAAACAAAAAGCAGTTTTAAGAGTGTTTGTGAATCTAAATGTAGAAGGTAAAACAGTAAGGCTTCACAGTGATAGCAAATCAAGTTCTCTTGGTGCACGCAAAGAATTCTTCTGTAGGAAGACATAAGAAGCACTGACTAGAACAGAAAAGTTTTCTAAATTGGACTGCATTACCATCAAGAACTTCTACCTATCAAACTAACCATTAAGAAAGTTATAGAGGGCCAGAAGGTGGAAGAAATATTTTTACTATAGGTATTCATCAAAGAACTTGCACATGCAAAATGCAAGGAGAACTAGAAATCATTAATAAAGGGACAAAGATATGAAAAGGGAGTCCACAAAACAGAGCATTCTAAGGCCCAGTAAGCAGAGCAAAGGGGTTTCACCTTGTTCACCCTTTGGGCAATGCAAGTTGAAGCCACCCTAAGATGCCACACACACCTACAAGAATGACTAGAAATGGAAACTCAGGTAACATCACGCATAGGGTGAAATGCTGAGTGCTCTCTTCTGGTAAGTGGAAATGGTTTGACTTCTGGCAGCTGCTTGATTGCGTCTGGTGAGGCTGGATGTGTTTTCTCCTCAGGGTCCCTCAGCTCCAGCCCTAGGTGTAGACCCAGTAGCTGTGTGCACACATGTCCACAAAATATATGTTGTGTGAAGATGTGCACAGCAGCTTTGTTCATAGTAGCCCCAAACCCGAAGCAGCTTAAATGTCCACCAGATGTACAAAGGATGCAAACAGTAAACTTCACACAGTGATGAATGCCCAGCAAAAAGAGTGAGGGAGGATAAACCAGTGCCCTGTTCCTTCACCCACCTCAGAGCATGCTGTGTCATATGCGTTGTTGTCAGGGAGGCTGATGACACGGGGCGCTCATGTGGTGAAAATTCAGAGAGCAGAACACTTGCGTTTTGTGAGATTGTCCGAATGTGAGTTATGCTTCGTTTCTATTAACATTTGCTTAAAAATAGGAGGACAGAATAGTGGCCATGCTCTAGCCACTCACTTTCCCCATAGTCTGCTTTATTGTCCTTCTGCCACTTACGTGCTGCAGGACTCTGGGCAAGCTACCCCAAGCATCTGTCCTCAGTTTCCTCATCTGTGAAATGCACGTGAGGGTGATAGTGATGGAAGGGCCTGCCCTGGAGAGGTGCTGTGACAGTCACCTGAGATAGAGCTCACGGACCGAGGGAGCTCAGAGCAGGCTCACCTGTGGATTTCTGCATCCCCTGGCTCTTGCTGATCTCCGAGAGCCTCTAGGTTGCGCCATACCCCTCTCCCTGGCTAAATACAAACTCCACGGAGCAGGGTCTCCCCAGTCTCTCTCCTGTTGTGCCTCGCTCAGTGATTGGCTGCAGCAGTATTTAGTGAGTACACAGCAAGCAGCTGGGCAGGGAGTCAGGGGCCTTTAAGGAAGAGCCACCCCTGAGAACAGGCAGCATGGGGGACATTAGCACAGCAGCCAAAGGGGAGGGAAGGTCTACACGGCTTCAGGTGGGCCCCACTTACTTATCCAGCCCCCAGGAGGGGCTGCTGCCCCAAAGAAAAATGTGAGGCTCCACAGAGCAGAAGAGCAGGGATTGGGGAAGGCAGCAGCTCCTCGTGCCTGAGGCAGAGGGTCCTGGGACTGGCTTGGTGAGACTCTTGGCTCAGGACGAGTATGCAGCCTGCAGAGTCTCTCCACCTGGAGGGCCTTGGCATTTCGTTCAAGTTATGCCAAGACCACCAAAGACCAGGAAGAATGTTCCTGAAGCCATTGCACTGGATTCTAAAGGCCTTGCGCCCCATCCAGACAAGGCGGCCCATGACTCCCTTTACTGTGGAGTCCCCCAGCTGGCAGTGATCCATGGTTAGAGGACAGGGACTCCCATGGGACTCCAGCCCAGCCCAGAGCAGCAGATGGGGGTGCAGGAGGCCTGGGCACTGAATGCTGCCTGGGGAAGCAATCGGGGGATGCTGCTCATGTGTCCCCACCCATCACAGAAAGCCCTGCCTGACAGGACATACTAATCTTTGTCATCGTGGGGAGGCAAGGAGGTCAAAAGTCTCAATGTCTTCAAGGGAAATTTTAATTAGTATGTAGATTCAACTCACAGCATTAAAATGTCATTTGCTAAGTGAATGTTGCTGTACTCCGAGTTCAGGTATTTATTTGATCCTGTCCTGCCAAGGTGCCTTTGTGGGTTTCCTGAGTGTGTAATAACAGCATTTCAAAAACAAAATGAAATTCTCCCTCAGTTACAATGCACCCGAGGTACTGCTGCACCACCGGCGATGTGACTGGAATATTTTAAGGAGACGGTGCTGGCAGCAGCACACGTGTGCCCCCCTTCCTGCCTGCCTGATGGAGATGCGGAGGAGGTCCCCTCATCCCGGAATCCAGACCCCAAGCATCCCCACCCCCTGGAAGCAGTGGTCCTGGCCTGGGACCCTGGGGTGATGCAGTTACCTGCCATCAGCACCCAGGGCTTCAGGAGAAGGGTGGACATTTGAGTGGAGAAGTCACAAAGTGTCCAGAAAACCCACATGGAAACCACCTGCAGAAGAAAGGAGGCAGAGGAGACGACCAGCAGCCATGTTTTCCTTAATTCCAAGATAAATGATGATTTAATGACAGGGAGGTGATTGTCCAGCCCCACTGTGATCAAAGCATACTTGGAATGTTAACTAAGCTGCAGTAAACAGTCCGTGTGTGCATGTGTGTACCAGCCACTCCACAGCCCTCTACTGCCCACGTCCCCAGGGGAAAGCCATTTGTTTCTCAGCAGTGTCTAGAGTGCGGGTGTGGCAGCCCCTGCCAGGTCTGAGCTGGCTGTTGTGTGTGTGGACCTGTGAGTGTGTGTTGGGGCAGCTCTGCGATAAGAATTCCCAGACACGATAAGAATCTTGGCAACCTCTTGTCCCCGAGTTCGCCTCCTCTGGCTGCCACACATCGCTGCCCAGGAGGACAGGGAGGCCTCTTCAGAGTCACACTGGGCAGGGCTGGAAGTTGCCTCCCATACTGGCCCTGTGCCTTGCTTGCTGAGATCTCGATTCTGGAACCACCTGCCCCTAGTGCTGCACCTGACCCCGTCTTCTCCACCTCAGGATGGCACCTGTACATCCAGGTGTTTCTCTAGAGCTCACCTGGGGGCACATGTGGTGCAGAGGCCGGAAGAGCAGGGAGGGAGTGAGAGAAGAGAGTGGAGTGCAGCCCGACAGAAATGGGTCATTTCTGCCCCTTTGTAGTAGGCGTGAGGTCAGCACTCAGCACCTCCTGCCCTGGCCAAGTGCGAACTGCACTGTAAAAACACTCACCTTTGCCTACTTCATCTTTGTACCGTAAAATCCAAGTGGAATCACAATAAAGAGGCAACCCCTCTCGCTCGCATTAGGCTCCACCACCAGAGGAGAGAATAATGCACAGAGGCAGGGAACGGTTTCCCAGGCTGTCTCCAGCTGTCCTGCAGCCCGCAGGAGACACCAGGTGAGCACCTACAGGGCACAGCCTCAGCCGGGACTGCACAGTGGAAGTCAGGCAGCGCCACGCACTTGGAGGCCAGGTTTGCAGAGAGGAGAAGGCACAGGAGGCTCCGAGTGAGGAGGAAGAGTGCCAGCCCATGAGGCACCGCGCCTGCGGTGGGTGAGCAGGTGGACAGGCCTGGGAGGCCCCTGGAGGGACAGGCTTGGCGTGCAGGGAGGGGAACCCTGGGGCAGCGGGGTGTGACAGGGCAGTGTGGACCTGAGACTCAGACTGCCAAAATGCCAGGCTGAGGATCAGCCCATCCCTCTCGCACACTCTGACTCACTGGGGAGAGCTGGGGCCACAGACCCCTCACCTCCTCCACACTGCAGGGGAAGGGGCACCTTCTTCCCTCTCATTCACCCGCTGTTCCATTCGTTCGCTCATTCACTCACTCACGTATTCCCTCGTCTAATCATCAGTCCTGTATGGCGACTGCCTATGAGGGACACAGCTTCCCTCAAGGCGCTTCTAGTCTAGGAGGGAAGAGAAACAATCAGCAGGCAATCCAGTAAACAGCAGGACATTTTCACTTTCCGCTTGTGACATGGGGCTTACAAAACTCCTCTGGGGCCATATAAAGTTAAATAAATACCTCTTGTGGCTATGAACGATGTGGCGACTGGTCACCCAGATGTTTTGTTTGGTTGGTTGGGGTTTTTTTGGTACCAGGGATCGAACTTGGGACCTTGCACTTGCAAGGCAGGTGGCGGAACCACTGAGCTAAATCCCCAGCCCCCCCCCAGGGGTTCTTAGTATACCTCCACCTCTGTCCCAGTCACCCAACATCCTGGGTGCTATAGGCCAGAGGTAGTCCCCACAGAGCTCGTGTGGTGAAGCTCTAATCCCCACACTGCATGTGGAGGTGGGGCTTTTGGAGATCAGTAGGTGCTGAAGGTGGAGTCTTCTAATTGGGATCAGGGCCCAGACAAACATCGAGAAGGTGCTACCTGTACACCAGGAAGGAGCGGGCCCTCACCAGGTATCAGATCTGCCTGTGCTTTGATCTTGGGCTTCCCAGCCTCCTGCCTGCAAGAAATAAATATTGGTTATTTAACCTTCCCACCCCACCCCAGTCCAGGGTGTATTTGTTTTGGCAACCGGATCTGGCTAAGACATTTGCTAAGAAGAGAATCCAAACTGCATTGGGAAAAACCATATATATCAAGAACTGGAAACCAGGTTAGAGAAAAACAACACCTATAGGACTTTCTCTGGATAAATTAGGATCAGTGCTGAGCCCAATTTTATTTAGCAGTTCTCTAAATATCAATCTGATCCTATCATCACAGAGCTTAGGAAACTTTAGTGGTTTTCATTAACCAGGCCATCCTGGGTAAGCTCTCTACTTCTGCTTTGTGCTGTAGATAAAATTGGGAATTCCAGTTCTGAAATCTTTTGATGCCTCTTTTCAGTTCGAGGTAGTGACCTGACCATGCATTCATTTTCCCACCTTTCAAATTCCCACTGGTGTGACCAAAGCAATATATTAAGAGTCAATCAGTCATAGCACCTGCTCGGTTCCCAGGGCCCTGTACATTTTCATGCCCTGCTGGGAGGGAGGCTGGAGTCCAAAGACATGTGCTTTCCAGCCAGCAAGTTGGGTCTCTAAACACATGCCCACACTTCACTGGGGCTCAGCTGCAAGCGTGGTCTGTAGCAGGAAGGTGAAGTGATTTTTAAGGCGATTTTGGACTCTACCTGATCTTGCATTTGGGGCCATCTTCAGAACTCGATTGCTGGGCCACACCCATCTACGGGGGCCGGAAGCCTTTTGGAATCTAAATCCGGCTCCTGAGCAGCAGAGGGGTGAGGACAGCCAATCACACAGCAGTCATAGGGTGGGAGGTGCAAGGTGTCAACATTCAGGCACAACTGGACAGTGATGGCAGCCTCCCCTTTCAGCTTGGATGGTTCTCTTCCCTGGGACGAGGAAGGGCAGGCACAACGGCAGACCCTGTACACTGTCTCTGCCAGCCTCTCCGCCCTCTCATCTCTTCTCTGGTGGAAAAACCCACCTCCATGACTGAGCTTGCAAACAGCCTCTCCTCACAGCTAGGAGCGGCCCTGCGGAGTCCCAGCCACAGGCAGGGAGAGAATGTGGCCCTTACCTCTAATGCCTCTTAGATTTCTGTGATCTCCTTAGTGTCTAAGTTAGGGAGGCCAGATAAATATAGATGCTCAGTTAAATTTGAATTTCAGAAAAACAATGAATACTTTTTTAGTATAATTATGTCCCAAATATTGCATGGGACATATACTAAAACTTCTGTTACTGAGCTAAAATTCAAATGTAACTGGGAATGCTGCATTATACATTTGCTAAATTTGACAACTCTATTCAGAAAACTTTTGACCTTTACCTGCAATTCTCTGCAAAGGACTGTCCTGGGCTGCTGGAGGGCTGGGCCTCTTCCGCAGAGAGCGCATGGCTGGAGTTCACTCCCCTGGCCCACTTCTCCGACAGGGACTCCTACATAGAGAGAGGGCTCGAAATCCCCAACCCATATCTGGAGGACGATGCACTGCTGCTGTGTCTTCTTGTACTGGGATGGCAGCAGGCACCAGGGCACCAGGAATGAGAGCCCCACGGGTGTGTGCTGTGTCCCACACACAATCTCATGTCGTGCTGCTGGTCTGGCACTCAGAAGTTAATATCCTCAGAATGTGGGGTCACTGGTGGTAGCAGAAGCTTTCCGGTGGCCTTGTTCTGACCCAGTTCTCCCCCTTCTCCCTGCAGTTCTCAAGAATAACCATCAAATGTACTGGGTATGCAGCATCTTCCGGCAGGGCAGGGCAGGGCCAGCGGGCTCTGTCCCAGTCCCCTTAGCCTGCGCATGTCCTGCAGCCCCTTAGCCTGAAAGTCACATAGCCACAGGCTGTTGGACCCAGTGGGCCGCTTCCCTGGACCCTTGCCCCTCAGTGCAAGTGGCCTCTGCAGCCAAGCCCGGGAGCTCTCTGAGCCTCAGGCGACAGGCTCTGGATGAATCCAGGCTTCAGCTGTGCCTTGCTACCCGCGTGTAAATCACAGATCTGCCCCAGGTAACTTGTTGTGTATGAGTGTGCTCTGCATCACCCACTCAGACAAGCTGATAACCAGTGTGCAGCGAGCCAGATTCACGGTGGCAAAGTTTAAAAGATGCAAGTTCAAGTCCATCTGGTCCGGAGCTCTCTACACCGCTTGAGTCCTTGCAAGGACTTTCCATTTTTTCTCAGGGCTCTTCAAGCTTGTTCTCTCCATTTCCTTACAGGGGATAAATTGCTTACTTGAGTTGTATCTTACTCGTGAGCAGTTTCTGTATATCAGTAGCTGCTACATAAGGCGGACAAAGAATTGTTTGTGCAACATGTGAGTGAGTCTGTATGGAAAATTTTACAGTGGCAGAGGGTCAGAGGAGTTGCCTTTCACGAATTGCCATGACTGCAGTGACTCCCGAAGCTCATGAAACCAGGACTGGACTGGGATCCCTGAGCCCTTTCACCAACTTGAAGTGGTTTAAGCAACCAGCCAAGAGGAAAGAGTCACAGCCAGAACTTTAAAGCTGGAGGGATGAGCTTAAGTACTGTTCTGAACAAAATTAGGCAATGACACTGTTTTCTGTGAGCCTTGGGCTTGGCTGGGTTGAAGTTGATCTTAATTATTCCAGTACTAATTAGAGCCTATTATTTATATTAGCTTTGAATTTTTTTTAAAGTGACTCATATTGAACCCAGGTGAACTCCGTAGCATATTAGTAGAAATGTTTGTAGCATTCTATGTGAAAATGGGGAGCATCACCAAGCAAGGGAAACCTTCTAAATAAAGTAGTAATGAAAGAAGCACTCCTCTCAGCTGTTTCACAGACGTCACTTAACAACTGGATTTGTGGTGGAAGCTAGGAAGTCTCCCCCTCAGGTATGAGAATTTGTCTGGTGTGGGTGACAGCATTTGCGATCAGCCTTGTGACCTGGGTTTCTTGTCCCCACTCAATAAAATGGTCCCAGCTACCCAAGGAGGATGCTGAGTGACCTTGTCACTGTGCCAGAAGCAGGAAAGAGACTGAGCCTGGGAATCCCAGGGTTTGGGCTACATTCTGTGGAGATGGATGGGCATTCTTCCCAGAGAGCTGGAGACAGAGGCACAGGTTGAGGCAGGAGATTAGGGCATGGCAAACAAGCTGAGCAAGTGGACGTAATCTGTCAAACACAGAGATCCAGGAAATGTGCAGATAAACAGTTCCCAAAACCCTGCACCAGCGACCAATCAGAGAATGTTATCTTCAATTTTTAGGAGAACTCAAGCAGGTTTCTGATAGGACGGCCTAGATCTGACGTCAGCCTGAGGAATGGGAGGTTCCAAAGATGGCCGCCACTGGGCTTTCGGCCACTGTGCTCTCTTTTACAATGGGCCATCTGCTCTCACCATACAGAGTGGACTTCTTTTCCTACTTTTAATTGGCCCATACTCACTCTTCAGAGCACGTTTCTCTTCCTACCTTTAATAAATGTAAAACCTCACTACCTTTTGTGCTTATTTGTCCAGTTCTCTTTATACAGGACCTCTAGAATGAGCCCCAGAACCCCATAACACATTGCATGTGCCTGGCACAGCAATGCACAGTCTATCCCAGGTCACTGTGGAGAGTGGAAGAATATGTCTCTCACACTAGGACATCACTGTCATCTGAGACTGTCCTGGGTGAATCAGGACAAGCAGTTGCTGACAGCCTCTGTCTGGAACCCCAGAAGTGGCTCCTTTGGGCTGTCTTGTGGGGTCCTTCCACCCAGCCCTATGGAGTCCAAAAGCAACATGACTGTTTAGAACAGAAACAAAGGGCTCATCTTGTCTCATACACATTCAGTCTTCTTGCAAAAGTGAATGGAAAAGGATAGACATCACCATCAAAGTGCACTAGCAGTTGCCATGTGTCAGGGACATGCTAGGCATGTCACCAGCATTCTCCTGTTGAACAGTCCCACTACTCCAGAAAGGAGCTGCTGTTTGGTCTCCATTTGGCAATGAGGAGATAGGCATGGAGCAGGTGCCCCATGATCAAGGTCATCTACTTCCCTCGGGAAGAAGTAGAGCCTTGATCACAAAGCCAGATTTGTCTGACCCCAGGGTTCCTGCTCTCCTCTCTGCATCCAAGTACCAAAGGCTGAGAATACCTAGTCTTTTTCTATATTCTTACCTGGACTGTCACTCTTCAAAACACATGATTAAAGATCAGAAATGAACAACAGCAAACTCATGGGCACTACCCCGAAATAACAAAAATAGAATGACTTCAAAGCCCTTCTCCTTCTTATCTTCCTCCTTCCTCCCTCCCTCCTTGGATGTAACAAATGTTTCCTGAGCATCTCATTGAGCATATGGCAGGGAAGTACACAAGAGTGCAGTTTTGGTGACCCTGTCATCACAGAGGGAGGAGGACAAAGGTACACACCTCCCAGCTTCTCCATTCTTGGGCCTCTAGGTCTAAGTGTAAAAGACAGTTGAGTTAGTTAGCTCGTATGTAGGCAGCTAGCTAGAGAAAGGGCCTGAGGTACAGCTGGGTGGTCAGCCACACTGAGGAGAATTAAAAGAAGGATAGGCAGTAAAACTAGGACTTTGACCAGGAAGGAGTTCCTCAGACAACATGGAATGCAACCACTCCCTAAGTTAGGGCTGAGTTTCCAGGAGCTTAAAAATGCAGAATAACCAGTTTTTCTTCAAAATCTCAGTTTCCTTTACATGCTGCACCCTGAACTGGTATAGAGAGCCTGACTTCCAATTGGTCATTTTAGAACCATAGAGCCACCTGTGATAGGTGGCCACTGTATAACTGAACAATTCCTGTGCTTTGTTTATCCGTAACAAGTTCAGGACTGGGGGGCCACATGGCACCCCATTTCCTGGGACCCCTCCCAGCTCCCAGGAGCCTTTTTTCCTTCTTATATTTCATTAAACACTTCCTCTTTGACCTCCTTTCTGTCTGTGATTTCATTCTTTGACCGTGGGACAGCAGGCTTGATTTGTATGATAGCTGCTTTATAAACAACCTCTCTCTTCCCTTCAGCAAGGATCTAGGCCTTCATGGAACCAACCAAATGGCCTGGTTTGAATTGACTCTGCCCCTTGATGTCTAGGCCTTGAGCAAGTTAAAGCCAGTTTCCCATCTGTGAGATGGGAATATTCACATAAGTGCCTTCTAGGATGACACACATGGAGCTCAGAGCAAGCAATTGCCATATTGTTGTCCTTAGTTCTCCTCTGTTCTTCTCAAGAACCAGACTGATTACTGGGCAACACCCACTTGTCATCTATTAGGTCAGGGTCCTCATCTTGGCTGCCCACGAGATGCACCCAGAGCTTTTGAACTTCTTGCAGTCAGACCATAGAGCAATTCGGTGAGACTCTTGGGTATGGGCCATCAGAGATCTGAGTGTCCCTGAGTTGTTACTGGGTTTTGAGGTTCTGGGGACTCCTAGAGATTCTTTCTAGGTTCCTCTTGTCTTCAACAAAGAATTGGAGAAAACAACTACAAAAAGTAGTGAGGTTTTACATTTATTAAAGATAGGAAAAGAAACATGCTCTGCAGAGTGAGTGTGGGTCAATTAAAAGTAGGGAAAGAAGTCCACTCTGCAAGGTGAGAGCAGACCACTGTGAAAGACAGAGAACAGTGGACAAAAGCTCAGTGGCAGCTGTCTTTGTGTCTCCTACTCCCCAGGCTAATGTCAGATCTAGGCAATCCTATCAAAAACCTGCTTGAGTTCTCACGAGAGGATCTGAGGATTGGACGTTTGATTGGTTCCAGGCACAGGGCTTTGGGAACTGCTTTTCTGTGCATTTCCTGGATCTCTGTGATTGATGGTTCATGCCTACTTACCCAGCCAGCTTACCTTGCCCTAATCTGCCTCACAGTGACTTCAGCATCAAGCCCAGGTTGGGAGCTCAGGGTGAGTTCTTGGTTTTGGTTGTACCCCAGAAAGGAGAACTTTTCTCAGTGACATATTTGGGTCATTGGTTGGGCAGTGGAGATCAGTGCCAGCCACTACAGTTCAGCATCCCACCACCAGCAGCCCCTAGTCTTTCTGTCATCATCTCTGTTTTGACCCTGAAGGTTCCTTGAAGTCCCCACTGCTGGCACCACATGCTGATAGAGTGCAGTACTTGGAGGGCAGGGTGGCTCTCTCCATAGATGTCTGAAGAGAGCAGGCTGAACCTGAGTTTCCTTGACCTGCAGTGAGCACAGCCATGCACTCGCCAGTAGGCAGGAGGAGGTAGTGAGGTACAGAGATCCTGGAAGCAGGAGCTGCCTTGGTTGGGACTAGGAAGAGGGCTTGACCCTGACCCTTATCGTCACCATGAGCAGGCCATGTGCTGAGTGCCCCATGGGCATTGTCCTCCTTCCGCCTCACAGCACCTAGGAGACAGTCCCCTGTGACACCATGTCACTGATGGGGACACCAAGCCTCAGAGGGGCTGTGGCCAGCTCAGAGCTCAGCAGGTGGTAAGGGAGGACCTCTAGTTTCTTTCTGGAATCTTTTCTCCTTTTAAAAATCTTAGTTCAACAAACTCTCACTGGGGTCCTCAAAAGGTACTGGCCTTTCAGGGGCTCGGTGAACAAGGAAGATATGGAGGCCGAGCAAATCCTCCACCTCCGTGTGGGCCATGGCAATGTGTGAGGGAGCTGGGAAGGGCACAGGGCAAGGAATTCCCTGTCCAGGAAGCAGGCCATTAGGGTTCTGCCTTGTCTTCTTCTAGGGCCACACTGTCCTGGAGCGGTGACATTCTTCATTGCCATCTCCCTCTCAACCTCCCCTCCTGATGAGACCTTCCTGCGCATGGGTACAGATGACCACAGCAGCCACTCAAGGAGGGCTGCCTATGAGGCTTTGTGTGCCCAGGGAACCCCATGCCCTTTAGCCCTGCAGGGGAAGCTGGTGCCCCCAGGACAGTTCCATTCTGGCACATTCCTCATCAGGGAGGCCTGCCCTGACCCTCACTTTCACCTTGAACCCCCCAAGCCAGCAGCCATGGTCTGGCCCCTGCCTAGCTTTGCTGCATCCCACACCTGGCACCGATGGACAGGCCTCTAGGCCATGTGCCTTCTCCTCTGCGGCCTCTCTCTGCGGCAGCGAAAGAGCTCCCCAAGGGCAGAGGCCCTGTCCATCTTGCCCAAAACTCATCCGCATCTGCAGCAGCACCTGGAATGGTAGAATGAAAGAAGGAAGGAGTGAGTGAGGACATAGTCAAGGCTTGAGAGGGAGGTGCCCTGTATTCCCAGGGTTGTATCCAGTGTCTGTCCTGGCCCCGGGCGCTCGGTCTTCATGCCTGCTGGCCACTGACAACTGCAGACTAGGACACACTGGCAGAGATGTGGGGTGGCTTTCTGTCCCATGCAGCATCCCTGCCATGGAGGAGTCCCCTGGCCATGCACAGGACACCTGTAGTTGTCTGTTTCCGTGAGAGGAGTGGGGACGAGAAATCTAGCCCCCCAGACAGCTGAGCTATGGAAATGTATTTAAAACAGCTCTTCTGGCAGCTGCTGGCAGATTGCGTTTTCTATGGAGGCTGGATGGCTTTAATAAAAAAACGGGAACTTCTCCATCTGCTCTATAAAGATAAGCCCCCAGCTCCCCAAATCAGTGAGTGACAGAGGCCCAGGGGGCTCCAGTAGGCAGGAGAGCAATTCAGGCCAAGCACAGAGCTGATTAGCACTCAGATCCTGTGGCAGGAGGCTCATGTGGGGCCTCCCGGAGGTGGGACCAGCAGTGGAAGCCAAAGAGTGGGACTCGGGAATTAAGACGTCACTTAAGTCCTGCCACAGCCCCCACTGCCCTCTGCATAGCCACGTGCCGGCTTTTCTTGCCTCTCTAGTTGTCAGACAGAAAAGGATGATTCTCCAAGGCCTGGAAACTGCTGGATTGTGACCAGGTCCTTGGAGTGTCTGGGATGCAGCCCGGCAGAGAAAGACCTCAGGCAGAAGCAGGTCATACTTCATTTGAGCAAGATTAGTGGTGCCAGTCAAACTCCAAGTGTCATTGTGGCTGCAGAGGAGGCCGAAAACCCTGCTGCGGGAGCTCTCCTCACTCGGTCATTGGGGAAAAGGGTGGGTGGGTTCTGTGGGCCTGAAGCTCATGCCATCTGGGGGCCTTCATAAGAAGAGAATGTAAACTGTGGACACACCACCGTCACAGCCTCCCCAGGGCCCGGGCCAGGGTCCTGCAGGCGAGAGGCGCTAGAACCCAGGCTGCGTGGACTTCACAGCAAACGAGTGTGTGCGTGACACAGGGTATGAGTGTGTGTGTGGGTGTGTGTGCTGTGAGAGGGACAGAGTACATGAGGGGAAGATGTGAGAGAGGGAGGGAATGGGAGTGGGCAGGTGTGGGTCCATGTGCATGCACATGCGTGTGCAGCTGGTTCCTCTCCACCTGCAGCTGCCTCCCTGTTCCCCCAGACACAAGGATCTTGGTGGGGTCTCCTTGTGGGGAGTGGCACTGCCACAAAGGGGCATGTGCAGGAAGAAAAGGGCTCTTGGCAAGAGGGGAAGCCAGAGACCCCCCCCGGGGCCTGGCCCTAGACACCTGCCTTCATCCGGGTCCCCCTCAGTATACACACAGCTGTGTGTGTAAGAGCGCAAAGTGAAGGGCTGGGCTCACAGTTGGGAACATCCAAAGCACCGCCCACTCCCCTTGCCTGATATCAAGAGAAATGACTCGGAAGCCAGGGGAAGATGGCCGTGGGCCTCTAGAATCATTCTTGGGCACTGTTCAAGAACCTCCAGGGAAAGTGAGCTGACTTCCTGTGTGACCGGGTTCAACTCCCCACTGAGTATGGGTCAGAGCCTGGATTCTGCAAAGTTAAATGCTAACTTGCAGAGATTCAATAATTGCAAACGATTATGTGTCCAGAGAAGATCCAAATCATTCAAGTCCAGGAGAAAAGATAATCTCGGGGTTGTAGCCCAGCTTTTCATCCACCTATCCTCTCTTCTTTGGAGCCAGATTTGTTGTTCTGTTAGTGCCTTCATGGGTGGATAAGCTCTCCTTGGTGTGCACTCACTGTAAGCTGATCCAAGAGTTAGGTTTTTACCACTTTTGAATGTCACATTTTGATGTTAGTTTTCTTTCTCTAATCCTTTTGGCAGTAAATTTACTTTATGCTTCCTAAGTTATTCCAAACAAGAACCCTGGACTTAAGGAATATGAAGATCATGATGTAAAATCTTTGGATTCTCTTTCTTAATCCTTCATCGCTTTTCAGAACCCAATTGTGGTTTTAAATGTAACCCAAATAATTTCTATGCTCTACAAAGTTCAGCCTTTGCCAGTCAAAGAAACACAGTTTAAATAATCAAAAGGAAACGAAATGAAATTTCCATTCCTATTTGCATATTCAAAGGATATTAAGGGGATCCAAGTCAGACCCCACAGGACACTTCTGAAAACTCCTGTTTGCTTCTCTCTGATTCTCTCACCCGGCCCCGCCCCTCCAGCCCCAGCTCCTACTTCAGAGCTGCTGGCTCAGCAATGCTTCGTCTTTCTCCTCTTGATTGTCCTCAGCACACTCCTCAGTGGCTTACGAGAGGACTTTTGATAGCTATCAACAGAAAACTCAATAAGCTGACTTAAGCCAAAAAAATGCAGTATTTATTGGTCACTTAAATAGAGTCCAAAGGGCAGGTTCTAATATCAACAATACCATCAAGGATCCAGGTTTTGTCCATTATTCTGCCCAATTTAGTTTTGTCTTCATGCTTATTGCCTCATGGTCACAAGATAGCTGCTGGAACTGCAAACATCATGCCTTTGTATACAGCTTCTCCAGCAGGATGGATAGGGCAGGGACCAAGGAGTTTCTTCTCAAAAGAACCCTTCTTTTTATCCAGGAGGAAAATCCTTCCTGGATGCGTCCCAGCAGAATTTGTCCTTGCTTCTCAAGTCCAGAGCTGGGCCACAGGACCACTCCAAGTTACAAGGAGATTTGGAGAGCAAGTATTTGACAAAGTAGAAACTAAAAATGCTGTGTCTGCCTCAGGCCAATCAGGACTCGCCCCCGGGCTGGGTGTGCCACAGGCCCTGTGACAGGTTCTGCCAGCAGCAGGGGAGCAGGAGAGACCACTGATGGTGACACAACCTGCACTGTCCATCACACCATTCATTTTAGAGTTGGGGAAGCAACCCTCACTCAAGTGATCCATTTATATGCACCAATAGCACATGACCGACTTCTCAGGGACAGTGACCTGGGGGGACCCTACTTGCCACCTGCTCAGCTCCTCATTGGCCCTGCAGCAGCTCAGCTAGGCTGCACAGATGCAGAAAGACCACAGACTGACACCACAAGGCAGGACTCGTGGATCCTGTCACCTGTGGCCATCCAGGGCAGAGCAGGTAGCAGCCACCATGCTGGAGCGCCCACTCCCACATCCGTCGAACGTCACCATGGGCTCAGGAAGTGGGCATCCCTTTCCCTCTGTCTCAGGAGCGAGGAGAATGAAGGTCAGAGGAGTTTCACGCCATGCCAAGGCTGCTAGCAAGTAGGAGGCTGCGCTGACATTTGGCCCCAATCTCTCTGATTTTAAAACCTGCTTTTTGTTTTGTTTTTCCCTAAGCCCTTAACACCCTGTTCTTTCTCCTAGCAAAGCACCCACATGCCAGTTTAGCAAGGGGAGGATGTGGAGTGCAGGACATGCACTCAGAAATCGAGTGCATGTTCCAAGCTCCCTGGGACCTGGGGAAGGCAAGGGAGGACATCCCGGGGCTCCTCATGGGCTTCGGGTGCAAATCGTCTCTCTTGGTACCTCTGCTGATGCAGGCCGATACCAGCTTGATGGTAGATTCACTGGCACTGACATTGAAAAACTCCACATAGACCTCTCTGTATTTTCTCTACTTGTGTCATTCAGGTTTGTAAAGATCTTGGCTGAAATGCATTGCAGTATGGGGGAGAACAGTAGGAAGGAGCAGTGGAAATGGCAGCTCGAAGCTACCACTAATCCTCCACTAATCCTACGCCCCAGTCCCTCTCAGCTCACCCCTTCACACAGGCTGAGCATCGTGGCAACTTGCTAAGGTAACTTCCGTCTTGTACAGACATTTACACAGGTGTTGAGATGCTGAAGAGACAACTCTCAGACGTGAGAATACTCAGTGTCAACCCTGCTGGGAGTGTCCCGGGAACAGCTGCAGTAGCCAATACTTGTGACTGTATTTGGAAATAGATCTTTTAGGAGGTAGAGTTAAATGTAATAATGATAAGCTTAGAGTCCTAATCCAATAAAACTAGGGGCCTTATTGATGATATTGTCCTCTCTCTCTGTCTCTCTCTCTCTGTCTCTCTCTCTCTCCCCTCCCCAGAGGAAAGGCTATATGAGGACCTAGTAAGCAGGTGTCTGTCTACAAATCAGGCAGAGCCCTCACCAGAACCCAACCATGCTGGCACTCTGATTTCAGACTTCTAGCCTCCAGAGCTATGAAACAATACCCGCCTGTAACTTAAGCCACCCAACCTGTGTCATTTGCTTATAGCAGCTTGAGCTACTAAGTCATTGTACAATTCTGAAACTGTATCTCCGTAAACTCAATGTGCCAGGTGGAATCATGGTCCCCAACTGTCTCAGACATCTTCTTCATCACGGAGATCACTCAACACTCACAACTTGAAGATGGAGAGATTCATTTTGGCTCACACTTTCACAGGTTTCAGTACGTGGTTGGCAGGCTCAAATGAAGAAATGGCATGGCACCTTTGTATCTATGCGGATCAGTTCCAGACGCCCTGCCAGGATACCAAAATCTACAAATGCTGAAGTCCCTTATGTAAAATGGTGTAGTATCTGTGTATAAATTACCTATATCCTCTCATACACTTTAAATCATTCCCAGATTGCTTACAGCACCTGGTATAACGCAAATAATATGTAAACTGTTGTTACACTGTATTGCTTAGAGACTAATGACAAGAAAAATGTAGGTACATAATCAATACAGAAGCAATATTTTCTCCAAATATTTTCAATCCGTAGTTAGTTGAATCCATGGATTCAGAATCTTTGTACACAGGGCCAACTGTGTACAGTGGACCCTTGACTTACGAACTCAATTCTTTCTTGAGGGCTGGTTGTAACTCAAGTTGGTCAGTTGAAGGCTCAGACTCCTCTCCACAGCCTTCAAAGTCTCTCTCCTGTGCACAGGCAGCTCTCAGTATCCTTAGAGAGACACTGGTCCAGGACATTGGCCCAACTCCACACGGGAAAGGATGGTGTAATGTTCCTTCCAGAACTCTTTAAGGGTTCAATCTGTATCTGAGACCATTAGGAAGCACAAGTGGCCAGCATTCGGGGTGTAACTCAAGATTTTGTTTGTAAGTTAAAACGAAAATTCCAGTCGTAACCCAAGTTGTTTATATGTCAAGCTGGTTGTAACTGGAGGGTCCACTGTATGTGATTTTACATTACAAAAGAGCCTCTGTGGATGTAATTAAGTTAAGGATCTGGAGATGGAGAGATTATCCTGGGTCATCCAGATGAGCCCGACATTATCACAAAAGTCCCTACGAGGAAAAGATGGGGCCTGATGGTCAATGTCAGAGACAGTGTGATTGTGAAGACAGAGTTGGGGTTGAGACTCTAAGAGCTTTGAAGAGGAGGGCAAGTTCACAAGCCATGGCCTCTAGTGGCCTCTGGAAGCTGGAAAAGACAAGTCCCCCAGAGCCTGCAGTGGGGTACCCATATTCCAGAAGCCTCTTCATTTTAGCTCAGTGAGACGCATGCCACTTCTGACCTCCAGAATGTAAGAGAGTAAATCCGGGTACAGTCAAGCTAAGTTTGTGGTGCATTATTACAGCAGCAGGAAGAGGCCCACACACTGGCTATTCTGGTAAGGCGCTAATCTGTGCCCTGCACTCCATGTGGCCCTTCGGGGGACCCTTGCCTTCCCCCTGAAGAGCCGCAGACACGGGCTCTGGCACGGCCTTCCGGCCCCAGCTCCCTGGAACCCTGTCATGTGGGGCGCTTGAGGCCTGCCTGCTCTGCGACCAGACAGCTGGCCCTGCGAGTCTCCAACAAGCCTGGAGGGGAAGCGAGGACAGTGCAGCAATGAAGGCAGAAGATCTGAAAGGCACATGGCCCTGGGCCCCCCACCTAGGGCTGTGTGTCCTTGGGAAGGCCACTTAGCTTTTCAACGGGCAGGTAGAGGGTGACTGTCATCCCTCCTCCACGGGCATTCCTCGGTGGCCTGCCCAACACACATTCCTTGCTGGCCTGGTTCTGGGAGCTGAAGTTGTGCTCCACAAACCAGCCCAGGGCCTTTGTGGAGCCCACACACACCCCGCCAGGATAGATGACAGAGGGCTGTCAAACGCCAAGCATAGAACTGGGTACACAGTAGGGGCTCAAGAACCTCCTCTTAGAGGAGGAAATCATAGGGGCCTCTGAGCTGCCGAAGTCAGGGGACTGGGTGCAGGTGGGCATTGAACCCCAGGTCTGCTCTACCCCAGGCCCTGCTCATGTGATGCAGCCCAACCCTCAGGCTCTGGCACCAGGGCTTGGTTCCTGGATGCTCAGTCGTTCCAGTGAGGCCTATAACAGCTTCTCTCTAAGGAGCCCAAGGACCCCCGTCCAGACTCCCCATGCTCTGCCAGATGCCAGCAGCCCTACTTGAGTGCTGTGCTGTCAGCCAGGCTGGGTGCCCCACCCCGTCCGTGTCCTGATGTAGCCTCCAACCGTGGTCTCTACGTCTTTCTTCCTCAGAGCTCCAGGCCGTCCCTGGAAATGTCTCAGGATGGGGCAAGACCTGATTCTCCCATGGCTGGATGGGCCCAGCTCCCAGAGGAACAAGGTATGAAGTGCAAAGTCTGGGTCAGTGGCAGAAGTCACAGACTCATGTGGCAAATCCATTTCCGGGGGCTGAGAGCCAAAGCAAGGCCTCCAGTGTGCTTTCTTGGCCAGCTGTTCTTGAAATCATCTAGCTAGTGTGGGGTGGGGAGACTGAGAAGGTAGGCCTACAGCCAGTAAGGCAGCGGCGGGGCCGTTTGGGGGTGTCCCAGCCCAGGGACCCCTCTGCCCTCATTCACAAAGTGCCTGCTGCTCACTGGGCCTCCTCCCGCTGTGTGTGACCTCACTGGCCTTTGAGTTCCTGGCCCATTTTCTAAGGCAGTGACTCTTAACCGTGCCAATTTGCCCTGGAAGTCCTCGGACAATGTTGGGGACACCTTATCTACCAGCGTCTAGAGGGTGGGGGCCACAGATCTGGGACTGGGCAGAGCACCCCCACATAGGCTTAGCGGGCCCCAGTGAACCTGCTGTCAAACAGGGCTTGGTTTGCGTCCCCTGAAGCAGAGCTGTAAGATGGTACCAGCAGCTTTATGGAAGCCATCCAGGAGGCAGAAAGGAGGAAACAGGAAGGCAAGGCAACAGAGAGGAGAAACGCCAAAGCAAAGGGTTGTGTTGAGCTGCTCAGCTATGGGCCTGTGAGACTCAGTCGGAACTGGCTTTGGGGAGCAGGTTGGGGGATCTCCAAGTTGACCCATGCAGAGACAGAAAGGCGGGTATTTACCTCACCTGTTGATTGAGGATACTCAGCCCCCACCTGGCCCTGCCATTGCTCCATGGGGCCCCGTCTCTGGCCCTTACGCCTCCAGTGCCCAGGCTCTGAGCTGGTTCCCAGCGCTGCTCCATATCAGTACCCCCGTCCATGAGCCCCACATCTCCCCCTGCCCTGCCCAGACCACATGCTAACCCAGAGACCAAGCATCCTTTCATTTCCAACAAGAACAGGTGACTCGACAATGAACATGCGGTGACACTGGCCTCCAGCTCTCGTGGAACTGGGCAAACTTGTGGAGGTCCTTGAATCCCAAACCGTGGCCTTCACTGAACCAGATGCAAGCAGGTAGTGAGCACTCAGCCTCACAGACAAATCTGTTAGGCACAAACAGAGCAAGATATTTTCAAATGGCTCTGGGCAAACACAGGTGAGAAATTCTGAACATTTTGAGACCCCATACTGGTCTGCACGGACCTCCGCCCTAGCAAGAACCCAGCCAGGTGAAGGCTCCACTTCCCAGCAGCCCAGCAGAGTTTCGCTTCGACCCCTTACAGAGCAGCTCGGTGGGGCCCACGAGCACTGGGGAGGCAGGAGCAAACCGGATGTGCCCAACATTTCTGGTTCTCGTCCCAGCATGTCCCTGGTTTCTGGGGTGGAGGAATGTGTTCTCCTGGAGCCTGGAAGGAAAAAGCCATAGGTAGAGACCCTCACCCTCCAGGGCTGTGACAGGCTTCAGTAGCATGGGTAGGTCCTGGCCAAGATCAGGGTGCATGGTGCCGCTCCAGGCTCTCGGGCTACGGTGGAGCCAGGCCACCCTCCCTGCTCCACAGGAGACACAGTGTGTCCACCCAGCAGCCTGGGTTGCTCCTTGGGAAGCCCCCAGGCAGATGCAGTCCATGATTGTTTGCCATTCTGGCATCTTTGGACCTTGGAGGCCCCTGGGAAAGGCCGTTCTGACCACCAAGTGTGTTAGCCTATAGGTGTCCCCAAGACCCGGGACCCTGAGACACCTGGAAACCACCTGCCAGCACGGCCTGGCCCCATGGCCTCCACAGTGTGGCCCCTCAGAAGACTCCAGGCCAGGGATGGGCTAGCTGGAGGGGGGCTTGTCCCTGGCCCTCCTCCTCAATACAAAAGCTCAGCAGCACTGACACCCGCTGCGGCCACATGCTCTGCCCTCTGACTGGGGTGGCTGCAAGCAGATCCCGTCCCTCTCCCTCTGCAGCTTCCTCAGGCTCTTTCTCCCCATGAGTCAGGCTGGCCTCCCAAGACCTCCAGTCCCTTGTCCATCCATCTTAAGAGGCGCCACACGCTGGTCTGGATCCTTGGCGGCTTGGGGCTGGCTTGTGCGTTCTCAGTCTGCCTACTTCCCTCAGCCCAAGCAGCCATCCTGGCCTGATCCCCTCACCTCGCTCTTTGGAGTTGGGGGAATTGGAGTGACCACTCATGAAGCGAACACAGCCCACAGCTACGTGTGTACACCGCGTGCACACCCTCAGCCATGCGCGAGCACCTAATCCACATGTGTGCATACACACAATTGCACCCGCCCCTGGCACACACTCAGGCATCACACACGAGAATATGCTTGTACCTAGAGACATGCAGCACCCAGTCACAGAAACCCCAGCAGCACTCTCACTTGGCATCAGATTCAAGGCCCCCTGTCATTCCAGTGGACACCGTGGGCCACACAGCCTTTGCCAAAACAGCCTGCTTTTCTACCCACACCAGGTGGTACCTGGAAGCAGCAGGGACAGAATTCTCGGTGGGAGCAGCCCTCACCTCTCAGCCCCTTTAATCTGCCCATGGGCAAGTGGGGACAGTTGGGGGACTTTTTGGAGCCCTGCTCCCCAGGGTGAGCAATGGGACTCCAGAGAGGAAATGGCCATGCCAGAGACTTCTCAGGATCTAAGAGGTGACCAGTGTTCCATTATGGGGATGACAAGGACCCAGAGACATTACCCTTCAGCTTTCGAAAGAGCATGCTTGGGGGGAGAGCTAGGGCCAAGATACAGACGTAACAGCGATTTACTGGTTATTTATGGCACAGCAGAAGGGCAGGGGAGCAAGGGGAGTGAAGCTACATCTGGGACGACAGGTGGAGGCGGCCACTGAAAAAGGCCACAACCGCCTCTGCAGTCAGCCATGGGCCTTTCTCGTCAGGCAGTGGGCAGCCATTTCACTGAATCCCCATTTCCACGGGTTTATGACTTGGCCGTAAAGTGTGGCCCCAGGCTTATGCAGGAGCCCCACCCGGAAACAGACTTCTTGGCTCTTCATTCATAATTATTTTCTTTATGGCTTATTGGATTTTATTATTCCAGAGATGAAGAGTCCTTGTTGGTGCCGGGCAGTGCTGTGGGCCAAGATGCCACAAAGAAAACTGGATGGAAGGGTACAGGGGTGGGGGTGGGGGGCTCTTCCCTGCACCTGGGTCATCGGGAGACTCAGGTGTATCTCTTGCCCTCCCCACTGCCCATTTCAGACCAGCTTTCAGTGTTACTTTTCCTGACTTTGCAAAAGCATGTTTGGGTGCAACCTGCATCCCTTCCCTCAGGTACAGTCAGGACCCCAAGACTGCTCACTGGCACAGGAGCAGCTGAGGCAGAAGAGCCCATCTCGGCCCTGTGTCTCCCCAGAGGGATGAAATCCTGCCATACGTCACCCATTTAGGAAGCTGAGCAAGGCCACCATGGAGTGTGTCCAAGAACTCTACCCAGGTAGGCGGAGGAGACGGCTTTTTATGTGTCCACTCGCCAGGGCCACCAGATGCCCATGCATTTGGTCAAATGCCACTCCCGAGTGAGGGTGCTTGGCATGGGATGGATATCTGAGTCAGGGGGCCGAGTGGGGCTGATGGACTGGCTCCATAGAGCCGAAGGGCCCACTCAACAATCATCAGTTGCCTGCTTGACCGGGACATGGGGTCTTCTCCAGCCCTGGGACTGGAACTGAGACCCCCTTGCAGCTCTCCAGGGCCCCCAGCTTGCTGACCCCTCAGCCTCTGTCATTGGCTCTGCCATTCCGGAGAACCTGGCCGTCACCTGGAGTGTGGGGTCATCAAACCACAACGTGAAGGTAGAGGAGTGTTGCCGGGGACCAGGGTCACCCAGGGGTAGGGCTGTGCTGCAGGAGGTCACAGAAGAGACACAGCTTCGAGATGCCATTGGGGCCACCTTGCCCGCCCTCCAGCTCTGTAACAGTGCTTCCGACCAGAGTCTCACCACCTGCATCTGGGTCTCAACTCGCCCACCTCTGTGCCCTGGGCCAAACCCCCTGTGTGAGGACTGAGCATCAGGAGAGTCAGCTCGGGAAGGTGTGTCGGGGTGGAAAGGCCTGCAGAGGCCTTGTGCCTGGGCAGAATGTGAGGGTTGGATGGAGAGGACAGCCCAGGGCATGCGGGGTGGGTCATGACCTAACAAGGCACAAGGAGGACAGGCAGAAGGCCTTCAAACTTGACCCAGCATGCAGCAGGAAGCGAGCCAGGCGGAGGCCCAGGGGGTCACCTATGACTTCCTGAGGACCCCAAATTTGTGCACAACCAAAGCAGCTCTTGGCATCTCTGCAATTTGACTCTTGCCAGTCTGTCTGCCTTCTCTGAATTAGATGCCTCAGATTTCCCCAAACACAGCAGTAACAAACAGCCGCAGCTGGCATTCACTGAGCACCACTACGGGTCAGCGCTGTGCTTTGCTCTGCAGAGGGTCGGTCTGCCGGCTGTTCCCCAAGCACAACCTCAGCATGCTTCTCCACGCTGTCAGCCTCCTGGGGAGAAGCCATGCATCCCAGTCTCCAGCATGGAGATGGGAAGTCCAATGGATAAACAAATGCTGTGAAGTGTCCAGGGGTGACAGGGGCCATGAAGGACTCCAAAGCAGCACAGGTGGAAAGAGAGTGATGGGGTGGACAGCGACCCCAGAAGCCTCCTGGTAGAGAACCTCCCGGAGTCCCTCCAAGCAGCCCTGTACCCTCCCACCTTCATCTCGGAGCCCCAGACCCCAGGTCCAGCCTGTCCTGGGGAGGGAGTAGGGTTCTTACTTGGTTTCCCCTTTTATATCTGACATCTTTTCTTCACAAAGCCACATGATTCTGATGCACGAGTGGCAGGACCAGGGTCAGTCTGCACCAGGGCTTCTGGAGCCAAGCCCCCTGCCTACCTGTGCCCTTCTTTCCTGACCCTTCCCCATAAGATCGGATGCTGAGCTTCCCCCAAAAAATCATGGGCACAAAGGATGTTCAACCAAGATGAACGACTAGACCCAGAGTCCCTTTAGCGCCAGATGCTTTCTGCTGTTTCCAGATGTTTGGTTTTTGTAACTGGCCTCTTGATGCTCTTGGCTTTGGCCAGAGGGTTTATTCCCACCCAGCCCGTCTGAATCTCCTCCCTGAATCCAGGTCCCAGCAGTACTGGTTGCCAGATGCTCCACAGCACCCAAAGCGCACTGCAGATGTGTGCTGGTGAGCGTGGGGCCTCTAGCCTGACCGCAGAGTCATCTGTAACCTCTGGAATTTGCACATTTAAAGAACTTGCTTGCTACATTAGCGCCTATTTTCTGGATGTGGCTTTCTTTCTTTTTTGTTCTTTTTTTTTCTTTTTAGTTAAGCAGGTTGCTTAGGGCTTTCTAGATTTCAACTCACCCACAAACCTCCAGGGAGTCTTGTTAAAGTGCAGATTTTGATTCTGCCTATTTGAGGGGAGATTCTGCTCTTCCTGCTAGCTCTCGAGCCAGGGAGCCCACTGGAAGAGGAAGTTGGGGGGTGGGGAGCTGGCCAGTGGGGTCTACAAGTGCAGTCCAGCCACGGGGAGGCTCTGCTTCCTGTGTCTGGGGTTGGGCTGGGAGCGGATCTCATAGGGGAGAAAGGGAAACTTCAGCTTTGGGGTCAGGGACCCAGGGGTGGCTCCAACTGTATTTGATGCATCCTCCTCCAGGAGCCAGAGGGAAGGGCAGGCATGCTCCTGCAGGACCTGAGACTCAGCTTGCTGGCCCAGCCTCACCGTGGGGACTCCAGGAGCTCTGAGAGGGACCCCTGCCTCTCTGATTTCACAGCACAGCAAACACCCACATAGCATCTTCGCTCAGCCCAGCTCTGGCCAGATGCTGGCAACATGGGGCCTCCCAGGGCTCCCTGCAAGCTCAGAAGACCTGGTCAACAGCTCCAAAGTTCAGTACCAGCAGGACTGAGTGGGCCCAGGTGCAGCCACTGGCCTGACAGACCCACGGGCTTGTGCTGGAAGAGTTTATTTGGAAATACTTTCAAACTTTATTTAAAACTCTATACATGTCTACCAACTGTTAGCATTTCATCCCATGGCCTCATTGTTTGCATTTTCTCTCTCTCCCTCCTTTGTCTCTCTCAATCGCTATCCCCTCTTACAGCCCTTTCCGACCCAGCGTAGGTTTTTCTGAGCCTTTGGAGGGGGTCCCCACATATCTCCCGGGACAGGAACACAGCCGACGCAGGTTGCTTCTTCCTGCCTGTTTCCCGGATCTGGGGCTCCTGGGCTCCCACCTCCAGGAACAGGAGGATTCTGGGAGCCCGCAGGAGGCCTTCACAAGACTCCAGAACTTCAGTCCCTTCCTGGCTGTATTTATTTTGTGGCTGCCTTTATGTTTCCATGTGGGAAAACCCAGCTGTGGGCTCCTCTCCAAGGTCAGCTGGAGGACAGCGTGGAAGGGCTGCCCCCCAAGAGCAGAGCAGGGGGCTGGAAACTTGCCCACAGATGGTCCCTGCCCTGTGCCCGCACAGACCTGTCACCTGGAATGGCCCGATTCCAGCGGGAGGGTTGGGATAGAAGTCTGATCCCAAAAGGCCTGGCCTGTAGTCCACCCAGCAAGCAAGGATTGGGCAAACACAGAAGCGTGTGACTCCAGAACCTGGAGGGAAGTTGGAGGCAGGGCAAGCCCAGAGGCGAAGTGGAGTAGACACGGACTGAAGGTCCTGGAGGAGACCAAGTCCAGCACACTGAGCGCCTGAGCGCCGAGGGGCAGGAGCAGGAGGGGAGGAGGGGAGGGAGCAGGTGACAGGACAGCCCACGGGCAGAGCCCTGCCACAGCTCCTCCAGCTCCCCAGCTAGGGTCTGGACCCTCTGGCGTCCCCGCTCAGCTCTGCCCTCCCCAACGGCCTCTCTGAAGCTCCCCCACCCTCACCTGAGCAAGCGCATGCGCAGTGAACCCTGAGAGCCTTTAGAGTCCTCAGGGGCCCAGCCCCGCAACCTCCCTTCATCCTGCTAGGCATGGGCTCCTGGAGACGCTCTCCCCGCCCTAGGCCGGGGGGTCTGCCTCATACACGCCCCACGGTCCGCCGGGGTCCTTCACAGAGTTCAGCTCACCTCCAAATGCCCGCCTCCCTGCACCCCCAGCCCCAGGGGACCCCGAGGGCGGGGAAGGTTGGGGGCTCTGGGACCCCAGGTTGTATGGCACATAGTAGGTTCTGAGTAACTACACAGTGAGTAGGTGGAAGAGTGGGTGAATGATTAAAGTCCTGGCTTTTACCTTTCGGGTGGGAAGTCCATTTTGTAGCCGTGGCTAAGGAACTTTGAGAAAAAGTACACAGGAAATTAGATGTCATGTTCCTTGGGATGCGAATCTTCCCACTTCTCCAACCCTCGGGAAACCCTCCAACACCCACAGATGTCTCGAGAGTAGAGGCTTTCGGTGGAAATGCAAGGAAGGGCTGGATCTCTCATAGGACTCTGCCCCCCTCCCCCCAAAAAAGGTGGCCACAGACTCTGAGTGGACCTCAGAGCCAAAAGTAGGTGTATTTTGAGGTCACATCGGAGGTGACTATGACAAGAGCTGCAGACACTGCACAGGCAGCTTTGGATTCTGTTGAGTGTAGAAGGGGGGCTGAAAGGATGTCCTTTTGGGGTGCAGGGAGATGGCAGCTGATGTTTGGTTCCATTTCTATGCCCCACAGGAGCTGTCTGCAAACATTTGATGACAAAGCAAATGAATAAACAAATGGTCGAGGGGTGGCCTGGTTTGCTGGACGTCTGCTCCTGCAAGTTTTCTTTTTCCCGTTCAAAAAGAAAAGAAAGAGACGATGGCAAACACAGAGACCGCATTTATACCTCCAAAGCCAGTGTAGTGCTCCAACACAGTCTGGCTGGGTCTAAGGAAAATAGAAAGTTTTTTGAAAACAAAGTGCAGAGAATGCTCTGGGTAGAGAAACCTGCCCAAGGAGGGGCAGGGCTTGCTCCAAGGACGTGGTCAGGACAGGCTCTGCAGCTGCTCTGCTTGACCTTGGGGACAGCAGCTCCTTGGAGAAGCAGACACCCTTAGGCCACCTGAGGGAAGCAGCCCCCTTGCACCCTCCAAGAGCAAGGACCAGCTCGGGGCAGTGCAGGAACCCAAGGTCTGCACGCCTGCCACGAGGCTCCATTCTCTGGCAGTACTCAATATGCACTTGGAAAAAAATCAAAAGAAAAGGCCCAGGAATGAAAGGGATGGAATGAATTATCCAGCAGATCAGACGCTCCACTTTAAGCCCAGGACCTTGCGGAGTCTTTCGTGAAATCTTACAAGCAACATAAACAGAGTGGCGGCCAAGCTCACCACCAGAAATATTCAATAATAAAACACAGCTGTCGGTCCTGGCACTTCGCAAGCCGACTTTGTCATTCTTGCCATTAGAAATGCTGACAAAGACAGAAACTGCAGAATGAAAGCCAGTTTTCCTCTCCACCCCAAAGAGAGAGGTTTTTGTGAACTGCAGTCTAAATATTCGCTTAAATCTTGAGCTATCCACAAAAAATAATTTAAAACAGAATTTCTTCTTGGAAACTCATTCTGACCAAGCGCTTGCAAGAGACCTTGGTTGATTCTGATGAGGGTAGCGGCTTTGATTTCGAATCTGTGTCTTGATTATTGAGTTGCCCTGGTGTCCCTCTCCCTGGCTCTCGGTGAGGGTCATCAAGCAGGCGACTTCGTAGCTGACCCCACTGTGAGATGGGATCGACACATTACTGGCAGCTGAGGCTGGCTGGTGCTGTTGAGACTTTATAATAATAAAACATTATAATCATTATGTCCAAAGAGACGGAAGAAGAGAAACATCTGGAGCTGCAAGCCTATCCCCTGGCATCAAAGCATCCCTCTCCCTGGGGTCCCAACTGTGGCAGTGGAGATTTTGCTTACAAAAATAAAGCTTTTCAGAGCTGGACAAGGAGGGAAGGAAGCCAAAGGGCATTAGTTCTAGGCCAGTCTGTGTTCTGAGGCTTTCCTCGTTGGGAACACACACACAGTTCGAGACTAACATCAAACCCGGGCCTCTGCTGCATGGATGGAGGAAGCAAAGGTGGGAGATAAGCACGTAGACAAAGGAAAATTGGAGCACCGCTGGGAGGGAAGGCCCGGCATTGACTGGGGGGAACATGCAGGCTGGGTTGTTAGGGGTGGTCAGGAGTTTTCCAGGCCAACTGGAACCAGCCACAGCATCTCAAAGGCCTCGAGAGCCTGTCTGGTGGTTCAAAAGCTCTGAGAAGACACTGATGTAAGAGGTCATACCCTGCTTCTGTGCATGTGGCCCTGCTGGTGCTGGGCTGTGCAGTGCCCAGCCGGACCTGTGGCACTGGCACGGCCTCCCTGTGGCACCCTCCTCTTCCTCACCCTATGGTCTCTGCGGTGCTCATCTCAGCGGCAGCCTTGGGCATGGTGTTGGTGAGGAAGCAGCCTCAGGCTCTGAGGCGAGCACTGGGGCTGGTCTTCCCATGGCACTCGCTGTGTCCCCATGCCACTGCTGCCCATCACCCAGCCGCTTTGGGGTCAGCTGCTTTCTGTTTCCAATAAAGGGAGTCCAGGGTTACCAGCTCATCTGAAATCAGAGGCGGCCTCAGAACAGGGGTACGGTGCACCACCCAGTGGGCTGCAGTGTTCTGGCCTCAGGCAGCTGCAGCAGCACCTACCTGGCAGGGCTGGCGCTTTACCAGGGCAGAGAGATCCTTCTCAGGAGGAGACCTCATGAGCTCGTCCAGGACACAGGGCCAGCAGACAGTGCCCAGCCCTTCCTTCCCCAAAGAATGGATGCTTCTTACTAAGCTGTGAGTCTTGGTTCAAATCCTGCCAAACCCAAAGATTTCAGGCTGAAAAACTATCTTAAATTCACAAATGACACATTAAAAATTCTTTTTGAATGGTTTATCTTGTTAAAGTAATGCTGAGGACTTTGTGGGCCCTTGAGCATGCTCTAGATCTTCATTGGGTGGCAGCTAATGAAGTCAAAAGTTGCTGACCTGTAGACTTAAGATGTGGACATTTAATTATGTGTAAATTTCAACCTTCTCCCTGAAGGAAGAGCTTCCGGCCCTGGTAGGCAACAAGCCCTGTGAAGCAGATGCTGCTGCATCCGGGACCCCTGTACCCTGATCCAGTCCCCTGCCCAGAGTCCCCTCCTTCCCACAGTCCCAAAAGAAAGAAAAAGATCACCATGTCCTGGCACCACGGTGGCTAAACATAGTCAAGTCGTGGAATTCAGCCTGAAGCGGCCCCGCTCTGGGTCCAGACGTGGCTCTTGCCTTTGCTGTTCTTGTTGCCTGCTGTTTGCTAAGTGTGAATTAAAGATGCCAGACAAAAAGATAGCCTTGCTGCCCTGAGCACGAAGACAGTGACATTGGCCAACCAAGGGGAGGACACTGGACTTGAAAAGATCAATTTCCCTGCCAGTGAGGAGGAACTGTCATCCCTTTTTTGCCTTCTGATTCTGTATTTATTCCTGCTTCACCCTTAACTCCGAGGCGAGTGACGCAGTAATAATGGAACTGTTCAGATGGCAGCTTATCCGGAGCCATCAGCTCCTTCGCACTACACCGCCAGTGCGATGCAGTAATCAAATGCAGAGCGCCTTATCTTCCAGAGATAGAGGCCATCATCAGCGGAGAGGAGACACGGCGGTGACTCCCAGCTCCTGGCTTCTTTTTGTCTCCCTGGTGCTTGAACTTGCTCTGAGAAAAGGGGGCTCTGTGGCTGGAGGTCTCTGGGCAGTGGCAGGACAGCTTCCTCCTTCCATCCGAGTGTGACGGGCACTCAGGAAAGTGCAGAGACCCTCGGAGGCACAAGGGTGGCACGAGGCCCACCTGCCCTCCAGCGTCTCACCTTCCAGCACTGTGAAGGGTAAATGAGGCACTCGCTAGTGAGGGCCTCTCCCTGCTTCTGCGTTTTCAGTTAAGCCAATAATATACTGCTTAAAAACAAAATGAGGTGCATTATCTCTCTGTCACAGAGGTGGGTTTCCCTGGGGACACGGCCAGAGCGGGAGGTTCCCCAAGCCCACCTGAGTCACGCTGAGCAATTTCAGTCTCTTGATGCACTGTACCCCGGGATGGGGCAGGGCACGGGCAATAGCTTTGTCTTTTCCTTAAACCTTTTAAGTACATTTTTTATCACATTGGAGAAAAGGAATGCAGAGCCCAGGACAGAGAAGTTTCTCTTTGCTTCTCAGCCTGCTTCAGCTGTAACACCATGGCTGCCTCCTCCCCATGGCCCTTATTTGTGTCAGTTACCCTGGATCCCCCCGGAGAAACTACCCAAGTAGAGATCCCTGCTTGCCTTTTGAGACCTCGTGGGTTGTGTCATGGAGAACCAGTGACTCCTAACTCTGGGTTCACAAACGTGTACTGTGCACTAACTGTGTGCTGAGCAATCAACACAGCCAGCCCTTTCCGCCTCTGATCACTGCTAAGAGCGCCCCGCCCCCCATGTACCGGTGCATTTCATCTTTCCAGCAGCTCTGGCTGGTGCAGATTATCTCACTTGGACAGAAGAGGAAACTGAGGGGAGCAGGGGTGAGGCAAGTTCCCTACAGTCACAGCAGTCCTGAGCGGGAGAGGCAAGTTTCCACCCTGTCGGTCTGGCTGCAATCCAGCTCTCACTGCCGAACAGGGACATGGGACGAAGAGTGGGCCTGGATTTCTAGATGGGTCTGATGGAGGCAGAGACCCTACCCGGAGCAGACAGGGGCAACACAGCCCACTGGAGGCGCCCGTCCTGGAAACACAGCTTCTCACAGCTACTGTGTTCTTCCATAAAAGGAAGCCATATTTTCAGGGAGAACCGAGTGTGGCTGGCTAGAGCCGCCCAATCAGAAGTTGTAACCAAGTTGTTGTAATTCAAACTCGGATGTCGATTTCAACCCCTGTCTCACGACTATTTTGAGCCCAGGAAAGCCCACAAGTGTGTCTATTCTGAGACAGCGACACAAAAAGATCCAGTTAGAAAAATGTTCAGAGAAACTTGGGAATTATAATTACTCCTACACCCGAGAGCGTTCAGCCGCTCTCATTTTATAAAGTGCTCTGCAGAAATGGCACTTGAATGTTCTGCCCCAGAGGCGGCTGGGGAGGGGAGAGGACAGTATTCTTCCTCAACAGAGGGTTCCCTCAGCACAGAGGCTCAGGATGGGACTGGACCTGGAGCTCCTGGTGAGCAGGTATCACTGGGAAGGAGCGGAGGGGTCCACGGAGGGCCAGAAAGGAGCAAAAGGCAGGGAGAAACAGGGCTCAGTAAGCTGCCACCGAGGCAAGGATGTGTAAAATACCAAGTTTATCTTAAAATAACCGTCCCAGCTGCCATTTAGTGGTATTTATCATATGACCAGGACTGTGCTAAACCTGGGACTCGTGTTAGTCCATTTAATCAGCCTTTAAAATACACCCTATTAGAATCCTTCTTTTACAGTTTGAAAATTTAACGTGGCCAGATTTGAGGACGTCCCTAAGGCCACCCGTAACTCCAGCTCAGGACCCTGACTCCCAAGTCTACTCTTCGGCTGGTAGGCGGCAGGCCCGAGGCTGTGAAGACGATGCTGCTCAGAAAAGGGGTGTCTGCAGGAGCAACCAAGGAAGGAGCCAGAGAGAGGCCACCCTGGATCCCCCCTGGAGGTCTCAGATCCAGGAACGAGTGTCTTCCTCAGGCACACAGGAGAGGAGAGCGCCCTACGGAGACCGAGTCAGAACCTGCGTCTTATGGCCACCTGCCAGGCCAGCCCTTTCTTCACTTAGAAGCAGCAGAGAGACCTTGCCCTGCAGCCTCCAGAGGGAGCTCGGCGCTGCCGTCGGTCGTCTTGATTTGCATTCTGGCCTCTGGAACTTCGAGGAAATGCGTTTTGCTGTTCCAAGCCACTGGATGTGAGGTCATCTGTCCCCTCCTAGTGAGCCCTCCAGCCCAGTGCTCTGGAAGCTGTGACTGAGGGGGTGCAGCCCCAGGCTCAGGAAGAGGAGAATGTCCTGCTCACCCCTGAGGACATCTCGATGGGCCCTCAGGAGCAGACACTGAACGTGAGGATGGTCACACAACTTAGCTCTCCCTGTCCAGAGGGGCCTGGCCGGCCTGTTCCCCAGCTTTCCCAGGTGTGGCCTGGCTCCTACTCCAAGCAGTAAACAGGGCCCTTGGGGCTCTCCGGTGCTGCAGTTCGGTCTGGAATCTCCTGAAGGGCTTGGCTTGGTGGAGCAGACAGCAGAGGAATCTGGGCAGCTGGGAAGCAGAGAGAGACTTTCAGGTGAGCACCAGCACCATCCCCATGTCCTGGGTCAGAGAAGGAAGCTACACGGCCAGTGAATTTCAGAGCAGAGATCCGTGCCCCAGTCTGCAGGTGCAGCGGCTATGCTTTATTATCATTATTTTTTTAATCAAACTGCCCGCTCATAGCTTTAGTAGTCTGTGCCACCCCTGCCCTTGAGATTCTGCAGTGACACAATGGCCCCACTGGACTGGCCCGGCAAACCCTCACCACGCCTTCCCCAGGGCCTTCGCGCATGTCTGGCAGGGTGGATGTCTGCCAAGTCACGTTGACTTGGGCTGTGCTGAGCGACCTGAACAGACTCAGTCTGCATCCTCTTGACTTGAGAGGATTTGGTGCGACTTGATGAAAATCCCCTTGGGGACTGTCTGGGAAATGAGAAAAGTCCACTGGACTCCCCATTACCTGAGATTCTGGCCTCATCCGTCTGCCAGGGTTGGATCTGGGCAGCAGGAAGGCCAGGCCTGGCCAGGACCGCAGAGTACGGAGCAGAGCAGGGCAGCCACATAACTGCCAGGATGCACGTGGGCATCTGTCTCTGAAGTATGGCTGGGGTGGAAGCCGCTTTGGCCACACACAGAGGTGAAGTCAGAGGGCAAGTGAACAGCAAGCCTCACTCAGGCCCAGCCACACCAAGTCACATGACACTGCCTGGTCAGAGCTAAGTGGGAGGAAGACACCGAAGAGCCAGAGCCTTGACTTCCTCTTGGCTCCAAGGTGGGCTGGATGTACATTCTCCAAAGTTTCATTCTTGACCTTGAAGTTTCTTTCAGTATAGTCTCGAAAGGGGCGAGAATGTTTTTGCCACAAAGATCTGGCTGAGTCATATTGACTTACTGTGGGAAGGAGCTTCCGTTCTGAGCCTCTGGCTTCTCCTCACTGGAATGGGAATATTATTGTTGGAATCAGGGAGCATTCCTCAGTGTGCTGCGCCTTTCCTTACCAAGAGAAAATACCAGAGGCAATCTACTTACAAAGAGGGAAAGTTGATACTAGCTCATAGTTTGGGAGGTTTCAGTCCATGGTTTGTTGGCTGTCGTTCTGGGGCCTGTGGCATCATAATGCATCATGGGAGTTCGGCCCTGCGAACATTTTTTTTTGGGTTCTGGCCTCTGGAACTTCGAGTAATTGCATTTTGCTGTTTCAAGCCTCTCGATGTGAGGTCATCTGTCCCCTCCTACTGAGCCCTCCAGCCCATTGCTCTGGAAGCTGTGAGCACATGACAGAGGAAGCTTCTCTCCTATGGAAACTGGGAGCAGAGAGAGAGGAAGGGCCAACTGGACCTCTTCGCAGGCATGCCTCCAATGACCTAACTTCTTTCCACTGGGCCTAACTCCAGAAATCCTTCCAGTAGCACCTGGGCTACTTGTAGAGCCTTTGGGGACAATTCCAGATCCCAACCATAGCACTTGAACACTTAGCATCCCGCTTGGCACGCAGCTGGAACACAAAGTCAGCTGTGTTGCCCTGAGTGGGGGTGTTTCCGCCCCTTGAGGACCACAGAGGGAGGCAAAGTAGAAGGGAGGATGCCGAGCTGAGGCTGTCTCCCACCTCCAGGCCTCCGCTAGCAGGTCAACCCCTTTCTTCACATTGTGGAACCAGCTCACCTAACTGCACCATGGTCTCTCTGGCCATCTGCGTTTAGCAGGCACAAACTCATTTGCTCTTCACAACCTACCATTACTATCTCTACTCTACTGATGACAATGCCAAGCCAAGTGACCAACTGTCCTGGCTTCCCTGGGACTACAGTGTCTTCCTGAGAGGCGGGACTTTCAGTGCTAAAGCTAGACAGTCCTGGGAAAACCAGGACAAGTTGGTCACCCCATCCTGGAGGAATTTACCCCAGGCATAAGTTAGTCCTCAGTAGGTCCAGCATGCAGTTCCGTTGGTGTCTCTGTGGGGATCAGCGGTGACTCAGGAAAACATGGACTTTTCCTACCCATCTCCACCTTCATGCAAACCATTTCCTGAAAACCTGGGCTTGTCCAAGAGGCTCCCAGGCCTCCCAGCTGCCTCATTTCACAACATATGCAAACTGAGGCCTCCCAAGATCCAATAAGTCCCCTGAGGCCTGCGACCACACAGATCTGTACCCATAACTTTAGAACTGCTCAAAAGTATTTGTGAGAATGAGGAACACTGTCACTAAGGTTTCATTTTGGATACAAACATGGTTGCAACCCACAGAGCCATTCTACAAAATTCCCAAACCCAAACCAACTCCAAACAAACAGTGACTGGCACGACAGTGTGCGTCACAGACCTGTCTGGGGAAAATCACTCATCTGAAACTCATAGTCCAACCAAGAGGGGGAGGGGCTGCAAGGACAGGTGATGTGGGACACACGGGGACAGGGAGAGGCAATCCCGGGCACGTTCCTCCACAGATGGCACCTGGCAGCATTTGTAGAAATTGAACCACAACCCTGATAAATGAAACTCACCCACATCCTGTCCAGAGACAGAGGAGGATGACCCTGCCCACACTGAACCAGCACAATGCAGCAGCAAGACCATCTCTGAGGGGTGTGGAGGATGGAGCTAGAAGTGTGTGGGGAGCACATGGCCCATGACTGCAGTGCATGTGACAGTTCCTTTGTTGCTATCATCAGAGGTGAGCAGTGACTGAGGGGAGGGGAAAGTGGGTGCCTCTGCCTGGTCCCCACAAGCAGCTCCACACAGAACTGTATGCAGCGCCCCATCTGAGAGGCCACGGTGTGGGGAATGTCAAGCACATCCCAGAAGGAGGAAGAGGGAGGGTGGCTGCTCCAGCCACCCATGAGGGTATCAGGACAGGGTCTCCCGGGGCCCACCATCCCTCCAGCACCAGCAGGGAAGCATTTATCCTTTCTCCCTGTGCTCTGTTAGCCAAGGGGCATCGTAGGCATCACCTCGACCACATTTCCGGCTCATGCCCTTGGGGTGCCCAGGGTGCAGTGACCACAGGCAGGTGGAGAAGTTGGCTGGCAGGCAGCAGGGTCGAACAGCGGCCAGTGCACCAGTGGGCAAGAATGAAGGAAAGACGGGGCCCGTGATACAAAGAGGGAGGTAAAAATGGGGACGGAAGTGGGAAACCTACAGGGAAGGGACATTAGCCCCCGCCAGGGCTCCTGGCTGTGACCATGTAGGGTGGACTGAGCCCTTGCTATATCCCAGACCTCCAACTTACATCTCAGTCGGATCCACGTCACTCATCAGGCCCACTGCAGAATGGAAACATGAAGCCTTTCACTTCCAAGTCACTAAGATTCCCATGACAGGGTCAGTAGAACATGGATCCTTGGGACATGCACCCGTGAGGCCAGCCCGAGCTGATGCTGCCATGGCCGAGAGAGGCGGCCAGTCTCCGTACCACTGGGAGGTGGGTGGTTTCGAACTCAAATCCAGTTCTGTCTGACCATGAAGTCCATGCCCTGAACCAAGTTTGGGCTCCAGTCTGAAGAAGATATGTGGCCTCCATCCCAGCCGTAGGCCACAATCTCGGGGCTAGGTTTGACTCTCACTCATAGCACTACATGCAGGGCTGGCTGCCAAACCCAGTGGCACACTTCTGACAGCACTGGCTTCCCCATGCGGCTTCCTTACCGTGCCTCTCCATCCACAGGGTCCTGCTCCCAGAGAAGACACATGACCAGGCTTAGCCTATAAGGGATCTTCATCCTTCTCATCTTCCTAGCTCTAGTAATTGGCTCATGGAAGGGCATGTGATCCCAGCCCAGCCAATGAAAGGTAGGCACAGAAGATGTCAAGAGAAATTCGGCAAAGTGATGTACTCTCCCTACTGGGGAGGTGAGGATACAGGAATATAAACTGGGAGCTCCTGAGTGGCATTGCATGAGAAGCACATGCTTGAGAATAGAACCTATATGGAGGAAAACATAGTTGGAGGGGAGAGAGACATTGCACGAGAGATTGTTAGATCCTCTGCGTCCCACCACGCTTGAGTCTGGCTATGATAGCCCTTAGTAGCATGGGTGGGTACTGACCAGAATCAGTGGGCAGCGAGCTCCTCATGCTCTCAGCTGACAGCAGGGACCACAGAGAACACGTGAAGGGAAAGTGAGGGACCATCTCAGGTGGTGGAAGAGGAGAGGGAGTGGGATGGGCCCGAGGTGAGCAGATGAGGCTGGGGAACTAGAAACAACCGGCAGGGAGGAGGAGGGGTGGGAGGAGACACAGATGCCCCAAAAGAGGAGGTGAGGAAGGAAACCAACATCGGTGGGGAAGCGAAATGTCAAGGAACAAGTTCGCTCTCTTCCCAACACCCGCTCTGCAGGCAGGTGATTTCCCTGCTCAGAGGACATTTCGTTTAGATATTTTTTTCTTTCATCAGCAAACTGTCAAAATTGCAGATGCCTGGCATGAAGGAGAAGTCAGATTCTTCAGTCCCTTCTGGATTTTGTTTTTTCTGATGATAAAATTTCCTGGCTGTGTCTCTCTGCCACATCCTCAAAGGGAAGTTTTATTTTCTTCGGGGCAAACATGTCAAGTTTGATTAACCTGCAATAAGACAGTGTTGTCAAGAGTCACCATGATGCAAATTAGGAAATATCTTTGCGGGGTTCCTTTGGGTATATCTCCTTCCCTGGGGTTCTGTGGGTCATAATTGCTTTTCTTTCTCCTAAAGGAAGAGCAGTGTGGGTTTCGGCATTTTGGCCAGGGATGGAGATACCTTGGGCTTCTACAGATGATATATATATGCCTCATCATGGAGAGGGAGGTGCTGGAGAATGGACCCTGTGAGCATCACACTGAACCGTGAATGTCCAACTGAAATGCCCCTGCTCATCGGTGCCAGCTGCACAGTTCCATGCATGTGCCCTCCAGCCAGTCCCCAAGTCAGGCAATGGGACGCCTCCACCCCACAGAGCTCCCTCTGTGCCCAGAAATGGGCCCTCACTGCTTCGACCCCTGCCGTCCTGTTGGGCTCATCTCCCTGCCCCCAGGTCTAGAGCAATCAAATAAGCACAGATGCGAGGGCTCAGCCTTCTTCAGCATCACCTTTTCCTGCTCTCCCTGCCCCACGGTGGGTCCTACCTGCTCTCGGCCCATTTCACACACAAGCAGCCTCAGTCACATGCTCGAGGTCACTCTGCGTGGCATGGAGTGCAGATGAGCTCATCTACTTCCTCACTGACCAGCCACCTCCTCCGGTTAGTGTCGAGTGCACTGGGGCATGACATGTCTCAGTGCAGACCGCCCAAGCCTCGGAGGAGAGCCTGACCCAGTGCTTTCCAATTGGTGCCTTAGCACGCAGCTTGGGGCTGTTATTGACTGAGGGATGCTGGGACTGAGAGATCCATTGCCCAAGTGGATCATCACCTACTGGACACGAGATGGGTACACTGGGTAGCAGTGCAGAGAGGGATTCCCTAGACAAAGCCAGTGGCCATGAGCTGCCTTATTTGGGCTGGGGCCAGGTGGCTCATCAGGCAGTAATTCCGGCCAGAGCAAGCAGGGTGAGGTGTGAGAACAGGCAGGAGAGGGAAGGGAGAGGATGACATTGTGTGTCAGGAGCAGCTTCCCTCCGAGCAGTGGAGTGAATGTGCAGAAGCCCCTGGGGATGGTCCCGCTGAGGCCGGGAAGCCGGGTCTTCACCCCTCTCTCCCACCATACATGGCCAAGCGCCGCCCCCAGCCCTGCAGCTTGTCCCTGCTGCCACTTCTGTGCACGAGCAAGCCCCGTGGAGCAGAGGGGGGCTGAGGGGAGGCCCCATTACAGGTAAGGGTAGGGGCAGCAAAGGGTCCAGTGGCAGCAGCTTCTGCCCCAGACTCGAGAAGGGGACGGTGAAATGGGCAGTGCTTCGAGGGCTTGTGAGGTGCCAGGCTCCATTCTAAGTAGTTTCTCCCTCATTCCTTCAACACTCACAATAACTCCCAGGTAATTTACCATACAAGTAAGGGGACTGAGGCACCAAAGGTTATTCCCTCATCCAAGGCCACTCGCTGGCAGGTAATGGATGGGGACAAGCTCTGGCAGCGTGCATTCTGAGCTCATAATCAGGGCCTGGGCCAGGGTGAGGCAAGGAAGGCACTGGATAGGAAATTCAGGGCGGCGTTGAGCTCAGCTCCTGCCTCAGCCTGGGCTCCATTCGGTGCAAACTGCTGACGGGGACTGGCTTTCCGACATTGCCTCCCAGGCCTCCTGCCAACCCGTGCTGAGCGAAGCTCCCGCCCGGCCTTGAGGCTGACCTGCAGTCACCTGCCCTCGCATGCAGAAGGCTCCGGATCACGGGGCCCTTCCGCAGCAAGTTCATGCAAGGGACCATTTGTGCCTTTGATGTGAGCTTGTCAGGGGGCTGTGAGTAACTGGCCATAAACTGCATTACAACCTGATTACAAAACGCATTCCCAAGACATCCAGTTTCTTCTCCAACACGTAAAGTGCTTGGAAATCATCATTCTTGTCCTGACAACAACAACAACAACAAAAAAGCCAAACAAACTGAAATCAACAACTCCTCTTAGCTGCCATAGAGAATTGAGGTCACAAGGCAGATGGCCATCCCCAAAGCCTGGGAGACGGTAAGGTGATACAGAGAATTACAGTCCACTGGGATCAGAGTTGCTGGAACTTCTGACAGGTAGGGACACTTACACGGTGGTGGACGGATCAGCACAGTGCCAGGGTGGGGTACCAGCATGCGAGAAGAACTCCAGGCTGCCGGGTCTCCCAAGTGCCCCATGTGTCTAGAAGTTTCCTTTCAGGGGACCACTGGATCCTCAGGAAATTCCCCTTATGCTTCCAGCAGGCTGAAAGAAAAAGTAAGCACTTTAAATATATCTGGAACATTCTGTTTTCCTTAAGAAAGACAGATGATAGATGGAAAAGGAGATAGATGGTAGGTAAAAGATAAGCAGATAGATAGATGATAGATATAGATAGATAGATAGATAGATAGATAGATAGATAGATAGATAGATAGATGTGATAGAAGGAAGGAAGATGAAGGATGGATGGCTGGATGGAGACGTGAGACCAGCCTCAGAGAAGAGTCAGGTGAGGCCAATTTCCTGGTCACACACGACTAAGTGACAGCCTACCCTCCAGCTTCCCAGTTCCTGATACCTTATTTGTAAACCCCACCATGTCTGATTTCAGTAGTTTATGTGATTTCCAGTTGCTTGTGACTGAACCTGCTTTGATTACATCCACAGAGTGCAAACAACAAGCGAAACATACATGGAGTGCACTGGAGACATCCACGCTAGCGATGTGGGTGTCCGCCCAGGAGGAGCCAGCTCACCTCCTCCAAGGCTCGCCTCTTCTCACAAGCTTCCGTTTGGCTGCTTTCCTCTTGAAGCATTCCCTGAGTCTCCACACCTGAGTATCACTCCTTCTGCTGAAACCCCCAAAACTGACCAGCAACCAGCAAAGCCTTCCGGCGCTGAGGTTTTTAAATGTCAGGATTCTGGAAAAGGTATTTACAGGTGGCATCGGGCTTTGTCACATATTGGGTCCCTTGACAGAGTTTGAGCTCCATGTTGGAAGGCTCCTCAGCCCACTAGCTCACTGCTATATCCCCGAATCCTTGAATGAAGGCTGGGCAGGCAGCAGGAGTTCAATCCATGTGTGAGGAGGACATAGTGCGCGGCAGATTCTGGTGTGTTGATCAGTCTGTGTCCATATGGAATGCTCTGATGGGCAGCAACAGTAACACAAATGATATTATAGCACCTGCTGTGGGTCAGGCACTTTTTGCATCCTTTAATTTTATTGCCCAAATGAAGTCTGAAGCCCCAAATAGCTCAGCTTCCATGCGGAGCTGCCTCTGAAACATGGCTGCCCAGTGACCCTAAGCAAATGAACTTCACTTGAGTCTCTCCAAGAACTTTGCCAGGGTCTATTTCGTACTCACAGCAATGCTGCCACCCACTAAAAACCCCTCCTCTTCTCCTAATCCACAGTGGTTTAGAGCCTGCCACTCATTCATCCCCAGAAATCTCTCAGCCACTTGGGTTTCTCTATTTCATCTCCCCTTTCAGGTGTTGAATACATCCATTTAGCTTCTCTCAGATCTTCTGGTTTCCTTGCTTTGAAACTTTCCACAATAGAGCATAAACATAAATTCCCTCAGAAAGTGTGCAGGGAGGTAACACTTGAAGGGCAAAGATAAGATTCTTTCTAGTAGGTAGAGCAGGAAGACACAAACAGACTGAGCAGTTTCATCTACACTGCCTAGCGAACGTCCTCCAGAGCTGCACCAGGGACACCCAGCTTTCAGCTCGATGTCACAGATGCAGAAATAAGGCTTACAGAGGCTGAGCGACTTGTCCCAGCTAACTCTGCCACAAGCAGAATTAAAACCCAGGTCTCTGGCTCCAAAGTCCACATTCTTTCTTTTGGTACTGGAGATTGAACTCAGGACCTTGCACTTTCGAGGCAGGCGTAGTGCCACTGAGCTATATTCCCAGCCCCAAAGTCCACATTCTTAATTATGACGAACCATTGTTTCTCATGGTGTCTGTTTATTCATCCAAAAAGTATTCATTGGATCTCTAATATGAACAAGGGATTCTTCTAGGTACCAGCAGCAAAGTAAACACAATCTAGAAGCTTGGCAAACCCCACTGTGAATGAAAGCAAAATTAGATCCATCAGAGCTAAAGTTTTTAAAAGAAAATACTAAAAGCAGCCAGAAAAAAAGGTGGATCATGCTCAAGAAACAACAGAGCAGTGACTGACTCCTTGTCAAGAGTGACAGGGGCACAGGGATGAGTGGAGAGCATGGCGATGCAGAAAGAAAAATACTGTGGAATTTAATTGGAAATGAATGACAAACATATAACTATTCCAATTAGCTTGGATACTAAGCAACACAGTTCCAAATAATTCATACATCATCGAAAAAAACCACAAATACTAAAACCATTTTGTATAAATGTAATCAAAATAAAACATATGAGAATCTATGGGGCCAGCTAAAGTAGTATTTAGAGGGTTAGAGACACAGATGGTGAAAAAACCAATGCTCTGAGCTTCTATCTCGGAGCTTCTTAGAAAAAAGGGTGTAAATGAAACCCAAAGAAAGTAGAAGAAAGGAACTAACTCAACTGCTGTGAGGGAATGGGTTAAAAACAAAATAAATTCATTACAGAACTAAGAAGTAAATGTTCAATAACAGAGGACAGAATAGATAGGACTAGAATCAAACTCTTGGCATAAAGAAAAGGCCTGAGATGAAATGAATAAACCCGAAAAAGAAAAAAAAAAGTAAAACTAAGCAAAACCAATACCTGGAAGGCTATAACAGTATAAGTTTTTTTGGTTTTGGTTTTGTTTTTTGGTTCCAGGGATCTAACTCGGGTCCTTGAGTCTGCGTAGCAGGCGGCAAAACCAGCAAGCTAAAGCCCAGGCCCAGTATAGGGTTTTTTTGAGTGTTCTTGAATGAAAAATCTCAATAATAATAAGATATTTTAAAAATATATTAAACAGGAAGATTTCTCTGAAATGAAGAAAAGTCTCTGAAAGTTTAAATTAGGGGAAAAAGAGCATTGTGTTCCAAGAAAAAAAAAAAAACCTAAAGTACTCCACATTGAGACATATGCTAGTGGAATGATTGAAATTAAAGGATAGGAACTTTCTCAAACATTCAAGCAGGAAATAAAAATCATCAAAAAGCAGGGACAAGGAAGCTGTCCCCAGACTTTGCTGCAGCAGTATCTAGTGCCAGAAAACAGGCAAAAACAACATCCACAAAGCCCTGAGAGACACACGCGTGACAGGGAAGAGGACAGCCAGTCACAGTGTCCTTCAGACACCAGCACAGCAGGTAGAGACTCCCACGCACACGCAAACATAAGGATGCACACCACGAGGAAAGCTTCCTGCAGAAAGGTTTTTGAAGAACATTGATATAAACTTCTTGACCCTGAAATCAACCAGTAAGGGCTGAATCAAAGAAAGAAGTCAGACCAGACATACGCCAGCCTTGCCCCCAGCAATTCTTCTACCGTGATCTGCCTGATAGCAACAGGCCATCAGTCCAGCCTTAGAGCTGTACCCAAACACTCAGACCAGTTTCGCTCATTACTGGTGTGGCTGAAGGTGTCCCCTTGATGAGTGTTGGGAGGTGGGACCATTAGGAGCAGATTGGTCATGAGGGCCCCACCTTCATGGACAGACCCACTCTGATGACACAAGAGCTTGAGGCTGTGAGCTCCAACTCTTGCTCCTTCACCCTGTCTTGCCCTTCCACCTTCTGCCGTGGAATAACACAGCAAGAAGGCCCTTGGCAGATGTGGTCCCTTAATCTCGGACTTCTAGCCTCTGCAACAGTGAGCACTTCTGGTCTTTATAAATCTCTCGGTCTCAGGTAGTCTGTCCTAGTTGCACAGAATGGACTAAGCCATTTGTAAGGGTTAACAGCCGGGAAGAACCCAAATGTACACCCGTCAGAAGGGGAATGGGTCGACAGGCAGGGATATGAACAGATTATTGGGCCATGTGGCGATGCGAGTGAATGTCAAAGGGCAAAAGCAATAGATGGTGATACAAGTCAGGACAGAGGTGAGCTCTGGGGTTGGGCCAACTGCAAGGGAGTATGCGTGGCTGGCGGGCTGGAGAAGGTCAGTGCTTGGCCTGGAAGTTGGCTACATGGACACGTGCAGGGAAACTCACAGAGTATTCTTAGGGTATGGTGTGTGGGGTCAGGGAAGGAGGAAGACCATGGGCCCAAGCCGCAGCCCTGGATCGGGGAAGCAAGCCCACAACGGCACAGTCAGAGTGGCTGTTTACCACACGTCTCCGAGAGAACCCACATCTGACCCCAGGATGGCCACAGGATATTAGCGTGGTGAAGAACTTGTCGGGCTCTCTGGGGATGACAGGCCTGAAGAATCAAGCGGGGTGGACACTTGGCTGCAGAAGAACCCACAGACCAGGGTCAAACCGGAAGTGCTCACCCCAGAATCCTACAAGCCCCGAGTCCCTGAAGGGAGAAGGTGACACGCAGGTGCGAAGCAGCTCTAGACAGAAAGAACCTAGGTGCCAGGGGCTCGTTTCCTCTCTGCTCTCACTAAGGGCCACAAACTCAGTGGCCTACAACAATGCAAATTGACAATTCTGGAGGTCAGAAGTCTGAAAGGTATTTAACTAGATCAGAGACAAAGTGTAAACAGGGCTGCCTCCCTTCTGGAGGCTCCAGTGGAGAATCATTTCCTTGGCCGGGTCTTAGAGACAACCCGTATTCCTTAGACATGGTCTCACCCCAGCTTCAAAGCCAGCAACTGTACCTAACCTCTGCTTCTCTCACATTCGCTTTCTGTGTCTCTCTCCCTTCTACCTCTTATAAGGACCCTGTGATTATGTAGGCCCTGCCAAGATGAGCTAGGATAATCTTTGTATCTCAGGATCCTTAATTAATCCTATCAGCAAAGTCCCTTTCACAGTGTAAGGTGACATATTCACAGTTTCCGCAGAACCAAAAATAGGAGAGGCCATAACTCTGCCTCTCAAACATAATTCTGCCTCTCAAACCCAGAGACTGAGCCTCTTAGCTGGCTGGGACTTCCTCATTCATTCATTGAAGCACCTGCCTGGGAGGCTTGGTCTTGGACTTCTGATTGGTCCAGTTTTGAGTCATGTGCCCATCCCTGCCCCAATCACAGTGGCTTGATGAGCTGGCCATTCTGATTGGATAGATCAGAGTCGGGTCTCTCGGGAGATGATGTGCAGCCAGAAGTGAGGCTGGGAAATCCTGGTAGGCAACTCAAGACCATCTCATCCAGTGGAGCTATGCTGGCAGGAAAAGACTCCAAGTCCTTCATAACCCTCTTCCCGGGGTCCCCCCTGCCCCAGAAGCTGACTCACCTCACATCACCATTTCCCTTAGCCGGACAGCCAGGCTCACTGCAAAGATCACAAAACCAGCATTCTTCCACCCCGCCCCACCACCTCCACCCGCATAGGTGCCTGTGGCTTCTCCTGCCTGATTCCAGCTCAGCAGAGGAGCCAGGCTGCCAGCTCCTGGCTCCTCTGCTGTCCCTGTGGCCAGTGAGGTGTGAGTGTGAGTTGCTAAAGAGTCTAGCAAGGAAGATGGGCCTTTCTCACCCCTGGTGTCTGGAGACAGTGCTGGCTCTGGAATTTCCCTGGGCACTCAGCCCAGAAGGAAGGAGAGAGAAGAAAGAGAAAGAAAACAAGAGAGCAGCAGTTTGCCACCAGAAAGCCCTGGCCAGCAGGGCCAGAGGTGAGCTCCACTGCCTGGGTCCATAGTTGGGTCCCCTCCCTCCTAGCACGGCCTGCGAGCTGTGTCAGGGCTCTGCTCCCCTCTCTCTCACAGGCTCACAGTGCCCCCCACCCCGCCAGCCACCGAGGGGCGGGCCCATTCCACTGCCCCCAGGCTCCTTCTGCCTACCAGCCTTTGACACTTGTGCCTGTGCCTGGAGGCTTTTCCCACCCCTATCCCTCCTGTTATTATGGTTTAGGTCTAAAACGTCCCCCAAAGTTCTCCTGTGTGCACAAGGTGACAGATCACAAGGGCGCTCTGCTCATCAGCGGCATCCAGCGATGAGCTGCGTAGCTGTGGGGACCGTGAGGAGGTGGGCCTGGCTGGAAGGGGGTCCCTGGGGGCGTAACCTGGAAAGGCCTGTCCTTGTGCCGGGCTCCTTCCTCTGCTCTTTGCTTCCAGTTGTCATGAGATGAGCAGCTGTCCTGTACCCAGGCCCTTCCATCGTGCCCTTCCTGCCTTGGCCCTGGGCAACCACGGCCTGGAACTGTGAGCCACAGTAAACCTCGCCTGTAAGTTATGAGCGATGGATATTTTATCCTAGTAACAAAAGCAACTGTGACACCTTCCCTGGCCAAAATGTACTCATCTGTTGGGTGTCAGAATGAATACGTCTTCTTCCCCCGGGTCACATGAGATGCTCCCGTGATCCCTCTGTGATGTCACAGGACCTCTGCACTTGGAACCTGCCTTTCTACTTATCTATTCCCCCAGTTGGGTCACAAGCCTAGTACAACTCTGTAGGTCCTCCACATGCTGATTCTCTCTCCTGAAGATCCCTCACTTTCAGCCTTTCCAGTGAGGTATGAGGACCCTGTGACCTCACTGCTGGGCAGCCCATCAAGTCCCTGTCCAGTGCGGGGGCCTGGCAGCCAGTGTCACCTGCAGCACTGTGGCTGGCTCTTCTACACCTCTCCTGCCTGTGCCTTCGCCTCCACTGCCTGACACCTGTACCTTCCCCGTAGCATGCTAGCCTCTTAATGCTTGCCTCAGGCCCTGCTTTCTAACGCTTCCCGGCCTCCCCAGGGCAGACACCTCCTACTCATTTTTTTTAATCTGCAGGGGCTGGAGGCAAAATATGCAAGGACTGAATGAATTAATCAATTAATTGCACGTTCATATCGTCTTTCACAGACGGGAAATGAAGACTCGGAGGAGGTAAGCTGTGTGCTCCCCTCTCGGGAGGCTGGGCCCGAAGTGGATCTCATGCTGAGATGGCACCCTTATTCTCCTGAAGCAGCTGAGTGCCTGAGCCCCTCTAGACACTTCAGCAAAGATGTTTTCTCGCCCTGGAGCAGCATCCCTGGAACGCAGAGAGCTGGAGGTAGCAGTTTTCCTCTCTAGGCCTTGCAGCTTTCCTAACAGTAGTAAATTAAATTTGAACTTGAACTATGCAGTCTGTATCCCAGCAGGCATCATTTGGTCACTTTCCTGCAGGCCCTTAGACCTTGACACACTGAGGTTTTCAGTGCCATGAACTTGGAGAGGGGCCCCTGGGACCCCAGATGCAGCTACTGAGGCTCCCTTTGAACTGTGCACCTTAAAAAGGTGAGTCCTAGGTGGGCATGCTGCCATAACTGGGGCCAAAGTGCTGGAGAATTCTCCAGCTGCCATCTGACATCAAGTCCCCTCCATTCTTAGAGGGGCAGCCCAAGGTCCCACCATGCAGGCACAATGAATACACAGCACCTTACCTTCAAAAAGGGACAGTCCTCAAGGCCTCTCCGGTGTGGAAGCAAATCCAGTCCTTCAAACACAACGCAAACAAATGACTTTGGCTCGTCTCAGTGGTGATAACTATGTTTGGGGATAATGCTTTTGTAAGTTTCCCAGGTATGCAGCACAATTCTTCCATTTGCCTGGCTTTTCCCTAATAGTACAACCTAATTAAATATGATTAGTTTCCAAATTGCATTAAGCTGGAGTCCCCACACACAGACACCCCTGAATCTAATTAGAGGCTACCGCAAGCGTCAGAAAAGCCCGCAGACATGACATTACTCCATGAAGCATAATTGTCTGCAGCATTTAATGCTTCAATTCTCCTGGTGATGAGAGGGAAAAAAATATGTGGCAAAAGAAAAAAATTGTGTTTGTCAGCCGCAGTTTGACAACTTTAACAAATAGCTCCGCATCTTAATAGAACAAGTTTCCGGTAGACATTCCAGAAGGCTGAGATTAGAAGGGCTTCGTCGGGCAGGCGGGACGGGCAGCTCCCCACCCCGGCACCCAAGGTGACTTCACGGCATCCGACCTGCTGAAAGGAAGCAGCCAATATTCATGCACACAGCAAATCACATTCATGTCAACCCAAACATCCTGTGAGCTCATGCTAAAAAAATGGTACCAGTTCGGAAATGGAGACAAGATGGGACCAAGAGAGGAGGAAGCCCAGGATGCCCTGCCCCAGACACCCCATTTGCTGGCTGAGATGAACCCAGAGCACAAACGCAACTGAGTCACTCTCCACCACTCATACAGGATTTAATTAGCAGAGGGGCTGAGCCTGGAGAAAGTCTCCCGAGTGTGAAAGAAAAATGAAAGGGAGGGTATGAATCAATGCTTTTCCTACCTAAAGATGAATGAAATGTGCTTTATTTTCTCACTTTTCTGCTCCCTTGGGCTTCCACCAGACCTCCAGCCTTGTCTGTTCTGGTAGGGGCTGGTGACGTCCTCCAGGCCAGAGGCTGCCCGGAGCCCCTGGTCAAGGAAAGCTATGGGGCTGGTGGGGCCGTGCCCACCCCTCCATCTGAAGGCAGGGGTTTGCTTGCTTTGGCTTTTCTGGGCAGGAGCTACTGTAAAAGGAGCTGGCACCGGAAGGGCAGCCCAGGGCCCTGGGGAAGAAGGAATAGTGGGGTGACAGCTGTCTCTGGCCAGGAATCGGTGAGTCATCGGAGGCTGGACTCCTGTGTGTACACAGGCCTGGCCAAGGGCAGCCCAGAGATGAGCCATGAGCTCCCTCCACTGCCACTCAGCGATGCTCAGGGCTCAAGCCTCTGAGGGGTGGGGCAGGGATGGGGTCTCTGGGGCATCTGGGGACAGAGCCGTGGCATGGACAGACTCCTTGCCACAATGCTGTCACTGAGACGTTATTAGTGGCACACTGATACGTGCCAGCAGCTCCCCAGACAGTGGAGGGGACTTGTGGCCAGAGTCGAGGAGGAGGAGGACAGATGCTGTGGGGTGATGGCTTAGCCATTCTTGTGGCATGAGACCTCAATGAGACAGGCTCAGAGACTGCTGGGGGCCCTGGCAAGGAGCTGGGCCGCTGTCCTTCAGGCAGCCCAGTGGCACACAGGGCTCAGTGCATCGGGCTTCAGAGGCACACAGGACCTCTGTGTGGAGCTGCGGCTGCTGTGAGGACTGAGGGCAGGATGCTAGTCCTATGGGGGCCCTGAAGGGGGCTTAGGTTTGGGTCCTGCCTATGCTTGGCCTTAGCTCTATGATTTGGGTCAAGCGGCTTACCCTCTCTGTGCCTCAGTTTCCTAGGCTGTGACAGGGCCCTCAGTGAGTGCGTGTGGTGTCCAAGGCCCTGCAGCCCACGAGTCCTCCCGGGCTTCACCTGGATGGAACAGACCCCTCCCCCGGCTCAGGTCTTCTGGCCCTTCTCACTGCTCATCACTTCAGCACTGTGTTCACACCGGTTTCTCTGCGGCCCCAAGAGTCTTCCTGGGGAAAAGACATCACCATCCCTGTCCTGCTCATGGCTGGGTCCCAGGACAGGCTCTGGCCTGGAGCAGGCACCAAGAGTGAATGGGCAGATGCTCTTGTGTTCATCCTGGCTTCTCAGCAGCAGGAGCGCCTGCAAAGGAGGCCTGGGCCATCCCTCCGGGCCACGCTCAGGGGCTGCCTGCTGGTCCCGGACACAGCGACAGACACAGCTCTGCGGAGGCCTCGTGGATGCGACGGCAATGCCAGACATGCAGGCAGCAACCCAGACAGGCGCCCACGCTTGAAGCCCTCAGTGGGTGTCATTTCCTGCCAACCAGCGGCGGCTGGGCTTCTACATGCTGCAAAGCCAGCATGGCTCTGCAGTCCTTCCTACAGAGCTCTGCTTCAGGCTCTCTGAGAAGCCCGGTTCCCCGAGAGATGCTCTCCAGGCCCCCGAGCTCCAGAGTGAGAGGAGCAGCCCAGCAGCCAGGAGTGGAGAGGCTGGCAGAAGTGAGCCCTTCCTGCCTGCCTGCCTTCCAGCTGTGCACACGGCGCTAGAGAAGTGGCTGCCTCCGGAGACTGGGCTGGCACCTTCATGAGTTTCCAAAATGTTTGGCTGGAAACACGGGGAGCAGAGCCCTACTGTGATACCAAAGAAAGCTAAGCTGCTGGGCACGTTCCTGCCGCTGATTTCCTGTGTTCCAGGAAGAGCCGCCTCCTTCAGCTCACAAGCCCCATCCTGAAGACCTTGGCCTTGCTGGAGAGGGCTGCCCAGGGCTGGCTGCACCAACTGACCCTCAGGCTTCTCCGCTGTCACTTTTGATTGATCAGAAGTGATTGCACATTCCCACCTCACTGCTTATCGCAAGGGCAGCAATGTGGCATGCCATAAACCTGGCTTCCTTTCCCAAGCTGAGCTGTTTTCCCTCTCTCTGTAAGAAGTCCTGTCTCTTTTAGAACCTCTGGCTCTTTCATTTCCACCACCCTCTCCCCTCATTCTCCAATCTTGCTGCTCCTGGGCCCTGGGAGAGTTTCCGGCCACCTTAGCCTGGGGCAGGGTTCCTAAGGGACATAGTCATTGGTGAAGGTCGCCTACCTACTACTCCTGTCTAGTGAGGGCCTGGGGAGAAGAGAGAACCAGAGGCCAACCCATCCCAGCCGCTCATTCGCTGTGTGCCTTCAAAGAAGCCACTTCACCATGCTGGTTCTCAGTTTCCTCTGTAAGAAAACAGCTGTCAGCATAGTGACTCCTGGGCTGAAGGGTCCCTCACCTTTGTGTTCCTTGATGGCTAAAATGGGCCAACAGTGGGCCCCTCCTGAGCCAACCCTGCCAGCCACTTCCTGGCTCTTCGGTGCTCACTGAAGCTGCGTTTGTCAGGAGTGATGGAGTCCGAGGGTACCAGCTCACAGGAAGAGAGGACGGTCCCGGGAATGCACCAGGAAGGGCTGCAAGAGAGGGTTTTTAAAATGCTGGGGAGGTTCCAAAATCTCAGAGAAGGGCATGAGAGGAAGGAAGAGACAGGGGTGTGCCCTAGCCCGGCTTCGGATGGGGCTGGATCCCGAAGACCCTCGGCCTGGGCCCTGGCGCCGAGCTTCGAGTGCGTGTAGCCGTGTGGCCCAGAAGTGTGCAGGAGCCGGAAGATAGCAGGGCAGCCAGCAGAGCCTCGGGACCCTCCTCTCGTTGCAGTGCTAGGAGGGAACCAGGGAGCCAGGAGCAGGCAAAAGCCTGTTCTGGGAAACATTTAGCACACAACCGCAGCTGAGCAGAGCGGCAGCCTCAGGAGGACTTCCCCACGCTTCTCGGGCTGGCCAGAACGCCACCGATGTGGGCCAATAGGAGGGGGCAGAACCCAGGCGGGTCCCTGAGTCCTCCAAGATGATAGACAGAAAGCCCTGCCCTATGGAAACACAGAGGGAAGCAAACCGGAGGGGTAGTTCTGTCTTCCATCTGTGTGGTCTTGGGCAGGTCACCTCCTCTCTCTGTGCCCTGTAAAAAGTATAAAACACAGGACCAAAAGGCTTCTTGGGGTTGTGTCATTGTTAGAGTACATGATTCTAAGTCTCCCTGAGTCTGACTTTATTCTCTCTGAAACTCTGAAAGGATGGCACAGCGAAGAGAAAGATTGCATTCAAATCCCTCAGGCTTTCAAAGGCCACAGATCCTGAGAGGGCTGAGTCTGTCAGTTTGTAGCAATGGAAAAATCCAGCTCACAGTGTCTTGAGCCCTGGGAGGTCAAGGTCTGGGTTCCAGGCGTGGTGGTACCCAGGGACAGACAGGATGTGCGGTCTTGTTTGCTCTCGTGGTGGTGAATGAACACTGGAGCCTCCAGTCTGACACCTCCTCCGTCCCCCCTGCAGCCCCTAAGGAAGGAAGAGAGCTTTCCCTTCTTGTTGGGACCCACAAGGTTCCCAGGATCGCTTTGGATTTGCCAGCCTTATTCGCAGGGCCCTGGCTAAGCAATCACTGAGTTCCAGCCTGACGTTCGGCCCACCCTTTGCGGGGAGTGTGACCCTCGGTGAGTGATTCAGTGATTCAGCTGCATCTGTTCCTCGAAGCAGCTGGACCAATGCCATAAACCGTGTGGCTGAAGACCACGCCTATGAGCCCCGTCGGGAAAGGTATGCTGGGTTTCCAGGCAAGATGTCAGCTGGGTCCGCTCCCTCCGGAAGCCCCCGACCCCTCCCCACACCAAGCAGCGGAGCACCTTCCTTCCACCACGCTCAAAGCGAGCAATGTGGCGTCTTTCTCACCGGTTGCACCGCAGCTCCCCCAACGCTGCCTTCCCTTCCTCTGTGTGATCTGGGGGTGCTGCTCCCCAGAGGGTCATCCTGAGGCTGTGGGGAGAAAATGCAGTCCTGAGCTCAAAACCCATGCACAGCAGGTGGTGAAAGAGCAGACAGTGCTGGCCAGGCTCCAAAGGACCCTGGCTGTTTCAGAAGAAGAGCAGCATTCAGTTTGGACAATTAGATAACAGAACCAACTCAAACTGGGCCTCAGAGCCTGCGACCTGCAATTGTGGTGTGGACCACTTTGCTCTGCCGTGATAAGGTACACAGTGTGAATTCTACCAGACCCCATGGCCTAAAGGGCTCAGAAAAGGAGGACAAAGTCTGTAGGGTCTGGGAGAGGGTGGAAACTGGGTTACAAAGACACTGGTGTTACTGATGCCTCACCCACACACATCATAGATTCCTTTTGGAAATAAAGTAATGGAGCATATGGTAGCTTGAGGCTTCAAGGGCATGTGGCATACAGTAGCTGTTCAATAAATGCTCTTCATGCTGAACGATGAGTAGAGGCTTAGTGAACTGGGCTGGAAGCCACCTGGCCTGTTCAGCTGTCACAGTCCTGCTAGTTTAAGGCACTAGACTGTGAGCTGGAAGTGCCAGCCCTGGACATAGCAGGTGCTCAGTGGGTGTCTGTACAGGGAGGTGCAGGGGCAGGGAGCCAGGAGGGCAGGAATACTGGAGTCCCATGCCTGGCCTTGCTGCTGCCAGGCTCTGAGCCTCAGTTTCCCCTCCTTCCAGAGACAAAGTTGCTTGGTGCTATGTGGCCTACTCCTTAAATGACAGCTACAGGAAAAAGAAAGAGCAGCAGCCTAAGAGCCCCGAAGTCTCGGGGGCCTTATCCTCAGCTGTCTCCTGGTCTGGACCCCAGCTGGAGTCCTGTGGGAACTATGGAGGCTCAAGAGACCAAGCCCACCAACAGTGGAAGCCCTGGAAGCCAGAGATCAATTTCTCAACAAGGAACCTGGGCCCCAGCAAGGGAAGGAACTGGCTGAAGGACACACAGCTTAGAGATGGCGGCAGGAGCTCCAGTTGCCCTTTCTGTGGCCTTGTGACTGTGACAAGAGGATCCTGCCCCACTCACCTTCCCAGACCCCAAGGCAGCACACGTGAGAGAGCACAAGGAGAGATGCCAACCCCAGGCCGGCCCTCCCTGCTGCCCCCTTCCATTCCCACCCAGCGGTGCTGAAAGCTAATTCCAGGTTGAATCAAGCAGCTCTTCCTGACAGCCGCAGGAGCCTCGGAGATGCTGCAGCCCCTGTCCCCAGCAACCTCGTTTCTATTGCCTGGGAACCAAGTGTGCCGGCTGCCTCCCCTCCGGGGTCCCCTGTGCCTGCGACCACGGGCAGTGGGCCTGGGGCCTCTGCAGAGTCTGCACACAGATGGATGCAGAGCAAATGATACTCTCACCTGGGACCCACAGGGAAGCCACTCTGCTGGCTGGAGCCTGGAAATCTTTCTAAATTGAACGTTTCTCCGTGTCTAGACAAGAAGTATTGCTGCCTGCCTGAAATATTAAAATTTCATGCTCTGCTCTCCAGAGAGACCTTTTGGCTGTAAACACATGGAGCCTGTTTGGATTTTCCTTCTTTCATGTTCTCGAGTCCTCTTCGCCACGAGGGCTGTAGGCTGCTTGGCAGGGGAGGCAGCAGGCATCTTAGAGGCTATCTTGCCAGGGATGTGTCCTGCAGTGACCCGGGATAGCCATTCGGCTTCGGGCCCTGAGCCTGTTTCCTCGTGTGGGCACGAGTTCGACCATTCTGGCCCCGAGGGGTCACTGCAGGGCAGAGGACAATAAAGAAGACGGCCACTGCACCCGGTGACCAGTGTGTCCTCGGAATCAATGTCCAGGTGTCCTTGGAATGTGATGGCAATTAGAAACAGTTGTCTCAGAGCTGATAGAGTTCAGAAGTGGCCATGCTGGAACAGAGCAGATCCTGAGCCAGCGTGACTGGGGGAGGAGCAAGAAAGGACCACAGAGACAAGGCAGAGGACAGACCCAGGGTCCCTCCTTGACAGGTATGAGCACTGAGGCCCAGAATGGTTTCAGAGGACAGTGCCGGCCGTGCACTGTCACCTAATACAGATCAGGTTCACGGGAGAGGAAATGGGCTCAGAAAGGTGGGACAAGCTGCCCAGAGTCACACAGCTGGAATTCGAAGCCACAGTCCTGACACCAAAACCCATGCCATGTCCACAGCATGCCTCCCTCTGCAAGCCCTGGGTGGCTCAGGATCACACCAGCTTGTCTTGGGCTAAGCAAGTACGCTGGCCGAGGACTGGGCTCTGTGCACCCCGGTAATGTCACTCCATCTTTTCACAGTCAGCCAAAGCCCTGGAGGACAAGAGCACCAGTTTCCAGATGGGAAAACAGAGCCCATGTCTGTGGTTGTAAGTGGAGTGGGCCACACACTCTCACCAGCCAGAGCCTTGGGCTGTCTGACCCCGTCCCCACCCACAGCTATGTCTGTTCATTGGCTTTGCAGCACAATCAAGACCTGTGCCCTCAGACAGGCCACGGTGACCTTGTGGTCCACTTTGTTCACACCACCGTGGACGAGGACTCACAGGACCACAGAGCACCTGCCACGGTTTGATCTAAAATGTCCCCCAAAGGCCAGCTGATGGTTTTTAGAGAAGCAATCAGATCGTGAGGGCTCTATCTTCATCAGAGGGTAACCCTGCTGAGGTCACAGTGTGACAGCATCATTGCGGGGCAGGAGCAGAAGGTGGGGCCTCAAGGGAGGGAGAAGACTGTGCAGTAGCCCGCGGGGACTGTCTCGTCCTCCAGCCCTTCCTCTCCTTTGGACCCTCCTTGCTCTCTGCTTCCTGGCTGCCTGAGGTGAACAGCTTTGCTCTTCTAACCCTTCCACTATGCCTGCCTTGGAGCCAGCAAACCATGGAGGGAAACCTCTGCAGCCATGGGCCAGAACAAATCACTTCTTTAAGTTGCTTTTCTGCTGTGTTTGGTGACAGAGGAGGAAAGCTGACAACACACACTCCTTGGGTACTAGACTCCTTCTCCTTTACTTCCCTCACACACCTTACCCAACACACGCGCCCTATACAGTACACATGAATGCACACATACACAAATGCACACATATTTCATCCCGACACACGCACACCCCATCTAACATGAAGCTAACGGCCACGCCTGCTGTGCATGCAGCCTCAGCTGGTGGTACAGGTGGGCCAAGGGATTGGACCCAAAGCCAGAGAGGCCCTGAGGGCAGGGGCTTGCCTGCCCCGTCTCCTGACCCGCCCAGCCCAGAACCTGGCACACAGACTCATCAAATTCTGCTTGAATAAAGTTCTTAAAGATTTAGAAGAATGTGTGTCGAAATAGTAACAGCATTTGGATACTGGAATTAAAACTAATTCTTCTTTTCTCTTGTCTGAACCTTTTGATGCTTTTTACAAAGAATATGTATTACTATAATTCAAACAATTGTCTAGAAATGTCAGTGAAGGAAAGCCCAACAGGATCTGTGTCTCTCAGGTCCAGGGCTGCAGCTGGGGCCAGGCTGGTGAGCAGTCCGGGCGCCTTGAGCGGTGCTGGGGTCCTGAGCTACCCTACCCCCAGCCCAGCACCCCTTCTCTTCTGGGACCTCAGTTCCCGGAGCTGAACCAACAGACCAGGGACCTGACTGGAGCATCCTGGGCCTCTGTCCAGAAGTTCCATTCTTCCGGAGCCCTGTGGCCTTCCCTGTGGGGCGTTTTCTCAGGAAGCATCCAGGACTCAGAGCTACCCCAGCCCCAGCCCCAGCCAAGTCGCACTGCTGAGGATTGAAGATTGAACTGAAGGCAACAGGGAGAGGCAGGAGGGAAGCAGACAGTAGGGCAGGAGGGTCTCTGGCTGGTGGCCAAAGCTTTATGACCCTGCTGGACAGTGAGCTGATGACAGAGGGACCTGGCATGTCTCACCACTGCTGCTTCCAGGACCAGTCTCCTGTCAGCCCTGTAGCAGCTCTGGGCATGGCAAACACCCGGAAGGAAAGGCTTTTGGGGTAAAGAAACCAAGATGGCCAGAGTGGGAAGTAGGAACTTGTTCAAGATCAACCAGAAGGGAGGGAGGGACACAGACAGGACCCAGCCCCAAGCACAGTGATGCCAGGCCCTGCACGGAGAAGCCCTTCACATTCCGGCTGGTCTGTGCTCCTTGAGAAAACCGCTTCCGGGAGAAAGGAGGGAGCAAAGGAGGGGAGAGGGAGGGAACTACAAATTCCTCTGTTCTCTAGACTGTCACTGGGTTTTCACTCCCAGTTCACTCAGAAACCGTCTTCGCAAGTCATGGGAACCAGCTTTAGCTTTCTTGGCACACCCAAAACAACACTGAAAAGTTGGTAAGACAGAAAGAGGAACTTGCAAAAAGCAGTGGACGGTGTTTTACAGCTCTAGGAACTGAAGTTGCTGTTGTATCTCCTACTGGATGTTATTCTGAGTGGAAAACTTTCTGGAAAGTGCATCTCAAATTTTAACAGGCATCAACTCGGGGGGAAGAGGGCAAGATCACAAAGTGCTTTGGCTTTCTAGAGGAAACTCTTGTACCCCCTGAATTGTGTATAATGAGCCCACGTTAAAACAATAAGTGAATAAAGTCACAAGCAGGCAGAAGTGCTGCTGGGAAACCCCTCACCTGCCACCTTCTGTTAACAACCCAGCCCCGCTGGAGTCAGGCCAGATGTCCCAGTTCCCCGGGCAGGCCTGGCTGCCACCCGTGGGCCTATCCTCAGCACAGGACATCCAATTAAACTGGAATTCCAGATAATGAATACTTTTGATATATCTAGAGATAAACCTGATTTCAAATCTAGACTCTCAGCACAGAGTGTAAATATGTTCTGTGGTATATAATGCAATACAGATCATGTTTTAATTTATACATGGGTGTATTAAACACTGTATACTAAAGCGGGCTTATGGCTTATCTAAACTCTGGCGTTTGTGGGGCACCCAGAGTTTAATTTGCGGAGTCTGGCACCCCTGCCTGAGCGGGCTGTGCCATCTGTGGGGCCCGGCCTGGCAGTGCCCGCTGCTGCTCCCATCCGGCCACACGGGGCGGGCTGGTCAGGGCCAGCCAGACTCAGTCTGGATCTTGCTTGGAGCCCCGTGAGAAGTTTACTTCCTACTCCTGATTTTAAATCTGGAAACAAACAGCTGTGAGAGGCACAGAGGCCACTTGTGCAGGGAGGGGCGCGGTCTGAGGATGAAGCTCTAGCCCAGCCAGGCTGCTGGAGCCGCTACCTCCCCTCTCCTGAAACCACACTGGCTTTGGCTTTCCCAGTCCAGCAGGCCCGAGAGTCCCCTTCACTGCCAGAGCCAGTGTGAGCTGCTTTGTGTGGCCACCTTCATGGTGAGGTGGGGTCACGCAGTCCCTGTGTGCCCGGCAGGGCTCGGCAGGAGCCACCCGTCTGCTCTGAGGCCTCGGGGATTTTTGCTTTCTTGTTTGGGCTTGATGAACCCCAGAGCTCTGCGCTGGGGAACTTGCAAGGCCCTGCCCCCCCCCCACCCCTCGAACTCTGATTGCCCACTCATGTGGGATTTATCTTCTCCAGGAATTGTCTCACCTGAGCATGGTCCAGGGCAGACTTTGCCCAGATAAAATCAGAAACACCCCGGGGAGCCTACGGGAGGTCTGAGAGCAGGGACAGCAGGAAATGGCCCCAGAGGCTGCCCGCAGTGGTGGGGCAATCTGTCTGTGGAATTCTCTGGGAGTTGAGCAGTGTGTCAGAAACTAGGAACGCCCTGCTGGTGCAAGTGCAAAGCGGACCAGAGAGGAGACGTGCCCTCCGATGGAGAGACCCAGAAATCTGGCCACAGCTACAGCCCGGCCCTTCCCCCAGACTGTTTTCCTATTTCTGATTTTGTGGCTTGGCAAGGCCCCAGGCCTGACGAGGGGAGCTGGCCTCCTGCTGCACGAAGACAATCACCCTCCTGGCTGGAGAGGCTGTGTACATTCTTTTGTGTGAACAAAAACATGTATTCCTGGGACAGGAAGCCAGAGTGACCACCTCAGAGGCCCTTGGTTCTCTGAAGCCAAGGGTCTGGGCAGGGTCCTCTGACTTTACTGTCCTAGGCCAGGTCACTCTCCTTGTTCACAAGGACACCCATGCTGCCTAAGCTCAATTTCAGTACTGTAAAGGCGCTGCACACTTGTCACCACAAGTCTAAGAACAACCAAAATGCATAAAGAAAAAGTCAGTACGTACTGCCCCTCCCCCAAGCCAATCCCACACACCCGTGCTGCTTTGCTGTCACCCAAGGGTGATCAGACATTGAATCCTACTCAAAATTGGTGTTTTCCCTTAAAAACTATGTTAGCTTTCTGTTGCCATGACCGAACACCTGAGAAGAACAATTGGAAGGAGGAGAGGTTTCTTTTGCTTTACAGTGTCCAAGGTCTCAGTCTATGGTTGGCTGGCACCATTGCTTTTAGGCCTAAGTCAAGGCAGAGACACCATGGCAGAATAGGGTGTTGGCACAAAGCTGCTCACCTCATGGCAGCTGGGAAGCAGACACTCAGGGAAAGAGCCAGAGAGGAAGGGACCTGGATCAGCTCTTATCCCCAAGGCTCAAGCTTCAACCAGTCCCTTCAACGAGGCCCCAGCTCCTAAATCTTTATCATCTCCTGGTTATGCCATCAAATTCTAGGTCATCAATGGATTCATCCACTGCCGAAGTTGAGCCCTCAAGATTCACCCACCCGCCAATAGTCCCATGGCTGAACACAGGAGATTTCTGGGAGACGTTCTAAATGTAGTGCATCGTGACAAAAACCCACAGTGACAGCTTTCCTAATCTATCAGTGTGGCTCTGATTTGTGGCTTTTCATAGCAGCCAATATCCTTTAGTACAGATGGACCCATGCGGTCCTATTAATCACACATAGATTGTCTCTGGTTTTGTTGTTCCAACCACAAACTCCCTTTCCATGAACATTCACGGATGTGAAAGCCAAACTGTTCAGCAATGCGCTCCACCCAGTTCCAGCCCTTGGGCTGAGCCGGGCCTCCCACACCCAGGGCTGATCCCACAGGCAGCAAGAGAGTGGGATCCTGAGCAGAGGAGCCCTGGTCCTCAAGAGTCTGATTTTACTCCTCTGAGTCAGATTTGTACAAATGGGTCTGCTGGCTTAGGGATGTGCACTTCTCTTTGACCTGCAAGTGAGGACACAGAACCTGATGGTGGTGACTGAGTGAGAGAAGAGGGAACTGGGCTGGCTCTTGTCCCCAGCTGGCTATGGCCTGAGGCAACAAAGCAGGAAGCACAGTCTCTACGGGGACAGACAGCAAGTGAAGGTCCGCCTAGCCGCCTGCATGCTGCCAGCCAGGGCAGGGCAGGGACGGGGGCAGCTCTCACACAGCCCGCATGGCCCAGCTGTACCAGCCTGCAACGTACCAGGACCACCCTGAGTCCGTCATAATTAACTCTGTGCCGAGTCTTGTGACTCCTTCAAACACACTGCTATGGTCTCCTGTATTTGAAAGATTACAACAAACCCAGGTATTTTTCCAGGATGATAGAATTTTAACATAGGCCACATTTTAAATTATCTAGTAATCCCATTAAAAATAAAAGAAGAAGAAACAGTACCCTGCAAGGCTGAAGCAGGAGGATCACAAGTTCAGGCCAAGCCTGAGCACGTCAGTGACTTAACAAGAACCTGTCTCAGAATTTAAAATTTTATAAACAGGCTGGGGATGTACCTCAGTGAGAAGGCCCTGGGTTCAGTCTCTGGTACTGCAATAAAAAAGTGAAAATAATTTAAATAATATCTTTATTTTAACCAAATATATCCAAAATATTGTCAGGTTAATGTGAGCAAATTATTGGCATTTTTGCTTCTTTTCTGAACTCAGTTGTGGGAGTCACGGTGTACTTCACATCCACAGCGCACCTTGGTTGGGGCCAACACACTTCAGATGCTAGGGTCCCAGGTTGCACTGTGCAGGTCTGGAAGCTCTGGGGCTGGAGAACCACTGCCCTTCCTGTGTGTGTCAGAAGAGGGACAGGTGGCCTCAAATAAAGAGAGAATCAAAAATCAGCCTGCCTTGTAGAGGAGACAGAGAGTATGCCCACTCCTTCCTCTTGATGGAGAGTCCCTCATTCATTCATCAGCCAGTCACTCAGCATTTATTGAGCAGCTACCCTGTACGGAGCCCGGGGTGCTGGGGTTGTAACATTCCGTGAGGCAGCCCCATTTCCTGGCCTGTGAGGCCGGGGGTGCTCAGGTGCCTGTGCAGATGGACAGGCAGTTAAACTTGTGGCCCCCGGGGCCGAGGTGGCCCAGGGAGGACACCCCAGCGGAGCTGGAGCCAGGAGCTTGCTGGGGGAAGATCTGAGATGGTACAGAACAGGTAGCTGCCTTGGGGCAGGGTCTGTGTCTTGCTGGAAGTGGGGGGCAGCAGAGAGGCCCCGCACAGGGAAAAGCATATGCAAAGACTGGGGGCAAAAAGGACCTCTGGGGGCCCCTCAGTTCTTCAGGAGGCTGAGAGGCAGGGCTGTGTGAGTAGAGGGAGGGAGGGGCTGGGGTGTGGGAAGAGCCTGGGAGGATCCTGTCTCAGGACCCAGATGTTCGAGGTCTTACCCCATTAGCACTGGGGATGCTGAAAGCGATGCCCACTGCCCCTCCAGCCCGCCCTCCCCAACATTCCCAGCCCCTCTTCTGGCACCATCCAGGCCTGGAGCCCGAGGTCCTCGCTGCATACCTCCCCCGCCAGGATCTGCCCAGCAGCGAATTGGCCCAGCTGCCTCCTGGGCTCACCAGCCCTGGGGCAGACTCCCGCCCTCTGCCCATCCCTTCTCACCCCAAAGTCTCCCACAGCATGAGCCATGGCTGTCTCCCTTCTCCTGGATCGCTGCCCCCCAGCCTGGGAAGCCAGTCCCCTGCCTACATTCTGGCACATCAGAGCCTCGGATGTCACTGCCCACGGGGCTGTCCTGGCCATCCTACCCAAAGGGAGAGATGGCAGCGTGGATCTGAGCTCATTGTTAATCTGGTTTTGTTAGCTGCTGCTTACTACCTGGACACACACACACACACACACACACACACACACACACACACACAGAGCAGACCAGGACCCCTCGCCCACTGTCGCATGCCCAGTATCTGGCACGGTGCAGGCTTGAAAGGGGCATCCAGCAAACAGCGGGGTTGGGAAAAAACAAGGCTGCTCAAACCTTCCAGAGCCAGGTGTTCTCTGGATGGTGGAATCCCCTTCCCAGGTTTTCAGGAGGAGCACGGGGAAGCTGCAGATAAAGCTCTCAGAGTCGCATGCAGAGAGTCAAGAGCATCCCAGGTCACATCCCAGTCCTTCCAAATCTTGTGGTGACCTTGGGCACCGTCGCTTACTCTCCAGGGCTAAAGCTTCTTCCGCTGCACAAAGGACACTTGGGGAACCAGGACCATAAAGCTCTCAGTCCCCCAGAAATGGCACTGCCATGACAAAGTGTCCTTCTTCCTGGCTTGGCAGAAATTCCCTGGAAAATAGAGCTGAAGGCCAAGCTACCCACTAACACTAAGTGAGGAGCACAGTCCCTGGGACACGAGAGTTGGGTGCATGACCCAGACACTACACCCAAGAAACAGCTGGCTGAGCAGCTGGGTGGGACATCTCCAGAGGCCCCCAGGAATCCCTGCGTCCTGGACCCATCTACCCGAAAGCGGGAGGGCTTGTCTTCCTGCTCCAGCCATCTCCTGTCTTGCTTTGCCCAAAGTTCTGCCTGTGGGGTGTAATTCCTCTCCCCTTACTTTGGGGTGTGTGGTTCTGCCCCTTGGGGTAGCCCAAAGCACCTATGAGCAACAGAGTAGCTGTGGCGACAACACTAGGGACACAATGTAGGCTGTGCCCAAGCCCGAGCCTCCTCCAAGGGCCCAGTGGCTCACACCTAGGAATGGAATCGGCTGCTAGGGAGAGCAGCTGGAGCTCAGCGGGTGGCCTTAAACTGGGCTTCCACCAACCCTCCCACTCTGGGGCAGCCCATACACCATTTCCAGGACAGGGACCGTGCTCAGCAGTGAAGCTGAAAAGGGCAATCAAGCTAGTATTCCTAAAGGGTTAGAATTGTGATGGGCCTGTAAGAAGCACTAGAGAAGTCTGTAAACGAGCAAATATGCTTATGTATTTTGCATGAAAATGGCATGTAACAGTCTCTGATTCCTTGTCCTTTGGTTTATCCCATTGTTCTTTAGCCCGAGTTGCATGGAAGCTGCTCTGCCCTCCCTCCTCCATGACCTCAGTGTACAGCAAGGAGCACAGGAGGAGACAGTGAGGACAAACTTGGCCGGACCCTGGGGCCCTCTGCCCTTCTTGAGGGCCAGTCCCTGCTCCACCAGCTGCATCAACTTCCCCTTCTGTCACTGTGGCTGCAGCAGGGACTGCCACCAGCTTTCAGAATCAGAACTAGTGCTGACAGCATCATTTAAAAATAAAATAAGACTTGGAACTCCTTTATGCTGAGATCGTGGAATTTTCCCAAGCCGCCTGCAGGACGGAACAATCAAAATTCATCCTTAATAGCATTTTGCAGGATGCTGCCCCTGGAGAGGTTCTCCCCACCCAAGCTGGGGGTGATTCTTGTGTGCATTCTGTCGCCTTCCTCAGCCCACCAACCTCCTGCCTCAGGGAGGCTCAGCTTCAGCTAGGCCCCTGATCCCCTTCCTGCCTCTGCTGGAAGCTGTCTGGATCCTGGCCATTCTGAGAGGGGAAACTCGTCCCTGGGAAGGGGAAGAGAATACACAGGCACACTCAGAATCAGCTTCCCTCCCTCTCCCCATGCCCGTTTTAGAGTAAAACGTGGTGAGAAAAGACAGAAAAAGAAGAAAAAGGAAAATGCAAGCAGCCAGTGAACTTAATTCCATAAGAACTAGAAGGATAGAGATGTTAATGAGTGGAGAGGGAGAGAGAGCCAGGAGGGAGGCTCCAGAGCAACACGCAACACAGTGATGACATTCAGAACTCAGACCGGTAGGTGATTACGCGTGTGCATTACATAAACGCATTTTAAAAACCGGAAGGAAGGATACACTTCAAACTTCTAAGAGCACTGTTTCTGGAGAGGGACATGAAATCAGAAATGGGAAAAATCAGGTAGGGCACTTCTGATTTGTGCTGTCTATATCTCCGTGGTTTAAGTTTTTATGTATAAATTTTTTAAATATTTGGTTTAAATTAAGAGGATAATCACTTTCCGAGAAGGATAAATAAACCATGTTGGGCCAGTTGTTGGGAAGCCATGAAGATTCTCACAGGCAGCAGCGTATATTGATGGGACCGCTCTGGAGTCTGGTTTTTCAGGGGGTTTTTTGTTTTGTTTTTTGTTTTTTGTTTTGGTACTGGGGACTGAACTTGGGTCCTTGGCTTGTGCAGCAGGAGGCGAAACCACTGAGCTAAATCCCCGGCCCTGGTTTTTCAGTGTTTATTGAAATCTGCAAGCCAGTCTCAGTTTCTGCTTCTGGAGGGGGTACCCTCCATGCTCCGGTTAGAATACCCAGGGTAAGACCGGGCATAACAGGAAAAACTGACAAGAGCTTCAAAGTCCCCCGCTAGGAGGCTGCAAAATAAATTATCCAGTGTCCAGCTACAAACCCCCTCTCCCCACCCCAGCATCCTTTAAAAGAACAAACAAAGCTACGATTCCTGATTCCAAAAGTTCACTACAAGGTTGTAATGTACTTTTTCAGGGGAGCTGCAGAATGATCTTTAGATGATAACACACTCAGTGTTTTCTGTGAGAACCTATTGTTAGTCAGGTGTCTGTCACCATGACAAAATACCCGAGAGAATCAGCTTAAAGGAGAAAGGTTTATTCCGGCTCATGGTTACAGGAGTTGCAGTCCATGGTTTCTGGAGCTCATTGCTGTGGGCCTGCGGGGAGGCAGAGCATCGTGGCAGAGCAGAGCTGCTCACCTGTGTGGCCAGGAAGCAGAGAGGAGAGAGAGCCGAGGGGAAAGGGCCAAGGAAGAATCATACCCTTCAAAGCCACACCCCCAGGGACTGACAGATCCAATTAGGCCCAGCTCCTAGTTAGCCCATTCCGCTGATGAACTCACCAATGGATTAATCCCCTTGAAGAACAGAGTCCTCATGATCCCATCACATTCCACAGAGCCCATCAGCGGGCAACCGAGCCTTCCACACACAGCTTTTGGGCTTTGGGGCTTTTCAGTCCCAACCATAACACAGCCATGTATATGCAAACGCACAGGAAGTGCAGCAAACTGAGCCAGAGCACAGCGGCAACCATGCTGGTCTCTGAGCACTTCTGGCCAACTGCATTTCCAGCCCACCCTGAAGCCGGGAGTGGGGGAGTGTATCACCACGCCTAGTCAATGAGTACTGAGAAGAGTCATGAGGCATTTGACTCGGGCCGCGCCAACCTCAGTGCCTGTGTTTTGCTCAGCATGGTTATCAGCCTCCCACCAACCCTGGCCACTGGGCAGAGCCCTCCCAACCCAGATGCACACCCGCTTTGATGCCTGCAGGTCTGGGGGTTGTGTTGCTGTATGCTTTGATTTACTTTTTTGTTTTTGTGATACTGGCGATTGAAATCAGAGCCTTCGCACTAAGCTACATCCCCAGCACTTCTTCTTTTTCTTTTTTTCTTTTGAGACAGGAACTTGTTAAGCCACCAAATTGGCTTGGCTGGTCTTGAACCTGTGACCCTCCTGCCTCAGCCTCCCAGAGAGCCGGGATTACAAGCGGGAACCGCCGGTCAGTTTCTCGTTGTTATGCAGAATAATCCCACCTCCCTTGACAGGTGCATCTGGTCACCCCCTTCCAATAGAAGATCAGGGATAGGGTGCCTATCATGTGGTACTATTTACCAAAGAACACAGCCATGTGCTGCTTTTATAACAGCATAATTCCTGCATCTATGAATTGTGTAATTCAGATTAATCTTTCAAAAGAAAGACGAAAACTAACAGCTATAAGTACTAGCTTGAGCCGGAACATCGGCAGCCCCAGGTCTCCAGCCTGCTGCCAGCCTGCAGGTTTAGACTTGCTGGAATCACATTAGCCGGTGCCTTTGGGGGAGGTTGAGTCTCCAGAGCCTGGGATCCAGTCCCAGCTTTGCCCCTGGTCTAGACCCCAGAGCATAAGGCACTGCCTCTTTCTGGCTCAGTTTCTTTGTCTTCAAACTGGGGATCTGTCACCCCACAGTGGTAGGACTTTGAGGATTACTGAGAGGCCCCCCTGCCCCCCCCCAGCATTGTGCTGGCTCCAAGCAGCCCACGAGGCCTTCCCCTATCATTTCCCACGTAGTCCTTTCTCACTGGGACCCCTCGGAGTGGGGTGGGAGGGCAGCAGGCTTTGGCAAAGCGTCACCCTGCCCTTGCCATTGGAGCTGTTCCAGAACTAGAAATAAAGGCCTCGAGGCATGGCACATTTCCTTCCTGTCTTTCCCTAGGCCGCAGATAAGTTTCCAGGCTGCTCTCAGGCCAAGGATGCTCCAGGAAGCCCTGGGCCCTTCCAGATAGCATCAAGAGGGACCCAAAGGTGCTCGGAACAAAGATGGACTGTGCATTCTGTCTCCACGTGAGATGGGAGGCCAGCCGGCCCCGGCAGCAAGCAGACTGCATCCACACGTCGCCCCCACGACCTCACTTCTGAATCCAAACCAGGTAACGTCTCCCGTCACAAGCTGTGGGTGTCTCAGCATTGCCTTGTCTCACCAGGACCCCAAAGGGTCCATGGGCAAGCTGAGCGAGCAGGGCATCCCCTGGAGAGGTTGCTGCCCACTGGGGACCCTTCACAGGGGTCTGGGGCACCAGACAGACGCCCTCCCTCTGCCTGCAGCTCCGCACTACCCTCAGGCCCAACCTAGGCTCACCCCACGTTTCCAAGGGTGCCCTGGGGAGCAGGACTCTGTGCTGCTGGTCAGGGACAGCCAGGGAGAAGCCCACCCCACGCCGGAGCTGCCTCTTCTCTGCCAGGGCCGCTCAAATGCCACAAGCACCTCTGGTCCTACCTCACGGGCAGGGACCCGGGAGCCAAGAGAGGGACAGGATGTGCTCAGTCACGAGGCACTCAGGGCACAGTGCAAAGCAAGGCCTTCCTCTCGGTGCCTCCTGGGCCCCACCCCCAGCCCATGCTTCTCCAGCTGCCTGCCTCCAAGGAGCTGGCTGAGGCCCATTCCCCCAGCCCTTTTCAGGCCACCTGGGCAGGTGTGGCAGCAGTGTCCGTAGCCCCAGCTTCTCTGGCCACGCCTCCAGCTGCTGTTGTCATCACCTAGACGCTTCACTCATTTCCCTGCAGTGAAGGCCTTGGTGTGTACACTGTGTCTCTCACAGGTACACCAGGTGCACGCACAGGCACGCACGCACACACACCCTGGAAGTAGCCGCGCTGTGGTGTCCCCGCCCCTGGCCCATTTCTCCTCGGCCCTGGGGCAGGACCACACCCTGTCTCTTCTGTCCACGTGCACTCAGACTGAAGCAGGGTTGGGGACCCACACGGGGACAGGGGTCTCCCACTGGCCAGGCGACCTTGGCCCACTCATTTAAACTCCCGACCCTCAGCCCCCTCCACCGTCAACGAGGATAACAGCAACTTCCCTTGGGTTTATCTGAGATCTAAATAAAATGCTCCAGGGCAAACACAGACCTGGCACCCAGCCCTGGGCAGGTACTGGGTGTACTGGACTCGGAGTTTGCTGCTAACTTGGAGGCTCAGACAGGGTTTGGTTCGAGATGGCTTGGGAGGCGGTCCAGGAAGAGGGATGTGAGGCTGTTCAGAAGCGTGTGAGAGGCGTCACACCTGGTCAGAGACCCACTGGGGAGGGTGCGACAGCCCTTAGCACTGCCCCCGAGAGGGCTGACGCTGTCCCCATAGCGCCCATGGGCGCCTGGCTTTGGCTGAGGGCTGCTTTGGGTGCGGAGGAGGCTTAGCTCCCCAACGCTCTGCGTCCAAGTCCACACACGGGTCCACTGTACTTGTTCTGTGATCAGAGAAACCACCCGAGACGGGGCGGGGGACACCGGAAGCCACTGGCCACCAGCCTCCAGGATGACTGTGGACAGTGTCACCATCATCATCATCACATGTCACCGGGTGACCGGCACTGCTGGAGTCACCAAGACTGGAGAGGGAAGGGCTCAAGACATTCACACCTGCAGATGTTGCCCATCGGAAGGAGGGGTGGCCGTGGGCTGTTCACATAGGCACAGGCACGTTGCTGAGGCTCAGCAGCTCAGGGCTGGCTCCCCAGGACTCTGCAGTGCATTTGGGAAACTAAATCGAATTGGAGAAATGGAGAGGGAACACCGAAAGGGTCCCTGCAGGACCTTGAGACCAAGGCCCAGTGGAAGCAGTGGGTGGGAGGTAGGTTCAGGGCTGGCCCCCAGGGTGAGTCAGCTCACTGCAGCGGGGCTGAGGCTGGGGCTGACAGAGCTCAGCTTTGGGAGACCAAGCCAAGGTCCTCATTGCAGGCACTGGAGGCAAGAGAGGTTCGAGTTTTAGGGAGGTGACACAGGGCCTCTGAGACAGCACAGAGCCGTGTTTGTGGTGGGCTCTGGACACGGAATGATGACCAACACGACATTGTTCCACAAGGTCACTGTAGCAAGATCCAGTGGCAGATTCTAGCTAGCTCCCTATCAGGAACTTTGAAAACTGCTGTTGGAGGCTGATTTATGCAGCTATGGCCACCCAGCAGTCACATTGCCCTGTCCTGAAGGACCGGTGTCCTTGTGGGGCATTCCCTCCCCTCAGTTTTACACCCTGCAAGTCGAGTGTCCCAGGTGGAACTGGCCTAAGTCCTCCTGGCTTAGGTGACCCCCAGAACTTGTACTGGAGAGTCACTCCTTCCCCTGGATTTGAACCTGGGAAGTACAGGGTTGGAGCTGTTGGCAGCCACGTTGCCACCAAGGGTCCTGGAAACGAGGATGATGTGGAAACAGGACCAAGCACCAGAGTGAGAAAACCGGGGCTGGTCCCCCACACATGAAACTGGAAGGACCCCCAGCAGTTTGGGATCTCATGGCCAAATGATCTGTTTTGCTTGAGCCATGTTCTGCTTCTGGTGGCACAAAGGGGCTTGGGGACTTTGGAGCAGCTTTGGGAATCAGTGTTGAATTTATCAGCCGGAATTTGAATTTACTTCCGGAAATTTGTTGAATTTACTGCCGGAAATTACCCCGGCCATTTGTCAACATGAAGGTTATTGGTAAATATTAACTGCTCACAAAATAGGCTTGCTCTTTTTATCAACGCACATCTACGTGCCCCTGCCAACCACCCCACTGCTGCCCAGAGTCTGCTTCTTTCCACAGGAAGCTGCTCTGCCCATTCACACTCATCAACAAATATTTTCTAAGCATCTACTATTCTACACTCTGGGGGTTGCAGCACAGAAAAAGTAGTCAAAGAGCACTGCCCTTGGGCTAAAAGAAACAGACCATGAATAAAAGCATAACAAATAAGCTATGATTATTATGAGATCATCAGCCTTATGGATAGAAAACACAGGGTAGAACAGGGATCAGGAGTTTGGGGTGGGGAGAACACTGCCCCACAGTGTGGACAGGGAAGAACGCATTGAGAGGGTGACATCTTACCTGAGGGACGTGCTAGTGTGCAGGGAAACAGATACTAGGCAGACAGCACAGCCAGTGCAAAGGCCCTGAGGCCACTGCATCCCTGGGGGTGTTCAAGGCCTTGCCCGGAAGCCTGAGGACCTGGATATGGTAAGAGCAAGGGGAGGATGTGCAGGTGGCACGTTTGGGGGTTAATGGATTTAGGAACTTCTGAGGTTCTGTACAGAGCAGCACCCTGCTCTGACTACTGCAGTCTGGTGGGTGAGGACAGAGCAGGTGGCCACGGTGCTGCCGCCAGATTCCAGGCGAGAGAGGCCGCTAACCTGAGAGAGGCTGAGGTGGCAGCAGAAGACGCAGAAATCAGAAGTGGGTTTCGAAATTTGAACACCTGGCTTTTCCGCCTGGAGGAGAGGGTGTGCCTTGGGGAACCTCGATCTGCCACGCAGAGCACCACGCACAGCACCTCGGGGATGGAGCCGGGGTTGGACCCTGAAAGAGGAGGGGTGCTTCTAGGAGGGGTGGCCCTTTGCAGGGGGCTCTGGGCCCAGGAAGGAGCTGTGGGGGGAAGGGAGCCAGCCCCCATCTTCACGCGGCTCGGCCCCCCCCCCCAGCAGGGTATTGTTTACAAGGTGCCCAAGAGGTCCAGACAGGTTTTGGGGGTCAGAGACTGAATCCAAGGTGGCTTCCTGATGGGCCATGGGCTGCTCAGGCAGAGAACCAGGGCGCCAAACACAGAGGCAGCCTGGGTCTGCAGAGAGCATCCACAAGGAAATGCTTCATTCTTTTCTTTGTTTTTTTGGTACTGGGGATTGAACTCGTGTCCTTCATTCTTTTCCTTTTTATCAGTTGACAGCTTCCAACAGATAACGCCTTATTTTATTTCAGCTCTTGCACACTCTGCAAGATAAACATCCCTGAATTCCAGTCTTCACAGGAAAAAAATTAATAATGGATGAAGTCAGAATCTTGAGCAGGTGGATGGGAAGGAGCTGGGTTAAAGGCACCCAGGGCCATGAGCTAGCCCCAGGCAGTTAGGAAATGTGCCTGCCGGGAGGGGTGATTCTGAAGAGGAGCCCCTCACTCTGTGCCTATCCCTGAGGGCCCTGCCTCGGGGTGAGAGAAACACAGACCCTTATGGTCTAATCTGGTGTTTCTGGTTTGAATCTCCATAAATGGGAGACAGTGGCTGTGCCTCAGTTTCTCCAACTAGGATTCACGATCATAGGCTAAAGTGTAGGAGCAACCCCTGTCCCAGGGAAGGTGCGTGTGGTACCTCCCCGAGGCTCAGCAGGCGCACATCCTGATCCCCGAACACACTTAGGGCTGGGCCAGCCCGGCAGGGGTCCCTCAGATCCCACTGCTGACTCTCACCTCCTACCCAGGCCCTTCTGAGGCCCCAGAGGAGCCTCTCTTCCACCACAGCCAGGCTGGGGGGCTTCAAGGCAGGAGCAGGGGCCCTGAGCTGCAAGGAAGATGCAACTACAGCCGATCTCAGCGGAAGGCACCTGATACCCCGCCACAGACAGAGACTTGGGCTGGACAGGCAGCAGGACACAGGGATCCGACCGCAGAGCCTGCCCAGGGATGCTCGTGCCTACCAAGCAGTGAGACCCTGCTGTTGTTGTCAGGGCGCCCCAGCCCCTAAAGCTCAGGGGCAATCCCAGCATCCCTCACTCCGCCCTGGGCCGTCAGGGCTGGGCTGGGCCCCTGGCTCAGGCAGGAAGCCAGCTCCTGTCCTGCCTCTGGGGCAGGTCCCACACCAGGGCGGCAAGTGCTGGGCCTCTGGAGCTGCTGGCCACCTCCACCGAGCCTGCTGAGCTCCAGCCGCTTCATGTCTCTAGCTGTGCACCCAGCCCAGGTCCCGAAGGCGGATCTAAGCAACAGGCAGAGCGAGGCACACTCCACTGCAGTACCAGCCAGTTCCGGCTTCCACCTGCTGCCTGCCCACCTGGAGTTGGCAGAGGACCAACTGGGGGGAAATGTACGGCTTTAAACACTGCTGTGTCGGAGGGAAGACGGCGCTTATAAAAGCATGACTCGCTGCTGCCTCAACCAGGTGGTGGAGACACGACCCACACGATGGTCACAGCAGAGCAGCACACATAGGAAGGAGCAAGAAGGGGTGTGGGTCCTGTCAAAGCCCAGGGCTTGGCTGTGATCCTGAACTGCAGCTTTGCAGAAAGTTTCCTTTGGGGGAATCTGGGCAAAGGGTACACAGGATCACTCTGGATGATTTCTTACAGTTACACTTGAATCTACAATTATTTCAATACAAAACAGAAAATTTTTAAAAAACAGTATGATCTCTGAAGCTGCTCTTTGAAAGTTCTTTATGCATTTGTCAATTTATTCTAAAATGCAATCAACAAATTTCTTCTAGTCAAACATCTCTTAAGTCCTGCTCTGTGTGAAGGCCCTGCTCCGGAAACTGTGACAACCACACGACCAGGATCTCCCCAGCACAGCACCTACATCTGATGGGGAGAACAGACCACAGTAGGGCCAACCCCGAGTCCACAGAACACTGTCACGTGATAAGAAATGCTTCAAAATACGCGTCGCAGGGATACTCTGAATGTCGGGACCTAAGGACACGAAGTCCCCGGTTGTCCCAGAATGGGAGGCAGCCTGTGGGCCCAGGCTGAGGTGGGGATGAGCTCAGCTTTTCTGAGGGTCCCACACGCCCTCGTGCTGAGGAGCCTGGGGCCTGAGGAGGTGATGGAGGAGGTGGCTGTGGTTGGCAGGGCCCTGGGACCTTGTCCCAGGTACCATTGGGTGTCCTCGAAGCATTGTAGGCAGAGATGAGCCACGGTGAGTTCTTAAGACTCCAAAGGGCCATCCTGGGTCCTCAGAGGCTGCAGTTCCAGCCAGCATCTGTGCAGCACCTGCTGAGCCCCCAGCCCAGGGCGCGTGTTGCTAGACCCAGACACCCTTTGCAGTCAGTCCCAGTGGGGAGAGTGAGTCTGCGCATGGGCCGATGGGGGCTGGAGGTGGTCTCCACCAACATTCAGCCCTGTCGGCCCTGGCTCAGTATCAATCCCACCCCCAGGGACAGGCATGATGGTGGCCCTGGACTTGTGCCCTCCAGGCCAGCAAGTGCCCCCGAGCTGAACGACGACACCGTGAAAGGCAGGCCTCAGTTTCCCCCCTACCCGGGGTGCAGAGCAGCTCTGCAGAGTTCTGGAGGGGCCGCCAGGGAGGCCCAGGCTTGGTGGAAAACTCCCAAAGTCATCGGTTGGCAGTCAGATCAAAAGTTGGACAGAATTCAAACAGCTTCTTATCTATGGTTGATTTCTAATTAATTCCTCATCGGCACATGCAGAGTCTGTCTGCACCTTCTCTCCTTTCTGGCTCTTCCAATCCACACCTATTTAGCTGAATAGCTTTCCTGGTGCTAAATATAAGTCCTATTTGGAGATGGGGGTTTAGTGTGAGGCTATGGTCCTCATCCTGAGTGCTTCTGCTCTTCTGTCTGTGCTGACCACACAACAATACCCCACTTGATCCACAGACCCAATGTGCAGGGGACATGTATTGCTTTTGTCTGTCCTGCATCCCTTCCCTCTCCTGTAGGGACAGCATCCTGGTGCCCCTTGGGGGATAGAGCTGACCTTACATCTGTCCCTGAGGGAGGCATCTGACCTCCACATGGCCAATCAAGATCACAGATCCCTCTAGCAACAGTGACTGGTTCAGGGACATGCCCATCACTCAAAACAGGCCAGGAAGAATCTACTCAGGGACATCTGCTAGAGCCAGAAGGATAGGAGCACTCTGTACTAAACCAGGATGTGGGTGACAAGAAATCTTGAACGACCTGGTCACCAGGAAGAAGAGCTAGACTGAGACTGAGGCCAACACACAGAAAAGCAGTACCCAGTGAGCAAAGCTGAGATGTAGTCACATCACCTGAGGGCCTTGATCCAGCCATACCTGAAGCTTAATCCAGTTACATAAGCCAATTTACAGGAATGGCATCCCTTCTTCCTTAAGCTATTTATATTTATCCCTGCTCTTCAGCCAGTGTCACCTTGCCTTGCACCCAGCTGCCCAGTGGAGGCCCTGGGCTGGCAGGATGGAGCTCTACACCTGGGCACACCTGAAAGCAGTTCCAGAGAACTATTCCTAACTGGGAATAGGGGGATCCCCAGCAGCCTTCAAAGAGACAGCCGCTGGTCCTGGAGAGATGCAGGGGGATATTTGGAAGATTTTTCAGATCCTAGAGATGAATGTTTGAAAGGTGTCCTGGACGGGGGGGCACTCAGAAGAGGTGATAGTGTTGCCTCTGGGCCCTGAGACAGGGTGTGTGAGTCAGCTCTCTGCCACTGTGACAAAATACCTGAGACAAACAACTTAGAGAAGAATGGTATATTGCAGGTCATGGTTTCAGAGGTGTCAGTCCATGGTCCCTGGCTCCATCACTGTGGGCCTGAGAGGAAGCACAGCATCATGGTAGAAGGGGAGGGTGGAGGAAAGCTGCTCACCTCATGATGGCTGAGAAGAGGGGAGGAATAAGAGGAAAGGGAAGGAAGGAGAGAAGGAAAAAATCAAAAGGAGAAGGAGGAAACAGGTGAGAAGAGGTCAAGAAAGAGGAAAGGACCAGGAAGAAAATACAGTCCCCAGTGACCTCCTCCCTTCAGCTAGGCGGCATCTCCTAAGTGCCTGTCACCGCCAAGTAGCCCATCACATTATGCACCTGTCGATGGGTAACCTCCTCAGTGAAGTCAGACGTCTCGTGATCCAATCATTTCCCCAAAGCCTGCCTCCAAGCCGTGCTGCTTAGGAATCAAACTTTCAACTCACGAGCCTTTGGGGGATCTTTTGGGACCAAACCATAATGGACGGAAGGATGGAAAAAGAGAGGGAAAAGGGAGGAATGGAGGAAGAGGAAAAGGGAGAGAGAGGGAGAGAACTATAGTCACTTGTCTCATTTAACCCCTATCAAGTGAATGATGTTAGAATCCTAATAAAAATACTAAGCGCTGACATGAATAAGGTACTCAGTATGTGCTGGCACTATTCTAGTGCTTTAAAATATAACAGCATTTCTTGCCTGCACATCTGTCAGAGGACGGGTAAGACAGCCAGGCACAGAGAGCTCAGCAACCCTACCCACAGCCAGCCAGCCTGGGGGGTGACACAGGGTGTGGCTCCCAGCCGTCAGACTACTAGTTCATGCTGCCAACCACCACTCTGCACTGCTGCACTTCCTTGAGGAAGAAAATGGGATGTGGAGAATATTTTAAATGTATTTTCCTTTTAATTGACACGTAGTACCAATGCATATTTATGGGTACAGCGTGACATTTCGATACCAGATCAGGGTCACTGAGTTACCCACCACCTCAATCGTTTACGATCTCTTTCTGTTGGAAGCATTCGAAATCCTCTCTACTAGCTATTTTGAAATATCCCATTAATTGTTGTCACCCAGAGTCACCCTCCTGTGCTGCAAGAACATTACAAGTTATCCCTCCTGGCAGGTATAATCACAGCATGTTACATGTAAGCAGGTATGGAAATATCACAATGAAACCCATTATTTTGCACAATTAATATGCACTAAAATTATAATTTAAAAAATAAAGTAAAATTCGAAAAAGAAATTATTCCTCCTAGCCACCTGCACCCCAGTACCCGTTACCAGCTCTGAGGTATGGAGCTGGTGCGTCGGAGGTGAGGACTCAAACCCAGGCCTGGCTCACTCAAAAGCCTCAACTCCCACTCGCCCCATGACCCTGCCACGTGGGCCCCGCCTCTCCCTCTGTGAAAGAGATGCTGAGACCCCAACCCTGAGCCCAACCTCCTCTCCTCTGCTTTGAGCACAGAGTGCTCGCGCTGTCCCTCCCAAGACACCAGCCCCCAGGCACCTCCCCGCCAGAGCTCAGAAAACTCCGATTCCCAGGGTCCCGACTGGCAGTGCCAGCACCACCTGGGGATGTGTTAGGAAAAGCAAATTCTCAGGGCCCGCCCAGCCCTCCAGAGCTGGAAATTCCAGCCCGGAGGCCAGAAGCCTGTAGCTGACCCTCCTCCTGGTCTCTCTGATGCCCGGGAGGTGTGCAGGGAACTAATTAGGGAACCCACTGAGGGGAGGGGAGCCAAGCTGCAAGCTGAGCTCTGTCTGAACACAAAGCAGGAAGATGGCCAGGCCCTGCAGACCCAAACCCAACCCTGGCTGCTCACAGGGGCGGGCGGAGAAGTGCGACAGGACAGATGTGTTTGGGGGAACTCGGTCCAGTGAGGGCCTGGGGCGTCCAGGTCTCCAGGCCTCAGTCCCTCATCAGCATCTGTCTTCCTGGGCCAGCCCTGCAGCACAGTTTGGGGCATTGTCCTTCCTTGCTGGGGACCCTGGGGCTCTGCACGATTCTCTAAGCCAGGGTTTCTCAACTGCAGTGTGCACAAGAGCCAGCCAGGAGCTGGGTGTGGTGGTGCATGCATGTCGTCACACACTCTGGAAGGCTGAGGCAGGAGACTCACCACTTTGAGCCCAGCCCAGTCAATGCAGGGACTTATCGAAACCCTGTCTCAAAAATGAAAAATTACAAAAGGGCTTGGGATGTAGCTCAGTGTAAAGGTCCTGAGTTTGGTCCTCACCATTTAACAAGAGAAAAAAAGGAAAAGAAAGAGTCATGTGGAGCTTTGGTAAGTCTGTCTGGGGCCTGAGGCACTGCTGGAACACAGCCTATTCTGTTTCCGGGCTGGCCAAGCCTCAGGAGCCCGATGCCCTCCCTGGTGCAGGGGACGCGGAAGCCTCAGCCCTCGAGGACCCTGAGGAGGCCTGCATGTCCTGGAGTGGAGCGGAGGGCTGCCCTGTGGGCCCCACAGGCCCTGGGCATGACAGGGCCTGCCTGGACAGCTCGGCCCTGACGGAGCCCAGAGCGGCAGCCCTCGTGCTTGGGAGCCCTGGAGAGTGGGTGTTTGTTGTTGAGACAAAGCAGCAGCTGGGGTTGCGGCCTGGTGCAGAGGCTCAGGGCAGACGTGGCAGGCGGGAGCACAGGCGGCCTGGACAGCAGAACTCGAGGAGACCTGGGGCCAGGCCTTCCCAGCAGGGCAGTGTCTCCTTCCCTTTGAGGTCTCAAAGGCAGCGAGGATGGAGGGACACCGGACAGCAGGCTCAGGCCGCCCCCATCCAACTGCCCCTCACCCTCTCTGCTCCACTGCTAGTCCCACCGATTTGGGAGACTGATTCAAATGGCTCACATACCTGAAGCTCCTGTCTAGCAGGGACTGATTCACAGGCAGGCAGCTTCAGGGCTGCCAATCAAGGCACGATGCGTGGTGATGAGGGACCCAGGTTCCTCCCGCACTTCCTGCTGCCCCACCACTTCCAAGGATGCATTGACCCAGATGCTCCCTCACGGTTCCAGGAAGGCTGCCGTTGCCCCCAGAATCACGTTCAGATGTGACTGAATAACAAAGGAGGGACACTACTTTACCTAGTGTCTCCTTTTTCAAGAATAAAGAAAACTCCCCAGAATGCCTCCTTTCTCCATCTCCTTGGCCACAGCTGGGCCCATGTCAACCCCTAGGGCAGTGGAGCCACTAAAAGTGGTGGCCCGGAGCTCAGGCCAGGATCCTACAGTCCAGGCTGTAGAAGAGGAGTAACACAGCCCATGGCTGCTTCACTCTGCAATTTGTGGGTGTTCAGACGCTAGGTGACACCCAGCCACCGGGTTTTCATGGTGGCTGCTTCAGGGCAGGGGTCTCGGCCAGCAGGTCCAGCCTATGTACCTTGAGGGGCTGCTCAGCGTGAAGTGGCTTTGCACACCTGCAAGCGAATCCACCTCCCCTGCATCCCTGATGCTGCAATGAACCCTTCCTCAGTCAGCAACCCTGACATCCGTCCTGTTCCAAATAAGCAAACTGCGGCAGGACGGTGCCCAAAGCTTCTCCCAAACGCACTGTTCACCTGAGGGAAGTTCAGCTCTCACAGCCTCTCTGCCCCGCCTCCTCCCCAAACCAGGGCCCAGCCTGGCTGTCACTCTGCCTCTCCAGCCACTCTGCACTCCCGGGTGACACACTGCCCAGTCACAGCTGTGTCTCCCGGGCAAGGACAGGCCAAGCCGGCTCCTCCCCAGGGTCTCTGCACCGCACCTGAGCCAGGAAGACTCAGTTGAGAGTCACCCCAGGAACCGGCTCCACGAATAAGACAAGAGGGAGGGCGGGGTCTCCACCTCGCGGCAGGGGCGGCACCCAGACCGGCCTGGGGCAAAGCCCCCGCTCAGCGCAAACAAACTCTGGCCTGGGCGGCTCGGCAGACTCACCTGGGAAGCCTGCGGCCAGGCGGAAATCACTCTGGGCTTTGTGTCCTTAACGAGGTTGATTCTGATAAGCTGGCCTGAATGTTAACCTTCCGGGTTTAATTTGTATTCAGCAGGGGAGAAAGGAGCCGCTCCTGGGAGGAGGAGCTGTGTAATTAGGTCTAGCGGTTAACTCAGAAGAAAGGTGCCGCTGGGTCCAGGAAGGAGAGAGAATCCTCCCGGGACGCTCAGCTTTCAGAGCAACTGCAGACTCAGAAGTGAGGAATCGCTTCCTGAAGGACTGAGGCTGTGCCTCTCCTCCTGCCGAGTGCATTGGCTCTCCTGGCTTCTGATCCAGTCAAAGGTACCAAGGAGAAAACAAGTGACGATGTACAGACAAGAGGCAAGGGTGCACGTGTGTGTGTGTGTGTGTGTGTGTGTGTTCATGTATCTTTGGGGCCCATGTGGAGGGGCCTATTTTTAATAAAAAGGAGTCAAATCTCTTCCAACACTGATAGCAATAAAATTCATAAAGGCCAAAATAGGGAAACAGCCCAAAGGCCCATCCACCATTCAATGGACGAATTCATGGAGGTGGAAGTATACTGTGGAATACTACGCAGCAGTGAAAAAGAACAGGCACCTGTTCTTTATGCACAAGAGCCTGGATGGACTGTGGCATCATTGTAAAGCAGAAAAGAAGGCAGGCACAAGACCATGGACTGTGTGGCTCCTTGAATACCAAGGTCAAGAATAAGATAAATGAATCTACGGTGCCAGAAGGCTAGTGGAAAGTTCCGTGTGGGTCAGACAGAGAGGCGTGTGTAGAGACGCATCCGGCACACGTTCTCTAAGATGTGTGCAGTGCCTCGGTTTAAACGTGTGTGTGTTTGTGTGCACACTCGTGTTTAAAGAGAACGCTGTCTGGGGAACACAGTGACCCAGGCATGCTGCTCTCTGCCAGAGACCTCACCCCGGCCAAGGAACAGGATGGGGATTTATTGTCGCAAACACAGGTTGAATCTTTACGGTTGTCTCTGGCTCACAAAATAAATTCCACGCCCCCCGCCTGCTCTTTGCCCACCTGGCAGAGTAAAGTGGGGAGACACAAGCAGATGGTGAAATCACCCACCATGCCGACAGCATCACGAGGTCTCTGAAGAAGAAATGAATTATGCTTCGAAGTCGTAAGATATGGAAATTGATTCGGGAATGTTCGCTATTCGCAACTGCACTTTCCCACTTCTTAGAAGAAGGCACAGCCGCTCCCAACACGGGTTTATAGGCAGATGTGAAAACTGAACGCTGACCTGGCACCGCAGACAGGGCCCGGGGAAGCCAGTGAGTCCCGGATGAAGTGGGGAAGGGGGAAGCAGGTAGGGAGGAAGAAGACTCAAAGAATCTGTCTTTCCTCAGTTTCTCCTCCCCTTCCTGTCTCCCTCTGAACTTTCTGCGGCAACTTCTTGGAGACCGGAAGGAAGTGGTGGAGAGAGGCCCTGGGACCTTTATTAGAGCCCAGTTCAGAGGAAACAGATCTTGCAAAGCAAAGAGCCCACCAGGGACTCCCCAGTTTGCACATCAACAAAATGGTCCCAGAGGTCAGAAGATCTGGATTTCTGTGTCCGGCTTACACAAGTCTTGTGATCAGCACCTGGGCCTCAGTTTCTTCATCTGCACATGGAGAGTGGCAGAGGGTTACAGGAAGCGACTCATGCATGACTCTTTGTCATTCCATCCCACTGCCATCCACAGTCCCAGGCCTCACTCCTGGAGGCAGGGGGTCCCCGTCTTGTCCCAGAGGAAAGGGTGCCTGCTCACCACCTGCAAGAGAAGTAGCTGTGCAATTTGTAGCGTGGTGAGAACCAAAAATGTTGGGTCCCTGGTTCACAAAGACGGGGAATGCCATTAAAGTTAAACTAAGCTGGCCCTGCCTGCAATCTCAGCACTCTGGGAGGCAGAGGCGGGGGGATTGCAGGCTGTGGCCTACCCCAGGGAACTCAGCAACTTGGCAAGACTGTCTCAAAATTAAAATAAAAGGGCTGGGGAGGCAGCTCCGTATCAAGGCCCTGAGTTTAATCCCCAATACCGGGGAAGAAGTTAAACTATAAAACTTTTCCTTTCTCCTCTCTCTCTCTCTCTCTGCCCCAACTTGCCATGGTGTTTTTTTACTTGCTATCCAAAGTCATCTCACAAAGGAAACATTTTAAATTAGTAGCATGAATTGTATCACTCATTATTATATTACACGTTGTCAGTTTGAAATACAAACAGAAGAGCATTTCACTACTCTGAGGAGTCACCCAGCAGTTTGTGTTTTATAGCTCGAGTGCATGCTTGTCTGCCATTCTCAGCAGATAGCGGAGACCCTCTGACACACGCACATCCTACCCTGCTGCCCTCTGGCCTTGGGCTTTGGGGTGAGTGGGGAGGGACTTGGGTCCTCACCACAACCTAAGTGGCCTCCTGCTGCAGGAAGCCCGGAAGAAGGGGGCTGAGGCTTTCTGACCACCAAGCTCTGCTCAGAAGGGAGGGGCCCGGGCTGTTCAGGGACTTCGCACTCCCTCACGGAAGCTCCCCTGAGGGTGCTGAACTGTCTCTGAGTGGAGCCTCAGAACCAGGCACCCTCTGAGTGATGGGGATGCAGAAACAGACAGGCTCACGCCTGCCCCACTCCCTGCAGCCCAGGCTCGCAAAACGCAAGTTCAAGGCCCACCCCACCGCACTGGCCGGTGTTGGGGTCCATGACTCGGTGTCCCCCAAAAGCCTCATGCTCTCCTGGGGCGGGCTTTTGGAAAGTGCCCGGATGAAGGGGCTCAGGGCTGGCTCCCTGTTAGGAAGTGGGATCTCCCTTGGGAGGAAGGGTGCAGGGACAACTCCCCGGGACTCCCAGGAGAAAAGCCCAGAGGCACTGGCTCCTCAGCAGCGGCTGCCCTGGAGCTCTGCAGCTGAGGCTCCCAGCTGGAAGGGCCAAAGGAGAGAAGCTGGAGCTTGGCTGAGTCCCGAGTCCCTGTGGCTCCTCCCGGGGAACAGTTCAGAGAAAACCGGGTGGACTGGGTGACGCCCGGCCAGAGGGGCCAGCCGGGGAGTGAAGCAGCTCCAACCTGAGAATCTTGCACTGAGCTCCTTGAGTCTCCGCTCCGGGACAGAGCGAGGTGGGAACCTTTTCTAGGCCGCACCATGCTGGCGCTTCCTGTGACTGGAGACTCCCCAAACCCCATCATCAGTTTCCCATGTCTGCTTCTTCTGCTCATCCTTTTTGAAGCTATCTTCTAAACACACCCCATCCAAAAAAGAAAAAAATACTTCTGCCAAAGGACTTATTCAGAACGTATAAAAAGAAATTCAACAAATCAATAAGAAAAAGACCGAAGACCAACTGGCAAAAAATGGACAAAATATTTGAACGTACACTTTAGCAAAGAGGAAGTACTTGTGGCCAGAGGTGCTAGCAGCTGGGTCCCGGATGTGTGCAGCAGAGGCAGCTTCCGGGCCTCCTCACTGTCACCACTTCGCGTCTCCACTGTAACTGTCTTAAAGTTTTGATCACTTCCGAACAAGGCCCAGCCTTGCAGGTCCTGGGCCAGGGTAGCCTTGGGAGGAAAGGGCCCTGTCCCCAACCATGTAGGGACGGCCACAGCGACAGCAGCCTGCATTCCCAGCCAGGTCCTGGCCTGGGTTGAGTAAAGTCCCAACCACTTCCACCTCTTGGGACTCAGAACCCAGGCTGAGCTGTGAGCAAAAACCTTCACGTGATGATTCATTGTGGTCTCACGATATGCCTGGGACTGACTTTAGCCCCAATTTATAGATCAAGAAACCAAGGTCAGGAAAGGTGAAATAACTTCCCTGAGGCCATAATGCCAGGAAGTAGTAGCTAGGATGTGAATCCAAGTCTGGTTCACATACAGTAGGACTCTGAATCCTGCTTGTATTCCTTTCACCATCAATGTTCTTGATGTAACACTGGAAATCTAACAGTGATCTTTGAACAGTCTCCCTTCGGGACAGCAGTGGTAGAGCCAGAACAGGAGCCCCAGGAGGATGGTAAGATAGTTTCTGGAGGCTTGATCAAGCCATTGCTGAGCTCCTACCCAGCCCAAGTTATGCCTTTGGAGGCATATTTCTCAGCAGAACTGCTCCCTAGGACTCACAGAGGGAGTTGGCAGGGAGAGACAAGCACACCACAATGAGGCTGACATGTGCTGGGCTCAGCATCAAGGTCAGCTCGGGTCCCAGGCCTCCTGCTTTTATTTTGGGAAATACAAGAGAATCACAGAAGGCCGGCATCTAGGTCTGCAGCTTGGCTCTAGCACTCACTCACGGAGAAATCCCTTCACTCTGTGAGCCTTAGTGCCTCGTCTGAAAAACAAGCTCACCTTGTGCAGACTCTGGAGTATGAATTGAGACCATGTGCGAAAAGCACTTAGCTCGTGTCACCAAGCACTGGGTAAGGTACTGGTGGTGACCACTGAGCAGCCCCAACAGCAGCCAGCAGAGGTTGGCCGAGGCTTCTCCACTGACCGAGTGGGACACAGCCGGACAGCAGGGTGCACTGGCTCCTCGCTTATCTCTCGCAAGGAATGTTCTGCTTTCTCCTGCCTGGGAGGACCCCATTCCCTTTCCAAGTGCAGGCAGCAGACTTGCAGGAAAGAGAAAATCGTGTCTGGTCCCAGGGGATGGCGGGGAGTTCGAGACTTAGCTACCTCCAGCTGTACCTGGCCAGCTGTCCCCATTGCGCTGAGGTGGAAGCGTGGTGGCTTTTCTTGGGCCGAGTTAACAATGCTTTAGGAAACCACTGAACCGGGCTCCCAAGGAGGAAGTGGCTCTCTGCAGTGGGCAGATGGAGAGAGGGCTCTCTGGGGCCATGATGGGAGCCCACGCTGACCAGTTCTGCTCGCCCTAACCCTGACTGCACTCATGGCCTGCCAGACCCTCTAGCCTCCTCGTGGGTGCTGAGCACCTCCTACCTCAGGGCCTTGCCACGAGCTCTTCCCACAGACAGAATTCTCGGACTTGCGCTTCTTGTCCACCATGCAAAATGAAGCCAGCAAGCCCTTCCCCATCAGGTTCTCCAAAGAGAGATTCCCACACATACATTTGCCTGCTTGTTTCCTGCAAAGTTCTTCGCGCGACCTGCAATTGCTGTGCATTTTTGGCCTGTTTGTCTCACCCTCTATAATGCAAGGCGGTGAGGTCAGCAGGGGGTCAGCCTCTCTGTGCCCCAACATAGTGTCTGGAGGAAGGCAGATGCCCGGGGAACAAAACCCTGAGTGGGCTCAGTATTTGACAAAAAGACGGGGAAATAAAAGAGCAGGGGCCTCAGTTTCCCCTGGCTGCATCTGCTTTGAGCCGACGACTGGACCGAGTACCCAGCTTCCTTCATTCCTGTGCCAACTGTCTTCACTCCCTCCGCCCCCAGGCTCCACCCCCTAAGATCTCAGCCCAGCAGGCCACCAAGGGCCTGGTTTTCCCAACAGTGACCCTCAGTGAGTCCCAGAGACAAAAAAACCTTAAATTTCATCCCAGCCCCTAGGAGACCACTCCGCCTGACTCGGTCTCTGCATCCCCTGGTCACTTGGTAGCTGTGTGACCTGAACAACGTCTGGCCCTCTCTTCAAGGCTGTTTTCTTGTCTGAGAAAAGGGGTGCGGGAGAACCCTCACCCCCAGGGGCCACTGTACAAGAAAAAGTGGGCAGTGGCCACCTTGTCCAGGCTGGCAAATGTCTGCCCCTTCTTCCAACACACAGACTGTCCCAGAGCCTGCAGGAGAGGCCTGGGGGTATGAGCAGGAGGGGGCCGTTCTGACTGGGGGCATTTAGGGGCCTTTGGCTTCTGCCGAGGTCCCCCCTCCCTGCCCCAGGCCCATCTCGAGACGAGGATTCAAGAGGCGAGATGCAGTTGAGGAGCAGCACCAGGGTGCAGCTGGCAGGTGTGGGGAGGGTACAGGGAGGAAGGGGGCCAATCGAGGCCCCTTATCCGCGTCCTTGCTCGTGGTGGGCGGAGCTTAGTGCCGCGGAGGACCCGGCCCGAGATGGGGGCGCTCACTGGGGCAGCCCACGGCCTGGGGAAGACCTCAGATCAGGTACCACGCGGCAAGGGCTCTTAGGGACTTGTCCCCCAGGCCTGTGGCCATGTGCATTTCGGGGCCCACAGGTTTGACTTCCAGCTGCTCACACCCCACCTCCTAGAGGGGGCGCCTCGCCTGACCGCCCTGGTCAGTGACCGGCAGAGGCCAGTGGAGGAAGTCCCAGCTCCCCCGCCCCTTGGAGGGACCTCGGGCATCTCCCCGCACTTTCCGCAGGATGAAGTCCCATGGCCAGCGAGCTGTCCGGCTGATGGCACCCTTGAGGACCTGCCCTTCCCTGAGTCACTCCCTGTTTGTGTCTGGGGATCACCTCTCTCCAAAATGACTTCTACTCAAATCCTTTTCCCAGGACCGGACACTCCTCTCTTCCTCCTCTTCCTCTCCCTCTCCCTCGCCTTCTCCTCCTTCTTCGTGTGTGATGTAGAATGACTGTATCACATCCATCGTGGGTATTTGGTACGACTACATGACTCATCCTGTTCCTTTTTTTACGTCCCCTTCCGCTGCATCGCTCTGTCCTCTTCTATTTGCAGAAGATCTATTTCTTGTTTCTTTTTATCTATCTTTTATTTTGCTCGTTCCTTATACTTTGGTTTTGTCCTGTGAGAGAAACCATATGATATTTAAGCTTATGTGTCTGATTTATTTCACTTAACATTATGTTTTCAAGGTGCATTCATTTTCCTACAAATGACTCACATTTATCCTTTTATAGCAGAATAGTATTCTATTATGTATAAATACCACATTATCTTTATCCATTTGTCTTTGATAAACATATAGGCTGCTTCCAAGATTTCGCTATTATAAATTGTGCTGCTCTAAATGTGGGTATGCATGTATCACTGTAATATGATATTTTTAGCTCTTTCAGGAAGCTGCCTAGTAGGAGAATAGCTGGGTTGAACAGAATTTCTATGTTTAGTTTTTGTGAGGAACATCCATACTGGTTTCCATAATGGTTGCACAGTGTTACATTCCCACTAACAATGCATAAGGGTTTCTTCTTCCCCTGCAGCATCACCAGCATTTGTTATTATTTGATTTCTTGATGATGTCCATTCTTTTGGGAGTAAGACGGAATCTCAGTGTTGTTTTAATTTGCATTTCTCTACCGGCCAGCTGTGTTGAACATTTTTTTCATGTATTTATGGGCCTTTTGTATTTCTTCTTCTGAGAAGTGTGTATTCATTTCAGTTGCCCATTTTTTGGTCGAACGTTTATTTTCAGGGGGTCTATAGTTTTAGTTCTTTATATATTTTAGCTAATAATCCTCTGCCCAAGGACTAGCTGGCAAAAAGGTTTTTTTCACTCTGTAGGCTATTTCTTCACTCTGTTTGCTGCTCCTTTGCTGTGTAGAAGCTTTTTAATTTTATATAACCTCATTTTTGAGTCTTGATGTTATTTCTTTTTCTTTTTTTGGTACCAGGGATCGAACTCAGGTCCTTGTGCTTGCGCAGCAGGGGGCAAAACCACTGAGCTAAATCCCTGGCCCTTGATGTTATTTCTTGTGCATTGAAGTTCAGAAAGTCCTTGCCTATGCCTATGACTTCAAGAGTTTCACCTATTTTATCTTCCAGCACATTGTTTCCATTGTAATATTTAGATCTTTGACCCATTTTGATTTTAGTTGAGGGCATAATGAGAGATGTGGGTCTACATTCAATCTTCTGCATGTGGATATCAGTTTTCCCAATACTGTTTGCTAAAGAGGCGATCTTTCCTTGGGCATAGTATGTTTTTGTCCTTTTGTCAAAGATCAAGTGGCTGAACATGTTTGTGGCTGTTTTCTACACCATTTATTCTATTCCATTGATCTGCATGTCTGTTTTTGTTCTGGTATCATGCTGTTTTATTACTGTAGCTTTGTAAATAACTTAAAATCCAGAATTGTGATGCTTCCTGCTTTGCTCTTGTTACCTAGGACTGCTTTAGCTATTCTGGGTCTCTTCTAGTTCCGTATAAATTTTAAGAATGCTTTTTCTAGTTCCAAGAGAAACGCTGTGGTATTTTGATTGGGATTGCATTAAATCTATATATCAGTTTTGAGAGTATGGCCATTTTGAGAATATTAGTTTGCCCTATCCAGGAACAGGAGATATCTTTCCCTTTCCTGATACCTACCTCAATCTCCTTTTTCAAAATTCTATAGCTTTTCTTGTAGAAGTCTCGCTTCTTTGGTTAAGTTAATTCCTAAGTATTTAATTTTTCTTGATGCTATTTAGAATGCCATTTTTTCTAATGTCTTTCTTGGTGAATTCATTATTGGTGTACAGGAGCACTATTCATCTTTGTGTGTTGATTTGTTTTCTGCTACATTGCTGAATTTGGTTATCAATTCCAGAAGTCTTCTGATGGAATTACTTGGGTCTTCTAGGTAAAGGATCATGTCATCTGCAAATAATGATAATTTGATTTCTCCCATTTCTTTCTCTTGCCTGACTGCTCTGGTTAATATTTTGAGTACTATATTGCACAGGTGTGGTGATAGTGGACATCCTTGTCTTCTTCTTGATTTTACGGGAAAAGCTTTCAGTTTCTCTTCATTTAATGATGTTGACGATTGGTTTGTCATAATGGCTTTTATTAGATTGAGGTAAGGTCCTTCTATACCTATTTTCTTCAAGATATTTATCAGGAATGGATGTTGGGTTTTGTCAAAAGCTATTCCTGCATCTATTGATATAATCATGTGACTTTTGTCCTTGCTTCTGTATGATCCTTTTGAGGATTTGTTGGATTCTATTTGCCAGTATCTTATTGATGGATTTTGCATCTATGTTCATTAAGAAGATTGAGCCATAGTTTCCTTTTTTAATTGGGTCCTAGGACCCACTTCTAAGGAACCTAATTCAGCCCTTGGAGTAAGGATACAATTTTGGCCAATCAGAGGACCCCCACCTCCCTGGCAACAGTGATTGGTCTATATTTGGTCACATGAACTAATCAGGACCAATCAGAGTCCTCCTTAAGACTAAATTATAGTTGCTAGGGAGAAATAGCTTCCACAGGGTTGCCTTGGTAGTGGCTGCATGCTTGCTGCCTTGTGGGCAAGTTCTATCTGCAGTAGAGAGAGTGTGGCCCTGAGAAAGAGTGAGAGCAAGCTTGTCACATCTGCTCTGGCTCAATTCCCCAAGGGTCTAATCACCACAGCTCACTCCTTTAATCTTTCAGCTACTCCGTGATTTGCTGGTTAGAGGTGGCAGCGACTGAAGTGGGTTTCTGTCATGTGCAGATAAGCCATCGGATTGATCCAGAGGACTTCCAGACAAGGAGTTTTGGGGAGTGGGGAGGGCAGGATGCATTATGGTTCAGGCAGAGGCATGGAGGCTGGGCCTGAGTGGGCCAGGAAGGACAGTGAGGAGCACAGCGTAAGGAAGACTCCTGGCAGATGACAGCTGGGGTGGGGTAGGGTGGGGTGGGGTCCTGTGACCATCTTCTAAGCCTGTCTGTTGGAACTTGGGAAAGTTCAAGGGAGTTCATGCTGGTAAATAGGCCTGCACGATTTATTTTGCGTCTAGGTTTTTGTCAATTTTCCTGAACTTCTGGATTTTTTTATAGTCAATTAATTAATTTTTTAATGGACTGTGATGGCTAATCTTGATTGTCAAGTTGGTTGGCTGGAGAAATACCTAGGGAATTAGTAAACCACACTTCTGGATGTGTCTGTGGGTATCCACGACAGTTGGATCATGAGGGCTCTAACTTTCTCAGTGAATTTGTCTATTGATGTGATCATAGTTTGACATTATTGGGAAGATAGGGAAACAGGAAGTGGGGCCTGGTTGGAGAGAGTAGCCCATGGGGGCGTGGCTTTGGGAACTATATCTGATACCCAGCCCCTTCCTGTCTGGCTCCCTCACGTTCTCTGCTTTCTATCTGTCATGAGATGAACAGCTTTCTTCCACCACATCATTCCACCTTGATGTTCCTGCCTCTCCACAGGCCTAAAGCAATGGAGCTAATCATGGACTGAAACCTTTGAAACCTTTGAGTCAAAATAAACCTTTTATCCTCTAAGTTGTTTTTCTCCGGTATTTGGTAACAGCAACAAAAAGCTGACTAATATGTGGAGAAATAGAAATTACATTTATCCTGTGCAACATGTTGTGAAATGCATATACATTGTAGAATGGCTACTTCAAGCTAAGGAAGACATGTGTAATTTCACACACCCATCCTTTCTGTGTTACTTAAATGTCACTTAAATGAGCTCACTTAAATGACTTTAGCTACCAACCAAAGCCCTAAACACTTCAGATTTACTCCTTCGGGCAGCCCTGAAAGGAGGGACTGAGCCTCACCCACTGAGGTAATGCCTTACACCCAGGGCTGCTCAGTGTCTCATTCCCAGGTCACTGCTGCCTGCACAGTTCTTGGCCTGGAACTCACATCTGCTTTCTGCCAGCCTCAGTGCTCTCCTGCACCTTCATGGTGGGGCTCAGACACTGCCTCCCCACTGAAGCCCCCCTTTCTCCTATACCCCCAGGCTGCTCCAGGCACTGCCTCTTGCACCCCCAGGTCAAAGCCCTTAGCTGAATTCTCACTAGCTGTGTGCCACCTGCCTGCCCTCCCAGACAGTGGGCTCCATGAAATCTCAGCTCTGTCCCCCATTATCCAGGACAGGGGGTGGCAGCAGCCAGGCCCAACACTGGCTGAATGGGTGCATGAATAAACAGATGAATGAGTGAATGAGTTGCTAAGTTGCTGTCTCATTCAGAATAAAAGATAGATGATAGAAAACGGGGAGGTAGATCCTTTGCCAAATGGAAAGAGACAACAAGATGGAGAAAGGAGGGAAAGGGATTTAAAGAGAAGAATTAGGGTGTGTTATGTCCATGTCCCAACTCCCCACGATGAATACAATCATTCTGTACTGAAAACATGTAGTAATAAAAATTAAAAGTTTTTTAAATAAATAAAGTGACCAAGATTACTGATCTATCCTTAAACTTCGGTAAGAGGCCAGAGAGACACTCATTTACTTACTCAGGCACATTTAGTGAACACGTGTAACCATGGTACTTCACGTGTACTATCTCACCATTTCCTCACCCAGAACCCTGGGAGTCAGTTACAAAGATTATCCACAATTTACATATGGGGAAACTGAGGCCTAGAAAAACTGCGAATGCCCCAGGTCACCTGGATCTGGCTGGAGCTGGGATCCACCTGGAGAGTCTGATCCTAGAGCTCCTTGTACGACCGGTAGTGCTCTCCCACACGCGGAGCTCCTGGACAGAAGTGCCCAGACACGTGTCTGCCTTGTATTCAGGCTGGGCTGGGGGAAAGGCTGTCACCACGCAGACTCACCTGGAGAGCCCTTCAGTGGGGTCTCCAGCCAGCCTTGGGACCACAGGTCCTGAGTGAGCAGACCGAGGGCCCCGGAGTGTCCTGCAGAGACCCGCAGCCAGGCTCTGTGTCCAGATCCACACACACCGTGAGTTCAGCAGAGGCCTGTCCAATCCACAAAGGCACAGCGGGAATAGATTTGAAAAATGGAATGCCAAGTGTATCTATACCCCCGTTACACGGCCTGACAGAGACTTAAGTGACAATTTACCCTTTGCTGTGGACAGGCATTTGAAATATGATTAGAGCCCCAGAGCTGGCAGGGCCTCTGTCCCTGCGCCTTGACACATCCCTTCTGTGGACGGAAGGAGACACGCTTGCTTCTTTGTGAGTGTCACTACTCAAATAGGAAACCGTCACCATTGCTGTCACGGTCACCGTTGCCATCACCAGGAGCAGCAGCAGCCAGCAGCATCATTATTCCCATAAACATCACTACCATCATCACTTCCTGTCATCACTGCTATCGGTGTCATCATGATCACTGCCCCTTCTCCATTGCCATTGTCACCAACGCTGTCTAAACCCAGGTGTGCACACCAGGTACTGTCCTAGTGCTCCTGTGCGTTTTTCTTTTTCAAATCCCAGCAACCTTATGATTCCTTTTTTATAGATATGCAAACTGAGTCTTAAAGAGGTTCAAGCACATGCTCAAGATCACATATCTAGAAATGGTAAAACGTACATTAAGATGCAAGAAGTCTCACTTCCAAATACCATGACTGGTGCAGAGATCTCTGCTGCCAAGACAAGTTCAGAAAAATACCCCAAATCCCCCAAGATGACAGTCATGCTATCTTTTCTGATGCACACGGTACTAAAAACCTTAGGACATATCCAAAACAACTGGACCTCCAATCTGGTGCCATCGGATCCTTGGAGAACCCTCTACATGGTGAAGTTCTTCTGCGATTGCCCTTGGAAGCTTGGAGCAAGTGGTCCCAATCCCTAGAGATTTGGCTGCTGAGATTTTCTGGAATTTTATTGTAGCTCTTATTCCTTGGGTGTTGTGGGGTCAAAACAGCTAATCTCCCAGTGCCAAAAACAAAAAACAAAAAACCAGCTAATCTGAGACATTTAGAAAAAGAGAAGGGCCAGGGATTTAGCTCAGTGGTTTTGCCGCCTGCTGTGCAAGTGCAAGGACCGGAGTTTGATCCCCGCTACCAAAAAAAAAAAAAAATAGAAAAAGAGAAGATGGCTAGAAAGATATATGGAAGGATAGAAAGAAGAAAGAGATAAAGAGTGGTATTTTAGGGTTCCCCCGAGAAGCTACCAGTAGGAATTATAGCAATCGATATGACTATAGATAAAGAGATGTGGAGAATTATGGGAATAGAGAGGCTGAGGAGTCCCACGATATGCTGTCTAAGCTGGAGAAACTGGAAAGGTGGAGGTATAATTCTGTGCAAGTCTAAATGAGGACCTCCAATGGCCAAGGGCAAGGGAAAATGGATGCCGTGGTTCTAGAAGAGGAGGGGGGAGAATTCACCCTTCTTCCGCTATTTTGTTTCATCAAGCCCAAACTGAAATCCTACTGATCAGGGAGGGTGGATGTTCTTTGTTCAGCCTACCAACTCAGATGCTGATCTCTTCCGCAGATACGCTCACAAATACACCTAGAAATGATGTTTTACCAGCTATCTGGGCATCTCTTAAGCCAATTAAGAGAACACATAAAATTATCCATCACAAGTAGGTGAGTGGGTGGCTGAGCTGCTGAGTCAGATAGGTGGATGGAGGATGCAGAGATAGGTGGACAATCGATGAATAATACAGGGATGGATCATACGGCAGACACTGTCAGCTCCCCCTCTTTTCTCAGCATTGGCCTATACACTCCAAAAGCTACTTTTTGCAAAACCCTGTGGCTTTCTGTCTGTGAATGCTTTTCTAGATTGTTCAGTCCAAGGGCAGGATTGAAGTGCCAGAGAGTTAATCCCCCCCAAACAGACTTCAATTTAGGGATTTGATAGATTAATGGCCTCAGGTTCCTCACCCACTGATCAGGATACTCTTTGGAGTTCCTCAGTGGCATGAGGCCATATTTTCCCATCATTGTAACTAGCTAATAAGGTATTCTTTGTTAGATTCTTTCCATGTCCTTTATCACCTCTCCACTCCCCTCCTCATATTTCCATGTATCCTGATTCAAAGCCTCATATCAAACAGTTTGTGTACGAGAAAGTTCAAACCAAAAAGATGAGTAGATGGATGGATGGATGAAGCATGGCTGGATGGGTAGATGGACAAATAGGTGGCTAGATGCATGGAAACATGGATAGATGGATACACAGATGGATAGACAGATGTACGGATGGATGGGTATGAGAATAGATGAAGGGATGGATGAATATGTGGATGAATGAGTGGGAAGCTGGATACATGCATATGGGTTGGAAAACAGTTGCAGGCTGCCTAATTTAGTTTCCTTGTTGAAAATGGGCATTCTTACAACCTGGGGACAGTCACATGAGCAGTTGTCTCCTTGGCCATCTCTCAGCTGGCTGCGCTCCTGTGCCCTTGACCGCAGCAGCACACCGCTCCCTTCCAGCTGCACTGCAGCCCTTCCCCTGCCAGGAAACACTTATCCCTCCATTGTTTTACCGCTTTGAATTAATGTCAGCATTTCCTCGGGGCTTCATCGTCAAGGAAATGGAGGCTTCCCATGAGCCTCTCTCCCGCTGGGCCTGCACCCCACACAGTTTGGCTGTGAAGGCCTCTGCTGGGCCCTTGAGAGGGGGACTGGAGAGCACAGGGGTGGGGGCTGGAGAGGAGAGGAGCGGACAGAGTGGATGGGCTGCAGCCTTGGTCTGGGGTGGGTGGGAATCCGCACTTGCCCTGGGGGTGTGGAGGTGCCCTCGGGAGTGGGTCTGATCCAAGTGTCCTTTTCAATTGAGTTGTGCCATAGTGCTAATTGGGGTTTTTTTTAATAGTTTATTCCCTTTATTGTTACAAATACCTTGAGATTTTTTTCCTCTTTCCCATCACAAAAAAAAATAAAACCTTGACTGGTTTGGCATTTTATGTGGCTGACTTTACAAGCTTTGTCGTCTTCCTTACTTGCATGTCTTTGTGTTCCTTTACATCGGCTGCATGATCGCTGGGGAGATGGGACTGATGTTCTTCCCCTGTGTGGGTAAAGGACCCACAGGTGAGCCCTGCAGCTGCCCCCAGCTGAGAGGCAATAGGTGGCTGCCAGAAAGGGCCAGCGCCCACGAGCATCATTGTGGTTGTGTGCAGCGCTGTGCATTTTCAACACCCCTTCACCTTCACTGCCTCAACTCATCCTCATGGTGCCCCAGGGAAAGAGGAGACAGATCGCCTCTTGGAAATTCCACCTGCGGACTGAGGCTCTGGTGGGGAAGCATTACGCATTCACGGAGAGCTTACAGTGCACCATGCACAGTGACCCCCCCATCGATCCCTGCCCCACGTCCCTTGCTCGTTCACCCGGCTGCTTACTAAGCGCTCAGAAAGCACCAAGGCCATGTGGACCCGGCCTTGGCTGCTGAGGAAGGCAGCGGGACACAGCAGGGACAGAACAGACCGCAGCCTGCCTGGTGGAGCTTCTGCTCTCTGTGGGACACAATGCCTGCCTTGGCACTGGCAGTCTGCTGTGGAGCAAATGCTACAAGCGCAGGCAAAGCATCTCCACCACAAATGCTCACCCGGGGGGACATGAGGGGACCAAACTGGCCCCAGGTCCTGTGCATGCCAAGAAAGCTGCCCCTAAATAAAGGATAGAGTTGTGTGCCTTCTCCACGCTGCACAGTGAACTGAGGACATAAAGCTCACATCAGGGTAGAAGAGCACAGGGGATGATCTCTTTGCAGTTTGGGAACAGGGATAATTTGTTAACAAATTAACTCAAGCAAGGGTTTATCCAAGTCATCTCCAGCCCTTTCTAGCTTAACAGACACCCTGACTCTCTTGTTCCTTGGCACAACAATTAGCTCTGTGGATGTTGGCATCCACTCTGGTTTCTGTACCCTCAATTTACAGGGGCCCCAGCCTGGTCCTGGGCCCCAGAGGTCCCCTGAGGTTTGGGCAGACTGAGGTTCAGGGCTGACCTCAGCCACTGTGGGCTGTGGGCTGAAGACCCCAGTGAGGCAGAGGAGACTGAGGAGCCCCTGGCCTGCAATCTGAGTAGAGTCGAGGGGTGAGTGGCAAGCTCTGTGCTAAGAGCTGTGAGAGAGGCCCGAGAGGGGACTCCGGGGATGACTGTGCAGAGCGGATGCTCAGGGAAAGCCCCTGTGGTGAGGGGAGGGTTGGGACCCAGAAGGCTGGGACATAGCGGAAGCTCTGGAATATTCCAGGCAGAGGCAAAGGCCAGTGCAAAGGCCCCGAGGTGGGAGCATGCTAGGCGTGCCAGAGAGACAAAGGGACACAGGGCAAAGGGAGGTGGCAAACAACAAGGACAGGGAGCTAAGGACAGCCCTGGCCACTGAGGACTGCAGTGAGCAGTTGGATCTGCCCTTAACTGCCCCAGGAAACCACTGGAGGATGTTCTGACTTCAACACGATGTGCCAGTCTGAGGACAGAGCTGTGCCAATTCAGAAGGCTGCAGTCCCGTGGCTTCTGGCCTTCTGGCCTGAGATAGGCCTGGGCAGGCTGGCTGGGGACCTTGCGCATCCCTGCCAACTGCAGGTCACAGCGGCAGCATTTCCTCCCTGTGCTCCTTCCTCCTCACTCCCCAGCGGCTGCTCCAGCTTTGCTTCAGCCTCTGTTTCCTACGCTGCCAACCCAGCGCAAGCCCAGATGTCGCCAAGCTTGCCCTGCCAGTGGGGACAGTGACGCTCCTTGCTGGTCACAGACCCACTGGCCTGTGCAGCTTCTGGAACCCCAGAGAACCCGGACGTTGGAGAAGACGCTGCTGACAGCCCCCACCTCGCAGCAGCATCGCCATGGACTGCTCACCCCAGGCTTCCGGAAGCCTGTCAGCCCATCCCCTCCTCTTTAGAGAAGGCTGGGCAAGGCGCCTGCCTTGGCCACTGAGCACTGGTCTCTACTTCTCTGCCTCAGTTTCCCCTATCCGACCAATTGTGTGCTGGCCTGCCACACCTCGAGTGCTTTCAGAGAAACCCCAGGCTGCCCCTAGCCTTCATGCACTAAGACGCACATTCATCGCAGTTGAGGTGTGCCTGGCCCTGTTGAAAGCTCAGGGATAGGGTGCAGGGTCGAGGTTCCAGCATTTGTGCTGCTCACAGCAGGAGAGGCCGCAGTACCCCATCAACCCCAGTGAGCAGCCTGGGCCCTAAATCCTAATTCCCACATGGACACGAGTGGCTGGAAGGAAGGAACTGCAGACAGCGGCTGGGTGGGGTGTCAGAGCCCCTCTGGGGATCCCCAAGAGGAGGAGGTGAGAGCTTCCCGGGTGGTGTGGGGGAGCCAGACTGACCGAGAGTGAGCGGGATGCGCGGGAGGCCTCTGCGGGGCCTGGCAGCCATGCCAAGGGCAGCAGGAGAAGGCAGTTGACATCCAAACCCTGTATTCCTATTTGTGAAGCAGCAGCTCTGGGGGGAATCCAGTGTCCTGTGACATTTAAAACTTATCTAAAGATTTCAACGTGTGTTTGTACCAATTCCCCAAGATGAGTGTGATTACTGTGTGTCACAAACACACACTAGTAAAATCTGAAAATTATTTGGAACTCAAATTTCAGAGTCCGCAGCTGAAGTTTCGCTGGCACGCAGCCATGCCTACTTGTTACTGTTCTCCAAGGCCACAGAGCCCAGCAGTGCCCATCTGGCCACAAAGCCACCAAGACGTCCTCTCTGGGCTGCTCCTGTGTGCCGACCCTGGCCCAGGGCTCCTCGCCAACCAGTGCGGAGGGCGCAAGGGAGGGGGCAGATGACAGGTGCCCTGCTCCTAGGTGCCCCCAAGACTTTCATGATCCCTTTCTCATTTAATCCTCGAACAGCCATTGCTATCTTCCTCACTCTATGGGCTCAGGAAACCGAGTCTCAAATAGGTGAAATAACTAGCTGTCAAGAGCTAGGATTTGAACACAGTACTGTCTGGCTTCTAAAATGTCTACATTTCTTGCACTTGAACTGGTGCTATAGACAGGAGGATGTTGATCTTGAACTCCATAGCCTCAGGAAGAACCACAACCCTTACCACTCCCAGCCAGCCAAAAGGCCCCAGCCACTCTGGCCTGGGGTGGATGACTCAGTTTTGAATCACAAAAACAAACAGAGGAGAAGTCTGTCTGCCTTCAGCTCTCCCTTGAGGGAGGGGAGGAGCAGTGAACAGGACCTGACTCTTAGGGACAGGAGACCAGGGCTGTGGCCTGTCCCCTGGTGCCCAGGGCGTAGTGTCCCCATGAGAGGACAGCTCGCCTTCCAATGGCCAGTGGGGAGCAGACATGGACCCCACCTGCCCGAGGCCTGCTCCCTCACCCAGCTCTGCGGCTGGGTTTGCTCCAGTTCATCCCGAAGCCTCTGGCGGCTCCTGCAGTGCCGGCCAGCTCCTTGCCCTGGCCTGAAAGGCCTTGTACATACTTCCCAGGTGCAATCCAGGATGCCTGGTGAAATGTGAATTTCAGATAAACAAGCAATAAATTGTGAGTGTAACTATGCACAAGGATGTCCCATACAGTCCTGGGGATGTGCTTATCCTAAGAAAGTACTGGACAGCTGGACAAGGCCTGTAATCCCAGCTGCTTAGGCTGAGGCAGGAGGATCATGAGTTTGAAAACAGACTGGGCAAGGTAATGAGGCTCTGTCTCAAAATTTAAAAAAAGATCTGGAGATGTAGCCCGGGGGAAGATGTCCTTGGGTTCAATTCCAGGTAACATCCTCCCAAAAAGTATTTACCTTTTACCTGCAATTCAGATTTCTCTGGGCATCCCGAATCTTCGTTACACCCTACTGCACTCCTCTGACTTTGTTCTTCCTCTTCAGCCCCCATGATCTGCCTTAATTCTGGAACTTACCAGATCTCCCAAATTTAAAGACCCATCCAAAAAGGGGCATCAGAAATGAACAGACATTTCTTAGACAAAGAAGTAGAAATAGCAAATAAACATATGAAAAAGTGTTCAACATCACTGGTCATTCGAGAGATACAGATGAAAACAACACTGAGATTCCACCTCACTCCAGAAAGAATGGCTGTCATCAAGAAATCAACCAATAACAAATGCTGGCGGGGGTGTGGGGAAAGAGGAACCCTGCTCCACTGCTGGTGGGGGTGTAGACTGGTGCAACCACTGTGGAAATCAGTATGGTGATACCCCAAAGGACTAGGATTGGAAGTCCCATTTGACCCCGCTATTCCACTGCTGGGGATCTTCCCCAAAGAATTAAAAGAATCATACCACAGTGATATATGTGCGCCCATGTTCATAGCAGCACAGTTTGTAATAGCTAAAACTTGGAAACAGCCCAAATGCCCATCAACTGGAGACTGGATCAAGAAAATGTGGGGTTTTTTAATAAAATGGAGTACTATTCAGTCATAAAAAATGAGAAATTAGAGCCATTTATAGCTAAATGGATGTACATTGAGGCAATACTCTGAAGTGAAATAAATATGACACACATGTGTAAATACCAAGTAGTTTCTCTGGTGTGAGAAACTGAAAATGTAAATAAGGACTAAAAGGTATAATAGATAATGTGAAATAGGAAGAAAAGGGGCAAAGGGGAAAGGGAAGTGGGAGGGGTAGGGGAAAGGAAAGAGGGGAATGGAATTAATATGAGAAAATGAAAAAATGGAAACAAAGTCTTTGTAAATAGGAAGGGATGGAGGGGTTGAAGGGCAGGGGAAGGGGGAAAAATAAGAACCAAGAGATTATGTAAAGGTGCAAATTTCCAATGATGCATGTCATTATATTGTACACCTAAAATGTACCAATAAAATAAAATTTTAAAAATTCTGGAACTTACAAGGCCCTTCCCCCAAAGAGGTCTGTGCCCAGGGCCTTTCGGCCTCCTCCAGCCCCTTCCTTCCCACATGCCTGGTTAAAGTCACTCACCTTCAGACCCCAGAAATGTCACTGCCCCAAGTCAGCCCCCCCCCCCCGCCCACACACACTCCCAGTTGCTTAGCACTGTGTGTTGTCCGCTCGGGTGAGTGGTGAGCGGCTCATGCCTGCTCTCAACCACACATGCACACCGTTAGGGCAGGACTGTGTCTGTCTGTCTGTCTGTCTGCTGCTGCTCCTCCTCCTCCTGGCACGGCAACCTCACACTGCAAACCTTGGTAAACAAGTGACCACTGAACAAATGAGCCAGGCCCAGAGCAGGACAGTGGAGCCAAGTGGGAGCTCCTCCCAGGCCCGGATTCCCAGGGCTCCACAGCAGCACATCTGGGGAAATTCTGAGCCTGGTCTTGTTCTCGGAGGGCAGTGACTTAAGCATATCTGCTTTGGTGAAATAGTGTGAAGAGTCTGCATTATAACTCATGGCCTGCAATGCATCCTTTGTTAAAGTTTCATTTTCCTGACAGGGAAAAACAGACTCCTTTCCCAGGGTTGCCCATTTGGAGAAACGAAGGGAGCTGGAAAAACCAACCAGCATTTGGCTTTGGGGTTCTTCTTCCAAGAGCAACAGGGAGAAGCTCGTGAAAATGAGGAAAGCAGACTGCAGGCAAGCACTGTCCAAAACCTGCATCTTCTCATCGGCCCTGAAATTGCCCCTTCGTGTGGAGTCATCCTACAGAGGAGGAACCTGAGCTTATGTGGGCTCCACTCCCCAAGGTCATGCAGCTAGGAGTTAACAGAGCCAGGCTGGAGCCAGATGCAGAAAAGTTTTCTTCTCTTCCCCTTCTGTTTGCAACAACAGATCCAGAGGCAAAGGACACTCGAAGGACCCTGAAACTCAACCAGAGGAGTCTGCTTCTGGTCATGACTGAAATTAAGCTGAACCCCCACAGAGCATGAAGATAGGCCCTGGGCATGAGGCACAAGCCACCCTCTGAAGATGCTGCAGAGTGGACCCAGGAGAGGGGGCAGTGGCACAAAGGGAGTGCTGGTCTTTGGGGCTTCTGGCCTGCAACTAAGTGCAGCTGGCACAGAACAGGGCTCATGGCCAAGGGACACCAGGGGACCTAGTTTGTAGCCAGAAAGCTGAGGCAGGAGGATGGGAAATTCAAACCCCGCCAGGGCAACTTAGCCAGACGCTGCCCCAAAATAAAAATAGAAAAGGGCTAGGGATTAGTGGGAAGGCCCTGGGTTCAATCCCTGGTAACACACACACACACACACACACACACACACACACACACACACACGAAAAGGATGTAGACAGGAAATTCCCAAATTCTGGCCACCCGCATCGCTAACTGACCCCCAACCACACATGGACAGACCCAAAGCAGGGGGAAGGCAAAGATGTGAACTCAGACCAGACCAGTAATCCTAGAAACAAAGTTTGAAGTTCACTCCCCCAGCTAAATGCCTACTAAGACATGAGAAAGAGAAAGATAACAAAACCCCAGAATCTTCACTATGTAACCTTCGTTGTATCCAGAGTATTTGTTTACTGCTGCTGATGTGCCACATCACCACCAACTAGGTGGCTTTATGACCTCTCAGGCCCTTATGTGAGAAGTCTACACTGTCACAGAAGGGCTGTGATCTTTCTTCCTGGAAGCTCTCAGGAAATGTCCATGTTCTTCCCTTTTTCAGTTCTAGAGGAGATGCCTCCCTCAGCTCTTGGGCTGCATCATGCTGCTGTGTCCCCTTCCACTGTCACATCTCCCCTGCCTTCCCTGTGACAGTGGACCCACCAGGGTGATCCAGGGTGATCATCTCAGCTCAGAGTTCTTACATCTGCAGGCTCTATCAACAGCGGGGAGGTGAAAGGAGACCACCAGGGTGCAATCCATGAACTGACATATGAAAAACAAGAAATGGAATAAATCCTCAAGAGAATTATCTAGGAATTTATCTCAAGTCAACTGAACCAAATATGTAGGAAGTAGACTACAAAGATTTACCACAACTATTAAAGCTATTCTAATGAAGCTTAGAAACTATAGATGCATATATATTTATAATTAATAAAAAAGTAGATGATCTCTTCAGAGAATTAGAAACAATACAAGAGACCAAATGGAAATTCTAGAACTAGAAATTTTAGTATCCAAAATGAAAAACTCACTGGGTAAATCTTTAACAGCCATATGGAGAACAGAGGAAGGAATATGTGAATTTGAAAGTAGATTAACAGAAATTAGCCACTGTGAAAAACAGAGATAAAAGTGATTTAAGAAGATCAGAACTCATTTAAATATTAAGGTAACCTACATACATGTAAATGGTATCCTAGGAGAGGAGAGAGAAAGAATGGGGCAGAAATACTATCTGGAAACATAATAGACAGAATGTTCCAAATTTAATGAAAGACAGAACTGTACTAATACAAGATGTTCAATGAACACCAAGCAAAATAAGCACAAAGAATCCTAGACCTAGGAATTTGTCAAACTGTCAAAAGCCAAATTGAGAAATGCAACTTGAAAGTGACATGAGAAAAATAACACGTTGCATACAGTGGAACAACAATCCTGCTAAAGACTGATGTCATATCAGAAATCATGGAGTTCAGAAGGCAGAGAAAAATATCTTTAAAATGATTTTCTAAATGCCCTCTCAACCAAGAATTTTAAATCCAATAAAAATATCCCTCAAGAACAAAGGGAAAATAAAGACATCTCAGGAAAAACAAAAGCTAAGGGCATTTGTTGGCAGCCATACAAGAACTGCTGAATGAAGTTCTTCTGCCTGAAATGCATATTCTCAGAAAAGAGGAAATTTTAAATATATGAGTATCTGCAAAAGGCTATGTTGTTCTTTTTCCTGTTTTCCTCTTAATCTCTTTAAAAGCCATAAAACTGTGTAAAGAAAAAGTTATAACCTCACTTTGCAGGACTTCTAACATGGGTATATGAAATATATAACAAATATAAAATTTTTTAAATGCAGAAACACAAAATTAGATACTTGCAAGCTTTCTGTATATTACATGAAATTGTACAATATTAATGGCAAGTTGAATGTGAAAAGCTAAGGATGTGCATTCTAATCCTTATAGCAACCATTAAAGAATAAGGTAGAGAAGTAAAACTAAAAAAATAAATAGGAAAATTAAAATGAAATTCTAAGAAAATGAGATAATCCAAAAATTGTGAGATTAAAAATAGATACTAGAGACAGGTAGCAAAATATACCATCTCTGAGATCTGCAATTGAACCACTTGGAAAACAAGAACCTGGTGAAGAGAAAAAAGAAGCAGTTCTCCAGGAATCAGGAGGGAACTGACAGGAAAACTAGAAACTACAGAGAAGCTGCAGAAACAGAGAGCAACACAGAAAAAAAAAAAAAAAGGAAGTGGTCAAGAAAGGAATCCCAGCTCACAGGGAAGGGGACCTGTCTCTGCCAACACAAGGTAAGCCTGGAGAGACCCAACAGCCCTGGAGAGAAATAACAGACCAGGCCAGCACTGCTAATCCCAAGAAAAACCCACAGCTATTTTAAATTGCAAATACAGCATAAGATTTTCCTCCAAGTGACTCTTTTTGCAAGGCAGGCAGGAGTTGGAGAAGAAATCCAGTGCTGTGCTCACTATATTTAAGAGTACTTAATCAAGAGCCATTGGGGGAAAGGGTTGTTTAAAAATGAGCTATAGAACAACTACGGTGCACTTCAGGATTCCTGGTGTCACATCACCACAGTGACTGGATAGGAGACAGCCACAAGGGACAGTCACAGAGAGGTGCAGCCTAGACACAAAACCCCCCTGAGAAATTTAAGGTCACTGTCTTTTCTTTTTTCTTCTTTTCCTGTTCTTTTCTGTTACTTTGATCTAATTCTACTAATTTTCTTTTATTCCTTAATAAGATCCTTTGTCTCACTTTTCTCTACTCATTTTCCTTTTTTTATTCTTGAAATTTTACTTCTTTCATTTTCCCATTTCCCCATTTCCTGCATCTTTACTAGTATTACTGTTAAGCTTTATTAATCTTTAGGTAGTTAACTCTATGCTGTTATTTTTGAATTCTTTTGTATTTTAATGAGGTATAGTCGTTGCATTTAGTAGATATTTACAGTATGTCAATATTTGATTTTACCTTTGTGTCTATATTATAATTAAAGATCTCTTTTTCTATTGTAAAGAGTGGCATAGTGGTCACTTTTATTGGTTCTTATGCTATGTCAATGTCCAGATTATCTTTGACTCTGTAATTATTGCCCATTTTGTTGCTACTGTCCAGATGGCATAGTTGTTGCTATTAATTGTTTTTACTGTGTGCAAATCTCTGGTATTTCCTCGTGTCATCAGTGCTCTAGCTCTTTCCAGAGAACTGGTGTTGAGTCAATTACACAGCACTATTACCACCCAAAATTAACAAAGGTAGTCAGAGCTTAGGACGGAGGCAAACGCTATGCCCAGAGCACCCCACTGAAAAGCAGACACCAACTAAAGAGGTCTCCAAACTAGCAACAAAGCCTTTCCACTATACTCACCAACCTCAACACACACACGCACACACACACACACACACACACGAAACATAAGAAGACAAAGTAACAAAATGCCTCCCAACTCCATCAAAGCTGATCTGTGAGGCCTCAATGAAGAGGAAACAAAAAGGCAAATAATTGAACTATATTAAATGGTAGAAGAGAAGACAAGAAAACTATTTGCTAAGGTGCTCATCAGGCTCAAAAATGATATAACTAAACAGATAATGGACTCAATAAACAAAAGGCTCAGTAAGCTTACAGAAGACACTAATAAAAAGCTAGCTGAGTTAAACAAAACAATATAAAACATTGACGACCAGTTTAGAAAAGAATTAGAGTCTACAAAAAGACAATAGAAATTCAGGAGATCAAAAAGTCTTTTCAAAGTATGGACAGCAGAAGTGCTGAATTTGAGTACAATGTCAGAACCAGAAGATAGGGCAGATACAGGTGACCATAAACTCAGAGATGCCTAAAAACAAGAGGACATGAAGAAGTGATCCAACAGCTGCTAGCTGATGCAAAGAAGACTAATCAAAGATTAATAGGAATTAGTGAAAAGTCAAAAGACAGCACAAATGGGAAAATATATTTAGAAAAATAATAGCAGAAAACCTTCCAAATATGGGTAAAGAATTTAACATACAGATAAGAGAGATATACAGAACTCCAAATAGCCACAATCAGAAAAGAACTTGTCCATGAAATATCATAGTCAAAATCCCAGAAGTCCAAAACAAGAACAGAATCTTAAAAGTTGTTAGAGAAAAGGAACAAATCATGTATAAAGGTAAACCCGTTAGAATTAAAGCAGACTTCTCAACAAAAACCTTAAAGGCCAGGGGAGCTTCAAATGAATTGTCCAAACACTAAAAGAAAACAGTTTCCAACCCAGATTAATATATTCTGCAAAACTATCTTTAAAAATTGGTACAGAAGTAAGGTCTTTCCACACTAAAGATCACATAAAGAAATTCATGACCACCAAACCAGCAGTCCAAAAAATTCTCAAGGATCTCCTAGAAAGAGACAATGACACCAACAATCCCAAAAAGCCCAATGAAATAAATACACCAGGGAGATTGAGCAGTTAAGCAGAAGAGAAAAAAGGAATCAGCAACAGGAAAATAATGCAATGACAGGAATAAGTCAATAACTTTCAGTAATAATTCTCAATGTGAATGTTCTGAACTCTCCAGTCAAAATACACAGTCTGGCAGATTGGTTAAAAAAACAAAATCCAGGCCCAGGGATTTAGCTCAGTGGTTTCACCGCCTGCTGCACAAGCTCAAGGACCCAAGTTCGATCCCAGGTACAAAAAAAAAAAAAAATCCAATGGTATGCTGTGTACAAGAAATACATTTAGTCCAAAAAGAAATTCAAATTCTAAAAATCAAAGGATGGAAAAATATGTTACAGCAACAGGAGCCCCAAAACATGCAGAAATAGCTATCCTATTTTTAGACAAAGTGGACTTCAAACCAAAAATGATCAGAAGAGGCGAAGAAAGTCACTATATTGGTTAAGGGATCAATTCCACGGAAAGAGATAACAATTCTATACATACTGAACACTTCATACAAAAACCACTAGTGGGCATAAAATATCAGATAAACATCAATACAATTGTATCAGTCAGTATTTACTAGAGAAACAGATATAACACAAGATATACAAATATATAAGAATATACAAGATTGGCTTACAGTGGTCACCCACAGAGTCAGGTGTGGAAGAGTGCAGAGGGACTGTCTGCACACTGGAGACCAGAGGATTCAGTCGAAGGTATGGAGCTCACTGCAGTGACCCGTGTGAGTCCGTATCAGGAGGCCGATGGGTCTGTGGTGGAGGCTGGAGAGTCTACACTGGGCTGGAAGTATCCACTCTGGAAGAGTCTGCACTGCAAGGCAGGAGATGACGTCCAAGGCAAAGACCGGAGCTTCTCCAAAGGAACAGAAGCAGGCTCGTCCTTCCTCATTTTCCTTTTATGACATCCAGGCAATGAGCTGCCCCAGGGTGAATCTGTCACACCCGGAGATGTGGAATTGCTGAGCCGATTTAGCTAATCTTCTCTTAACCAAACTTCTCAAGTTGACACAATCACTCAACCATCACAGCAATTATAGTGGGGGATCTCAACGTCCCATTTTCACAAACAGACAAATCAACTAGACAAATTTTCTTTTTAAAAAATCCAGAGTTGAACCACACCTGTGAACAAGTGATCTTAATAAACAGCTGCAAAGTGTTCCACCCAACAACAGAATACACATTCTTCTCAGCAGCACATGAAACTTTCTCCAGAATAGACCACATACTAGTCCATAAAGCATGCTTCAATACAAAATAATCACAATTGCCACATGCATATTATCAGATCGTAGCCCAATGAAACTAGAATTCAACTGCAAAAGAAACCACAGAAATCATGAAAACACATAGAGATTAAACAATGCACTCTTGAATAATCAATGGTCACATGAGAAATCAAGGAAGAAATTCATTTCTAGAATCAAATAATAATGCCTGTACAACATACAGAACAACATGTACAGCATGTCCTCTGGGACACAAAGATATCAGTCTTAAGACGGAAGTTGAGAGCTATAAACACTCAGGTCAGAAAAACAGAGTGAGCCCACATAACCTAATGATGCAACTCCAGGTTCTAGAAAAACAAGAACAATCCAAACCCAAAGCCAGGGCAAGGAAGAAAATTATAAAGATTAGAACAGAAATTAATGAAATTGAGACTAAAATACTAAAAACACTTAAAAAAGAAGCAACAAATCAAAGAGCTGGTTCTTTGAAAGAATAAACAGAATAGACAAACTTTTAGCCAATCTTACCAGAAAATAAAAAAGACCCATATCAATGTAACTGGAAATGAAAGACAAAATCACAGTAGACACCACTGAAATTCAGAAGATTGTACATACTTTGAAAACCAGTACTCCAATAAATTGGAGAATCCAGAAGAAATGAGTAGATTCCTTGGTATGTATTAATGACCAAAACTGAACCATGAAGATATAAAATCTAAATAATACAATAACAAGCAGTGAAATTGAGACAGTTAAAAAACAAACAAACAAACCAACACCACACCTTACAAGAAAAGCCTAAACTCTGAAGGATTTACTGCTAAATTCTACAAGAACTTCAAGGAAGATATAACAAAATCGTCTTCAAACTCATTAATGAAATTGAAAAGTCATTCCTCAAAGCTAGCATTACCCTCATTCCAAAACCAGATGAGGACCCAATTAAAAAGGAAAACCAGAGCAGGGCATGGTGCTGCATGCCTATAATCCCAGCACTCGGGAGGCTGAGGCAGGAGGATCCCTTCAAGTTCAAGGCCAGCTTGGGCTACATAGTGACTTCACGCCCAGCTTGAACTACAAAGGGAGACCTTGCCTCAAAAAACAAAACAAAACAAAAAGGAAAACTATAGGCCAATCTAATGAACATAGGTGCAAAAATCTTCAACAAGATTCTGGCAAACAGAATGTAACAAATCATCAAAAAAATCATACATCATGACCAAGAAGCCTTCATCACAAGAATGCAAGAATAGTTCAACATTTGCAAATAAATAAATGGAATACCCAACATGAAGAGAAGCAAGGATAAAAATCATGATCATCTCAATAGATGCAGAAAAGCCTTTGACAAAATTTAACATTCATTTGTGATTTTTTAAAAAAACCCTGAAGAAAATAGGTATAGAAGGACTTTACCTCAATCTGATAAAAACCATTTATGACAGACCTACTGCCAACATCATATTAAAGGGGGAAAAGATAAAAGGTTTCCCCATAAACTTAGGAACAAGACAAAGATGTCCTCTGTCACCACTTCACCACTCTTTTTCAATACAGTACTCAAAACATTAGCCAGAGCAAACAGGCATGGCAAAGAAATAAAAGGAATACATATAGGAAAAGAAGTCAAATTATCATTACTTGCAGATGACATGACCCTGTACATAGAGGATCCTTAACCCTCTCGTGTCACACATAGGAGCCATGAGTCTGTCCCAAGAACTCCGTCTCCAAGTTTCTGAAGAATCTGGACCGGACCGCCTTTACTACCCAGAACCCACACCTGCCTCCACCATGTCCATCCCACCCAACACAGTGCACTTCTACAGCCTGTCCTGGCCTCCAGCCTGTCCATATCCTGCTCAGAACCTCTGCCCCGACTGCTCTCTCCACTTAGATCCCTATTCCCTAGATCTTCATCTCTTTCCATCCCTGGATTCCTTTCCCCATCATCCCAACTCCTTCCATCACTGAGCCCCCATTCAAATGTTCCGGCCTCCGAGGACTTTCCCTGAGCATCCTGGCTCAAGCAGTCTTTCTCCCCCATCACTCTATCACACAAATCCTCTTTTGATTCACTCATAGTCCTTCTCTGCATGTAAATGATCTTATTCATATGTGTAATCAACACAGTGAATAAGCATAGTTCAAGAGACACTCTTGAAGTCCTGTTATTTCTGTCTTCCACCATGTATTTAAATTTTCCAGCCACTTTCCACCCTGAATGAAAATTGAGGCAGGCTCCATGACTTTCTGGTCATTCTTAAGTGGTAAGAGCCAAAGCCTTCCCACTTGTACTTCAAATGCCCGGCCCTATGTAATAATCAGAACCTGGACCTCAGTCTACTTCAAGTCTTTGCCCCTCCCTCGCTCCAAGTTCTCTGCCAATGGGAAATGCGCAGGAGGGGGCTGCCCCTCCCCAGGCACTTTCCTGCGTCTGCCTTGCAGGGTCTGGTTGCCAGGAGGAAGCATAAGGAGAAGAAGTCCCTGCTTGCCTGGTGACATCAGAGCCCCCCCCCCTCCCCGCCACAAGCCTCTCCCCTGCCGTCCCTGGCCTAAGGGAAATTCATCTTCCATTCAAGCCAGAGCCACACCCTAGTCACCCCGAAGGTGTCTAGAGCTTTCTCCTCCAGTCTGCTGGATGACCCCACCCAGGCAAACTTCCAAACAGGATGTAGGATGGCCCTGTGCCGGCTCCTGCGTGCAGGATGCAGGGCACACTCACAGACATGCTGCTCCTGCAACCTCCAGGGAGTGGGAGGTCCAAAGTCACCTCCTGTGAACTCCAGCAACAGGGGCCATGTTGTACTGAGCACCGAGTGGTCTCCTTCCTGCCATGCGCACAGCCCTTGTAGGCAGAGCCTGGCAAGCCCAGCAGCTCTGTCTGAGGTCATCTCAGTGATGAGAGGGCTCCACTGTCCCCAGCCTCCTGCTTGAATCTGTTCTTAAGGTCTTGGGTGAAGCTTCCTGTTCCACACACCACCTCTGTCCGGCTTCCTTGAGGACAAGGCTCTCGCCATCTTAAACACAAGTACGCCTGAGGACTGGCAACTCAAGGGTGCTTGCGGAACAAGTCCGGCCTCATCTGCCCAGGCTGAGCCCCGGTGTGGCTCAGGCCAGCCGCCTCGGGCAGGTTCCTCTCAGACAAGGGCAGAGGAGGGGCACAAAGGGAAGTTGGGGGGGGACTCAAGAGGCTGAACCCAGTTCCCCAGCTGCTCAGGCTGGGGGAGGGAAGCAGGGCCCAGGACAGAGAGGGTGCGGGGTGGGGCCTAGTGTCCATCTGCAGGCTGAGGTCCAGGGAGCAAGGGGCTGGGCACGAGAAAGAGCAAGAACAGATCTGATCCAGAGAGAATCGCACAGTGCCCTGAGGAAAAGGATTCACGGCACTGGCCATTTCCTGTCATAACTTTGGGGGCCACTTACAGAGTGCAGAAAGTTCTAGAAGCCAGGGCCATCACAATAGGCCTGCCTCTCTGCCGAGCCCCGCCCAGCCCTCAGCCAAATGAAGTAGAAGGAGGCACCGCTCTGCTGCAGCTGCCAGTCACACCACAGACACAGATGAGACAGGAAGCAGCCTCTGCCTCGGCTGGGCTGGGAGCGGACTGAGGACGAGGCCTCCAGTGACAAGCATAAGCTTTCCTGTCCTTTTACTTCAGTTCAAATCCCAAGAATCAGCCCCAGGGACCCAGAGGAGGGGTGGGTCTGCCTGGTGTACCGTAGTGGTCAGGTTCGGGCTGCTTAAAATGACTCGGATAGGAATCCCAGCGTGGCTCCTCAGTGTCTACAAGGCCTTAGACACAGCACTTTGAGACTCAGTTTCTTTCCCTTGTTTTCAATAGCGGGAATTGAACCCAGGAAGCACTGAGCCCTTTTCATTTTGTTTTGAGACAGGGTCTTGCTAGTGGCCCAGGCTGGGCTCAAACCTTCCATCCTCCTGTCTCAGCCTCCCTACTAGCTGAGTAACTGGGATAATGGGTGTGCCCTGGTGATACTCAGTTTCTTTGTGACTGGAGGGGATTACAGAAGTGCTGACCTCAGCGAGTGTAAGGCCTGGTGTGAACCCTTGTTCGGATGTGTTTCCATACGCATGCGTCCTGTGCCTCTCCTGACCCACCAGAGGGACTCCAGGAGCGCAATTGTGACACAGCTGCTTTAAATCAACAGGCCTTCTATGCGATTCGCTCTTAAACAGAACCCTTCCGCATGCGGGAACCGATGCTAGTGAGAGAATATGGCTCTGGCATCCTGCAGACTGTGAGCGGGGTCGAGCCATCTTCCAGTTTCTTTGGTGGCAACGACAATGCCTCCCCACCCCAGGGGCAGGTTCAATGATGAATGAGGGAAAACATGCAAATCACCTGGCCAGGGTAAGGGCTTCCTAAAGAGAATCTCCGGAGCTTCCCGCAGTGGGACCTACTCAGGGCTGGCGTCTCTGTTTGCATCAAAAGTCACCCACCAGGAAGTCACCCACTGGGAAGGTCCCCAGAAGGGTGCTCTGGTGTTTGCTCTGCGTGTCAGCAGAGATGACCTCTGGCAGAGAAAGCTCCAGCCCTGTATGAGATCAGGAAGTGGGTGCCAGTGCTCAGAAGGGAGACCTTGCGGAAGGAGGTCCACTGTCCACGTGATACCTGGGTGTGGGAAGAGCTTGGAGGTTGCAAGGCCTGTGGCAGTCTCAAACATGTCCAAAATGCTCCTCTTTCCCACTTGAAGAACTCCACTCCCTTACCTTGAGCCCGGGCTGGACTTGTGACTTGCTTCCAGTAAGCAGAATGGAGCAGAAGTGACTCACCCCGGAGCTCCTCGTGGCGATGGGAACAGTCACACTCCACTCCCAGGAGCACACCTAGGACAGACACACACAGACCACTGGGCGATGTGTCCCAGGATGTTCACGGCAACACATCTGTAATAGCTGGAAACAACCCATGTGCCCATCAACAGCAGATGGGAGAGGTAAATTGTGACACTGCAGAGCAGGGCTTCTCCACCTTGGTGTGAGTGTGGCTAGAGAAGTCTGGGCTGGGGAGCGGCCCTGGGTATTGTAGGGTCAGTGAGCAAGGTCCTCGGGCTCCGCTCACTAATGCCAAACCATCCTCTCAGCTCTGAGAACCAAAACTGTTCCCAGACAGTGTCAATTGTCCTCTGCGGGGACAGAATCACTTTCACTGATAACCACTTCCATACATCAGTAACAGAAAGAGAAACAGAAAAGGAAGAAAGGGAAAGGAGGGAAGAGGGAAGGAAAAATGGAAGGAACCAAGGAAGAGGGAAAGCGTACAAGGAATACTGCCTGAACTCACATGGACAAGTCTCAAAAACATTACATTGAGCAAAAGAAGCAAAGCACCCAAGAGCACCCAGAGCACAGCTTGGTTTGCATAAGACTCAAGAACCCACCAAGGGTCACCGAAACCAGAGCAGTGATTATCCAGGGGAACCCTTACAGAGTCTTTGGGGTTCTGAGAATCAGTCACATCAATGCACCCAAATGTAAACATGCATTGAGCTATACTAATAAAAGTAATTAATTTTACTCAGTTAAAAAGCACTTCTTGCCAAGTGGATGTGGCAGTTCAACCATCCAGGTTCTGGGGCCTGCTTTTCCATTCCAGCAAAGAGTCCGGCATCAGCCACGGAGAACTTGCTCCTGTGCCTCCTCCCCTCCCCACCCCGTCCCTGGGGTGCAGCCCCCAGCAGCAAACAGCTCTTCTGCATGAATGCAGCCCTAGGGAAGACCACAGCAATGCTTTCCCAGCCCCGCTTTCCCATTGAGCCCTACATGGGCCTCCAGCTCAGTTCTTCCCATGGGGGCGAGGGAGGACTTTTCCCTCATGTTTTCAGCAGTCCCAGACCACATCACCATGACTGGGACGGGATTCTCCAGGGTTAATGGAGCACTAAGCTTTGGCCTTGGTGGGTTGAGGTAGAGTCAGGAACAAATGGGCACATGGCAGAGTGACAAGACATATCCTGGAATGTAGAGGGAGGTCCAACCACTTCAAGGAAGGGAGAGGGCCACAAGGGATTATACCCCGGGGAAGCCCCGCATGGACAGAGACACACAAAAAAGTCCTTTGTTTATTTTCCTTACTCTTCAATCAGTGCCCTACACTGCTGGGCACTAAGGTTGCTTTGCTGAGAAGGCCAGGTCACAGGGGCGATCCTGTATACCCATGCTACTTCATAGGCCCAGCGAGACCAGCCTACACTTTACCCAGCCCAGGGGCCCTTCCAGCTACCGAAGGCTGAGGCTTAATTGTACAAGACCCTGCAGGGGAATGAGACGCCAAATCCATAATCTCTCCAAACTCAACATGCGGAGAGCCAACAAGGTGCTCAGCATCTTCAGTCAACAGTACTGTGCAAATCAAAGCCATAGTGAGAGACCATTTCCCATGCAGCAGGATGGCTAGATGGCTTTTTAATGGACCAGCATTGTGCGGATGGACAGAAGCTGACACTTTCATATGGGGCCACTAAGAAAGTGAAATGGTTTAGGGCCGGGGATTTAGCTCAGTGGTTCCGCTGCCTTCCTTGCAAGCGCAAGGTCCTGAGTTTGATCCCTGGTACCAAAAAAAAAAAAAAAAATGGTTCAGCCACTGTGGAAAATAGTTCAGAAGGTCCTTGAGAAGTTAAAATTTCTTGCGTGATCTCAAAACTTCACTCCTAGATGCACCCATATTAAAGCAGGTACTCAAATGACTACATGTACACTAGTGTTCATAGCAGCACTATTCACAAAAGCCACATAACAGAAACAACCCAAGTGTCCATCAGCAATTGAAAGGATAAACACACAGTGGTATATGCAAATATGTTAATGTCATTCAGCCACAAAAAAAGGAAGGACTGTCGATTCATGTAGCAACATACATGAGCCTCAAAAGCATCATGTCAAGTAAAGATCAGGCACAAAAGACCCCATATCATGTGACTCTGCTGATATAAAATGCCCAGAATAGGTAAAATCACAGAGATAGAAAGCAGTTTAGTGGCTGCCAGGGGCTGGGAGGAGAGAATGGGGAGTGACTGTTAATAGGTATAGGTTTTCTTCTGGGGTCAAGGACTGTTCTACAAGTGGTGTTCCAGAGCCTTGTGAACGCACTAAACACTACTGACTTATAAATGTTAACATGGTTAAATTTATGGCATGGGAATTTCACCTCAATTTTTAAAAAAACAGGATGAGATAATCTTTCTGAGAAATTACAGAGGCAGATCATTAGGTAGACAAGGGCACATAAGGCCTGTTGTTATGGATTAGATTTTAAATGTTCCCAAAGGCTCAAGCTGTCAAGGTCTGGTCTCCGGCTGTGGAACACTAACATGGTGGGACCTTTGGAAGGTGGGGCCTGGTGGGAGGAAGTGACATCACTGGGGGCGTGGCCTTGAAGGAGCTAGGGACCCCAGCCCCACCTAGTCTCTACGCCTCTCAACTAGTCCAGGGGCCAAGACCGGCCTGCTGCCCTGGGGGAGAAGCTGGCTGGGGAGGGGCAGGGATGCGAAGAGGAGAGACACTTTGTTTTCACTTTCCATCTTTTCCACACTTGTTTTTACTACGTGTCTATATCATAGGCTCAAGGAAAATATTTATTAAAATTAACAAATAGAAGAATAAGTTAGATAAGCACTGTCCTGGAAAGTTGCCAAGACCACTGTGTTGAAGCTCACTTGTTTCCACTAATTTCCATAACATACTCCCATTTACATATAAGTCTGAGTGGAGGAGGAGGAGGAGGAGGGGCACCACACAGGGCGCGAGCGCTGCCAAACTGTAGGGAGGCTGAGGGCCAGGGGCGAAGACCTCTTCACTTTTTTTTTTTTTTTTTGGTATCAGGGATCGAACTCAGGACCTTGCGCTTTCGAGGCAGGCGCTGGAACCACCGAGCTAAATCCCCGGCCCTAAGACCTCTTCATTTACCTGGGTGCTTCTGGAAGATTTAAGTTTTGAGCACGAGAATGTGTTTGCACAGTGCTCATGGAAATGTTTAGATTAGGAAACAGACAACTGGGAAAGGAGGGACCATCCTAGAGAAGGCAGGCTAAGAGGCTGGCGCTCAGGGAGGGCTCTGCGGAGGGTCCTGCGCCCCGAGAAGCGAAAAGCGCCCGTCTTCTCAGCGCCCCCCCGCCCCGCCCCGCCCCGCTCCTCGGGCCAGAGGGTGGAGTCTGGCGGGGACCTGCTCCCCTGTTCCCTTCAGTGCTCCTGGGGTTTCCTAGCCAAGACTGCAAAACCGGAGTCCTTGCTTTTCTTCTTCCTCGTTTCCTTGATGTGATCATCTGTTTCCTTTATAATAATAAAGAATTTAGATTAGTTAATAATCACCACTTTGCACTGTCCTAATTTCAAGAGGGGCGCTGTTAGGGTCCACCTCCCGATTTGACAGGTGGGACAATGGGGTCGCAGAGAGGTTAAAGACCTTGCCGGGGTCCCACAGCCAGAATCTAGGGAGCTGGGATTTGAGTGCAGGAGGCTCGCTGGGCAGCCCAGGCCCTCCCTGGAAGGCGGGCGGGAGCTCCCTGGCCCCCAAGACTCCTCCGCCCCTCCCACCCTGTTCCCGCCCGTTTCTCCCCCTCCTCTCCTCTCCCAGCCTCCCCTGCCCACTGCAAACCGCAGCTGGCCGGGAGGAAGGTCAGCTTCCTTCCCACACAAGGCACATTCGAGCTTGCTCAGGTTCCTGAAGGCAGCCTGCCTCCCAAACCCTTTAAATTTATTTATCTAATTAAAATCTCTCCGCAGCCCAACATGCTCGGAGAGTTCATATTTACCCAACACACGCTCCCCCAACCCACGAGCAGGGCGGCCCCGGCGCAGCAGCCGCCCTCTGTGGAGGCCACAGCAGCATCCATGCACCCCCCTTCGAGTCGGCAAGCAGCGGTGGGCACCCGAGTGGGGAGCCCCAGCCAGCTGTGTTTCCGGCCAATGAATCTGCCACTCAAAGCCTCCTTTTTAATTAACCCCATATCTCAGGCGGCCCAAGCACGTGGGCAAACTTCTGTCTACTTCACTGCAGAGCTGAGCACATCCCGCTTTGCTTTCTAAGAATAGAAGCAGGAGATGGAGGAGAGGGAGGAGGCCGGAGCCTAAAAATGAATTTGCAGCCCAGAGCAAAACAAGCCAGCCCAGAAGATGGGAGAAAGCATTGCGCGCACACACACACACACACACACACACACACACACACATACGCAGGAGCGTGCGCACAGCTGAGCCAGCGGGGGCTGTCTGCGGCCATCCCGGGTGTGACTCGCGGGCCTGGCAGTCTGCCCAACCGTCTGGCAGGGATGGGGCGGCGGTGGCACTGTTCATGCCAGGCGCAGGCAGCTGGGGATGCCCAGGGGAGTCTGGGCTTTTTTCTGGACTGATTGGTTTCCCCAGTAGACAGACATGACTCACTGGCTCACAGGCTGGGCACTGGGGCTCTGAGTTTCAGGACTTCAGAAGCGCGATGCCTCTAAAGCTTCCAGGTCAGGGTTCAGCCACCAAGGATGCCCTACCCCATGGGGAAGGAGAAGAAGGAAAATGAAGTGCTGCTGTCCAGGGGACACTCGGGAAGAAATCAGGGGCTTTCCGCAATTGCCACTCCATTCTGCCAGGCTTTCCCCAGGCACGGTCCTGGGGCATCTTGCTGGCTCCTCACAGGGCCATGTGCGGCACAAACTGGGTCTCAGCCCCATTTTACTGATGAGGAGGCCTGGGGTGCGTGGCGAGCCCCAGTTCCCCCACTCAGGACACAGTGCACTGGGAGCTGCCCTGGTGGGGCCCTGCAGCCAGCCCTCACCTCCCTGCAGCACGGCATCCCTGAAGGCCACATCCTCTGGCTGTGATTGGGCCTGCACACTGGGCAGGCACGGGGGTGAGGCTAAGATTGCACAGGTCCTGCGCCCAGGACACCATGGATACAGCCCCTCCACTCGGCTCGCTCTCTCCCCTGGGCACCAGCCTGCTCTGCACACTCCCACACGTGAGCTTTCCAGGATGGGGCGGGGAGGCACCTCCTGGACCTCACTTTCCCAAACACTGGTCCACTTCCTGTCCATGCAAAGTGGCCCAGATCTGCCTTTTAAGGCGGTGAGTGGCAGAGATACCGGAATATTTGTGGGGGATGCTTCACAGGACCTGAGGGTTGCTTCGGATTAAGCTGCAGGGGAGAGGTGAGTGGGGACACAGGGGAACCAGACCAACCTCCCTTGGAGGCTTTCTGGAGCCGGCTGGTCAGGCCTGGGTTATGTCATATATAATTGTTAGCATGTTCTTAATATGATTGCATATAACTTCCACATTATAATATATAGGGTTGCAATACACTCAGTATTCTTTGTTATATGTAATATATACATCTGCATTATATACAGTAAAAACATATCCGTTATATGTTATCTGTACGTTGTATTCTATTATCCAGGCTACTTTTGTATATGTTTAAAATTTTCTGTAACATAACTTTTTTTTGTTTTTTCTGGGTTTTTTGGTAACAGGGATCGAACTCGGGTCCTTGTGCTTATGAGGCAGGCAGCGGAACCACTGAGCTAAATCCCCGGCCCAACACAACTTTTTTTGAGCTGCTGGGGATGGAACCCAAGGTCCTGCCCATGCCAGGCAAGTGCTCTGTCATCAATGCTGTACCTTTCATCCCACAAAAACTTTTACTGTTATTTGAAAAATATTCAAGTTGACCTAAAGAAATAGTCTAAGTGGCAGCTAGAGACAGGGAAAATTGTGACAATGAAATACAGAGACTGAGGTGGAAGGAAGGCTGGCTTCCAATGTGCCCAGTCCATGCTGTCCTTCCCGGGTGCCAGCATGGTGACCCCTCCCTTTCCCAGTACCCTGTTCCCAGCCCTGGTGGTGGCCCCAGGGGAGGGCACATGTGATGTCACCTCTGCAGCCCTCGAGTGTGCTGCAGCAAGAGAACTGTGATCTCTGTGTGTTTTCCTTTGAGTGATATCAAAGGGCCATATTGCCATGTGATTCGCATCTGGAAATCCAAATGCGTTAGTGTGAACAGGCCTGGAGGAAGAGCCACTCACTCCCCTGTCACACTGCCAGGCCCCAGTGGGGTTCGGGGGTTCCTGGTCCACCTCGGTGGAGCTGAGAGCTGCCAGAGGAGTCTCCCAGAGCAGGTGCTGTGGGCCCAGCAGAGGGGCCTGGAAGCCTGGTGGTTCCCTGCCCCAGAGCCCTTGGCCTCCAAACCCTCAAGGACAGCCAAAGATCTCACTCCTGGGGGCCTTTACTTCCTCCTGCCTGTCTGCACTCAGGTACTTCATTATTAAGCACCTACTGCTCCCTGGAGACAGTTCTGGGACTGTACACAGTGATGGTGATACTTCAGGGGCCTCACCCTGAGGAGTCAGGAGGGCTGCACTGCCTCCATTTCTAAGGCTCTCCCAGGTGGGCAGGGCGCTGGGGCAAAGAAAGCAGGTGACAACCACAGCAGGACACCTGGTCCCGCACCCCAGGCCCCTCCCAGGGCGCAGAGGGCTGGAATCTGCCCAAGGTCAAGCGCAGGGCCCTGATTCCTGGGCTTGGGCCTGCACTGTCCATTGCAGAAGCTTCCAGACCTGCGTAGCTGTGGCCAACAAGAAACAAGATGTGCCGGAAGGAAACCATACTTGCTGGGTTTCAAAGGCTTGGTATGAAAAACAGAAAGATATAAACTATTTACCGATAATGTTGCATGCAATCCCATATTGGAATGAAAATATTTTGGATATGTTAAGTTAAATATAAGTTTAAAATGTCACGTTAAATGAATCTCACCTGTTTCTTTTCATTTTTTTCATATGGCTACTAGAAAACTTTAAATTATAGATCTGTGCTAGTCCGTTTATGATGCAGACCCTGAGGACACTTAGAAGGCACCCACGCAAGGCCCCAGAGCCAGAAGCCTCCACGTGTCCAGGCTGTGTTGTGGCCATCTTGAAATTCTCAGCAATGTTCCAGCCAATTTCTCTGCACATTTGGGTAACACATGGGTCCTGGGCACAGGAGGGCAGCCCCCACTTCACCATGCCTCCTGCATCACTCCCTGCAATCTGCTGTTTGCCTGTTTGGTTATTTTTGAGGTACTGGGGATTGAACCCAGGGCCTTCTCACTGAGCTACATCCCAGCCCTTGTTAAATTATTTATTTTGAGACAGGACCTTGCCAAATAGATAAATTACTTGCCTAGGCATGATGGGAACTTTTAATTCTCCTGCCTCAGCCTCCCAGAGTCTTGAGATTATAGGTCCAGCAGGGGTTTTTTGTTTTTGTTTGTTTTGTTTTTCCCAGTACTAGGAATTGAACCAAGGGCCTTGAGCATACTAGCCAAGTGCTCTACCAAGGAACGACATCCCTGGCCCTTTTTTAAGTTTTAGAGTCTCAATAAGTTGCCCAGGTTAGCCTCAAACTTGTGATTCTCCTGTCTCAGCCTCCCAAGTAACTGGGGTTACAGGTGTCCATTACCACATCTGGCTAGTCTGAGTTTTGCCAGCTTGGGCAGCCACCGAGGGCAGCCTGTCAGGGCCCTGAGCCCAGGCCCTACCCTTTCATCACATGTTTGGTGCCCTCCTGCTGAACTTAGGAAGCCTCTTCTAGGCCTTTCTTTTCAATTTGCCCAAACGAGGCAGAGCTCCTCCTCTGATGTACTGCAGAAGGTTCCAGAAGGCTCTGTCTAGCCTTCCACTGAAAGCCTCGCTCCTTCCTTGGGCTAAGAAGAGTGCAGAGGCCTAACTGGAAGCAGTTTATGACAGGCAGGAATATTACTGAGGCACTTAAGAGGTTATTAACACCTTTTATGAACCTCATTGTTTAAAAGCCTGCCACACTTAATCATCTTAGCACCATTAAATCAGTATTAACAACAGCCCCAAGACTTGTACTCTGAAATGTCACCATCTGATAACACTCATGAAGTGCAGCATCTTGGAAAATCCGGGTGGAACAGGTAAGTTTCCTGTCCTCCTGCAACTGTGTGTGTACAGCTTGGGAGGCCCCAGATGGACAGGGGAGCCAGTCTTACCACCCTCACCCATAGAGCAGTTCCTGCCCTAGAGTCCTCCAAAAAATCACGCAGGAGCCCAGGCGTCAAAACAGCCCTAAGGAGGTGGTAGAGGGGCAGAGTTCAAATCCCAGCTGTGCTACTTGAAGGGTGCATGACCTTGGGTGAGTAAGGAACTTTACCTCTCTGCGTCTTCGTTTTCTGACCTCTAAGAAGGGCATCTGTCTTGTAAAATTAACTACAAGACTCTGCATTCAGCATAGGACCTAGCACCCAGCTAATATCTGATGATGTATTTTACCTCCTAAGATTCCAGACGTTAGAGGTAACTGGCGGATTGGGGCGTAACCTTTCAAATGTTTGCGCATCTATTAAGTATGCTGGTGTGCATGTTTCTGCGATTTCATTTGTCTTTCATTGTTCTTCATAATGCCTGCCGTTGAGCCACCCCTGTTCCCTTCTGGTATTTCCCCACACCGAGGGAGGTCACGGGAGTTTCCCACTTGAGTGGTTAGTGGTATAACTCAGGGATCAGCAAAATTTTTCTGCATAGCATCAGAAAGTAAATATTTTAGTTGTTGCAAGCCGTGTGGCCTGTCACAACTAGTCATCACTGTGTAACGGAAAACAGCAGTAGACCGTAGGTAAGCTAAGGGGCGTGGCTACGTGCCAATAAAACTTTATGTTCAGCAAGAGGGGCCGCGGACCCCTGCCCTTGCAGTAGCTCCCAGCGTTCTTGGTGCACTTGCACTGTTACTTATCAGTCCCCTATGGGTGGACATTCAGGTTTTTTCCCAAGTGTGACTTTCCAAACGTGCTTGCAGATCCCTTATACAGGTAGCTGGGCCCTTGTACCAGTGAGATGCATTCCTTCCGCCAGGACTGCTAGATGATGGGCGCGGTGCTCCTGGACATTGTCACATTGGGTTTAAGTGAAGGCTGAGAGCCATAGCAAAGGATCAGTTGCTCTTAGTCCATCACTTGCTGGACAAAGGCGGACTGGTCTAGAAATGTGGCCCTTTCAAGGTCACTTCCAGAGGCGGGAGGGACGGAGGACACAGGAGAGTGGTTAATCTTTGTTTTTGTTTTTTTGGTACCGGGAATCGAACTCAGGTCCTTGTGCTTGCGAGGCAGGTGGCGGAACCACTGAATTAAATCCCCCCCCAGTGGTTAATCTTGATGGTCAGCCTGACTGACTAATAGATTCTTGGAGGGGCTATTGGAAAGCGAGGGCACTGACTTCATCAGGGATGAACTCACTGATGAGCTCAGAGCTTCATGGGCCATTAGGAAGTGGGGCCTAGGTGAAGGAAGTGGGCCCCACGGGTGAGGCCTTGCGAGCTACATCCGGATCCTGGCCCCTTCCTCTTTGGCTCTTCCCCTGCTCTCTGCTTCCTAGGTGACAGGAATTGAGTGAATTTCCTCTGCCATGCTTTCCACCTAGATGCTTCTGCCTTGGAACCAGCGCTCCATGGACTGAATCCTCTGAAGCCAAAATCAGCTTCTCCTCTTCTAAGTTGTATATATCAGGTGTTTTGGTGACAGTGACAAAAAACTAATGCAGGAGCCACACTTCATGAGTGGACAGTCTCCTTGGGCTGACAGACACGGCCCTGTCTCTTGGGTTCTTCCTCAGATACCTAGGGCCAACCAACAATAGCCCCACATGGCAGGGCCGGCCTCCTGTGTGTCACACAGAAAGGGACAGGGGTGGAGAGGCCGTCAGAGCTCACCAAGTCGTGGCCCGTGGCTCACTCCCACACTAAGGGCCAGGATGTGGCTGTCCAAGCATCTGCAATAGAAGCTCTGTTCCATGTTACCAGCCCCAAGGCACGGGGCGAGCTGCTTACCTCTTTGTGACCCTGTTTCTCCTGCAATAACACAGGGATGTCAAAAGCTCCCTTCTCCTCCTTCCAACTGCTCCAGAAAAGGCTTCCTTCCAGTTCTCAGGCTTGCCTGGCCACGGTTTCTCCCACCCCAGCGCCTTTGCGCATTCTAGGATGTCCCCTGTGCCTCAGCTGTGATCCTAAGATGACTCCTTTTCTGCTGGCCTTTCCGGTCTCAGCTCAGCGGTCTTGTTCTCAGGAAAGCCACCCCTGACCCTCAAACCCAAAGCAAGTCTCCTCCTCTCCTCCTCTCTCCTTGGAGCCTTTTCTGTCTGTCCCAGCAGGACCATGAGCTGGAATTAGTGTGCTTGCGTATGGCATATCTCTACCCCCACACATACACACACACACTCATGCAGCCACTCAGCAGCTCAACCCCTGTGAGGGGCAGAGCCAGGATTTGAACCTGGGTCCTCTGATCTGGCTATTTTTCCCTCTCCCTCCTGTCCCCAGTACAATGGCAGAGATGGAGGCTCTAGGCTCATATGACTGCATCTGAGTTCCGGCTCCACTCTTCCAAGCCTTGACACTGACCTCTCTGTGTTCCATCCTCTTCATCCGGAAATATAAGAATGAAATGGTTGGTAAAGGGTGCAGAGCAAGCTGGGCATGGAGGTGCACAGCTGTAAACCCAGACTCTGGGAGGCCGAGGCAGGAGGATGGCAAGTTGGGCCTGCCTGAGCAATTTAATGACTTAGTTTCAAAATGAAAAATAAAAAAGAGCAGGGGGCGTACTTCAGTGATCCGGAGTCCGATCCCCAGTACTGGGGCAGGGGTTCAGAGCAAGGCCTTGAGCAGGATGAACACAATTAGCCATCACTGTGTTATTGTGCTTCTCTACTTCCAGCAGGTACCAAGGTGGCCAATGCATCGTCCCAGTAGGAGTCTAGTCTGGACCTCTGGTGTCCGAGGGAGACCAGCTGAGGCCAGTCCTGAAGGTCCCAGCACCTTCTAACTCAGGGACCTCTCCCTGCAGGTCCAGAAAAGCAATTCAGGGCGCCTTCCCATTGTATGGGTGAAGAGTCTGGGGCACCAGGACAGGTTAGAAAACAGGTCCCAGACAGAACAGCCCACATAAGAGCCCAGATCCCCCTGTGCCCTCGACTCTGGAGCCACCCTTAGCATCCTTATGGCGACACCACATAGGACCCAAGTCCATCCTTCCACGCAGCAATTCCACATGTGGCAACGTTTCCCAACTCACTTCCACACAGAGCAGGCCATGAGGATGTTCTCTGCAGCACTGTTTAGCCAGTGACAACAACCCTCCGGGTCCAACCTCAGGGGATTGCTCAAAAATGTGTACTGCTGCCAAACGCAGTGCTCTATTGCCATGGGAGATAACAGCAAGCCTATTCCATTAGCATGGAAAGCAGTGGTAGTTAGGTGGGGAGAAAGCAATCCGCTAACAGCATTCATAGTGTGATTCTATTTTTGCCTCAATATATATTTAAATATATACACACACATATATAAACCCATGTGTGCAAATATGCATAGAAATGAGATGGGAAGAAATGTTAAAAGTAGCGTTGCTGGGCAGTAAGATTCTGGATCCTTTCCACTTTCTTTCTCCTTATAATTTTTTGTTTTCTCTATTTTTTGCCATGAGCATGTACTGCTTTTATAATTGGGGGCGGGTGAAGATGGAAAAAACAATTCAGCTATTTTAACTTTTAAAAATGTGCAACTTGCTTTCTGTCCTTCGGGACCAATCCCAGACCCCCTTCAGATCCACAGAGTGAATTTAAAGTTTGTTCTATGATCGCTGCACGATGCTCGTTCTAAGCATGGAGGAATCCTCATCCTCCGTTGCCTTGACTGACAGAGAAGTGGGGGGGTGGCTCCCCCCTCCAGCGAGGCAAGGGGCGCCTGGGCTGGGGGAGGGGGTGGGAGAGAGCAGGGAGAGAGCAGATGGGCGGGTGGGAGGCGTAGGCCTCGCGGTGGGGCTGAATGTGCTCAGCAAGACCCACTGTAGGCATGGTGGTTTCTCTCAGGCTGCTGCTCGCCAGGCACAGCCCTCACCCCGGGGCTGGTGGTTTAATAAGCCCATAGGCAATGCTGAGGCCACTGGTCTCGGAACCAGTGTCACTGCACGTCTCTCCCATTACAACTGTCCTTCTCCCGGATGCACATTAAAATCACTCTGTGCATTCGATACCCCCGAAATCTGGCAGCTTCAACCAACACGCGGCTACTATCTCACAGTTTCTGTGGGTCAGGTACTCTCAGGGTGGCTTTGCTCAGGGTCCTCACTCAGAGTGGCTCCAGAGGCCACAGCCAGGTGACAGCCAGGACCACGGTGCAGAGGGCTTCACTGGGGGAGGGAGCTGCCTCTAAGATGACCACCTGAGGAGGCCTTAGTCTCTTGGCCCTCAAGCCTCAACTTGGGCTACTAGAGTGTCCTCAGAGCAGGCCATCGGAGAGGGAGCTGGATTGCAGCCCCAGGGTTTTTAATGACTCAAAACTCAGCAGGGCCACACCATCACTTGGAATGAGTTCTGTCAGAATTGAGCCACTGCTGGTGCAGCAGCTCACAACTGTAGTGCTAGCTACTCGGGAGGCTGAGGCAGGAGGGTCACAAGCTCAAGATCAGCCTGGGCAATTTACCAGGATTCTGTCCTAAAAAGAAAAAGAAGCAAGCCACTGAGCTCAGCCCACAGCCCCCGGGGTGGTGATGAGGATCAGGCGATCACTGCCCCTTTGAGGGAGACATACCAGGAACTTATGGATTTATTTCCCAACCACCCCTGCTGGAGAATCCTAATAAAAACCAGCGCCCTGAATCCACTCTAAACTCCCACGGACCTGCAGCTCTGCCAGCATCGGGGAGCTTGTCAGAAATGCAGATTCTGGGGCCCACGCCACCCTGCTGAGTCAGGATGGGAACCCACTCGAGGTGCCCTGGTGCTCACGTGCTCACAGAAATGTGAGAGGGGCGAGTCCAGATGGTGTATGGGACGTGGGAGGGGCTGGGGGCCATCCACACGGCTGGGCCCACAGGTGAGGTCCGGGCACCACGAGGTCTCGAATCCCAGTCTCCTGCTGGGTCCTGTGCCCGGGAAGCACCACGCATGTGGAAGAGCTTGGCAAACAGTTACTTTCCCTGCCTACCTTCCCCAGAACCAAAAATAAAACCAAGTTTGAAATGTGTTTATCTCCGCTGTTAAGAAAACTCACACAGCAAATCCCAGCCCAGTTTCCACTGGCAGAGGCCGACTGCTTGGGTCAGGAAAGCGACTGCCTAGGTCTGATGCCAGCAACTTGCCAAGGCTGTGACCTTGGGGAGCCCCTGCAACAGCGCCTGGTACAAGACTTGGGGCTCTGCATTTATGGATCGCCCCCCAAGCTGAGCACCCTGCCTGAGGAGTCACACAGAATCCACAGACCATCTCGAGAGGGGTCCTGCCAGCCTCCCTGTCTGTGGACAGGGAAAGGGAGACTCAGAGAGAGTAGCTTGTCGCCCACACCCTTTAGGGGCCTACAGGGCGGTTAGCAGACCTTCAGGGCCTGCTCAGGAAGGAAGGAAATGATGTTGCTGCCATGGGCGGGCAAACTGAACCAGTAGGAGGCCTCACTCTGCCAGGACAGACTGAGGCCCTGCCTTCTGTGTCCTTGCCCTCTCCCCGGTTCTCAGGAGAGCCCAACACTCGATGCTCAGCCATGGAATGTGACAATGCTGCCAACAGCCACTCCTGGGACCTTAGCATGTGGCAAGCCCCATCTGCTAGCATGCTGGCCCTTGAGTCTTCCTCTCCAGTGCCCTTGAAAAAGCAAACCACTGTCATTCTTCACCCACAAGGGAATAAATTCTGCCAACAGCCCGAGGGAGACTGGAGGTTGTCTCTCCAGGTCCTGCATCTTGACGTCAGCGCCTTGACTTCAGCCTGGTGACCCCTGAAGCAGAGCTCGGCCAGCCAGGCCCAGGTCCTGACCCACAGGACCTCTTCAATCACCAATGTGTGTTGTTTTAAGCTGCAGAGTTTGCGGTAATTTATTACACAGCGCTGGATAACTAATACAAACTAACTGGTTCATTCATCTGACTTAGCTCTGCTAGATGGAGTTGCCAGACTTAGCAAATGCAAACACAGGTTTGCATTTCAGGTAATGAATGAACGATTTTTTAGTATAAATGGGTCCCATGCAATACTGGCACTATTTATACTGATAAATTACTCGTTCTTTATCTGAAAGTCTAATTTAACTTGGTGTCCTATATGTAATCTGGCAACTTCACCGCTGGACCTCAAGGAAGAGATGTTCCCCAAGGTCAGAGAGCTGAACATGTCCTTATGTTCTGAGCAAACCCAGGGACCCTAGAAACAACTCTACTGTGCCAGTTTGGGAGATACAAGAACTGACTTCCAAGCATCCCTTTTAAACCCCCAGTCCCAGCACTACTTCCCTGTCCATAACCGGAAGTGCCCTTTTTGGAAGGCCAAAACAGCCCTATCCCAAAGCCTCCTGACTCCCAGCCACGTGCAGCAGATGCCTGGAGCCACTGCCTGCTCCAGGAACAAACCCCACTGGAGGATCCAGTGGAGGCAGGGTCTGCACTCCCAGCTATGAATGCCTGGCTATGAAGGTGAGGTACAGTCCTGCCCCTCAGTGCTGGTCCCGGCAGGGGACAGGGAGGCAGGAAAGAAGGAAAGAAGCAAGGACAGGGGTGACAGGGATGGAAGAAAGCAGGCAGATGTGCTGCTGTCTGCCCGGCACTGTGTTAGGCCCAGGACCTGGGGGAGAGGGCACATGTCCAGCTGGGAGAAGGGCAGAAGCTTTCTGGAGAAGGGGATGGGACACTGAGGCCTGCAGCATAAGGACTTGGCAGGGTTATGCAAGGGGCAATATTACAAGCAAGGGCATATGTATGGGGGGGGGGAGAGAAAAGGAAGGAAAGAAAGGGCAGATGGATGAACTAAAGCAGCACCCAGAGACCTCTATGAGCCTTTGGGTCAGATGCTGCTAAGTGCTACCTACCAGGGTCAGTGGACAGAGGCTTGGGCAAAACGCCTCTGGCCAGATCCCAAACCCCACAAACATGACAGGGACCAGAGCCCCCAGGCCATGTGAGCCTTGCTGGACCGGAGTTTGTTTCTAGAGCAAGAGGAAGATACCTGGTGAGACACTCATGGTGCAGATGTGACCTGACTTGTGAATCAGAAAGATCTCAGAAGTGAAATGAATGGGACCAGACAACTGAAAGAGCTTCCCAGATGGAGGGGAGAGACAAGCGGAGCTGCCACCCAGGCTGCCTTGGAGGAAGGTAAGGAGTCTGTGGGCTGGAGGCTCCGGGATGCGACTGGAGCAAGTCTGCCCTGGAGAACAGTCTGGGGAAGTCACCAACCCACACACAAGTCAAGGCCCCTGGACCCTGCCCACAAAAACCCATCTGCTGAGAGTGCCTCAGTTTTCTTGGGGACCCCTCCCCACCATCAGCGTGCTCCATGGATGTGGTTGGGTGGGTATGACTCTCCACTCCTGCCCTGCAGTTTAGGCATGCCCTGAGCTTGGCCAATCAGCTGGTGTTCCAGCTCCACTACCACAGTGATTGGTTCAAGAGTGGGCATGTGAGCAAGCCAGGCCAATGAGCAACAGCCCTGCAACTTTTGCTTGGCTGTTAGGAAAGAAGCCATCTTTGCAAGATGGCCTTATTTGTTCACTGCAGGAGGCCAGCTTCCCAGTGACCCTAGCAACAGCTCAGCCACTTGCCCCCTACTCTATGCAAAGTCGGGAGTGCAGTCCTGAGCAGCCGGCTGTCCTGCAGCACTGTGTTCAGAAGCCGAGTGGCACCCAGGTGTAAAATCTGGGACAGGGCACTATCAGAGTCCCTCACCTGGAATACAACACACAACCGTCCTGGGCCATATCTGGGGCTGGCGTGGTTTCTGTTTGCTCTTGCTGCCAAGCTGAGATGTTCAGTCTGCTCTGCTTGACTCTCATCAGTGGTAAAGAGCCTTTTCATTTGTTTCCTGCTGCTCAAGAACACCAGCTTCTTGAAGAACAGGGCTTTGTTGTTTAGTCCACTGTTGTTCTCCATTTTCAAAGACCTAGCTCGGCACTCCGCGGGCGCTCACAGTTTGCTGAGTATGCAAATGTGTGAAGAGCCTGGGGTCTGAAGCCAGGATCTCAGCTGGGATGACCTGTAGACCGAGGGGCGGGCAGTACAGCACCCACATTGCTGCTCAGGGCTGTGGGCGGGTAACACGGGGGCCTGGCAGGCAAGCGGAGGAGACCTGGTGAGCTGAGTGGGAGAGGGCTTAGGAGAATAGGGGAAGTGGGTCCTCGGCCCAGAACAGGCTTTCCTGTCTTAGGACAAGCTCGTGTCCCACAGGGCACCCAGGGCAGCAGTGCCCTTACAGACAAGTCAGAATGAGGGTAATGTGAGCACAGAAATGGGGGCTGCAGGACAGATGTGAGGACTGTGCTGTTGACCATCTCAGAGGCCACAAGAGGCCAGGGAAGAGTTCTCTCCGAGGGCCCCCAGCGGAGCAGCCCTGCTCACACTCATAGGCTTCTGACCTCCTAGACTTTGGGTAGCAAATTTGAGTTGAGTTTGTGCTGGAAATGCAAAGAGGAGTCAGGGCCTAGAAGACCCAGCCCAGTGGCTCAGGTCAGGGATTTGGATTTTGCCTCAGTGTCCTGAGGCGACACAGGAGCAGGGGAGTAGCATGGTCCCATGGGCCTTTGGACTGCTCACTCTGACTCCCGTGTGCAGAGCAGGCTGCAGAGCGTGCCGGAAGCTCTGAAGGCAGCGGAGGGCACCAGGCACAATGACAGCATCTTGGGCCTGGACGGCAGTGGGGGAGCTGGACAGGAAATAGACTTAATGTGAAGGACTTTAAGAAGAATATCCGCTAGTCAGCCCTATGCACACCTAGGATGGGAAACCTGCTCCTGGCCCAACAGAAATGAAAACCAGGTGCACAAAAGATGCTGGGGCAGCAAGTTCAGAGCAGCTTTGTGCGTAACAGCAGAACACTGGAAACACTACTCATGCACGTCCATTGGCAGGAGATGGTCCAGGGCAGTCTATCACACAAGGCCACTACCTGGCCATAAAAAGGGCCAGCTACCAGTGTATGCAACAGCAGAGAGGGGTCTCACACCCGTCCACAATGTGGGTGACACCAAATGAAGGAAGTGCCATGTGATTCATTCATGTGAAGTCCAAGGACCACCGGCTTGATCTGTGTTAGAGCACAGGGCGAGGGCTCCCTGGGAAGGGGCAGCAGAGGGCACAGGTGTGTATCACGCTGTTTCTTGGCCTGAGTGCTAGTTACATGCGGGTGCTCATGTGGTGAAATTCACCCTTTGGCCACATACGTTTTATGCACTTCTGTGTGTATATTATACTTCGATAAATAATCACATTATAAAAGAGAGGTGGCTATCTCAACAAGTCTCTGGATAAACAAGCTGGGATGTGGTTATACCATAGAATACTACTCAGCAAAAAAAGCGATAAACTGTTGATAACACACAACAATGTGAGCAAATCTCAGAATCATGTCGAGGAAAGAAGCCAGAACCAAAAAAGTACAAACTGTATCACTCCACTTACATCAAACTCAAGGAAATGCAGCCACCTAAAATGACAGAAGCAGTCCGGTGACTGCCTGGGGGACAGGAGGCGGGAGAGTCGGGGCACCAGGGACCACGGAGGAAGGAGTCAGAGATGTGCAAGGTCTCGACTATGCTGATGGGCTCACAGGCGTGTGACAGGTCAGAACACTACCCAGCAAAGCTTCCATAAAGCAGTTAAGAAACAGAGGTGGAGCCCAGGATTTGCTGCTGGGCAACTGTGGGGTGAAGGGAAAGAGGAAGGTGTCAAAGGGACTCAGGTTCAGCGACGCAAAGACCTCTTTCTGCCCCAGCCCACTTCACAGCTTCTCTGTGCTTGTCTGGAGATCATCTCCAGGGAAGGCGGGGCCTGGTCAGCTGGGCCATCACTGTCCCCCAGGCCGGGCACAGTGTGGACCTGAGCAATGGATGTGGCTCCCCGCGAGTGGCTGTTTCGCCCAGGATGTGTATGCAGATTGTAGGGCCCTGCCCACCGCTGCCAGCCTTCATGTGTATGTGTGTGTGTTTCTTGGTCACCCGTCCCGGAGGAGATCCAGGATAAAGAGCAGAAGAAAGTAGGGAGAAAAAGAACAGAGAGGCCAAAAAGAGGCCCCGCTCGCATCCCCGGGACCCCAAAAGTGTCCCGGAGTAGAGCTGCCCTGCTTGCTGAGCACTTTCTGTGTCACCCTTCTGCCTGCCGTGGCCCCATTAGTGCCTAGAACACCCACAAGGCACAAGATCGTAATATTCTACCCACTGAACAGTCAAGGAAACTGGGGCATTGCGGCTGAGAATCCAGGCTGTGGATGGTGGTTCCCACTATTAGGGAGTGATGTCCCCTAAGTAAGTTATTACATTAGCAGATGAAAGTATAGGGCGCTCAGTTACATCTGAGTTTCAGATAAACAAGGAGTCAGTTTTAGCGTAAGTACAGCCCAACTATTTCACGGAACATGCTTAGGCAATACTTATGCATATGTTCGGGTCTCACTTATACTAAAAAAATGATTCGCTGCTGGTCTGAAATTCAAATGCAACTGGATGTCCTGTCTTTTATCAAGCAACCCTAACCCCAGTCAGCCTGTGACAATGTCTGTAGACCTTTTTGGTTGTCATGCCTGGGGACGTGAGACTCTGCTCTGCCTCCAGGGGGTGAGGAGACACTGGACCTCAGCACACCTCGCTGGAGAGGCCCAGATGCAGAAGAAAGCATGTGCACGCATGAACGCGCACACACACACAGTCACTCTAGACCCCCAACACACAGAGCCCATACACAGACATACAGAAATACACACACACATAGACAAAGACAAGCACACAGCACACATACACAACATATACAGGGTTTGGCAAAAGGAGGACACATACAGACACAGGCACACCACATATAAGCCACATTCGCACAGAGCAGCGATGCCTCACAGATTCGTAACCTACACCCAGCGCATATACACAAAATACATGCACACAACACATCCATATATAATACACAACTCGTCATATGCACACAGCGTACAGATTCCACACATACACATGTGCACACACAAACATAAACACAACACTATACACCACACACAACATAAATGCCCAGAGATAGGATGTATACCAGACACACGCATCACACATACACACATTACACACAACACATGCATACAACACAGAGAGAACACATATAAAACACATCCTACACACATAACACATGCAAGAGCAGACACATGGTCGAAGGCCCAGCCCTCATGAGTCTGACAGTCACATTTGTCGGAAAAGTGTGTAAAATGATACGCAGGGGTCTAAAAATAATTAAATAAATAACTGGAGAGGCTCGAATTAGCCTCCTGGTGGTTTTAGCATGGAGATTTGGTACAGCTTGCTCTGAGCATCCTGGTTTCCTTGGATACGTTGGCCACACATTAGCTGTCTCGGGCCAAAAATAAAAGATTTGTGAGTGAGAAGCCACAGGACGCTGCCGCCGCCACTGCTGTAACTCTTGTCATTTTGAAAACCAGACACCCTGGGCTGGGGCTCGCTGAGAGGCACCCTTGGCTCTTCCTCTCCTGCTACAGGAGAGCTCAGGGGCCAAGATGGCGGGCCTGGAGCCCTGCGGGTCTGGGTCCAGGTCTCAGCCGGCCGCGCTGGGCAGTGTGGGTCTTCACGCAAGCCCCTCAGGCCTCAGAAAAGTGCCTGCAGGCTTGGCACCCTCGGGTGCTGCAGCTGTCGGGAACTGGCTGCTGCCTCCAACTCCAACCCACTGCACAGACAAGGCTGGCCAGAGCTCAGGGCCCATGCAGAGCTGCCAGCCGGCCCGCGGGGACACAGGTCCTACGTGTGCCTCCCCCTGGAGGAATCCGGGTGACCATGAGGCATACTACGCTCTCTCCCCTGCACCTGATTCTGCTCCCACGCGCCCTATAGGCCCAAGAGCCTGAAGGTCTGGGTGCAGGGCGCCCTGGAGCAGCCTGGCACTGGTCTCACCTGATGCCCGCACACATTCACGCTGGGGAGATGGCTGAAAAGAACAGTCATGACTCACAGCCAGTCCAAGGGCGCACACTCAGCCTGGCTGCCATCAACCTCCTGGGACCCCTTAACATCCCCACACCCAGCCTGTGCCTCGGACCCACTCAGTCCGCAGCTCTGAAACTGAGGCCTCCGTCCGATACAAGGGGCAGCCAAGCTGTGACTGGATGGCGTAAGGGCCAGAGAAAAAGTATTTTGGGCTCTGCGGACTAAAAGGTTTCTATCACATATCTGCATACCTCTGCTACTGTAGCTCAAAAATCACCTTAGATAATATGTAAACCGACAGGCACGTGTGCGCTCCAATAAAACATTATTTACGGGTGCAGAACTGTGAACTACATATAGTTTTCACATATCACAGAGTATTAACCTTTTGTCTTTTTCCAATAATTTCCAATAGAACTACCTTACAGGACAGGCAGCAGACTGGATTTAGCCCACCGACTGTAGTTTGTGAGTCCTGACACATAGGAATCGTATGCAGTTTTTAAATCACCTTCAATTCTCTGCACATCACGTAACCTAAGGCTACAGCACACAGCACAGGAAGGCCTCGACACCCAAAGCGAGTGCACGGTCAGAGCTGCATTTCACCCATCAGCGCAGTCAGCTCATTATTTTCCTCTCCCAGAAATGGCTGGTAGCTGCCAGGCCACGACTGGATTCAAACAATAACTCAGGTTTTGTGGCTTGCGATCCACAGCTCCCCTCTCTACAGGGGGGGCCCTCCTGTCCCTGCCAGCCCCCATTCGGTCACCTTTCGCAGGTCGTGGGAAGAGACACACACAGGGAATGTGGGTTTGGCTTCTTCCTGTGGGGCAGGGTCGGCGCTGAGTCCATGCTCCGGACCTTCTGCTGCTCTGCAGTCCACCCCAGCCGTGAGATCTTTTCTAGCTTGGCACCTATTTTACAGAGAAGCCAGTTCAAGCACTTCACCTGAATGGGCCCCAGCTCTCAGGAAATCATCCCTACCCTGGGAGCTGAGATGATCGAGTTTCTGAATGAGTAAACCTATAATCAGATCCAGGGACCCTCCGGGTAGCTACCCTCACTCGAACGCAGGGCTGGACTTGCCACTCCACCCTCTGAAAACCACTGGCTCACTTTCCTGGCCCAGGAGTGTTTTCCCCAGGAGCAAGCCCAGTATTCTCTTGCATTCGTATTTTTTTTTCAGCTTTGGGACATTCAACTGACAAACTGCATGGACATCAACATTTTTAAAGTCTCAAGCTCTCTGCTTCTACATTTATCACCTGGTACTCTTCCACCAAACAGGCAAACACGTGTGCTTCTCCCTTCCTCTTCTTTTATTTCCCAGTACTAGTGATTGGACCCATGGCCTTCACACTGAGCTATAACCCCAGCTCTTTTTTATTTTTATTTTGAGACAGGGTCTTGCTACATTGCCAAGTTGCCCAGGCTGGGCTTGAACTCTCAAGCTTCCTACCTCAGTCTCACAGAGTGCTGGGACGGTGGGCATGTTCCGACCTACCCAGCTTCCCTCCTTCTTAATTGCTATTCTCTGAGTCAGTCTCTGACCTCACTGAATTTATCTGCAGATGCACAGGGCCCTGGAGGTGCATGACTGAGAGCCTGCAACTACACTGTGCCAGGAATGGGGTAAAAATTGCTCACCTTGTCCTAGGAATAGGCCAAAGTGAGTCTACCCAGTAGCCTGGGTTCCTGATGAGTGTAGGAAGTGAGGGTGGCTCAGCTGCTTGGTGGCAGAACTGGCAGGGTTCTCTGGACCTGGGGTCACATTCCAGGCACCTTGGTACTTGGGCGCTACAACCTTGAGAAGCAGCTCCCACGGGTCCAGAATTCACCAGAACATTTAACTCACACCTCCTGTGTACCCCATGTTGTGCTGGCTGCAAGAAGCTGCAGGGAGGGTGGGATGAAGCCAAGTCCACGAAGCCCTTACCCAGGGCCCAGCTCAGAGCCAGGCTGGCAAGGAGCAGCCAGGGTCGAGTTCTCGGCATTGCTGGTGGCGCTGTGACTGCCACCATCATCGCCCTTGAACCTCAGTTAGGTCTTCTGATTCCAAATCTGAGTTCTTCCATTAACAGGTAAGAATGTGTGTTTCTCATTTTGGTTTGGTTTGGTTTTTGTGTCTGCGGTACTGGGGATGGAACCTAAGTTCTCATACACACTGGGCAGGTGCTCCACCCCCAGCTCCTGAGCACCAGTTTTAAAATCCACAGCCCGAATTTGAATTCTGACCCCACCCGTGGGGCAAGTGATTGACACGTACGATTTGGTGTCCGTAAGCTGAGCGCAAGAACACAGTGCACCTCACAGGGCTCTGGTAAGGACTGTGTGCCCAGGGCAGGTACAGCGCTGAGTGCCATGCTTGGGACCAAGGAGGGTCTCAGCCTGCCTCGCCATTTTACTATCTGCGCCCTTGCTGCCAACACAGCCTGCCCCTCTCCTGGAGACCCCATGCTCTGTCCAGCATGAGCAGACTCCATGGACCCTCTGTCCTCTCTTCCCTCCTTCCCAAGTCCATGGGTCTAAATGACTTCAGACCTGCAGGCCATGAGCACAGGGGCATTGACCACCACATGGGCCGACACAGCACTGCTCCGGCAGTGACCCACTGACACCTTCCCTGGACAGAGCCCAGGCCTCCAGGATACAAGGCTCCATCCACCTGTCTTTGCCAGCCAAAGAGACCCCTGGATATGAACCTCTGGTGGTGGCTACCTAGATGCTAGCTGTTGACCCGCCGGAGAGCCACATGCTGCCCTGCGGGCCTCAGACAGCTGCTTCCCTTCTCCTGCCCAGGCTGCCCCTGTCCCTCTCAACCCTGGGACATCACCAAAAGAAGTCAAGCCAATGGTAAACCCAGAGCTAGGGACCTGCCTGTGGGAGACAGCTACAGGGCTCCTGGGAGACCACCCCCTCCGCTCCGGGGGAGGCCTGCGCTCTGCTTGCACACTGGTCACCTGCCGAGGCTCCTCTGCTGCACGAGCCCACCGCGTGCCTCTCTCCACAGGGGTTAAGTGGGGCGAGGCAAAGGCAGCCAGCAAGCAACCAGATACACACGTTCCGTTCCGTTCAGACCACAGGAAGGAAATAGGCGGGTGGGGTGGGACAGAACAACAGGAGGTGGTGGAGCCTTCTGAGGAGGAGGAAGTGGGTCACATTCAAGGCTATGCAGCAATGGGCAGGAAGCAAGAAGGAAGCAGGCGGAAAGCAGGCTGCCCAGGTGGCTGGCGGGGTCATGGGCAGCCCGAGCCCGAGCTACAGAGTGCGGACATGATCAAAACCTAAGGGAGACACCCAGGGGCAGCGGCCTCTCTGCAGCCTGGCCCTTCTCCCAGTCACCTGCAGGCGCTTGGCTGAAGGGAAGCCTTGTCTTGAAGACGGAACCTGAGTCAAACCCGATTTGTTTCTCAGTTGGGGAAAGGTGACCTTCTTTTCTAGCAATCAACAGGTCTGGAATTTCAAATTATGTTGTCAGGCTGTGGCTGATGAGAAAGAGTTGCAACAATTCAGGCCAGAGTGGGCATGTTTGGTTTGGTGTGTGTTTTCCTGATAACTTCTGGTCTCAGGGGGATGGTGCTCAGAGAGTAGTGGGGGACTCGGGAGCCTCCTGTTCACTGGACCACGGACTACACAATCAGGAACTGACTGGTCTATGCTGCTAACGTAATCATCAGGGGCCCGAACACCAAACAATGTTCGCGCCAGCCCAGATGAGGTAACCAAGGACCGGGAGCAAGCCAGATGCCCACCTACGGAAAAGTGGGCAAATCATGGTGTATTCACACAAAGGAGTGCTACCACGCTGGGCATGGTGGTGCACATCTGGAATCACAGCTGAAGCTGTGACAGGAAGCTGAAGCAGGACAAGTGCGAGTTCAAGGCCAGCCCGGCCAACTTAGGGAGACCCTGTCTCAAAATAAAATAGAAAATAGCCCAGGGATCTAGCAATAGGCCTCATTCTCTCAAATTCAATAGGGAGAAAGGCAGCTCCAGAAGAACATAGATGGCACGGTTCCACTTCCGTGAAGTCAGATTACTGCTAACCTCGAACCAGCACAGGGCGGTAGTACCTTGGAGCTTTCTACACCAGCAGGAATATTTCCTATCCTAATCTGGCTGGTGATTCTACATGAGAACCCATTGCGCTATACACTTTGGATTTTGCACTTTATCTATGTTCTAGCACGATAAAAATTGAAGTTGAGCGGAGATAGTCAGGTGCCGTGCAGAATGCAGCTGGGTGCGTTCTGTGAACGAAGGTTCCCACAGCGAGTGGCAGAGACACATCTCACTGCAAGGGGCCTTCTAGGGGTGCAGCTGGAAACTCCTCCATCACTCGAGCTGTGGGCAGCCTCTGCCCAACGCCCCCTGGATGACATCGCCAGACCCAGGACCCCCAGTGGGGCAGGGCAGGCTTCCTGGCTTGTGACACAGGGCTCTGCTTCCAGAAGGGCCAGTGAGCTCTTGCCACCATCCCCTGAGGTTCTTAATACTTTTTGAACAAGGGACACTGTACTTTTAGTTTGCACTGGGTTCCAACAAATTTTGTATCTGGTCTTGAATAGGAACCTGTGATGTTTAGCTTAGTCCAGATTCTAAAGGGCTGCTCTATGGAAAGAGGAGTATATTTATGCTGTCACAATCATGAACTTACAGAAGCGACCTCAGCTCTATACAAGGAAACAGTAACTCTAAACCAGCTTCGTCCCAAAGAAAGCCAGCAGCCCACTGCCAAACACTTAACCCATGTCACCTGACTTACTCCTCCCAAAAACATGGGGAAGAGGGAACTGCCACTGTCTCCATTTTACAGAGAAGGAAACTGAGGCTCAGCTGGTGAGCAGTGATGCTGGTCCTTGAATCTCAATTTAACTAACTCAGAATATTCAGCACCAGAGTTCTCAGATATTCAAGCTAAAGGCTGTGCAAATGAGGGGCCACCAGAAGTCCATTCAGCCTCAGAGATGGTGTGGGACAGCACTTCAGAGCCCAGTGTGGCAATCCTGGGTTCCAAACACAGAGGAAATAATGCCAGGATAATCACTGTGCGGCAGCCACAGAGGTGCTGGTTCACCTCGGGGCTGCTTTCAGGAGAAGATCAAGGAGCAAAGATAATCAGCATTCAGATACTAATTGTGGCAACTCACATGCAAGAGTTTACAAAAATTTTTAGCATTATGCGGGCAAAACCAAAACCCAAGACACACATGGCAGCACCAGCCTGTCATCCGAGAACTCAGGAGGCTGCTGCTGAAGAACAGCAGATTCCAGGCCAGCCTGAGCAACTTAAAAGAGATTGCGTCTCAAAATTTTAAAAAAATATTTGTTTTGTACCAGGGATCGAACTCGGGACCTTGAGCTTGCAAGGCAGGCGGCATCAAAATAAAATTTTTAAAAAGGAGAGGGGAGAGCTGGGAATGTTTTTCAGAGGTAGACATCCTGGGTTTTATCCCCAGCAAGGCAAACAAACAAACAAACAAACAACTAAACTAAACTAAACTAAAAGTCCTCCTGCAGGCTGACCCTAGTTAGTGTCGCTGGTTTGGATGCTGACCTCATGAAGGCAGGGACATGCTGTCCCTAGTTCAGCACGGGCCTGGCATGGGGCAGGCTGTGTATGGGAGATGTGGCCCCACTGGCAGCCACTGTGACATGCCTCTCCCTGACCACGCAGTAGGCGTGGGGACCCCAGCTCACCCGACTGTCTCTGATGCACCTAATTCCTCTTCCTTCCCTTCTTTCTCCTTCCCAAGAGCACAGGCCTGGTTTAAGAAAGTTTTTTTAGGGAGGACAAAAACAAAACAAAAGGCTGAGTACCATGTAAATATCAGGTTAGGAGCAAGGACTGCAGAAACCGACACACACCTGCAAAATGGGAGTGACAGTCGTGCCTGACTTATTCCTTGGAGCTGTTAAATTAGTCAGGACTTGCAATTCTGTGACTACTGAGTTGGGTAATAGCGTATGCAAAATGTCCACACAATAGGCACTGAATCATTGCTCCCTGTCACTCTTTACGGCAAGAAGCAGTGCCGTGTATCTGACACCTCCTGCGTGTTACGCACTGCGCCAAGAATCTTTGAAACAAGTACCCCACAAGCGCTAACGGACTGTCGACTATGGGGCAGACCTTCCACGAGGCCCAGGGACCCCCGCGGACCTCGCCTCCACCGCGGAAGAGACAGAGCGGGAGCTCCGACGCGGCCGAGCAGGGAAACAGGCCGCGCGTACAGAGCACGCGTGGGATTCCCGGGTCTCGTGCGTTTTGCGCTCTCCTGGCACGACCGCCCGCCCCGCGGCTGCTCGGAGACGCCTGGAATCCGCAGCCCTCCAAACCCTCCCGATGCAAACAGGCTCTGCACGGCCGGCCGTGAGAGAGATCGCACCGCACGCGCCTCTCCCCCAAGAACCGCACGGCGCCGACGCCCCCCCCCCTCCGCCCTCCGCCCTCCGCCCTCCGCCCTCCGCCCTCCTGCTTAAGCGCCCCGCCCCCCGCCACCACGTGGATTTAAAACCCACGCGGCCACCGGGCCCCGGCCTCTCTTCCGCCATTGGCCGAGGCCTCCAGCACTTGTGTCCAATCTAACTGGCTTCTCCCGAAATCGGAACTTGGGATTGGTCAGCCCGCTGTGTCATTTCGGCTGCCCGTGACGTCAGCCGTCTGGCACCCCTGCCTCTTAGGCGTCTTGACTCCTGTTAAAGGAGCCGCGGGCGAGAAAGGCTTGTGTTCCTCGGAGGCGCGTTTAAATAACCCTTCTTCTATTTTTTTTCAGTTAATGTTCATTGTAGAAACCGCAACAAACAGTCTAACAGAAATACATTGCATTTAATCCATTACACAAAGCCCATCACTGTTAATTTAACACTTCAGTCTTTTTCTGATAATTTCATTTGTACAAAATTAGCATCCATTCTGCAGCCTATTTTTAGATTTACCTTATAAAGACTTCTCTATAGCCTCAAATAATCTTTGAAAACCTGATTTTGAGCAGTTACATTACTTTTGACCTTTACTTAACCATCGCCTATTTTTTCTTCATTTCACTGCACTTTTGCTTTTACAGATGAAGATGCACTTTTTTGTTGTTTTTGAGACAGGCTCTTGCTATGTAATTCAAGCTGTCCTTGTACTCACTATATAGCCCTGGCTAGCCTCAAACTTGAGACTATACTCCTGCCTCAGCCTCCCGAGTGCTGAGATTACAGGCTTGTGTTATCATGCCTGGCAGTATCCGGACTTTAAGGGCCTAATATGCGTTGAAAAATTGCCTTTCATTCATCCAGCAGATCTTATTTATTTAGCATTTATTCCCACCAGGCACTGTGAGGACGTTGACTACAGCAAAGAATAAAGCAAAAGTACCCAGGGCCTTCTTCAAACATGGAATATCAGTGTCTTTGCTTTTGAAGCCCCATTATCTGAGGATGGTGGCACCCACAGGAGGGCTCCCAGTGCACATGGAAGGGACAGGATGGTGCCTCCCACCTTGCCTGGTCAGGAGTGTTTTCCTGACGCCACAGCCTGGTGGGGACTGTTGAGGACTGTGACTGTGACTCTGACAGTGCCCTGCCAGCAGGTCCTGGAGGCCATGGGGACAGCGAAGCACCTATTCCAGGGACATAAAGGAAGAGTCCTGCTGGAGCAAGAGACCCTGAACAAAGCAACTCACAAATTCATAAAAAGTGTCCATTTGAGAGAAGTTCTTCAAAGGGAGGAAGAGGAGGCCAGAGTTCGTCTGTACACTGTGTGGGCCTGGGAGTCCCCAGAGTGCAGAGTGTGAGCGATAGTAAGCAACTGCTTTTAAGAGCTTGCTGCCAGCCAGGTCTGTGCTAGGTGTCCTTCGTGAGTTTCCCATTTAATCCTTCCTGTGGCTCCAGAGTAGGCATCATTCTTCAGACGGGGAGACTGAGGCTCAGAGTAGTTACTTAACTTTTCCAAAAGAAATCACCTCTTTAGAAGTGGTGAAGTATATTGTGTGAGCTCATGGGTACTCAGAATCAAAGTCTGGGAGTAGAAGACAGAGCCTGGCCTGACACGGTCACTGTGTCCCCGCAGGGTCTAGTGTGGTGTCTGCTGTGAGCTACAGAATCCTCTCTGTAAAAGGTGAGGCCCAGGTGAGGCCCAGGTGAGGCAGGTAGACCTGGCCCTTGCTGCATCCTTGTGGCCGCCTCGGCCTTTATGGTCAGGCTCAGCCCTCTCCACCTGCCTCCTGCAGGATCTAGCAGCCAAGTGCCCAGAGCACCGAGGAGAATCCCAATTTCACATAAGTGATCGCTCCTGACGGGTGTAGTGTGTATCGTTCATGAGAACAGAGATGCAGAATGTTTTTGCTCCAGTATTTCTGGTCCATGAAATCAGCTTGAATGACAAACAGTTCTTTTTGGAAGTGTTTTAGACATAAATTGAACATCTGGAATCTTTCCAATCCCTCTCCGGCTGCATCTTTGGTAGAAAGGCCCATAAATTAAGCTATTTAAGGTAACATAGACCCTGAGGGGACTGGGGCAGGGCTGGAAGCCGGGTGCTTCACTTGGCCTTTCCTGAGCACTTTGACCTTAGCTAAATCGTGCCTCTTCTGGGGCCTCAGTTTACCTGTCTGTCAGAAGATGGCATTGGCTCTAATGGTCCCTTCTGAGGCTCTCCCATCTTTTTGCTGGGGCCCCCAAGCCCTGTCTTCTCTGTGAACCCCAGCTTCCTGCTGGAAAGGAAGAACTGCACAGGGAGGGGAGCGGCTGATCCCCTGGGGCAGTGCAGTGCACAATCACATTAGCCCAGCTTCCCTGCCTTGCTGCGGGGGCGGGGGGTGGGGTGGGGGTGGGGTGGGGGGGTGGAGGGGCTCAGCCATGGGACACTGTCTGTACCTAGACACAGGACTCAGTCAGGAGAACACGCTGCGCACAAGCACACAGGCACAGGCAATCCACAATCCACTCGCACATCTATGCAGCATGCACACCCCAACCAACTCACAACACAGACTACACACACCACACACTGTGCCTCTGTGCATCCGTATGGTGAAGACTTCCGTTTCTGGTTTTGGTAACAGACAAGTATTTCTTGTTCTTTTTGGTAGGTAGGTGCTGGCCCAGATTTCTGGCTTCTGGAGACTTGGTCCCGAAGTGGATCCTTGAAGGTACAGGGAATGAGCAAGCAGGGAAGAAAGAATTCCAAGTAGTGAGGGCCACCCAAAAGGCAATTCATATGTTTGTGTGCACAGGTTTTACGTCACCGTCTACTCCACAGAGGCTTGACGAGTCCCTTTTGCTTGCCATGGGGACTGGGACCCAGCGGGAGCAAGTCCCAGAGTCCTGCCCTCCGGTGCTGCCCGCCAAGTGGAGGGGACCACGAACTCACTCGTCCACAGGGGTTGCAGGGCCCCTGGTTCCTACCAGAGTCCTGACTCATTTCCTCCGCTCACTGTGAAATCCTGAGTTCTGCAAGGTGAAGTCACCTGCCCCAGTAGCCACACTGGACTCTGGAGAAAGTGCCTGGGGCTCTGCAGAAGTCAGGGGCAGCGACTTGAATGAGCTTTTATGTAGGAAAACCTCAAAGTAGTGAGGCAAATTGTAGTGACCAGAGAGGGCAGTGTTGCAGGAATCCAGCAGGGGTAAGCAGGGCTATCAGGCTAAGGTAGCAAGGATGGAAAAGGGCCACAGAAGACATCGCCTGCTGAGGCCCTTGGCCAAGAGATGGGGTGCAAGGTATCTGCATTCACACCCTGGCTCACCTCACTCATAGGTGCCAAGGCTCAGTGTCACTCTCCGTCCATCGGGAACAATGTAAGCTTTCACTTGCTGGGCTGTGTGGGGATCCAACGCATTAAGCCCTGGGTCACTGGACAGCCTGATGTGTGCTTGTTGAGTGGAAGAAAATGAAGTGGGAGAACCATGCCAGGCCACAGGCTGGCCTCAATACACAGTCGTTCTTATTAGGGTTTAAAGTAAAACCAGGGGAAGGAGACAGCTGAACGAAGCCCAGGAAGGACTGGAGGACAAGGACTCGGTGCTGTTAAACCGCTTAGGACTGCCCAAGAAAAGCCACCTCTGTCCTCAGACCTGGGTGGCAGGACGTGAGGGACAGGGCTGGCCAGAGAAGCCCTCCCACCCCATCCACAGCCCGCTCTCCAAGCAGGGCCTATGTTGATGCAGCTGGGTGCTTTCCACAGTGCACAGCCACCTTCTGCCAGCACCAAGAAGACGCAGCCAGCCACCCTCCCATGGCCAGCACCCACGCTGGCTCCTATGGGATCCCAGGTGCCACAGCTCTGGCTGGCTTCTGAACAGGACCGGCTACAGAACTTTTGAGGCCCCTTGGTAAAAAATGCTTAATGACTGCAAATTTCCAGGCAACATTAGGCAGCAGAGCCCTGAACTCTTGTGTCCGTGGGGAGAGGGGCCACGGGAGTGTGGAGGGCACACCCCGCGAGGCTGCCCAGCACCCCAACCTGCTAGGGGTGTCTGAAGCAAAGCCTCCTCCCTGGGTCTAGACATTGCTCTGCAGATTTCAGTGCTCGGGCAGGGCTGCTGGCAGCACACACTGTCTGGAGTCTCCAAGTAGTCTGTCCCAGCAGTCACTCAGGAGACAAGTGCCTTTCACAACCCTGTGAACACAGCTGAGTTGGGAAACATGGTCCAAACTCCAGAGTTCCTGGGATCTCAAGGGCCCTTGGCTCCTCTACCGCCCACAGCTTTAGCCTTGCACCTGCTGCCCCTGGCCTGGGATCCCTAACGTGCCTGGGGGCTCCCACTGTCCCAGAGAGGTGGCCCTGACTTCTTGCACTCAGGTCCCCTCCAGACCCTTTCCTTCTCTGTTCCCCCTAGCTCTTTTTCTCCTCTAGAATTATCACCCAGACTCTTCTGCCCACAAACATCTCGGCAGATGCTCAGTCGGTGGGTTGAGTGAGAAGCCATCTCCGCCAGGCAGGCCTCTGTGATTTTGTCCCAACCTGGCCTCTGGCTCGTCATCATCGTAACTGAAATGACCTTGTTGAACTATGGGTTTGTGTGTGTATTTGTGGTCCCTTTTGCCCTCCAAGATATCACATGAGGGCAAGAACGTTGTTTCCTTTACAGTCTGGTGTCCAGCATAGAACCTGGCACTGAATAGCAGCACAGTATTTGTTGACTGAACAAAGAAACTTCTTTCCCTGATTTGTGGCCTTTCCCTGTGGGCACTAAGGCCGCTCGATCAGCACTGGGCTCCTCCCCTCTAGCCCCTCAGATCCCAGCAAAGTAAGCTCTCCCACCCTGGCTTGCTGATACCCTAACTTTGCCTCTCTCTCCCCAGCAGACTCTGAGATGTAAACTCGGCTGCCTGTGTCCAGCCTGTGTTGGGCTCTGTGCCCTTGTGGCTGCGTTCCCAGCATGAGGATTACCAGATTCAACAAAACTGCACAGGACATCCCGTTGAATTTGAATTTCAGATAAGCAACACTCAAATTTTTAGAGCAAGCAGAGTCCCAAATATTGCATGGGATATACTGAACACGGTTTACCCAAAATGCAAATTTCCCCAGGTGTCTGTATTTCATGTGACAGCCCTAGGTGCGCTGGAGGCTGCCCATGAGTGTGGATGTCAAACCCATGTTCTTCCCAAAGTAATCGTGTCTTTTCCCACTGCCTGGGGCCCAAGGTCCCCATAATCAATTCATCCGCCTGCCCAAGGGAAGGTAAATGGACAGTAAAATGTCGGCAGGTAGGTCCTCCCTTCCCCTGGTTTCCATGAGGATTACACAGCCCAAGAGCTTATACATATTCACTCTTCCTGAATTCTTTCAAGACATCTACCCAAGTCCCCACAGTGGTGCCCGTGAAGGTGCCATCAACGGTCCCACTCAGCAGAGAAGGAAACTGAAGTCAGGGAGGTGAAGACAGTCACCCCAGGCCACACTGCTTCGTTCCGCTGATCCACCTGGGCCCAGTCTGACCGCCACACTGGACGACGCCCTCCAAGTGGAACCAACTTTGGAACTAGGGCCAGAGATCACTAAGCCAATCCCCGGGGACTGTAGGGTTACACTGTAGCACCTGGTAAGTGGTGGCCCTGGCCTTGTCCTAGACGGATCAATGGAAGGTCAAGCACTCTGGGGAGGTTTGTTTTCTTCAATCCACTGAATTAACTGGCTATTTTTGCCTGCTGTCGTTCAGCCTCCATTGTGTAAAAGCTGCTTCATTTCCAAGACAATCAACGTGTGATTTCTCAGTGCCAGACGAGCCAGATCTCCTGCAAGAGACTTCCCGGAGGGCAGGAGCTGTGTCTGGCATTGCTGAATTCCTGTGCTCGGGGCTGGAGCTCTGTGGAGTTTGTTGATTGAATGAACGAAGACAAGGCTGCAAGGAGGGCTAGTAATGGCGATCTCCACAGGGAATCAGGGGCATCCCAAGGCCCAGCCAACGCTTTTGCTGGGCTCCGAGGCAGCTTACTTTGCAAGCTACAGGAGCCAAGTTGCGGCAAGACCTCCGGGCTGGGGTGGGGTGGGGGCCCGGCCCAGGTGGCTGTGGCTTTGAGACCAAGTCTCCCTTCCCAACAAATGGCTGTCAGCACCTCCTGCCCTCTCTCTGGACTGCACACTCGGCCTCCTCCCAATTAGAGTGGTGATCCACCCGTGAGCTTCCGGAAAGCCCCTCCAGCCTTCCAGGGAGAGCTTCGGACCTCGCTCTGCACCACAGGCCAAGCGCTGCCTCTTCTGGCTACCCTTCAGGAGCCAACAGGGTGCATTTGTCCAGGGCTAGACTCTGCCTTCTGCTCCACCTTCACCTCCCAAACCCTCCCCTCAGCCCTCTATCCAAGCTATTAAGGGCAAAATAACTTGCACAGGTTTCTTTTCCCTCGGAATACAAAAGGAGTCCCTGCTCATTAATAAAGCTACAAGCATCGCAGGAGTGCTGCGTGTGGATAAAGAGCTAGAAACGTGTGGGTGTGGGGGAGCAGATGCCGGGGGACCTTGGCAGTACGTGCGCCTCCTCGTTGGCCAGCTCCCGCTCTGCACAACGCAGCCCTCAACATTTCACCTCCGCACGTTGGTGTCCAGTTGAGATCATATTTGGCTCCTTTCTGGCACACAGTAGGAACTCCACGACGCTTCTTTAGTAAGTGGAAATGTAGGAAAGGGTTTAAGAGGCGCCGCCCCAAATATCTTGAGAGCTGGAGAGTTGCGCTAGGGAGGGAGGCCTCTTATGTAATATTTAATATCTTTTCAAACCTGGAGAATGTGTTCTTGTAGCGCTCTTGTAATTAAAACTTAATGAGCTAAAAGTACACGCCCGCACACCCCCAGCTGAACTCCGGGGCCACGCCCCCCGCCCCTGGGCCCCGGGGCACCAGACAATGTCGGTCGCCTCTGTCGGCGCAGCCTCCCGGGTCCCCGCAGCGCCAAGCCCCCAGTCTGCGGCGCGTATTTACACCGCGAGGGCCCCCGGGCGTTCCTCCGGGCCGTCCCAGACTCGCCTACGCGACTTCATCTTCCAGAGCGAGCCACGGACCGCTCGGGTTAAAGTGCGCTGCAGGCGCAGTGGCCCGGAGCCCGATGCGGCCGAAACAGGGCAGGCGGGCAGTCTCCGGCCACCTCAGACTATGGGTGAGGGGCTCCTCCCCCTTGCTCCAATTTCCCTGCCCCGAACCCCGGGGACCTCGCGCTCCGTGGGAGACAGACTTCCCCTCAAAGCCCGGGTCACGAACCCGGGGGCGGGGGAGGGGGGCACGCCCCCAGAGCCTCGCTCCGGCTCCACGCCGACTCGGGTTGGAGAGGTGCACAGCGCCCCTCCGCGCCGTGCAGGTCCCGGGTCTACGGGGGCCGCCAAGCTCTGGCCCTTTAAGAGCCCGCCCCGTTTCCCGACTCCCCGCCCCTCGGCCCAGGGAGGGGGTGCGGGGGAACCTCGGCTGGGATTGGCGCAGCGCGCGCCCCCTCCCCGGCCCCCGCGCGGTGGGAACCGGCAGCCCCGTCTAGCGCTGACGTCAGACCGTCTGCCTGCCTCCGACCGCGGTCTCGGGGCGAAACCCGATCTCCTTGGACTTGAATGAGGAGGAGGCGGCGGCGGCGGCGGCGGCGGCGGAGGCGCTCGGCTGGGGAAAGCCAGCGGCGGAGCCTCAGCCCGGGCGGCGGAGCGCGCCCCGGCTGCTGGCCCATTTTTCGGACGCCACCCGCGGGCACCGCCGACCCCCCCGGGGCTGCCGATCGGCGGCCGGGGGACGCGGAGGAGCGCGGCCGCGCGCGCTGAGCCCCGCGGCGCCCCGGGAACTTGGCG
>NW_004624741.1:23958358-24103997 GCF_000247695.1 Heterocephalus glaber | reverse complement strand
CCCCGCCCCCCGCGCCGCGCCGCCGCGCCGTCCAGGCACCGCTTGATGGGGGTCAACAGCACCGCCGCCGCCGCCGCCGCCGGGCAGCCCAATGTCTCCTGCACGTGCAACTGCAAGCGCTCTTTGTTCCAGAGCATGGAGATCAGTGAGTGACCCCGCGCCCCCTCCCCAGGGGCCCCATCGGGCTCGGACCCCGGGTCGGGGCGCAGCTGCAGACCGGCCCGGCCGGTGCGCGCCCCCTCGGGCCATGCGCCCTGAGCCCCAGCTGCGCCCGCCGCACCCCGGACGCGCCCTCCCGGCTCTCGGCAGCTGGCGGCCAGCCCGGCTTTGTCCCGCGGAGCTGCGAGCCTGGCACGGCCCCCGCTGCCCGCGCCCCGCCCTCGGACCCGGGGCCCAGGGGCGGCGCGGCGCGGTGCGGAGGGCTGGGGCGGCCGAATGCGTGAAGTTTCTGTTTTATTTCCCTAAGGGACAGTCGCGGTGGAGCAATTAGGCCGGCCCTTTATCAACTTCGGGCGGGGGCCGGGCGGGGGCCGGGCGGGCCTGTGAGACACTGTCTGCTCTTCGAGGTGTCTGGGGCTCCAGCCGGATGTCTGGGGTGTGTGGCGCTGTCTCCGCGAGTGGATTTCCGTGCGGGCCATGGAGTGTGCGCGACTGCGTGTGTCTGGGGTTCCGTGCTGCTCTGGGTGTCTGTGAGTCCGCGTCGCGTCTGTCCCAGGACTGTGCTTCCGAGCCTCCCTAGTCATTGTCTGGGTCGAGGGCTGGGTGCTCTTGCGTGCGCCTCTGTGGGGTCCAAATCCCTCTGGATCTCAGGGCCGTTTGTGCCCAGGTGTCTGCGTCCAGGTTTCAGTGCCGGTGCGTCTGGCCCAAGCTGGATCCTGACAGAGAGAGAGGGAGAGAGAGAGAGAGAGAGAGAGAGAGAGAGAGAGAGAGAGAGAGAGAGAGAGTGAGTGAGTGTCATTGTGAGTGTCTGTGTCTGTGTTCCCGACGCACCTATAAATAGCCTCTGTCTGGACAGCTTGGCTCAGGCTGGCTGGGACGTTACAAAGGAGTCAAAGTTTGGGGCCATTTGGGTTTGGGTCTGCCCTGTTCCGAAGCGGCCAGTGGAGCAGCCCGGGGAGTGGGTGCTTGAACCTCAACTGAGGTCCAGGTCCTGTGTATCCAGACGTTGAGACCAGTGAGCCTCTGCCTCTTTCATCCTGGCGCACCCAGGCGGCTGTTCTGCTGGTGGGGAATTGAACCCTCCCTATCCTCTCCTGCAGCCCACTCTTCTGGAACCTTTTGGCCCTTTTGAGCTTTAGTTTCCGGTTCTGCCCAGAAGCACCCCAGGTAAAGGGCCATGCATTCCTTCCCTGCCCAAGCCAGCCTTCCAGCCCAGATCGGAGCCCAGGGGCAACCACCGTGGAACCAGGGCAGTCACTAGGTGACGCATGAGCCCGTTTCCACAGGCGGCTGCCACAGTTGGGGCCCCCTAAGCCTATACAGTGAGACACAAGAGGTAAAAATAACCCATGACAGCCCAGCTGTGGCAGGGTGGCCAGGCTCTGGTGGTGAATCCTTCCACCCTCCTAGACTCTTTCCTCCCATACTGGAATTGAAAGTCCTGTTCTCCCCACTGCCCTAGACGCCCTGAGCCAGGCCAGGAGGTGCCAGGAGAACCTGTCCAGAGCCAACGTTTGCGGAATTGACTTGCATTAAACCCAGCTCCCTCCCAAAGGCCCTCTGTGAACTTGGGAGGCTCCTGAAATGCATGAGGATGTTATTAAAATATGTGTGCACATTTGGTGCAGGGGTTGCTGCATAAACACCTGGGCTGCCCTATTCTGCCCCTCACCCAGTAGAGCTGCCTTAGGGGGACCTCTCCCGCCTGGGGTCCACTTTGTGCATCCCCTGTATTCCAAGGTCTAGACACAGACATCCTGGTCTTTTTCACTTTACATTCCGGACTTAAAACAATATATATCATTCTTGTTTCTGCCCTAAGGATGTTTTGGCTGACACCAAGGCATCTTGTTACTACTGCCTGTTCCCCCTGCAAGTTCGCTGCCAGCAGGACTTGAGGGGAGCCTGGAACCCTGGCCTGTTCCCTGGGTGCCCAGTTAGCCCCTGCGTTCTGGTTATACATAGGTCTTCTACTGGAAGAGAGCCTGGGGCAGGGAGGGACTCAGTCTTTCAAATGTGGATATAATGTAACAGTTTGTTGCAAGTGTTAATCAGATTTCCCTGAAAGCCCTGGGTGTGGGAGCCTTAAGGCCTGCTTTTTCCTGGAGTTCCTTTATACGGAAAGATAGGGAGGGAGAGAAGGCAGAGAAGGCGGAAGGGTGTGGGGGGACGGCGACCTGTACTGTTGGAAGCTGCTTGCAACTGTAGACCTGAAGCAGGATTTGGAGTTGGGCCTCAGGGCAGTGTCCATGGGGTTCCTCTAAAAGATTCTGCTAAAGTCGCCCTGACCTTGTTAGGTCCCTTAAGCCAGCCGCCCCCCTCCCCACTTAGTTTTCTCATTTGAAAAGTGAGACCATGATGGCTGATATCTAAAGTGAAAACTCTGCAGTCTTTTTAGGGGTATGCAGTCTTTTCTCCGGAGTGTGGCTGGACATGGCTTCTTGTCTGTGTTCAGCTCCCTTTTGTGGTCTTCAGCTGCCCCAGATTTCACACCTGGGAGGAGCTGTGTGGAGTCTAGAATTCACAGCCTTGGTTTAGAATTGGGTGAAGTTGGTGCTGGAATCTGCCCAAGGTTCCCAGCCCCCAAGACCCTGTGGGGATTGCTCCTCTGGGGACGCACCTGCCACTTCCTGAATTTGGAACTTGGGGCTTGGAGGGGACCTTTAACGCGACAATCCGAGGGCCCATCTTTTCTGATTGTCAAGGGGTTAGGGTGCTGTCTGGTGGAGGTCACTGTTCTCAAAGCCCACAATGCAAAACTCTGCTGTTTTAAGATTAAACACTGTTTAGACACAAGGGAGGCCCCCAGAGGGCACAGTGGGGAGTTCTCTGAGGTTACTTCTGAGGAAAGGATTCTCCTAGGCTCAGATTTTCTCTTGGCACTCTTTGATTGCTTTTCAGTTCTGCTGCGTCTTTGGGAAGTGCCCCTCTGCCCTCTCCAGCTTTGGAGTGAATCTCGGGGTGGGGGTGCTGCCTGGACACACTGGCTTGTAGGCCTCCAGTCTGGCTCATGAGGCAGGCATTTCTGGAGCACCTCGGGATGCCCAGGACCCACCTCTCCAGTGTCTGCAGTGATGTTTTGTTTTGTCAACGCTGCTGGCCGTCCAGAGTCCATGAGCCACTGGTTCTTCTCTGGTGGCTCTTCCAAAATACATTCCAAAGCCCCGGAAACTGAATGGATGCCAGTTTTTCATTGGTCTGTCAGGCACAGTGTTTTCGTTGGACATTGTTCAAATCCAGGGTCTTGGGCTCTACATCAAGACATCCTGGGCCCAGAGATTCCTCGTTGGGTGGTGAGGAAGGATGTCCTGAGCAGGCAGCATCCCTGGCCTCTGCCCGCTGGATACCAGCCCCCCCATCCCCAGCTGTGATGACCAGAAACATTTCCAGCCAGACCCACTGTTTAACCAGCTGTTGGCTTCTCTGGAAGGACGGAAGGCGGGGGCGGCATCTGAGTTGCTAGAGATGACCCTCAGTTCCCTTCCGAGAGCAGGGCTGTCCAGGCTGGCGCCTGCCGAGTGTCCCCTCGGCCTTTACTGAGTGCCTGTTGTGTGCTACCAGGGCTGGGCACAGAGCCCTTTCTGCAGGGGAAGCTTTCTCTTTTTGTCTTTGATTTGTCTTTGAGGACGGAGTGGTATCAGGAGAGCCTAGTGTCTGGGGATTCAGGTTCAGCCATGGATGTCGGCGCCAGCTGTTTCCCTGTGGGCCTCTAAGCTGGGACTTGTAACCCACGGGTTTCCTGCTGTCTGGGTTTTAGGTCACGGTGCAGTGAGGGAGTTGCATGTTATGACTTCGATCTTAGGTCAGACGTTTGGCTTCGGCCTCTCAGGAGATATGGGATAAGCCAAAGGGTGATCTGGGGTCAGGGGCCAGTTAGCATTGTCAGTTACAACATAGCCAGTTGCTTCTGTGCATGCCTGTGCATGTCTGCGCACACACACACACTACATGCACGCATGCATGGGGTATGCTTACACACTCATGTACTGCCCCTTTCTTCCTGCCCTGCTGGCTTCCCTTTGGGTTGGAAATGGTTAAAGCATCTCGGTATGTAAGAGAGAAAAGGGGAAAAGGTGCACCTTCCCCCATCCAGCTTCTGAGAATTGATGCACATGCCCTTTGGAAGAGAAGGAAAACAGGGTTTTCTTTGGGGTGCCTCCCGGGGTGCCCCCTTCATCCTACAGGATGAACCTCCATCAGACTGCCCCAGAGCCACTGGCTCCAGGGGCCCAGACACCAGGCCATGGGTGTGGAGACATTTTTGACTTGGTCAGTGATTTAAAAGTAACAAAATGTCTGGGAGAAGCCAGTGGGGCCCAAATTGGATCAGTGTGGCCTTTTCTCTTCCGGTGTGACCTTCGAAAAGTTGGCAGCTGGACTCGGCCCTGAAGGAAGCTACTCTGAATTTGCCTTGAGGGGCTGCACGCGCACTTCGAAGCTCAGGGCTGCTTTTGTCTTCCTAAAAGGCGTTGTGTAATCAGGCACGGTGGGGCACATGTGGGGAGGTGGGCGTGCTGGGGGTGCCTGCTCTTTGTACTTCCCGGTGAGCTGTGGAGATGGCACCATGCTGCCCCGGGGCTTCCCAGGGCCCGAAAGCAAGGTTCCCAGTGAGCTCTTCTGGGTGGCCAGGGGGACCTGGGGCATGAGTTTTGTCTGAAGGGGCTCCTGTGGGCTGGGCTGTAGCTCCATGGTAGAGCATTTTGCTAGCATACACGAGGACCATAGGTCCCATCTTCAGCTCTGCAAAAATTTTTTAAAAGGGCTTCAGCACACAGTCGCCTCGAGGGCCCTACATAGCCAAACCTTTTGATTCCAGGCAGCCTGTGCAGCTAGATTTGGATGTAAAACTCCTAGCAGTTCCTCCAGAAGAATTAAGAGGGCCTGCAAAACTTACCTACAGAGGTATGGCAGTGTGACCAGGGGTGAGTGGGACAGAGGAGCCCGAATGCACTGGCTGTGTCACCTTTGCTGTCCCTTGGCAGTCTGTACAGCGGGTTGCAGCAGCGCTGCAGTGAATTTGCCGTGAGTATGCAGAGTTCAGAGCTGTGGTGTGGCAGACATCTGGCACCACGGTGTTCACGGGGAAGGGGGTCAGGATATGGGAGCCAGTTAGATTGGATGGCCCCCTCTGCCCAGGCCTCTGGAGGTCACTCCTTCAATACTGCCTGATGAGAACCCCCCACCCTCAAAAAAAAGGAAATGTCTCCATCCTGGGACCGGTGGGGCAGTGTTGGGCTCGGTCAGGCAGCCCACCTGGGACCCGACCTTGGTCGAGGCGGTCACTGAGTATTGCAGTCATTGGCTGCAGACTGAGCTGGCAAAGCCCCCTTGGTGGCTCCCCTGGATCGGGAGGCCGTTAATCTCCTAGGACCTGCCTGGAGGGCTCTCATCACTGCCAGCTTTGGAGCAGGTGAGAGCCACAGAGGCTCTGGGGCAGCACCCCCTTGACGATCCGATGCCCCAGTAGGGCCAATGCACAAGACAACCCAAGAGGAGAAAGACCGGAAACTCACGAAGACCTAGGGTGCCCACATTTGAGAGTCGGTTTCCGCTTTCACGAATGACCGTGTGGGAGCAGAGGATCTCCAAGTGCACCCAGAGCGGCCCTGCGTGGTGTGGAGGAGCTGTGGCCTGGAGGGGCTGTCCCTAGCTTCCTCTCAGCCCTCCTGCCCCGCCCCTCCCTGAGGGGGCTGCACCCCTCGGTGAAGCCATAGCAACACGGAGCACTGACAGCCAACCTCATTTTCCCATCAGGTGACACTACAAAGCCAAACCCTGACACCTCAGAGGTCTCGTCAGGGTCTTGTCAGTCACTGGGAGAAGCGGCTGTCACCAAGCTGGGAAAGAGGGGGTGGGGGGCTTCAGCACTGCAGGCAAGCGTGGAAAAGTTTGGGGTCTCTGTCTGCTCTCTGAAAGTCATAGAGCGGCTTCTCTCCTGTTCCCAAGGTTACTGAAAGATTTGGGTTTTTTTGCTTCCACTCCTTTTCCTAGTTGGATGTGGTGAGATTATTATGTGCCAGGTACTAGTGACGCATTTTTCTCAATCTTCAAAACAACTCTGGGAGAGAGCCATTGCTGTCACCAATTTGCAGACAAAAACATGGGATCAGAGAGGGTGAGACACTTGCTGTAGGTCACACAGCCCACGCTTGCATGCTTTCTTCTCCACAAAGGACAGCCCAACCCCTGAGCTCCGGTTTTCATTGCAAGACTCATGTCACAGTGGTAATTAAGTTTTGTCCTGCGTCTGCAGTCTCATGTTGGACTGTTCATTAGGGAAGATCACTAACAAATCAGCCGCCTCCCAGAGCAGGCAGCTGGCTCCATTCTCCTTGGCAAGGCACTGGCTGATGTTGGTTGGAAATTGTGTGTCCTATCAGGCCTCTGGGGAGCTGGAGTCCTGACCTCCAGCTCTCATGCGCAGGCAGGCAGCAGCACCCATAGTGTTAGGCTGGGAGCTCGGGCGTCCGTGACCCTGCAGGGACCGTGTGAGACTCATCTGGGACACCAGGGACCACGCGTCCGCGTGACCCGCAGTGGTGCCCAGGTGTGGTAAGCGTGGGAACACCACAGACACACCTTGATGAGGCGAGGTAGTGGGCTTCGAACATCCCAGGTGGGTCAGGACACGGCCAAGGTGCTGGCATGGAAACCGTCAGTTTGGAAAGGAAGGGAGGAACCCTCCTCCCATGCCTCCACTCGCCCCTCTGTGAAATGGGGCAGGATTCACACCTACTTACACAGCTGGCAAGAGGGCTGCTGAGCTCTGACAAGGTCCTCTGGCACAGAGCGTTATTTTTAATGCTCCGAGAAGATTCCAGGCTCTGGGGCAGGAAGCTGGGCCTTTACTCCCTGTCCGCCAGCTCTGAGACGGGAAGTGACACCAAGGGCAGGTGCAGAGAGATTAGAGCAGATGCTGGGCCTTCCCACCTCAGTCTGGCTGTCCAGCGATGCCAGGCCTCACAGCCATTTCGAAGGGCATCAAATCAAAATGACCAAAATGCACCGCAAGCACCTGCCACACACCCTGAAAAGGGAACTTCCGGCAGGGTTCTCTGCACACCTTGCTGCGGTCTTGGAGCATTTCCGGTCACTCCCCTTCCTGTCACAGCAAGGGTGGAGCTTGCCTTTGCTTGGAGGTGATGTTGTTGAGACACCGCATGTGGAAAGGAGTTCGCATTCCCGGCTGTCGTGACTCACCCCTGAGGGAGCAGGTGGGGATCGCCATGGATCTCTAATGTGTTTGTCTTTCACTGAGTGGGGGGGGCGCAGCAGGAAGGGGAGCGGCTCGGCTAGGCCACACCAAACCCAGGAGACTGTCAGAAACAGGGGGAGGTGCACACTTGTCTTCACTTCTCTTTGGGTGGATTTTAACTGAAAATTCTTATTGTATCAGTGGGTTTTGGAAATGGATCTAGTGGCCAGAAAAGTTTTACTTGTTTGGTAACAGAGTGGAGATCTCCAACTCCTGAGTGCTGCAGGAAGCTTGCGTCTGTCCTTCGAGTTCTGACTTCCTCGTCTCCTAGGTGGTTGCGCTGGGCAGACACAGCCCAAACTTGCATGACCACGTGGGTTCTGGCTTTGAGAAATCATCCCATCTCGCCTGCCCCCATCACAGGCATTTGGGGTGGCGGGGTGAGCTGGGTTTGTGAGCCCTGGCACAGAGTAGCTGTTCATTAAACAGACACGTGGTTGGTGAGTGAGTGTGGGTTTGTGGTGTTCCTCGGTTTCCCCCGGCTGCTGGAAGCTTGGACCGTTGTTCTGTAAAGTGTGGCCCAGCATGGGGTCAGTGGCAGCTGTTACTCTCAACTGTTGCCGAGAGGTTGTCATTGATTCTCATCGATCAGGAACGGCAGAGTTTCTGCCGGCTCCTAAGGCCTTTGAGATGCGATGTGTCCACCCTCGGCTGGGAGAGTGTGGGGAAGTGACAGTCAGCCATGGATTTATTTGGGTGACAATGGTTAGGAATAAAAAATGTGCATTGTTGTATTTAAAAGGACATAGCCTTGCACATGTAAAACGCATGTTTTTATTATATATATGCACAGAGAGTTTCAAAACGTGGCCTGTCACCCACCAAGGCAGGAGCCTTGCACCAGTCCCTCACTGGGACAAGTGTGGCCCAGGATGGAGCCTGAGCCGTTTCCCAGCCTTGCCCCGAGTCCCCAAGGAGGTGAAGTCACCTTCTCAGGATCCGTCCTTGGCAGGACAGTGGGCAACTGAGTCAGTTTTCCAGAGAACTTGGCAAAGCAAATTGCCCCTCCCCTAGAGGTTCTTCACGGTCCTGGTTACCTGCTTACCCAGGGCTCATCTGGGCTGGATTCGAGAGAGCTGCTTTGCAACCCCCGGCCTCACCCCTAGGACCGCCGGTCCTGAAGCTGGAGTCTTGCAGGGCAGGAGGTGGTTCGGCCAGGTATAGGGGTCAGGGTTTTCAGAGCCGCTCAGCCTCTGTCTAGCTGTGTGATCTTTGGAGAGCTAATTCTTCTCCTTGATGTCTGCTGCTGCGTCGGTAAAGGTGATGGATTCCTTCACTGAGTCCACAGAAGTCATCCACTCAGTGGCCAGCTCAGGTCTCAGTGCATGGTAGGTGTTCAGTAAACGCATCGGGATGCCTGTGCTGATGGTAAGTAGCTCTGCTTGGGAGTGCATGCTGGGTGTAAACTCAGTTTTGTCCCCTGGTGTGCCTGGCTCTGCCCACTTGGGTGGGACAGCCCTGCCCTGAGGGAGGCTCTCAGACTTCGAAGATGCCGTCCCTAAGGCTCAGGTGCCTGGGCTACCAGGTTCACTCCAAGCTCTGCTTGGTGATTCATCCCGGAACCTGCATTTCCATGAGGAGGCTCAGAATTGGTGTGTGGCCATAGCAAACACTGTCTTCACTGGGCTAAGTTTTACAGCCAGCGAAAAAGCTTTGATGTGAAATCCCTTCAGCTGCTGTTGGGTTAGAGAGCTGGTTTGAAGGAATGATTGTCACTGGTCACATGCTTCAGCACCCCGTCAGAGATGAGGGATCTCTGCTCTGTTATAGCTGCTGTGTTTAAGAAATTAAAAGTTTACTGAGACTTTTGCCAGAACTGTATTCAAGTACTTCCTTCACACTACTCAGGTGGCTGCACATGTGGAGGACTTCGTTAAGATCTTAAGTAACCTTCCAGAGGAAGACAGAAGGTGGGAGGGAGGAGGATCCACTGCAGCCTGGGGACCCCGAGAGACTTCGGGCACCGCCCCAGCCCAGCTTACAGGCCCCCTCTCCCTAGGCAGATGTGCTCCGGCTGGTCCCAGGTCTGATTGCCTTCCTAAAAACAATTTGTTCGGTAATAATTCTGTAAACCTATGGATCAACTTTGCGCAAACACCCTGAGTGATTTCTTTGTTCTTTTCTTTCTACTTTGTAATTGGTGCCGGTAAAAGCCAAAGGTTTGGTCTTGTGGAAGGCATGATTCATTTATTGGTGTCTGTGCCGCCTCGTTATCATTCAGTCATTTCAGATTGCCGTCGCAGTGAGCCAGGAGTGATTCATGCGGGCTGAGCTCGCAGCCGATGGGGTCATGGCCATAGGAGGAAACTGTTTTTCTAATCTATTTATGGTATAGGAGAAAGAGGTGGGAGTGTTGAGATGACAGGAGAGGGTGTCGATTACACTGGTGAATAAAACCGATTAAATACCACCAGCTCGCCCCGCAAACACCACTCATGATGCCGCTGCTGTCCTATGTGCATCTCTCCTCTAGTTTGTGGGTCTTGCTCTCCAAGCTGGCTGATGTGGGGATGTCCCTGCCAGACCCGGAGGAAGTTTCATGTAAGCCACAAACGGAGAGTGTGTGGCCCCTGTCATGCCCATGTTGACTGGCTCCAGCAAGGAACCACGAAGATATCTAGGCTGAAACTAAGGGGGCTGCTCTCCCTCCTGTCTCTAGCAATTGTTAGTTACTGGCAACTGTTAGGCCTTTTCATTAGCATGATCTTACATTAGGTTTTGCCTAATTTTACGAGTTGCTCTGGGCCCCAAATAAAATTGTCGCTGTCCTCCCATCTAGAGGGTAATTAGAGTTGCTTGCTGCCTGGCCCAGAGCTGTAATTATGAGTCCAACTTCCAATTGTCCATATAAATCCAGGCCCTGCCTGCAAGTGCATACCCAGAAGTTGCTCGTGTCTGGTTGGGGACCTTTCTTCCTGTGGGGATTTCCTTCCTGCGGCACCTGTGCTGGTCAATCCCATCTGCTCAGTGAGGGCCTGGCTTGAGTAGTTCTGAATCCCCAGCTCCCAGGCCAGGGCCAGGTGCAGAGCACATTTCCTGGTATTCTGTCCAGCACTGGCTGGATCGCTGTGTGAAAAAGTTCTGTGGAGGAGAACTCTGCTGGTAACCCATTGGTTAGGGGAGGACCCAGCCAGGATTTATTGGGCTGCTTTGTGACTTTCATAGTACAGATCAGGGTGCTGAGAACGTGGCATTCTATCCAACTCTCTGCTCTCTGCTCATGGCAGACATTGCTAATGGATGGCAGCATCCGACCTTGCTGGGCTCAGATCCTTGCCCTGATGGTGCTCTGGGTGTGTTTGGACTGGGCTGGAGAGATGAACTCTGTAGGCCAGGGGGTGTAGATGATCCTTATGGGGGACTGGAGGTTGTCTCTGCAGAGAAATGGGGGGGGAACTGCCCCTGCGTCACCATGGGACCACTTCCCCATCTGCTCCTCCTTGTTACCTCGGAGGGCCCTGGGCTGCTTAACAAGTCCCAGGCATTCCCTTCACGGATGTTCCCCTGCAGATGAGCCAGCCCCCTGCTTCTGGCTCTCAGGCCTGGGTCCCCCAGCGTATGTGAGAGACCTGCTCCAAGGGCAAGCAAGGATCTCACCAAGATCATGGTTCTGTCTGGAGTAGGACCCCACCGCAGGACCCCTCAGTCCCCCGATAGTACCACCTCGTTGCCTTTTTCAAAAATCAGGATCACAAACCGGAATGTAGAAGCCGCCCTTTTATCCTGCCATGGAAAGCCCTGAGTTCTGCCCTAAGTCCTGTGTGGCATTCCTTTACACTCTAGTGAGAAGGAGCCTGGACTCTGCCCCAAACAGTCGGTGGGGGTGGGAGGTTGTGGAACCAGAATAAGAAAGGGGAGAATCTGGGAAGGAGTCCAGATTTGAAGAATGAACCCTGTGCCTCACCCACAGCCTTGTCTACTTGGTTTTTCTCGGTGCTGGCCACAGGGACAGTGGCTTTTCAAGCCCTTGCCATTCCTCTGGAGGTCTCTGAGTACTTGCACACCAGCCTCAGGAGGAGCTAAGTCACTCAGCAGAGGTCACTCCACACGGAGCAGCATGTGAACTTGGGGGCAGGACTCGAAGCCTGTGCTCTGCTTGTCAGCCAGGGATGACCCCATGTCCCCTGAGCCTCAGAACTGCCTGTCGCCGGGTTTAAGGGCACGGCTGAGTTTGAGCCTCTCTGTTCTTTGCCCTCTTGGACTTTGTTGGCTGGGCCTGTGTCCACTCCGCTGGCCAGGAGAGCCTCCCTTCCTCTACATTCTCCGGTCTTGGAACTGTCCTGGGCAGCAGCGAGAGCAGGAGAGAGCAGGAATTGTCCGGTATCAGTTTGCAGCTGAAGGGAAAATGGGTCACCATGACTGACGGGTGCTGGGCACGGGGTGGAAGGAGAAGCACAGGGAAGCAGGAGGGGGCTGCAGGCTCGTGGCCAGAGGGGAGCAGGGCTCCAGACTCAAGGCTTTCTTGGCCCTGGAGGCCCAGGTGAGCCCAGGCTCACCCCTCTCCCTTCCCGTCCCCACCCGCTCCTCTCCTCTGTCTTTGCAGAGTGGACGTAACTGAACCCCAGCCATCTTGTAAGAGCAAGGGAACCCGTGGGGTCACTGTTCTAGCCCAGCTTAGGAGCCAGAGCTCCGTGCTGCTTCCTGCGGCAGTTTGCAGACAGCGAAGTGCACCCCACTTAGGTGCGAGGCAGAGTGTGTCCTGGCAGGTGCACGAGGCCACTGCCTGCACCCAGATGTGCACGTTGTCTCCCCGGAAGGTCCCTGCCTGCCCGGCCCGGCACCTGCCCTCTGACAGCCCTCCGTCACAGGGGACGTTTTCCTGCCATAGACATTGCCTGAGTGGGACTGGGCTGCGTGCTCACTGTCTGGCTTCTTTCCCTCGGCCTCCTGACTTCCAGACCCCTCCAGCTGTTGTCTTTATCAGTAGTGGTTCCTGCTCATTTGGATTGAGTGTAGGTGACTGACTCACAGTGAGATTCCAGGGGTCTCCATAGGAAACCCTTTGTAACCAGAGTCTGATCTCCATGGACAGGTGCCAGGACCTGGGCATCTGTCCCCCGCCCAGCCGGGGGACTTGGCAGTGGCAGAGCCTCCCATGACTGCAGGTGCAGCCTCTCTGGGTCTGCGAGGCTGGCAGCCCATCCACCTGCCCGCATTCCTGTTCGAGAATGAGGATGTGGGTGACCCCAGACGGGGATGAATCATGTCTTGGGGAGGTGGTTACTCAAGAGGCGCTGAGCTACAGGGTGGCCGTGCTGGCCAGTGGGACCGGCCTGGGAGCCACGCTGCTTAGGAGTGGGGGCGTGGCCATCCAGGTGGGGCTCGTGTGACCCCAGGGTCCCATCTTCTCCATTCAAGCATTCTCTAAGGAAGAAAAGGGACCAGCAGTGTCCTCAGAATTGGGGTGCAGTTCAGAATTGTGGCTTTGGCTCCATGCCTCCCCAGCTCCTGTTCTTCATTTGTGAAGTGGGCACGCTGGTCAGTAGTCCTGTCCTGACCCCCATGAGCTGTGTGAGGACAACACAGCTTTGACCTACTGAGTGCCAGGCATGATGTCATAGGAGCCACCAAACCCATTTTACAGGCGGGGAGACTGAGGCTGGGGACAGAAGGCCATGTGCCTGGCCACTGGCTGAGCTGGATCTGTAACCTGGCTAACCCTCTTCCACGTGAGTTCCAAGAGGTCTGCAGACCCAGAGCAAGCTTTGAGAAAATTTTAGGTGGCACCTGGATGGACAGTTAAAATGCAGTTCTTACGTACTTATGTTGATATATGTTAAATACATGTTAGGAAAAAACACAGCAAGTATATTATGGATTTCATGAGTATTGTTTAAGACAAGGCTAAATGCGTAGTAAAAGTGAATATTTCAGTTGGAAGGAAAATATCGAGCCATTTAAATTCCTTCAGTGGGATATTTGCAGATGGTAAAAATCGGACAGGCTGAGAGTGACGTTTGAGAGCTGGGGCCCAGGGCCTTGGATCTTTCCGAATAAGGATGAACCCAGACCTTCGCCTCAGGATGGCAGCGCTCTGCTCTTTGGTCTTCTGGGGCCTACGGGAGCCCTGCTGCTGCCCTGCAGGCCGCACGACACCCCCGAGGTTTGTAGAGGAGCCAGCTGTGGGCAGCACATCCAGAGCTGCCCAGGAAATGGCTGGGTGGCATCCTGATCCGGGTGGCACCCAAAGTCTGCTCTTCTCTGTAATGTTGGTTCATTTGCCCTAGTGTCTGAAATGGCATCGCTTCACCGACTGGGTCTGCACCTTCTTATCCAGCTTCCTGGGGTTCCTTTCCAGGGAGCCTGGGAAGCAAAGGGCCCCGTGGGTCCAGCCCTGGGCCCTGCAGGGGTGTGGGACCCCTGTGTCGCCCTGTGTGGCCTGCACTGCTGTCCTGCTGTTGCCGCTTCCCGCAGGGAGAGTCCTGGAGTGGGCGCTGCAGCTTCCCCCACCCTGGCGCAGGGTTTACCAGGCTACCTCAGCCGGCCTTGCTCCCGGGCTGGGCTCCGACCTGTGTGCACTGGGGGAAAGGGCAGGGACGAGGCACCGCCAGCCCACGGGGCCAGGGAGGGCACCAGCGCACCTCCCACCTCCCTCCTCGCTCATCCCGAGCCTGCTACCTGACTACCTGTCTAGGAATTTTTATTGCAGCCCACAGGGGCATGGCGAGGAGGCTGGAATGCGAAAACCCAAGGCCCTGGGAGACAAGGAGTAGGCGGCTGCAGACAGAAGCTCCTGGTGCTGGACAGGAGCCCAGGCTGTGGACCCCCAGCCCACACACAGCTCGGGTGTGTGCCACGGTCTACCGCTTCAGGACCTGTCTGGGTTGGGTGAGGTTTCTTAATGCTGTTTCTAGCAGCTGAACTCTGGTTTGATTTTGGTTTGCCCACTTCCCGGGAGACCTTGACCTATGGCAGGGACTCTGAGACAAAGGGCGCTGCCTATGAGGTGTGAAATCCAGAACTGTTCCAGCCGCTGCTGGGCTTCGGCAGCCCCATCCGGGCCCCGACATGCAGCTGCAGCGGAGCTCTGTTCTGAGGCTGCATCTTCCTGCCTCACTGAGCCCTCTGCACGGATACGGACGCTGAGGCCTGCACAGCGTGGGTCGTAGGTCTCTAGGTGGTGGGTGGCTGGCAGTCTGGCTCCAGTGCTTCCTAGTTTGCCCAAGTGTTGGCCGTGTGCTTTGCCCAGGACAGCACGGCACCCGCTAGGCCTGATCAGCCTTGCCGGTCAGCACAGGTCTGGGGTAGAGGCTCGTACAGCAGAGGAGAGAGGGCACCCCGAGAGAGTGAGGCCTGCCAGCCCTGCGCCTGGTGCTGTGCCTTCTCTCTGCACCCCCGAGGGTCGGCTAAGGGAGGACGGAGGGTCTCAGGCTCCAGGGTGACTGTGGCTCCCGAAGGCTGCTCCCACTGGGGCCTGCCGAGCTGGCATGGGATCACTGCGCTGCCTCTTCCCATCAGCAGCCTTGGCCCCTGGAGCCCCCCCAGGCCCAGCATGGCCACATCTGTTCCCTGCTGGCTGCAGGCCGGGAAAGAGCAGCCTCCTGGGCAGGGAGGGCCCTGAGGAGAAGGGCAGGTCGGGGGACGCAGCAGTGACCTCCACCCCACTCCCTGGCTTCCCCGAGGCCTCCTAGCAACAGCATTCACCCCTTGCCCACACCCTGCCTCCCGTGACTCCACCCACAAGGCTGTACCTCCAGTGAGGCCAGGCCCGGTGCCTAGGGGCTGAGTGGGAGCGCAGGATCAGGCCCTGGGCTGGGCGCTGCAGCCTGTGGGTCCATCCTCACCATCATTTTTAAGAGGCTGCTTCCCCTCTTTAAGCTTCTGTTTTCTCCTCTGCAAAATGGGAATTATAATCATCTCCCTCATTAGTGTCTTTGTGGAAATTAAATGAGATAATGTGGGGAAAGCATTTAGCCCAGTACCTTTGTAGCTCGAGAAATGTGTGCTCTGTTATGAAAACATGGTCTGCACAGCAGGAGAAATGGTTACCTGAGGCCCAGGACCTGCCTGTGAAAAGGGAGAGGAGAAAACATGAAGCCACTGGCTTTGGTAAACAAAAGTTGAGGGGCTTCTAGGGAAGGACATGCTATGGTGGGCCCCAAGGCATGAGTAGGAGTTCTGCCCAGGGAGAGAGAGACTCTGGGGAGAGAGTGCAGGGACCCGCTATCGAGAAAGGCCCGGTTGTCCTGGACCACATGGTGGGGTGGCGTTAGGACTGGTTGTGGAGTCAGCGAGGTTGGGGGAGGTTCCCCATCTCGGTGTACGCAGTGGACAGAATCACGAGTTGGAGATGGTATGGTTGGTGGCACCGTGGGTGGGTTTCTTTTCTCTGCGAGGGGCCCGGCCTGTCCCAGGGCCACTCAGATCTGTCTCATTCTCCTCAGCAGAGTAGATCTCCCTTGGGGAAAGCATCGGTTTCACCTTGGGGGCCCAGGGAGGAGCCCGTGTCCGCAGAGTGGGGTGAGAGCCACCAGCTGGCGCTGTCCCTGGTCTTGCATCGGCCCCTGCAGAGCCCACGTGGGGATGGCCGCACATCCCCGCCGCTGAGGGCACCCCTGGGTGCTCCCCTCTTCCCATATTGATGGAACAGGAGGTTCTGGTGCCTAGGGGGCTGTGTCCTCAGTAATTTTACGCATATTTAGAAACCTCGCTGATGAGTAGTTTTATCAAGTAGCTCACTGCCTTCTGGATGGATGTGTTTGACATGCCAAGCTGATGTCTGCCTGCAAACGGCCATGAAAACGTCAGGCTCCAGTGTGACAGAGAGGAAAGAGGCACGGAGACCAGTGAATGCCTGACACCTCTGTGGAAATCTGTGGAAAAAGCAGGGCCTGGGCACCCCACTTTCCATCCACATTGTCTCCTGGACTGGACTCTGGGGTGTGGACACATCATCAGTTTTGGGGAGCAGTGGTTCTTCACTGGGCATGGAGCAGAAGCAGGGTGGGTGTTCTTGTGGTGGGGGGATACAGGCTCAAGAACCTGGATCCTGATTGCTGGGGAGGAATCAGTAGGACACAGGCTCACTCCTGACGTGGTGGCGGCTCAGGGCGGTGGGTGTTTCACTTACAAAACCAGGTGCTTATCCCCTTGCTGAGTTGTCCTAGGACAGTTTGCAGGCAGTGGAGTCCTGCCTGTGGTGGTTCTGTTATTCAAGCTTTTTTTTTTTGAGATAGTCTCATGTAGCCCAGGCTGGCCTTGAACTCTCGGAAATCCTCTTGCCTCAGCCTCCTTAGTGGCAGGATTACAGGCATGCACTACTGTGCCTGGCACTGTTGGAGCCCCTGACATACGCGTTCAGCCCTCCGCACACACATTTCATATCTATGGATTCAGCCAACTCCAGAACAAAAATATCTGGGAAAACATGGTGTCTATGCTGAACTGTATAGGCCTTTTTTTGGGTCATTGTTCTGTAAACAGCTGTTTGTGCACCCTTTGTGTTGTGTTGTGCATTGTGTCCTCTGGAGATGGTCTGAGGTACAGGAAGATGTGTGTAGACCGAGGAGGCAGGACTGAATTCCAAGTGACCGTGTGGAACCCTGGGCAGCATGCTCTGCACCCGCGGCTTGCGGGAGTTAACCAGCACATTTCTCTTCCTTTTCACTGTGAAAATAATGTAGCTGTTCTGACTGTAAAAGGTGATATATGCTCCTATTTAACCAGAAATTCAAAGAATTTGATAAATGACAAAAACAAAGATCCAAGAGTCTGTATTCCACCTCAAGGAGCCCAGTTCCTCATACAGATAATGTGCTCAGGGGCATCTGCCTGTAGGGCTGGGGACGGGCTGCTTCGGGCCCTGGCCCAGACTGCCACCTCCACCTGCCACCTCCTCCTGCTCCTCCTCCTCTACCAGACATGTCTGCCTCTCTTCCTCCTCCTCCTCCTCCTCCACCTTCTACTGCTCCTCTACCAGACATCGCTGGCTCTGCTCCTTCTCCTGCTCCTCCTCCTCTTCTTCCTCCTCCTCCTCCTCTTCCTCCTCCTTTCTGCTCCTGCTCCTTCTCCTGCTCCTCCTCCTCTTCTTCCTCCTCCTCCGCCTCTTCCTCCTCCTCCTTTCTGCTCCTGTTCCTTCTCCTTCTGCTCCAGCTCCTCTTCTTTCTCCTCCTCCTATTCTCCCTCCTCTTCCTCCTCCTGCTCCTCCTCTCTGCTCCTGCTCCTTCTCCTTCTGCTCCGGCTCCTCTTCTTCCTCTTCCTCCTCCTCTTCCTCCTCCTCCTTTCAGGGATTTGGGTGGGGGGGTGAGGAAATGTGCCCAGGCATGAGCAGCCCCTTATGGAACACCTCCCTTGTTCCTGTGCAGTTGGAGCTCGCCCGCTGGCTTCTGCAGATTCTCTGGCAGCTCACCTGATCTGGGAAGATTGGGAGCAAGGTGGCCGAGGAGGGGTCGTTTAGGGCCAGTGGGCCTGGGCCTCCTCACTTGACCGGCAGTGCAGACAGCCCCAAGCTTGCAGAGCAGAGGTGAGAGGCAAACTGCGTGTGTGTGGAGACTCAGCTGGATGCCCAGCGCCCGGTGAGCAGCCACAGGCCTCTGCTTCTGCCGCCTCTGGGACACATTTTAGCCTCGGCAGAGTTGCTTCTGCATACATTTGGTCTCCCAAGTCCAGCCTTCATTAAGAACGCCAGCTTCTGTGGGTAAAGCAAGTCTAGAAAGCACAAATCTGATCCCAGCCTTCTTTACTGGTAGGGCTCTCAGAGTCTCAGAGAGGGTGAATAGGGACCTGAGGTCACACAGGTGGCTCCAAAGGTCCGGAAGGAAGGCACTGAGTGCACTGCCTGGCCTCAGCACAAAACCTTTGTGATCTCGTGCTCCTCCTTCCTGAAGCCCCGGGCCTGATGTGTGATGCACTTCAAGCCCAGCCTGGTTCTGGGGCTTCTCGAGGGCGTGGCAGAGCTGCCAGGGGCCTCCTGGGGGTGCACATCATTCAGAGAGGGCCTGGCGACAGCACACACCAGACAAGGGTAAGGCCTTCCTCCTGCCGATGAGAGAGGCAGACACAGGAAGACCCAGGGCGCCCCTGTCACCCTGGCCCTGACTGCATCTGAAGCTACTCAGCTGCTCACGACAAGCTGCAGACATTGGCAGAAGCCACCTGGATCAGCTAGTGTCCCGAGGACTTTGGGTCAGTGACGGCAGAGGGGTGGCTTCAGGCTTCACCTGGAGACAGTGCATCTGGTCTCGGCAGGGGCCGCGCCGGACGCAGAAGGGAAAGGGCAGTGTGTGGTGCCCTGGGGGTGGTCCCGTCAGAGCAGCCTCTTCCTGAGCCCCACGCCAACCAGCCTGTCCTCCAGTGAAGGCCAAGCCATGTCCTGGCCACATAATACCCTGTCTCACGTTCAGACGGGCAGTCTAGACGCCCTTGTTCTCTTTTGTTCCAAAGGGTCAGGGGCTGGGAGGCCCCGGAAAGTGGGGCTTGGGCCCTGATGAGGGAAGGGGGTGGTGCTAGGTGAGGGGAATCTGGCCTCTGAGGAGCAGCCCAGTCTCCCTCTGCCAGCCGCCCAGCGACTGTCCGCTGTCAGAACACGCACCGATTTAGGAAACGATCGCAGCCACTCCCTGGCAGAAACGAGTTCTAAAACCCAATGCAGGTGACTCCCGCTTGGGCCTGTGCGCCCAGAGCTGCATAGCTGACACCATCTAAATAAAACCCCACAGCTCGTGCCAGGACGTCTGGGGCAGGCTGCCAGTGGAACCGAAGGCCTGGAGGCAGCGTGGCCAGCCCTGAGCTGGAGAAACCCCTGTGGGGACAGAGGCAGCCGCACCCACTGTTCAAGCCGCCACCCGGCCCTGGGTACCTCGATGTCTGGGTGCTTCAAAAGGAATAGAGTAGCCAGGCGCTGTGGCACAGGCCTGTAATGCCAGCATCTCAGGAGGCTGAAACAGGAGGGTCCCAAGTTTGACGCCAGCCTGGGAAATTTAGCAAGGCTATCTCAAAATTTAAAAAATAGGGCCGGGGATTTAGCTCAGTGGTTCCGCCGCCTGCCTCGAAAGCACAAGGTCCCAAGTTCAATCCCTGGTACCACCCCCCCCAAAATAAAAAAAAATAAAAAGGGCTGGAGATGTAACCCAGCACTCCCTGAGTTCAGCCCCTATTACCATTAGAGAAAGAGAGGGAGAGAAAGCGGGGTATCCCAGAGCTGGAGCCGGGGCCTAGAGCCACCTGTCTCCTTGGTCCTGGCTGTCGGGAAGGCCAAGTGTGCCCATCGGGAGCTGCTGCTGCCAGGAGGAGACCCAGCAGCCTCCAGTCCGGTGCTTTGCTTCCAGGCTTGGTTCTTGATGAGTAAACTCTGCCTGTCCGAGCTTCAGTGGCCACGTCTGTGAAATGGGCTGTGGATGGCCAACGTTGTGGGGACAGACGTGAGTCTCGAGGGCCATTGTCCCTGCTCACTGCCTGCATGGTCCCCGGGTGCCCGCAAGGCCACTGCTGACCGCCCTTCCTGTCAGCCATTCCGGGAGCTTCTCAGCTGCCCCAGGGACCCTGGCAGCATTTGGAGATATTTTTGGTTGTCATGACTGGGGAAATGGGGGGAGGGTGCTGCTGGCAGGCGGTGACTCAAAGCTGTGGTTGCAGCTGAGCACCCCACAGCACAGGATGCCCCCCCAAACATCCGTTCCTGAAGGGCCATCATGCTGGTTAGGGACCCAGATGGAGCCCAGCCGAGGCCGCAGAGACCCCGCTCCCCAGCTCGGTGCTGGCACATAGCACAAAAGCAACTCTGCCTGGGAAATCGGTCAGTCTGACCCAGGCGGGAGAATAGAGACATCTTGGAAATGGGGAAGAACACCTCCAGCCCCCGAACCTACACACAAACTCAAGCTCAAGGTCGGTGCACACCGAGGCCCTAGTAAGGCGGCTGGCTGCAGGTTAGAAAGCTGTCCAGACCGAGGCGGCGGGGCCAGTTGTATAAGGTGGCCCTGGTGGCCATGGAAGGTGGCCTCTGAAGGAGGGGAGCAGGGCTAGAGGCTCAGCTCTGCCCCCTCCTGTCTGCTGTAGGACTCCACCAGTCCCTCGCCCTCTCTGAACTGTGTCTCCCCACCAGAAGGCCCCTTGCAGCTCTGCCATGCCCGGGAGAAGCCTCGGACCTGAGAGAGCATGGGGCACAGAGCCCACCGTGCCTGGCATGTTGGGAAAGCAGAGTCAGTTCGTTTCTCAGGGATGAGGCTTTTGTGTGGAGTCCAGGAAAAGCTGTGGCCAAGGAGAGACTGGAAGTCAGAGCCACTGGGAGGCTTGGCCTGAGGGTTGAGGGGCTGTGGTTAGACCGGGCTGTGAGCTTGGGTGTGACCTGCAGAGTCTTAGAGAATTCTGGGTACTAGGGAGCCCTGCAGAGGGTTAGAGCAGGGCAGAGTCGCAGAGCCATTGGCACTGAAAGGAGGGCAAGAAGGGGGTACAGGCAGGGGTGAGCGTGGCTGGGGTAGAGGAGGAGATGGGTTCAGAGTTCCGGCAAAGGTAGAGGCACAGAGACCTGGCGCACCCAGCGGGTGGGACCCAGGACTGGGGCGGGTGCAGGGTCAGAGTGGCCGGGGGTGCAGTGTGGGAGGGGTCCATGCGCAGGCTCAGAGCTGTACCCCGCGCAGGCTGCCCTGGCCTTGTGGTGAGCCCGGGGAGCCTCGGGATTGGAGAAGGCAGGCAGTGCTCGGCCCGGACATTCCCTGGGGGTCTCGGATCCCGGACGTGCCTTGGTTTGTCCCCAGGTCTCCTGGTCTCGTCCCTCTGGGTTTCTCATGTTTCCCCTGAATTAGGCCAGAGACTCCCTATGACTATGTTTGGGGAAGAGTTGGCCAGAAAAGTTTGTTTTCCGGATGGGCAGAGCTTTCCAAGGACACGGAGGAGTACAGGCTCCCGTCGAGGGGCTGTGTGGGTAGAAAGGTGTGGTTGTTGATAGCAGTGTCTGCCACAGGGACCAGACGGGGCACGGCCGTTGGTCTGTGCAGGGAAAGCACACAGTTACTGGGTCACCAGGGCAGACCCGGCCCCTCTGGCCTTGGGGGGCTCTGTTCCGTGCTCGGTGAGTCAGCCTGTGTCTCAGGCTCCACCTCTGCCCTGGAGCCCCGGGCCCTTCCTCAGGAAACCCTCCACTGAGCCCCTCTACAAGAGATCTGTGTTCCACGCCTGATCTGCATCCTCCTCCTGGGCAGATGTGCTCCGGAGCCTTTTGGGGGTAGCGGAGCCTGGGCCTGCTAGCAAATAGTAGGGGCTGAGTTTTAACAACAGCTATTAAGGGTGAGCCAGTGGAAAACTGACAGAAAGAGGGGCGCACCTGAGGCTGTACCTTATCCTCAGACTGCCCAGTCCCCACCCTCCCCAGGGCCCGGCAGGACATGGGACGGCTAGGGCCTCTCCATGGGTTCCCTATCCGAGGGCAGGCTTTTTGTTGTTGTTGTTGTTGTTGTTGTTTTTTGGTACTGGGTGCTGAGCCCAGGGTCTTGTACATGGTAGGCGAAGTGTTCTACCACTAAGCTACATCCTCAGGCTTTTCCTTTTTTTGAGACAGGGCTTTACTAAGTTGCTAAGTTGCCCGGGTAAGTTCAAACTTGTGATTCTCCTGCCTTGGGGTTTTGGAGTGCTGGGATTGCAGGTGTGTACCTCCGGGCTCAGCAGGAGGCCAGTTTTATGCTCCCCTGAGCCCGTGCATGCCCTCCTTTCGTCCTCCTCCTTGCGTGTGAGGCACACACCTCATGGGCTATTTCAGCCACCTGGCAGGTAAGGGGGGCCCCTCCTGGACCTCACCAAGCAGAGAAGGCAGCGGGTTGCCTGCTAGGGGCAGCCCAGGACGGTATTTAATCCTCATGGCAGCAGGTATCGGGACCTGACTTCACAGCTGGGGAAACTGAGGCTCGGTGAGGTGACCAGCCTTGGACCACACAATCTGAAAGCCGTGTGGCTGGGCTCTGCCCTCTGGCTCCAATGTCTGGACTCTGCAGCATCTGGGAAGGCGGGCAGGCGAGTCTCAGAAGCGGCAGCTGCCTCTGCCTGGGCAGGCCCTTAAACAAGGTGCTAGTGGCAGAGAAGGCGGCAGCGGCTGCTGAATGGACGGCTCTCCTTGGGGAGCTCTTGGTGCCAGGCCATGCCGGGGGAAGAGCTGGAGACCCTGCTTAGGGGACTCGGCCCTGTCTGGCCACCCCGGGCTGTGACCCGGTCGAGATGCAGGTATGGCTGGTGTTGGGGCTCGGGAGGTCCCGTGTGCGGTTCCTCCCTCCTGTCTGAGGCCGTAGAGGGTATTTGGGGTCACCTTTGCAGCCACCCCACCTCCAGTACTCTCAGGATGACCCCCGTTTTTATGATGACCCTTTGTATGATGGCAAGCTAGGCCCCCACCTGGGAAATGCAAATTTGGAGGTGACCGCAGATTTCTGCCTTTCCGTTTATTCTTGACAGTGCCTCCAGAGGCAGGTGGAGAGAGCTCTCAAACACCCCTACCCCGTGCATTTTAATTTAGCCCATCTTGCCACACACCCCACTTTTAAGTCAACAGTGTTGCAACAGAATTGCCACTGCCCGGTGTTAGAAACGTTTTAGCAAGTCGGCTAGGAACGAGAAGCAAGGGCGAGAGTCATTTGGCGGTCAGCCGAGTCCAGCCCGGCTCTCGGGGCAGCGGGGAGGGCGGCCCAATCAGAGATAATGTTGCTCTGCAGCCTGTGTCCCTCCCCTTCCCTGTCCACCAGCAGACCCCAAACCAGACCGATAACTTAGCATTTTCATTTAAGTCCATCTGACAAATCGTTTTAGACGGAGAAAGCAATACTGCGTCTTTAAATGGCTACTTTGTCAGCGAGTCTCCGCATGCTGTAAAAAGTCCTTTGTTATGTGTCTAGACAGCACGCCAGCGGAATATTTGGTCTGCGTGAGGGGAGAGAGACCTGATAAGGTTGGATTCATTTACCGGCTTATTTAAAGTGGGATTTCAAAACACTCGCTCATAAACTGTTGTCCGCCCAGTCTCCCCCGGCCTCCTCGGAGCCCACACTGGCTTTTCTTGTTTTTATAATTTTTTGCCTGTTCGGGCAGTTAGTGCGAGGTCGCAGCCAGTACCCTGGCGGGGAGAGTGTCTGCGGCTTGCAGCTTTTTTTCTTGTTTTAATTGTCCTCTTTAGGACTGTCTAGACGTCCTGCAGATGTATGTTCTGGGGAAATGGCTTTTCCCTCTGGTTACGCTAAGTGGGAAGGCTGCAGCCGCCGCTCCCTCCCTCCTCCCGGACCGCCTCCCCTTCCCCAAACTCTTCTCTGGGAGGGAGGCCCCCTCCCTGAAATTCAGGCGCTTAGCCTCCTGGCAGGGTCTTTGTGTTTATAACACATTTACTTGGCTGTGCTAATTTTATACGAGAGGGGGAGAGAGAGAGAGAGAGAGAGGTTGAGATTTCAGATTTTCAGTTTGGGGTGGGCAGGGACCACCCCCCAACCTTTCCCATAACTCCTATTTCTTACCACTTTGCCTCCCTGCTTTTCTTTTTTTAAGAAAAAATTTGGTATCCGTAGACTAATAAAACCCCAAGGTGGTTTTTTAAGAATGAAAACATCAGGGCTACTTGAATGGGGGTGAGGTTTTAGTTCTGCCGCACAGATGCATTAATTAGCCCCATTGCCATAGTGACTGGGTCACTGTTGCCAGACCAGAGTGAAAGGGGTGAGCTGTGGGCTCCTTCCCCGCGTGCCACCCATCCCCACAGGGACTGGATACGGGGGCCAGGTGAGCCCTGACAACCCCATCGCCAGCCAGGGAGGTGGGCACCCGGGCGTCCTCCCAGACAGAGCCACAGTGGGGGCCCAGCCACCCGTCCTTCGTCACGCAGGCGCAAGCCCATGAACTTGAGAACTTGAGGGGATGTGCAGTCCAGCTGTGTGAAGGCTGGGGGTCACTCCAGAACCCTCCTGTGGAGCCAGGCCTGATGGACAGAGAGACAGCCGTGCCCTGCCTGCCTCCTCTGACTCCCCTCCCTGAAAACTATTGTCACTGCTGTTGACCCGGCTGCAGAGCCATAAATTTCCACCCACAACGGCCTGCAGTCATCAATCTGCCCTGTGGTTTCTACATAGTAGGGGGCACAAAAGGGGGAGAGTCGGGGTGTGCAGCCGACCAGATGTCTCCTGGGACGCCTGAACTGCGTCTTGTTTCTGCCAGACGAAGCAAAGCCAGCCTCCCAGTGTGCTTTCAAGGGGGTGGGTGGACACTTCTGCACATGCAGGAAACGGAGATGGGCACTGCACACTCCACCCTCACAGCAGACGACCTCAAGCAGGTGCCATCTGCCACACCGCTGCCCCCGCAGTGTTGTTAGCAGCTGCCCCCGAGGCCGGCCCCCTTCTGCCTGGAAGCCCATAAATGCCTGGGAAGGAAGGAAGGAAGGAAGGAAGTGCGGACACAGCCACCCGGGACTGCTGTTTCGCCTTCTGCAGTCACGGAGGCTTCGCTCCCTGCTACGCTGTAAGGAGAAAAATCCAACGTGAAGAATTCGAGGGAAGGACCTTGAAAAACAACACACAGGCCACAGAAGCACCCGAGTCTGTCCCGAAGCTCACGCACAGCTGGCCACCCCTTCCTTCCACTGCTCCCAAGCGGGAACGTTACTTAGAAGGACGGGCCGTTCTGGGCCGTCCTCAGCCTGGCAGATTGGTCTGCGCTGCAGTAATTAAAGGGACATGATGATACTGACCCAGTCACCTGCCTGCATGGCACAGAGGGGCGAATGGTGCTTATATGGATTCTGCTTTCCAAAATCCACTCTTTCCTGGCTTATCAAAAGCACACCTCTCCTTGAGTTGGGTGGGGGGCTCCTTTTTGAAATAACGATCGTATGTGTGTCTCCCTTTCTTTTTAAGAAGCCCTGGGATCCCTCACTTCCTGTACTGTGAGCAGCTTGGCCTTGTTCAGGGAGATCTGAGTTTGAGGACTTGTAAGGTACGAACCCCCCAAGAGCCAATTGCTTGAGAGGAGACAGGAGAAAGTCTGGTTTGTAAAGCTCGAAGCTGGAAGGCCTGGACGTTTTTTTTTCACCCCTCTTTTCTGTAGAGTTGGAGAAGCCAGAGTTTCAAGCCGGTCTTGGTGTGCTGCCTTATTTAGGAGGCGAATCGCTGCTCATTTGTCAGGCAAAACAGATGTGGCGGGGAGACAACATCTATTTTCATAATTCGAAACAAATCTGGCGAGCCGCCTTCCTTTTCAGTGGGGCCTGCTCATGCAGAAAGCCCGACTCCCCAGCAGCATTTAGCAGAAGTATTTATAGCTTGCCGATTGAACTTTCCTTCCTCCAGGAGGAGCTGGTTTCTGCCGGCGATGGGGACACAGGGTGTCTGCATGGGGAGTGGGTGCAGGGACCATTTAAAACTCAGCAGGTGGAGAAGTGTGTGCGGGCCACCGAAGCTGGCGCATCTGGCCTTGCCGTCCTCGGTGTTTTCACTTCCCTGCTTGTGGGGTGTTGGCTGAGGGCCAGTGGGAGGCTGCAATGGGGGGAGACTCCTAGACAAGCAGCCCACACCATGGCACCCCAGGAAGATGCAGGACCTGAACTCCCAGCTGGCAGGGACTTGTGCTGAGGTTTGCAAGGGGACCTGACTGCACTCCTATTTTATAATGTGGGAACACCAGGTTGGGGGAGAGAACAGCTTGCCCAGGGTCAGCCCCAGAATATTGGCAGGAACTGGACTCTGCCCCTGAGCACCCTTACGACCTGCTCCTGGCTTCCTTCCTGCTCCTGGCTTCCTTCCCATTTGCTACATTGTAACCTCCAGTTAAGTGTAGCTGTTTGTATCTCTTATATGGATTCGAGCAGGGAAAGAAGCTGGGCCTGGTGTCCCTTGCCTGTACATTCGTCACATAGTTGAGCTCCTACTGTGTTTTGCCGAGGAGCTGGAGATGGCTGGTGGTGATGGGGCACCGGCCCCTGCCCATGGGACCACCCACTCTAGCTGCAGAGGCAGCTGGCAAACAGGTTCACAGGGTGGTGATGCTGAGGGGCAACACTGCACAGTCACGTGACCCTCCCTCATCCTGCTGCTCCGGGGACCAGGGCAGAGGAGGCCTCAGAGAGTCTGAGACTTGAGGGACCACAAGGAGTCTCAGCGGGAAGAACTGGGGAGAGGGAAGAAGCTGAGAGGCAGGGCGACCCGGGTCCCCTTGTGGTTTAGTACCCTCCTCTGTAAAATGATGACTGGCAAGTACAGCTGTGTCTGATTCGTTGAAAAAGCCGCCTGCCATAGCTTTTCGAGAGGCCAGCGTTGGCGGAAGCTGGGTGTAGGGAGTATGGGGATTTACTTCTCACATCTCCAAAGAGAGAGAAGTCAGTGAAGATGTGGGAGGGCCCCTGCCCTCCTCCTTGCTGGGGCCAACCTGGGGCAAAGTGATGCTGGCCCCCTACGCGTTCCTCAGTCCGGTCCTCGTGCCTCTTGAGTCCCCAGGGAGCTGCGCCCATGCTGTCCTGCAGATCATGGGACCTGGGCTACCTAGGGCAGGACTTGGAAAGATGAGGCCCAGGCCAGGGGCAGGTGCCCTTGGAATCTCAGACAGGTGGCCAATTTGAGGGTTGGGGTTTCTCATTATCGCCTACCGTTACTCAGCTGGATTGAGTGTGCTGGAAAAGTCAGGAGCCAAACACATGGCTGCTTGGTGTCTGCACTGCTGCACCGGCCAGGGGGCAGATATCACTAATCAATCTGTCCTACTGCACTCAGGACAGACATCACTAATCAACAGCCTGTGACCCTTTCCCAGTACTCAGCTCCAGTACACAGTTTTGTGTGGGACAAAGTCCTTTGCCCTGGTCCTGGTAGCACCCGGGGCAATGGCTCAGGGGCCACTCTGCAGGCCATTGCAAATACGCAGATTGAATGAAGCTATAGTTGTCCCTCCGTATCTTTATACGGGTTCCAGGACCTGTAGTGGATACCAAAAGCCTCAGGGGCTCACATTCCCTGTATTAAAATGGTGTTGTGTTTGCCAGTGCACTTCTGCTTGCCTGTAGATGACTTACAGTACCTACAACAGTATTGATACTGCGTAAATAGTTGTTCCACCATATTGTGTAGAAAATAGTGACCAAAAATGAAGTACGTGTTTGGTACAGGCGCGATTTCCTCCCATATTTCCACCTGCAGTTGGTTGAATCTGAAAACGGGGATCACAGACTGACGCTGCTTGGCATCTGAGGCCCTGAGCCTGTAGCTCTCGCTGCTCCCTTTGGACCCCAGGAGGAGGCTGGAAATCATCCTCGGCTCCGGTTTTCCTATAGATTGGCATCCCATGCCAGACACCCTTCATTTCTTTCTTCTTGATGTGGACCCACCAACAGTAGGGTTTCTCCTCCTCCTCCCGAGATGGGTGTGTGAAGCAGGGCCTGGAGAGTCTGCTCTCCCTCACTCCCGGCTCTCCTTAGTTCATTTTACAAGCGATTACGTAGCCCTGCTGTGTGCTCCATGACTGAGGAGCTGCAGTACCAGACTTCAGACACTCACAGTCCAGGTGTGAAAGGAAGGAGCAGCTTTCTCTAATGGCATTGGAATCGGATGTTCAGATGAAGGAAGTGGCGGTGGTTTTTAAGCTGGTTGTGTGATTTTAGTCCTTGATGCTTTCTTTGTGTTGGAGCCTAACTAGGAATCGCTTATTGCCTGCTGTTGTTTACTGAGCAGACACTGTACTGGGCCCTGTGTTTGAGATACAAACTGTGGTCTTATTAATGCAGACTTTCTTGGTATTGGCCCCCTGGATGCTGGGGAGGGAAGTCTGCTGAGGCCGAGTTCCCTGGCATTGCAGGGTGTTTAGCCACATCCCTCCCAGCCCACCACATGCCAGTAGCACACCCTCTCCAGTGTTTCCAGACGTCACCAGTTGTTCCCGGGGGCCACAGTCAGGCCTGGGAAGAGCCCTGCTTCTGTCTGAGAAGCTGATCCCTGGACTGGACATTGGGAAGTGTGGGTTTGTCCATTGGACATGGATCACCCCAGCAATGCTGGTATGTAGTCTTGACTGGAAAATCACACTGCATAATTATATGGATCATTTTCAAACTCCCATTGTATGTGCTGCATTTGGCTCAAATCCACACACAGGGCTGCCCCTCCTCACCCCGCCCAGGAAATCTTACTGCAAGTTTGCCAGGCCCCTAAGCACCATCCTTGTTTTATGCCTCAGAGCCATCTACTGACTTTTCCTTCAGTGAAACAAATACTCCTGCCTCAGGACACTTGCACTTCCAGTTCCTTCATTTGTCTAGGAGTGTTCTTCCTCACCTTTTCTCATCTTTCAGGTCTCAGCTTAAAGCCCACCCCCTCAGCGAGGCCATGCCTGAGCACCCCAACTGAGGGAGTCCCCCCCTGCGCCAGTTCTTGTTGCTCTAGTTTCTCCGCTCTGGCTCCCTGAGGACCGCCCTCTCCAGAGATGACCATGATGCTCAGAGGCCCCTGTGGTCCTGCCTTTTCCACTTGAGGTAGCCACTGGCAGTGGAGCTTGTGGTTGCCTTACTTTGACACATTGTGTGGGGCTGTTTGATTGTAGGAGCATACATTGATAACTCACAGTGACATGTTACACTGGTGATACTTTGATACATTGTATTAGAGCTTTCTGGTTGTAACAAGGATTTTAGTGACAGTTAGAGACATTGACAAAATATTGATACTTGGATACATGGTAAGGGATACATTGATGTTTGCAGTGATGTTTTACCTTGGCCATACATCGATACTTTGATGCACCGCACTCTGGATATTTGATTGCACTTCCAGTGCTGCTTTGGGGAAACCCGGCTACCCTCCCTCCCCAGGCTCCCCTCTGCCTTTAGGAAAGAGACTGCAAGCTCTTTGCAGGTTGCCATGAACAATACTAGGAACCAGTGCCTCCAGGTTACTTAAAATCTTTCTTCATTTCTCAATTTTAAATGACGGGTTTAGAATTTAATCTTCAAACCTGGGAGCTAGCCTTGCAAGTGGAGAGATGACAGCCTAGAGATGGTTTCATTTGGCTGGCGGCAGCAGCCAGATGGCAGATGCTGTGTGCGAGCGGGACATGAGGAGACTGGGAGAGAGGAGAGCGGCTTCTGCTGGGCGCTTACCCTCCCCGCAGGAAACCACCCTCCCAGGCCACAGGGATCAGGTAAGGCTGCTGCTGCCCCCCTGACACTGGGGACTGAGGCCCTCTTAGAAGTTTCTATTTTGAGATAATCGCCGCTCGGCCTGCAGTTTAAGAAGTAATACAGAGAGATGTAGTGCCCACCATCCAGCCGTCCTCCCTCATGGTGGCCTCTTGCAAAACTGGAGTACAGGGCCACAGTGGGCAGTTGGCACTGGGGGCAACCCATGGCCTATTCCGATTTCCCCAGTTTTACATCCGTTCGCTTGAGTGTGTGTGTGCGCATGCACACGTGCATGCATGAGTGTGTATATTTAGCTCTGCAGTTTTATCACAAGTGTGGGTCTGTGTAACCGCCACAATCAACACGCGCAACAGCCCCATCCCAGGGACTCCTCCCTCTACCCTTTTATAGTCACAGCCACCTCCTTCACTCCTGACAACCACTAATCTGTTCTCCATCTCTGTAATTTTGTCATTTCAAGAGCGTTATGTAAATGGAATCATACGGTGCATAGCCTTCTGAGACTGCTTTTTTCACTCAGCATAATTCCCTGAGGATTAGCCAGGATGCTGCAGGTCTCAGCAGTCCTTTCCTGTTAATTACTGAGTAGTATTCCAGGGTGTGAGGGCATCACTCCTGGCTTACCCGCTCACCTGTGAAAGATGTCCGGGCTGTGATGGTGGGTTCTGGCTATTGCAGGTAAAACTGCCGCCAGTGAACAATCCTGCACAGGTGATGGTGTGAACGAGCCTTCCTCACACTGGGCTCTATGCCGGGGGCACTCGCTAATCCTGTGGTGGCTGCTTGTTTCATTGTTGAACGGTCTTTCCATGAACTTGTGGTCCTCCTGGCCTCTGGAAAGTCCCACATCCTGGTGAGTGGACATTGGCTGTGGATTCCTTCTTTGTTCAGATATTAATCGAGAGCGTCTGACCGTTTGCCACCACGGATACAGTGAGAATAAGATAAATAAGGGCGCTCTTGTGGGGCTTCCTTGCTGGCAGTGTGAAATCACCCATAAAATAACCAAGTTGATAAAGAACATGGTTTCTCATGGCAGCCAACACTTAATGCCCCTGCTTGCCAGGTGCTGTGTGAGTACTTTACCGTCCTCAAACAGTGAGGGCGGGCAGCAGGCAGACAAGGAAGCAGAGAAGGTGCACACCAGCAGTCAGAGGGAGTAACCGGGTGCCATCTGCACTGCCTCCCGTGGCCAGGACGGGCCCTGGGAGCCACAGGGAGAGTGTTCCTGGCAGACACTGCTGCATGCGCAAAGGCCCTGGGGTGGGAACAGGGGAAAGCCATTGGGCTGGAGTGTGGTGGGCCAGGGATGGGAAATGTGACAAATGAGACTGGGGACGGGGAGCTCCTAGGATTTTAATCTGAGTGCAGCAGGGCTTTCCATGATTGAGACTCCCTGCTTCTGAGAGGCCCCAGGCTGGGAGAGCCTGCTGCAGTGCAGGTGGATGCCGGTGTCTGGGGGCCTTGGCTTGCCTTTTGGAGTTGGTTTTGCTCGTCACTTGTCCCCTGGAAAAGGAATAGGAAGAGACACATACAGACATAGATGGGGGAAGGGCCTGACAGATTCAGACCCCAGATGGTCCCTGTGGGGACAGACAGACAAATCCCCACAAGGAAGGGACACATGGCGCCCTCAGACCTTTGCTCCAGGTCTCACTTCCCATGAGCCTCTGCAGGGAAGCCACCTGTCCACCCTCAGGTCCAGTGACCCTTCAGTGACCAGCCGTCTGTGTGTCAGCAAGGAATGCCGCATCTGTGGCCAAGGCTCTTCCTGGGATTCTGCAGGTGACCAGCCCAAGGCAAGCAAGTCTGCACAGTGACACTTGGGTCCTCGTGGACATGGTCCTCCTGTTCATTCAGCTCCCAGTGGGCTCCAGCCTTTTCTGCCGCTGCTGTGTCTGGAGATTGGAGGAGGCGGAAGCGAGGTGGTTGCTTGGGGCTGTTGCTGGTTTCTGAGTCGGAGCTTCCAGGAGGCCACCCGGGTGATGCTGCTTTGTGCTGAGGTTCTCACCCACTCGTGACAGGAGAGAATGGCAGTTATGACCCCACCCCCTGCATCCCCGGTGCAGGGAATGTCTGGCCCTGCCACTTGGGCATATCACTGTGCCTTTCTGAGCCTCAGATTCCTTATTCCTCAAACTGGATAATAATAGGACAAGGGCCCTTCTCGGAGAGCTGCAGGGAAAGTTACATGAAGACAGAAACCCCCTCCCACAGGGCGTGAGGCTGGGCCCATGGCCCTGTACCTCCTGCATATTCGCTGCTGCCATAGTCCGGATTGCTTAGAACCCTGGGCCCCAGGGTTTGAATCACACTGCTCCGAGAGGGCAGGCGATGGTGGGGTTTGAAGCACCTCCCTTGGTTACTCTGGAAACGTAGCACCTGGGGTCTGGCGCAGGAGACCTGAATCCGCTGAGCCTTGGTGTGGGGGCACAGTAGCTGCACAATAGATAGGTGCTGCTTGAATGAATGAATGAATGAATAGCAGTATAGGATCCCTGGGGATAGATTTGAGCAACAGAAGAAAATGTCTTTCATGGAAAATCAAACCAGGCTCCTCCTGGGCATCTGTTTATGGAGATTGAGGGGAGGTCGCTGGTGTCCTTGTTGCCAAGGGGGGAAGCTGGGTGATTGTGGGTCTCCCTCCGCACAGGACTCCTGTATCCACTGATTTTCCTTCTATCTCTGAGTGGTGTTCATCCGTTCAGGCTGCTAGAAATGAAAATGCCACGGACCGCGTGGCTTAAGCCGTAGACATTCATTCCTCGCGGTACTGGCAGCTGGGAAATCCAAGGACAAAGTGCTGGCAGTTTGGGCTCCGGCAAGGGTCTGCATCCTTGAGATCCAGGCCCACATCCATGGCCTTGCCCTGCCACGTGCAGGTGGAGGAGGAGGGAGGCGAGAACGTGCTGTCGGGAGTCTTCAGATGAGGGCAGCAGTCTTGGGGTCAGGCTCCCAGCCTCAGACTTCATTTAACCTTAATTATTTCCTTAGAGGCTCTGTCTCCGAAGAGAGCCACTGTAGGGCTTAGGGGTTCAACATGCAAATACGGGGGCCACACAGGTCTGTAAGCCGGGTCTCCTTTCCTTCTGCTCCCCATGGGTGAGATCCGTCTTCCCACTGAATTCCTGCCGGTCAGGTGAGGGGGGTCACCGGGTCTGAGGGGTGCACCACTCACGCCAGGTCGCCCACAGTGAGGAGCAGCCCGGGACTGGGCCACTGAGGGCTCCTGCACTCCCTGGGGCCGCACACCCCGCTCTCTGCTGACCGTGTGGACCACCTGCTGGTCTCCCAGCTGCCTGAGCACCACTGTGGCCAGGCTCGGGGCAGAGGTAGTGAAGGGGCTGATGTGTACCTTGTCTCTGGGAAACCTTCATGGTGGCGACCCCAGTTGTCAACACCACAGAGGTAGGAGGTAGGAGTTGCTTCTGGGCAGCCAGGGCTGGCCTTTGAGGGGTAAATAGGAGTCCGTCAGTTAGAGAACAGGTAGGAGGGCTCCTGCTTTCCAGAGTTGTGCAGTGACACAACCGGCAGAGGCCACCAGACAGAGCCCGAGGAGGCTAAATCAGTCGTGAGTTACACATTTTCTTGGAAGTCACAGCAGACATCCTCAGTGGTATTTACCAGGTGAACCATTACACAGGAGGGTTTAAAAGTGCCAAAGATAGCCAGAGATGGGCAGAGCTGCCAGGGCTCTGCACGGGGCCATGCAAGGGCAGCAGCAGCCCCTGGTGCCAGGACGTAGGACACGCAGGTAACGAGGAAGCAGCCAGCGGGGTGTCGGTCTGGCAAGAGGCCCCCGTGATATCACCTGATGTTTATTGCCCGGCTGGCTGCTCTGCCTCTGTTCGTTGCACTCAGTGTATATAGATGGTACCCACTTTGCCCACACTACAGCTGCACAGGGTGGGCCTTGGAGCTCTGCTTTTCCAGTGGGGAAACTGAGGCACAGAGAAGAATATGAGTTCCACAAGTGTGGCCCTGGAAGAGCTGGGGTTTGGGTCTGGTAGGCCCACTCCAGGAGCCCTCTGACCACTGCACTGCCCTGATCCCAGTGTGTAGTGACTTGGATGCAACTCCCAGGGGCCTAGTGGGGAGTGGGCCTCGACACACCTCCTGCCCCCTCCAGCCTCGCCGTGTCTGACCTTGGCTGTCAGTCCGCCTCCTGCCTTGCCACTGCCCCGGGGCCAGACCAAGAATGGCTGGGACCCTTTTGCTCCTGAAAGGCAGGGCCAGCCCCCAGGGTCAGCGCCAAGACCCCTCCAGACGGTGCCCGTCACAGGCTGACCCTTGAGCCTCTCCAGCACGCGGCAGGCATCAATGAGGCCCCCGGCGGAGTGAATGCGGGGCTACTGAGAAGCGGCTAAATACCGGCCACATTGTGCCGCCTGAATCAGAGCCGTGCTTTTTGTCCAAGAGGCTTGGAAACGGAGCCCCAGTTCACTTCCCCCCTCCCGGGGGCTGAAGTCCCAGCTCATGTCAGGAAACGCTAGGCTCTTGAAAATCAGCAATTGAGAGAAACATCTGCTGGTTTCCAAGGAGCACGAGGTGCCTCCGAGCACCAAGGACCTACGTGCGTGGCATTGTCAGCCAACACTCGGAGGCAGGCACGATGACACTCAACGGGCACATGCGAGCCTTTGTAGTATGTTCCTGAGAGTTCCTGTATAATCATTAGTGCCTGTTATAAAAAATGCAAACAATGCAGAAATAGGAAAAGTAACGAGGATAATCTCCCTCTTTCAGCAGGAGCTGTCCTTAATTGGATTGTCCTTTTTCCTATACATGCTGGCCCAGATTATACCCTGTCTGCCTGGCAGTATCAAACAGTGTCCACCCAGTGGGCTGTGGTCTCAGCTGGGGGTGACTTGCTCCCCAGGGCACTTGAGGCTGCATCTGGAAACTTCTGGTTGTCATACGGGGTGGTGACAGTGCTCCTAGCATCTAGTGGGTAGGATCAGCATCCTACAGCTCACGGCTGCCCACGAGGGAGGTTTCCAGCCCCAAATATGCCAGGTACTGAGGCCGAGCAAGCCTGCTGCGGGTTTCTGACTCTTTTTTTTTTTTTCTTGGTAACGGGGATCAAACTCGGGACCTTGCCCTTGTGAGCCAGGTGGTGGAACCACTGAGCTAAATCTCGGCCCTCTGACTCCTTTTGATAGTTCACTATGTGTTAAGCCTCAGGGTTTACCTGATGGCTTGTAGTTATTTATCCTGGACCCACGAGGTCTGGGTATTCCTGTACATGCGCGCATCTATGGGTTCGGGCCTCCTGCGTTTGTGGTTGGGTGCAGTACTGGAAGTTAGAATTGCCAGGAGGAAGGTGCAATTCATGTTGGCTGTGACAGGCCCTGCCATGGAGACAGACCCGGTCGCCCTGCCCCCCATTCTCCATTTGCTCCCCACTCACCTCAGTGAACAGATCACATCTGGCACATTTTAAAGAATTTCCCATTGCACCTCACCATGTCCATTGATGGAAGCGACTCTCGCCATGAATCCACTCCATCCTACCAATAACTCGAAGACGGTGATGGATATTTTGCTGACAGTGGGTGTTTAAAGATGTTCGATGTCGGTGACAATAGAAAAAAAAATCCCATTAGTTCTTTCCATTTGGATAATAGCAAGAAATAAAAGGCACTGCTTTGTCTTTTCGTATTGAAGGAACATTTAATCATTAGGTTCTAAAATGATTATTCCAGCCCTTTGCTTCTCCTGGAAGCCCGTTCCATGTCTCCTTCCCCACTGCCCAGCCACTTTCCATGAGATGAGCTCAGGACACCAGGTGAAGGTGCCTCTCTGTTCTCAGAAACGACCGGGCTGTGCACACTTCTCCCACCGGGGCTTCTGCGAACAGGCACAGGGTCCTAGGGCAGAAGCTCACACAGCGGGGTGTGGTTCATTTATCTTCGAACTTTCAAGCCTCCGTTTATTGTGTAATTAATGTACCTTGATTGTGTGTGGTTTCTAGTGCCTCCTGGTGCTTCTACCCCTGCTGGGGATGGAGCCTTTCCAGTTTGGCTCTGCAGTGGGCCCTAGCTCAGGCACTGCTAGGGAGCCCTAGTATGAGTTACCCGGGCACCTGGAGGGGGAGGCCCATGCCCAGCACAGAGATGCGGGTGTGTGCAGCTGCCCCTGAACTGAGGTGGGGTGGGGTCAGGAACATCAGCCTTGGTTCTAGCATCAAGGAGGGAGGGTGGGGGGAAGCATAGATGGGTGAATGGATACATGGATAGACACACACACACAGATGCATGGAGGGACTGGACAGAGGGGTGGGTGGATGCGTGGATACCTGGATGGATAGATGGACAGATGTGTGGATGGATGCATGGGTGAGCGGGGAGCTTATCGAGGCTCGAAGATGCAAGGCTGGAAGTGTCCTCACAGCAGAGGGGATGAGCATGGATCCCAGGGCGTGATGCACAGAAGCAGACCCTCAGACCCTTCTGCCAACCCCTTTCCTGTACAGCAGCTTGGAGACCCAGGGAGAACACCCTCCTCCCGGAAGTGGCCCAGGGTGCCCCCAGGTACCCATGGCCAGCAGTCCTGTGTGCACCTGCCAGTCTGGGTCTGGGTAAACCCAGATAGCACCCACAAGTACAGGCATGTGCCGGAAGATTCCATCTTTATTTTTAAAGATACGGGTTTGTTTCTCATCCTGCTTGGGGGCTGCCTGTCTGCGTGGTGACCAGTACATAGGTGGCCATTCCTCCCTGTGTTCCATCAGCCCTGTTGGGGACATGTAAGTGGCTCCCAGTTATTTTGGCCTTTTGTGCAGATGTGCAGAGACCCCCCTTGCACACTCACCTCTGCACAAAAGCACAAATGTACAAATGTATTCATCTCTTCAGTGCATCTGTTGTACTCCAGCTTTGGGGAAGGCGCTGCCATAGGCTCTGGATGGGGAACAAATACAGGCCAGCCTGGGCCACCAGTATTCTTGAGGGGAGTGGCAGGAAGTGAACTGGTACAGGTCATGCAGTGTTCTGGGTGAGTGCTACAGAGAGAAGGAAATCGGAAGTGAATGTAGGCAGTGGGGCCCCTGGGCCCTGGGGCTGGAGGACTGTCTAGACGGGGTGCCTAGTCCTGACTCCTGAGGACGTGACATGGGAGCAGAGGCCAGCGGTGATAAAGGGCACAAGCCATGTGGACACGGGGGAAATCATTCCTGGGTGCAGGAACCGCACCTGCAAAGGTCCTGAGGTGGGATGTTCAGTGCTTTCATAGAAAACAGGTGGTTACACCAAAGGGAGAGGCCCGGGGAAGTGGGCCTCAGAGGTGGACACCTGAAGGCCCAGCTGCTGCAAGGCTCATGCTTGGCAGTGTTGGGCCGTGACTTCCCCCTGCCAAGGGGCTCTGGTTGACAGGATCCATGAACCAAAGCGGGGACTTTTTCAACCCACTGCAGCGCAGGTCTGTGTAGAAGGTGGCTGGGAAGGGCCAGGCATGGGAGTAGCCTGGCCCAGGGCTCGAGTTCTGGGCTCAAAAATTTCCTTCTGGAAGTTCCCTCTGGGAAGCCAACAGGCACAGTGAGGCCGGGCTCACCTGTGAGTCTTCCTGGTCAGGTCCCAGCCGAGAGCTTTGGCCAAGCAGGGTTCAGAACCCAGGCCCCCGGGAGGCAAACTTGGTATTCTCTACCTGAACCCAGGGCCCTGCCAAGAGCAGTGGGGAGCAAGCTGGGCCCCCCCAGGTTCCCTCCTCCCAACCCGGAACCGCATCACGCATCACCTGTCCAGGCCCCTGATGCCCAGCTGACCCAGCCGCCCTGGAATATGGTGCCGTTGATTTCTAAATAGGAGAGACCTGGCCTAGACTTCGGCCTGCTCCCAAACCTCCCGGGAGAAAGTGGAGTTGTTCGTATTTATGCCTCAGGGAAGTTCTTACCTATGACGCTGTCTTTGGTGGGTATTTGAAGCGGCTCCAAGAGTGATCAGAAAGTTACTCCTTTGGCATCTGGTTCAATTTCACTTGAAATTAGGGTGTGTTGGGGGGCTGGGCTCTTTATTCAAGAAGGAGCCGGGTGGGGGAGGAAAGGCAGCAGCCAGGCGGGGGCTCTGCGGAATGACAATGAGGCCCTCCCGCGGGTCTCATCCAGGCAGACCTAACAAGATTAGATTTTCATAAATTGCAGACAGTGCCAGCTCCTGATTCTGCAGTGTGCGGTCAGGGCCAGACAGGGCCGCGTGCAGGGCTGCTTGTTAACCAGGAAGGACGCTGCGGCCTCCCCCAGGACAGACCCCCGGGCCGTGGCGGGTGTCGGGCTGGCTGGACTCGAGTGGATTCTGCCCTCCCCACAGCTGAGGAGATGCCCGGGAGCCACAGGGCCACAGTCACTCCAGGTATTTACGGAGATGGGGGCACATGTGCAGCAGGTGCGCGCTTCACACACACGGGCGACTTCCGCAGCCCTCCTGTGGGCACTGGGAAGCGGCCCTCAGGCTTTGAACTGAGGCTTCCCCTGCCAGCTTGGTGCCCAGGGCAGGCCCCACCCCGACAGCAAGAACATTGGCCAAACACTCGGGCAGGAGGGACGCACTTACCGTGGAGCCGACCCTTTGCTTAGTCACAGATCCAGGGCTGCACCTGTGATGCCACCAGAGGGGACCTCAGAGTTCATACCACACCACGGGGTCTCTTGTGGGCATCACAGGTTTGAATTACAGGGGTGTCAGATGAAGTTAGGCAAGGTGCTACACATCTGTAATCCCAGCACTGGGAGGCTGAGGCAGGACAGTCACAGCTTGAGCCTGGCCTCAGGTTCCTCCTCTGTAGGGGAAGTCATGTTAGTCTCCACTCCACAGACTGATGGTGGGAATCACCGAGATGATGGTGCAAGCATTCAGCCCCGTGCCTAGTGTTGAGGGAATCCTGGTGCACAGTACCTCTCCTCGTGTAAGCCCAGTGCGAAGGAGTAGAGAGGAGTGTAGGCCTCCCGGAGCAGCTGCTCGGAAACCAAAAGGGGACACTGGGCCACTCCAGTGAGGCACACGGACTGTTAATGTGAAATTATTCACGAGGAGAGAAGATGCTAAATTAAATGAGAGTGACCTTAGAGTGCACATGGAAGATGGGCTTGGTCACCCCAAGAGCCTGCCACATTCATCACCCTGCCCAAGGGAAAAATTAGGAAGAAAAATGGCAGGAGCCACTCCCAGCCTCCCCGAGAGGAGCACAGCAGGAACACCAGACACCACGGCGTTCTGCTTCCAGGACGCCTGCTCGAGGCCTGGGTCCACGGAGGCCATGCAGACTCGGCAAACCACAGGCCCCTGCAGGCAAGGGTGGTGGTCATCATGACAACGGTGGAGTGCAGTGCTCCGGTGCTCTCTGCTCTGAGCTCTGGTCCCCTTGATGTCAGGGGGCCCTTCAGCTCTGTCAGGAGACGGGGACCAAGCCCTGGCCAAGCAGCATCTCAGGCATCCGGGATGAGGACAGGAAACTAGCAATGCCCTGGGCGTGCTGGGAGAATCAGTAGGAGAATCAGAGGCCTTTTTGACTCTGAGCTGTCAGGGGGGCTCCGGACGTAGCCCTGCTCTTTCTGGTTGTGTGAACCAGCTCAGCTTCTCCCGAGCCTCAGTTTGCTCATCTTCAAAGTGGGAATGGTGACAATGCCTGTGTCAGAGGAGCTCAGAGTCCCCCGGTCTGTGTTGCAGCTTTGAGAATCATGACAGTTCCTACGGTGAGTCCTTACAGTGACCGTGGGCTGGGACCAGACCACTTGTGGCTCCTGGCCTGTCCCCCATGACTGGTGGCCAAGTCTCATCTCCACAGAGCTGAGAGGTGGGATCAGGAGGGAGTGTAGGACCACCTCTGTGTATACAGCTGGGGTGCAGGAGGTCAGATTAGGGCAGCCGACGCTGGCACAGGTGGCTGTACCATTGGCAGTGGAGTGACCTGGGGCCCATCTTGGCCAGAAGTGCCCCCAGCCACCCACCTACAAATACATTGGGTTCAGCTTCCAGCCTGAAAGGCCGGGCACCTCCCCGCCGGCGTCTGGCTTCTCGGGAGAGAACAGCAAGGTGGCCGCACATGGGCCGGGTCCCACATGGGCCGGATGGATCTTGTTTCCTCCGCCTGGGCCCACAAGGCATCTGAGTCTGAGAGAGACTTGGCTCCCCAGTGTCCCAGTGCCTCGCTGCCTGCTTCCCTGCCTTCGGGAATCACATAGGCACGGGGTGCAGAGCTGCGTGCCGCTGGGGTGAGGCACTGTGTCCCGTGTGCTGCCTCACTGTCACCCGTTTTCAGCTTGACTCCAGGCCTGTGAATGCAGTGAATGGGGGCAGATGCGCCCCCTTTTGTCCCTGCGAGTGTCCTCTGTGGTCTCTGAGTGGCACCTGTCTGGATGGGGCACGCACAGGAGGAAGGCGGAGGTCCCTCCCCAAGAACCATGCCTGCGGGGGTGCAGGGAGCAGAGCCGGGTTGCAGGGAGCAGAGCGGGGGTGCAGGGCCAGGCAGGGGGTGAGGTGTGGTGGGTGCCAGGCCCCATGGCAACGGGACCCCAGGCAACTGCCTTGCCAGGTGCAGCCCAGTGCTCGATCCATTTCCCTCCCTTAGGTGAGTTTCCGGGTCTGTGCTGTCACGGGGTTGGCGGCCCACAGGACAGGGGGCCACAGCTGTGCACTCTTTTCTGGGAGTGAGCCCCACTCCCGCAACACAGTGCTGGGCTGTCCACACCCCCTGGCCTGTAGGGGGGTCATGCACGCTGCTCCACTCTGGCCTGATGTCTCGCCACGTTCTCGCCGTGGCCGTCTGGGTCCTAGGCAGCCCCGGGAGGAGGACAGCCGGCCTGACCTGGGTCCTGCAGGATGCCAAGGCCTGGGACAGGACAAAGGCAGCCCCATCTCCCTCTCTCCGGGCTGGCCAGGCCAAGGCCCTTGAGACAGCGGGAGGCGGGGCGTCCCCAGCTGGGGTGAAGAGTGCAGGTCTGGGGAGGGAATCACAGGCTCTCCTGGGGAGGGGGGCGTGGGTGTTGCACAAAGCAGCCCTGTGTGTCCCCTGAATGCGAGGCTTTCTCCTGGGCCTCAGCAGACGGCCCTGCACCCTGCAGAATCGAGCCAGACTGCCCAGGCCCTGAACGGATGGAGAAGAGGAGGTGTGGCCACAGTGACCTGGTCCCATGCCTTGTCCTGTACCCAGCCCACCCTCTGCCCTGCTCTGCCCTCCCGGTGGGGGCCTGAGGATGTCCCCAGGCAGCTCGGGGAGCCCGAGACCCCACCGGGCGGGGCCCCGCCTTCTCAGGACCTGGGCACCTCTCTCCAAAGCCCTTGGCTCCTCCTTCGGCTGCCGGGTCCCTCGGGGGTGGGAGGGGTCAGGTCCAGGCCAGGAACTCAGGCCAGAGCCCCAGGCGGGTTGAATCCCCGAGGCAGCGGCAAAGTGGATGGCCACGTGGGAGGATCTACAGCTTTGGTCTCTGCCCTGCTTGTGACCGGCAGGGGACCTTTCTCCGAGGTGGTGACAGCCAGGGACAGCATAGGGCTCAGGAGGGCCTCTGTCCCTCACCAATTGCCAGCTGTGACTGCAGAAGTTCTCCACACAGTCACGTGTCCCCGCAGCAGCCGAGAAGGGCGAGAGGAGGGAGAGGAGGCGCCTGGAGGGGAGTGCGCAGTTCTCCATAGGAGTTCCACCGGCACTGGGTGAAGTGCCCACTGGGGGCGCTGTTCTCCTGTGCGAGGCCCTGGCCAGAAGTGGGCCTGGGGCTGGAAGTGGTCCCTGCCACCCCCTCCTTCCTGGGAGGAGAACTGTGGCCCCAGGAGTCCTGGGCCATGGCTTGTTAGGGGCGGCCATGGAAAGTCTGTCCTCCGGCAGGGGGCAGCGCATCCCTGTGGCCCAGGCAGGGCGGCTGCTGCCCCTCCTGGGGTTACCTCCAAGGTACTCGGTGTCGTGCTGGTTGGACCCACGGCCCCACCTGAGTCAGTAGAGCCATGGGGCTCAGGCAGGATGGGAATAACCTTCCTTCTCCAGTGCTTGAGGGTTTTTCTGCCTTCTAGGGAACCCCCCTACGAAAAAATACTTTCAAAAACCAGAATTGAAATGTCTGTAGCCATCTGGCCTCTACCAAGAGGGGTCCTCACCACCCTGCCCCGTGAGGGTGGGAGTACTTTTCTGATACGTGTGTACATGCTGCCCGTGTTTGTCATATGCGTTCTGTGTTTGCTGGGCATGTATAGGATTTGGGGTGTTGTTTTTTGGTGTGTATAAAAGTGTTGGGGTATTTTGGGGTGTGTAGGAGTGTTGGTACATGCAGGAGTTGGGGCATGCAGGAGCATTAGCAAGGGTCTCGGGGTGTGTAGGAGAGTCTGAGTGTTGGAGTTTCGTTGGGGTGTGTAGGAGCCTCGGCGTGTGCAGGTGTGTCGGAGTGTCGTTGGGGTGTGTAGGAGCCTCGGCGTGTGCAGGTGTGTCAGAGTGTCGTTGGGGTGCATAGGGCTGTTGGCATGTGGGCTGTGTGAGTGCACCAGGTTTGCTTGGTGTGCACAACCCCCGTGATCACTTGGTTTTGCTCCACACCCAGGTCCAGCACCCCTCCACACTTTGGTCACCCCTTCCTGCTGGGTGCTTCTCCCGGGGTCCCCCCCAGTCAGGCAGCACTGAGCATTAGGAATAGTGCCAGGGCTCTGGGAGCAAAGGCAGTGAGCCCTTCTGCGTGTCCCACGTTCCCCAGGGCTTAGGTCCCCATGTCCCGTGTTTCCCTGGGCTCAGGTCCGCGTGACCCATGTTCCCCAGGGCTCAGGTCCTGCCAAGGAAGACCCCAGCAGAGCAGCTCCCCAGAATGGCTGGGAAGCTGTCTGGAACCCATGGCCTGTCTCAGTCTGCTGGCGTCCTGGTCCGCAGGGGCTGTAACCCGGGGTGGGGGCCAAGCTGCAGTCTCATGCCTGCCCTTGCCTCCACAGCGGAGCTGGAGTTCGTGCAGATCATCGTCATCGTGGTGGTGATGATGGTCATGGTGGTGGTGATCACGTGCCTGCTGAGCCACTACAAGCTGTCGGCCCGCTCCTTCATCAGCCGGCACAGCCAGGGCCGGAGGAGGGACGACGGGCTCTCCTCTGTAAGTGCCTGCGTCCTGGGCCTCCCGTCCACTAGGGGTGCTTCCGGGCACCCTGATTTGGGGCAGGAATACGGGGGCTGAGAGCCCCGGTGTGGCTTCTCCCCATCGTGGAGTAACAGCACCTGGGTGACCTCCCTGGGACGCTGTGTGGGGCAAGCCGAGGGTCTGGGGCAGAGGGAGGGTTGGCGCCCCGGGCCTTGGCTCCTGGAGGGGGATGGCCAACCCACACAGGTCTTTCTGTCCCACAGCCGGCGGGAGGCGGGGCGGGATCCAGGAGCTCTGGGAGGCCGGGTGGGCCAGGACCGGGGCTGGCTGCTTCTGCCTTCACCTCCTGTTGGGCCCAGTGGGGATAGGAGGGGCGGGAGGCAGCTGCACTGTGGTGACCGGGTCTAGCGGTGCATGGTAGTCAGCCTGGGGGGACAGCCAGGAGGGACGGGAAGCTGGCATTTGACTCCCCAGAGGGACGCGGCAGAGGAAGTGTCCTGGCCTCGTGCCAGTGCCTCACCAGCATCGGCCCTGCGGTCACACTGCTGCCGGGGGTACTGGGTCTCTGCCCAGCTCCACCATCCCAGTTGTGTGCCCTCGACATGGTCCTGACTCCCAAGATGGGGTCTCAGGTCCCTCGAGTATGTCGGGGACTGGCAGTGGTGCCACCTCCCAGAGGACCTGGGGTGGGCGCAGGCTGGGGCAGGGTCCTTGCCCCTGGAAAGTCCTCTGCCCCCCGTTCCATGGTCCCTGTGTCAGGCACAGGCCAAGGGCCCGGCCTCTCTGCGGAGGGGGCTGTGGCTGACTGAGAGCCCAGGGCGAGCTGTTCTGAGGCCCAGCTCCTCAGTATAAAGTCAGGGTGCAGGGTTCAGAAGGGCGAGAGGGGCAAAGTACCCTCGGCCCTTCATAACCTGGGGTCCACACACTTGGTTTTCTGAAAGAAAGCTGGGCACAGTGGGTCACAGCCGTAATCCCAACACTGGGAGGCTGAGGCAGGAGGATTGCCATAAGTTCAAGGCCAGCCTGGGCTACATGGTGAGCTCAAGGCTGGCCTGAACTATATACTGGGCCCCTGTCTCAAACAAACAAAAACATAAGTATCTGAAAGGAAAATGTGAAAACCCTCAGAGGTTTCCCTAGTTATTATTCCCTAAAAGGAGCAGTGTATCAGCTATTTCCCAGCACTCACTCTGTATTGGGTAGAAGTAATCTAGAGGTTATGTAAAGGACAGAGCAGGATGTGGTGGGGCCCAATGAGCTCCTACACCATCACACATAAGGGGCCTGAGAGCCACAGTTTTGGTGTCTTGGGCCCTGGGGCGTGTCCCTGTGGAACCCATACCGCAGGAATCCTTGCTGTCTGCTCGTGCATTTTGGTGTCAGATCCGTGAGCACCCTCGTGCCCCCTGGAGACCCCAGTAGCATCCCCAAAACTGCACAAAGTCAATGCTCGGGGTGCCCCACAGGGTCCCCAGCTCCCTTTGGAGGGCTCTGTCCTGCTGTCTTCCTCTCCTCAACTCAGGAGCGCAGTCAGCCAGTGGCTCCCCTGCGCCTGCCCCGGACTGGCTGAGGAAGGAGGCCAGACGGTGGGAAGCAGCTGTCTTCGGACGGGCTGGGTGTGTCTGGAGGAGGCGGGTGGCCTGTGGGCAGCCAGGGGGGTGCTCGCCAGGTCCAGGGCAGGCAGCGCCAGGTAGGGCTCCCTGGCTCTGGGGGATGCCTGGGCTGGCTGCGGCACCCAGCACCTGTGGGCTGAGCCAAGCTGGCGCTGGCAGGTTCAAACATCTCTGCTCACATCAGGCCTGGCCTTGGTGTGTCACCCAGTCGTCAGGGCGGGCAACTCTCATGGGGACACCAGGGCCCTGAAGCCACCCGGCGTGCGTCCAGAGGGCAGACTGCATCTGCTGTGAAGGAATCTGCAGCCTCTGAAGCCCAGGGCTCCCCTGGCTGTCTGTTTGCTGTTGTTGTCACCCAGCAACGGGGCTGCCATCTGCTTGCAAGTGTTCTGCATGCAGCGCCTGCGTCGGCGGCTTCCAGGGCTCGCCCCGCTTTATAGAGCAGAAACGGGCTCAGAGGTGGGGCGCTTGTCCAGGCCGTGTTGCTCGCCAGGGCTGTGTGAAGAGCCTGTGGCTCATTTTAGGCAGGATAAAGATAGCTGAGGTTTTAGGGAACGCAGGCAGAGGCTGGGGCCTGGGGCGACGTCCTGCTCTCCAGGAGGGGCACAGCCCTTCCGGCAGCACCAGGCTGGGCTGCAGCACAGGCAGGACCCGCCCTGGCTTCCCGGACCCCTGGGAATAAGAGTGCCCCCACCCCCACTCTGCCACCTACCCAGCCACCCGCACAAACCCCAGGGACACCAGGCTGACTAAACACAGAGCCTGGTGGGGCCCAGCACAGACCGTGGCAGCGACCCCGGGGCCCAGCCAGACACTGTCTGAGGAGTCCTGGGCCCTGCAACTTCCCCGAGAGACTCACACAGCTGCTGTCGCCCCGGACTGGCCTTCGTCCTGCCCGCCTCTTCAAGGTGACCCCGGGAGTCCCCCCCACACCGTGTGTAGCCAGCAGCCCACCTCCCGCACCCTCAGGTCATCTCCATAACCCAGGACCTGGGGTGCGTGGGAGCCAGTGCTGAGGTCCAGTCCCAGCCTCCTCACTCCCCGAGACCCCAGCTACCCCCCGGCCAGAGGAAGGCTTGGATGCAGGCCAGCCCGGGGTTCAGGACCACAGTGACATCAGCCCCCTATTACCAGAGCTCCAGCCTGGAGGGCAAGTCCCAAGTGGGCAGGAGAGGGAGTGGGAGCCCAGAAGGCAGTCGCAGTGCCACCCAGCACCTGCTCAGGAAGCCCCTGCCCCTGCTTCTGAGCCCTCTGAGCTTTGCCCTCAGGTCCCAGGTTGGACGCAGGGTCACCCCCACCCCGAACACCCGCCTTTCCGCCTGCAGCCTCTGGTCATTCCCGCCGCAGTCAGCCACCTCCTCAGCCGCTCCTGCAAGGCCAGCTCAGCCCAGGCCTGCGATGGCAAGACCCTCATTCTTCTTTGTCCCCTTTGTCCCTGGTTCAGTTCTCAGCTCGGATCTCCTGCTCCCCACAGGAGCCCACCCTGCCAAGGGCCCTTTTCCCAGGGGCTGGGCAAAGAATGTGGGCAGTGTTCAGACAGGAGAGGGGCCCAGAGGCAGGCCAGGCCCTGTGGCTTTGGGGGCTGCTGGTTGTGACAGGCCACGTCCGGGCCAGAGGCATCTTGCCAGGTGTTCGGCCTGCACTGTGGTGGGTGGTGGCCCCCTCTCCGGAAGGGTAGGACTGTCACTGGGGAACTGAGGAAAGGAATTGAGCCTCACCTGGCCACGCCCCCAGGTGCTGGTTCCTGCAGTCTGGAGATGAAGGCAGGCAGGGGTCACCAGGAATCAGAAAGCCAAGGTCTGGCAGAAAGCCAGCAGACTGATTTTGTACATAGAATGTGGCTGGCTCATAGCCGTACGTACGTGCTCCTTCATAGGAGTCTGGCTGTAGCAGCAGAGTTGGCTGGGGCGACGGACCAGCCACCTTGACCCTCTGTGGAAACAGGTGACCCCTGGTCTAGATGGGAGCAGGGGTGGGGGAATCCGCCCTGGAGAAGCATTCACACAGCAGGGGCCAGAACGGAGCAGGTGTCAGGGAGAGGAGGGAGTGGGAGAGGACTGAGAAGGAGCAGCCCCCAGAGGCAGGGAGCAGCAGGGAGAAGGTGGTTTTAGGGGAAGGAGCAATGGCCGGGAGCCTGCCTGGCTGTGGGGCACAGGGGTGATCAGCTATGGGCCGAGAATGGCACCCTGCCCTCCTCCTCCTCCTCCCCGCTCCCCTCGCATCTGCCTGAAGCACCGGCCTAGGAGGGCTGGGGTGATTCTGAAGCTTGTGCCCCACCCCATAGGACACAGTTGTACCTAGTCCCACGCAGCTGCTTACACACTACGTACCATGCTGGGGGCTGGGCACGGGGGACCTGGTAGCCTCTGCCGTGACAGTCACAGCTCCCAAAGGCTGAATGAGTCACATGACCAGGCAGGGAAACCGGCCTGGGTGGACAGAGGGGCCTGGGGGTGCATTTAGGTGTTTATCTGCCCATGACACAGACAGGAAAGTGTTGAGGGGACACTGTTACAGGAGGCTGCGGGGTGTAAGATGTCTGGGTCAGAGCTGGGCTTTGTCCTGGAGCAGCGGGAGGTGGGAAGGGTTTAAGCGGCCGGGGCACCCAGAGCCCTCTCTGTCAACAGGCAAGCCGAATTGCCCCGGCAGCAGAGCCTCAGGTACATTTGGGTTTAATTGCAGTGTTGGCACTTTGCAATAAATAAGTGGATTTGGGGTTTCAGTCTCTAAAGGGTTCGCCATCACTGGTTTAAACCAAGGGGTAGTGGAGCTGGGGTAGAGGAATCCTCCAGCTTCTACTAGCAGCAAGGGCCCTGTGGGGAGGAGGGCAGGTGGGAGAGGAGCAGGAGCCCCTCTGGAAACCCCTGAGGGCCTGGAAGAGAGGCTACACAGCCTCCTGCAAAATCTGCATCTCACCATGTCTGCCACTGGCTTGTCCAGAGTCTGAGTCTGAGAGACCCGCTTTGGTCCGGGGTGGGTGGAATGAGGGTTGGGGAGAGAGTGAGCTATCAGGAATGACTCCGTGGGTCTGCTTGTGCAACTGAAAGCTCACCAGGGCATTCAGTAAATTAAGGAACAAGGTGAGGGAGAAAGACATAGTGATCTCTTACGCACCAGGGCCGTCCTGCTGGGACAGTCTGAGGACCACAGGGCCCCCTAGTGGCTGTCTAGGAAACAGCCCCTGGCACCCCCCTCCCATGCTGCAGGGGAGACATCACCTACATGGGAACCCTCTGGAAAATGTGTCCCCAAAGAAGCTTTTGGTCAGTGGCTGTGTTCATGATCTTGATTGTGTGGTGATGGCTACCTCATATATGCACGGGCCCAAGCGGAATAGAGTGTGTACTTTGAATATGTATGTTTATTGCATTTCATTTAGATCTCAGTGAAACCATAGACTTTAAGACACCCCTGCCTCAGCCGTGTGGGGGAACTCAGATGAACTGGCCCTAGCACAGGGTCCCACTGTCCTGGGAGGAGTTGCTGCCCTGCTGGAATCACAAAGCAGAACGCTGAGCTTCATGAGGTGGTGGCAGCTGTGTCGTTGGCACCTGGCCCATAGCTTGGCACAGAAGCGCACCCTGTCTACGTTTATGGTGGTGTTAGACGCCCTGGAACTGAAAGCCAAGAGGGGCCGGCCACAACAGGGCAGCAGTGCGAAGGGCCCACAGTTAGCGCCCAGCATGTTAGACACAACAGAGCCAGTCTCTGTGCCTCTGGGGGGGCACAGTGGCGCCATCCGACTCTCACACATTCCCTGAGGGTCTCAGGGGGCCCCGGGTGGTTTTTTAACTTGTTAAATTCTTCAGTAACTCCCACTTTCCTACAAGCCAGTTAAGGGTCTATTCTTAAGTCCATGGAAAGCCCTGGAGGGCTCAGTGGGGCCAGACCAGGTGTGTATACTGGAAAGCTTGAGGTGCCTGGACAGCAGTGGCAGCTGAGCAGGGGTTAGTGCGGCACTCATGTGGTCGTGAGCTCCAGGGTGGCCAGGAGGAAGGTCTCAGTGCTGAAGCTGGAGCATCCTTTGCTTTCCTCTCCGACCTGCCTGTCCCTCTTCACCCCTGCAGGAAGGATGCCTCTGGCCCTCAGAGAGCACGGTGTCAGGCGGCGGAATCCCCGAGGTGAGACCCAGCCCCCCCCCTGCACCCCCAGCCCAGCCCCCACAGACTGCAGGGAGTGTTGGCTTCCCAAGGCTTTCGGCAGCCGCCTCTTCTGCACCTGCTCTGCAGTCTGGGACCACGTGCCCCACCCTGAAGGAGCTCCCACTATCAGCACGTGGGCTCCCCTGTCCCAGGAGGGTGGGCATCTCCATGGCCAAGACCCCCACCCTGCCGGGTGTCTTCCCCACCTGCCCTGTGACGCAGCCGTCCCCTGGGGCATGGGCCGCTGGATCTCCTGTCTCTGCCCTGGGTCTGGGGCCACCCCCCTCACTTGGGTCTGCTCTTCCAGCCACAGGTCTACACGGCACCACGGCCCGCTGACCGCCTGGCTGTGCCTGCCTTCGCCCCCCGGGACCGCTTCCACCGCTTCCAGCCCACCTACCCCTACCTGCAGCACGAGATCGACCTGCCACCCACCATCTCACTGTCCGATGGAGAGGAGCCCCCACCCTACCAGGGCCCCTGCACCCTCCAGCTGCGGGACCCTGAGCAGCAGCTGGAGCTGAACCGAGAGTCAGTGCGCGCACCGCCCAACCGAACCATCTTCGACAGTGACCTGATGGACAGCGCCATGCTGGGTGGCCCCTGTCCCCCCAGCAGTAACTCCGGCATCAGTGCCACGTGCTACGGCAGCGGCGGGCGCATGGAGGGGCCACCCCCCACCTACAGCGAGGTCATCGGCCACTACCCCGGCTCCTCCTTTCAGCACCAGCAAAGCAGCGGGCCGCCCTCCCTGCTGGAGGGGACCCGGCTCCACCACTCCCACATGGCACCCCTGGAGAGCAAAGAGAAGGAGAAACAGAAAGGACACCCCCTCTAGGCTCCCAGGGCGGGCCAGGGCTGCGTGGGGCAGAAGGCAAACACTCCGCACTTCTAGAAGAGAAGAGAGAGGAGGGCAGGGCGACACACGGGAAGTGCAGCGTGTGACACCCCCACCTCTCTGTGTATAAATATTTACGTGTAATGTCTGGTCTGAATGCACAAGCTCAGAAAGCTTGCAAAAAACAAAACAACAAAAAAACCACGTTTCTTTGTTGAGCCGTGTCTTGAAGGCAAAAGAAAAAAAAAATTCTACAGTAGTCTTTTTTTTGTTCCAGTTGAGCTACGTGCGTGAATGCTTAATTTTCTTTTGTTTATGATGATTTCACTTAACTTTAAAGACATATTTGCACAAAACCTTTGTTTAAAGATCTGCAATATTATATATATAAATATATATAAAATGAGAGAAACTGTATGTGCGAGGGCAGGAGTATTTTTGTATTAGAAGAGGCTTATTAAAAAAAAGTTGTTTTCTGAACTAGAAGAGGAAAAAATGGCAATTTTTGAGTGCCAACTCAAAAAGTGTGTATTACCTTGTAAAGAAAAAAATTACAAAGCAGGGGTTTAGAGATATTTATATAAATGTTGAGATTTTGCACTATTTTTTAATATAACTATGTCAGTGCTTGTTTGATGGAAACTTCTGTCGTGTCTCTGGAGAGTCAAGGGAGAAAGGTCAGAGTTTGGGAGTCAGGTCAGGCAGCGGAGCCCCGCCCGCCTGTGCTCCGGGGCCCCCTTGAGGCCGCCTCTGCCCGGAGATAAGTGGGTGCCAAGCTAGACATTCTCTGCCGAAGGGGATTCGCGTTCTCCCTCTGGGCCGGAATAGCCTTTGGGATGCAGAGCAATCCAAAGTCACCCCAGAGGCACCTGGGTCCAGGTGGTGGTTTTTGCCTTTCCCAAAATGAAAAATAAACTGTTACTGAAGGAATCTTAGCTTTTCTTCCTCTTTTATAAGCTGCGAAGGTCCCCGGGGGAAGCTGCAGCCAAAACCTGTGATTGACGCCGGGGACAGGCCAGAGGGGCAGGTGGCCTGTTGGTGCTGAATGCCTCGGTGGCGATTCAGCAGGCTCCCCAGTGCAGCCGGGCTGGGGCAGTACCCTGGCGAATAGGAAAGGCCCAAAGTCTCAGCGGTGACCTCATCCTGGGGCCTTTTATGTCTCGATTTTCCAATAAACAGATGATCCGAGATGTCAAGGTGACAAGCCCAGGTTTCTCCCAGGACGTGTGAAAGTTAATTCAGAAAAGAAAAACGGAAACGGTCAAACCAGCATACACCTATGCTTCCAGCTTTCGCAAAATTTCCTACTTTCTCCTGCCCCGCATCCTCCCCATCCTTTGGACACAGTTGTCTGTGATGTGTTTGTCTGTTTCCATGAGCACCTCGTGTGCCGGGTTTCTGCTGAGTGGGTTTGGCATGACTGGCCCCCGTGGCGGTGGCCTGCAGGTGGCAAAGCAGAATGGGCACACACAAATAGAGGTGGCAGGGTCACTTGGGACAGGTAGGGACCATGGCTGCAGCTGAGGTCTTCCCTCCCCACGATGGACTGACAGCAGCCCATGGAGTGGCCCTCACTCCCCAGAAAGAGCAGGGCACATCCACCTCCTCCGCAGGGGGAGGAGCTCATTCTGGGCAGAATGCTATTACTTTAAGAATAGGACCTGAAAACAGTTCTGCAGTTCTGACAGCTGGACCTCTAGGTGTCCACTTGAAGAGCCCAGTGACCCAGGAACCTTTCCTATCTGTGACAGTAGCAGAACCGGCCTCTCCATGGGGTTTTCCCCTGAAGTCTGCCTCCCTCTTGAAGAGGATTCTTCCTTGAAGTCATTGCGGGAAGTCAGCATAGCTTGTCCCAAAGGTACAGGGACACAAAGATGTTCCCACGGTATTTTTCCTTTGTGTCCAGTGTCCCTGGTGTTGTGCTAAAGACACAGTCACTCTCGCCCTGCTCTCCCTGGGTCTGGCGTCCCTTCCCGTGGTCACAGAGGGTCACTACTTCCTTGAAAACAACTGTCTCCCTCTTGCCTCCCCACCAGGGAGGCGACCCCTCCTGTCCCCGCATCCTTTTTTGTCAAAGACTGCGTAACTGAGTTGAAAACCTAGAGAATGGACCTCATGGGTGTGTGTGGCATGAGCCACACGCTGGGCTGAAGTGTCCTGCTGTCCTCTAGCTGGACCATTGGATTCTTGCTGCTTTGTGACATGGTCCCCGTTTACTGTGGTGGGGTCTCCAGCACCCACCCCTCTGCTCCCCCAGGAAGGGAGTCCAGGGTGCCAGTTGCAGAGGTTTGAGGGGAAGGGCTTGTCACCTGCAGGGTACACCCCCGGAAATTGCTGGAGTGCTTACAGACCTGAAAGCTGCCGCTGGAACTCAGCTCTTCGCTTCTTCTCGGTACCCCACACCTCTAGATGCGGGCTGGGGTGTCGATATCTGTTGACGTATCCCTTAGGAGCCCAACCCCCTTTTCCAGCAGGAAGTCAGATGGGGCCCTGGGAAGCGGCTGGTTGGAGGGTTGCGGGGGGGGGGTCCATCGTGGGCTCAGAGAAGGGGCAGAACTTGGCCTGTACGCCCCTCCTTTGTGCCCTGCCTGTCAGCCCCGCCCCCTGCCCCACTTCCTACAGTGAATAGTGCTACTTCTGCAAAGCCCAGGCCTACATGGACAGACGTAGTAGATTGCACTGAGAGACACGCATCTTTTCAGAAGCCCAGAGTTTTGGCAAAAAGCTAAAAGTGACCCCTTGGACCACCTGGGGTAGGGCACGAACCAGATCCAGTCCCATGTCCTCGTATGGGTCCTGTCCCTGTGAACTGTATGTTTCAGATACTTTTTTTCCTATGTGCAACACAGCTCCCAGAACCATGAGCCCCCAGGGATGTGGAGAGAACATGCTTTGGGTTCTGTCGTGTTTCTGGACCCTGTGCTCAGAGGGCCGCTGTACCGTGGAGCTCCGAAGGCCGCTGCAGTTCTGCCTGACCCACGGCTGTCTGTCACGCTGACTGCACCGCTTGCGTGTTGCCTCTGGGGCGTTAGAACACTCTCCTGCAGCCCTGTACCCCAAGTTCCGTTCAAGCCAATCTTCTGTAAGCTCTCTGCGCTCCCGTGGCAGCATCAGGCTGCCGCTGTGGAGGCTGCCCGGATGCCCATCCTCAGGCCTGAAGAAATTGCTTGTTGTGTATCAGTAATCATTAGTGGCAATGATGACATTCTGAAAAGCTGCAATACTTATACAATAAATTTTACAATTCTTTGGAACAAGGCTTTTCCCCTTCTTTGGCTGTGCTGCGAGTTTCCCCTCCAGATTCCTGTTCCCTACCACCCTCTACAACCGCAGGATGCATTTAGCGGAAAGAGCCCTCGGAGCTGCCGTGTGGGTTCCATTTGTTCGACTTCTCTGCTTTAGTTCAGGCAGAATTTGGGGAGCCCGGGGGAAGTGGTTCCTCTGCAAATAGTTCCGGTAAAAGGAATTTGCAAAACACCACACAGATCTCTTCTCTCTTGAAATCTCCATTTGCCCCAGCGTAAGGAAAGTTCTGGAAAGGTCTGCAAGAAAGACACTGGCTTTTGGTAGACATGGTAAATGCAGGGCTGGATTGAGGATATGTCCCTCCCCAGGGAGGGAGGTAGCCATGGGAGGAAAGAGGCAGGGGAGGAGTTGAGCAAAGGAGGTTCTAGGCCAAGTCCCACCTCCGCCCAAGCCCCACGGGGGCCCAGCGGGGAGCTGTGGAGTAGCTGCCTGGGGAAGGTGGACACACGGGCCCTTCTGGCCCTTGGTGCACAGGAGTGGAGCGGGGATGAGGACCAGCAGCCCCAGCAAGCCCCTCCCCGATGTCACCCCTCTGCAGGGACACGTGGAAGTGAGGGGCAGTGCACAGACCCCCCAAAGATGCCTAAGGAACTTGAGTGGGGCCCATGGTGCCCACTACAAAACTGTCTAGTTCATTTCTCTAAATAGACCTGACTTTCACGTCTGACCAAAGCTTTAAAAACCCCAGCCAGGGCCAGGGATTTAGCTCAGTGGTTTTGCCGCCTGCTGCGCAAGCACAAGGACCCGAGTTCAATCCCTGGTACCAAAAAATAAAAAAATAAAAAAAATAAATAAATTAAAACCCCAGCCAGTGTAGGGAATGAAGCCCGAGGACAGCCGCTGTTTGGCCTCAGCCCTGGTGTTTCCTAAGCTGCTGAACCACAGAGCCAGCCCGAGAAGCATCGCAATGCTTTGCAAAACGCTGGCTGAAGTCAGCACCTCATTGAGTGAGGCCAGAACTGGGTTCCCATCTGCCTTTTCTGTTCCCTCTTCTGGCAGAAGCGAACCTCAGATTGTAGAGGACTAGGGAGAAACCCAAAGAGCTCCTCACTCTTTGGTGAGAGCCAGGACCACGCTGTGTTCCCTCTCGCTGGAGCCTGAGCTGCTCTCTGGGGCCATGCCCCTTGGTCACCTGTCTGGACTGGCTTGACCACAGTGCCTGGGAGATGCTTGCTGCTGGTGTCCATGGTGCCTCCCAGCCCCCCACACAGTGCCAGGCACACACAGACGCCAGCCACTCTCGCCAGCAACTCGGGATCCTGGGGGTTTCCATGCTGTACCAGACGCACCCCACCACCACCACCTTCTGGACCAGTTTGCAGGTCTTGAGCTGAGACAGGCAGGACAGCCTCCCCCAGGGATGGGGCAGAGCAGGGTGCCTTTCCCCACTGGAGAGGAGCCCCGGCTGCCACCACAAGGGGCCCCTGCCACTGGGTACAGCTCCAGCAGACAGCGGCCCAGCTCTGGACCGGTAACAATGTCAGAACAGCTGTTGCTCTCGGAGCACCTTCTAGGCTCTTCCCGAAGTTGGCAGCTCCTCATTGGGGAGGGCTCCTCTTTCACTTGGCCGGTTTTTTTGAGAACGGCCGGGTGCCAGGCACAGCTGGCTCTTGGGAGATGCCAGCACCCCGCCCACCCCTGACCTCGGAGCACTCCATGCTGGTTTTAGAGACAGACTCACTAACTGGTCCCTCTGCCCATACAGTGAGGGCAAGGAGGGCACGGCACAGGGGATGGATTTCAGCTGAGGGGCACAGACACTCCTTGACTTACATCACGATGCCGTGGGCTGAGAACCCACTTATACCCCAACCCACAGAACCTCCTAGTGGAGCCAGCCTGGCTTACTCGTTAGTCTGCAGCTGGGCAAAATCACCTAACACCAGGCCTGCTTTATAATGAAGTGCTGAACATCCGGTGCCAATTGCCTGAGCAGGTGGGTGGGGCTCAGTTTGGCTCCTGCACCATCCGGGCAGGGCGGTCCCCAGAGGGGAAGGGGAGCCCCTCACCCCCTGTGCATCAGCGGGGTGTGCAGGTGGGCTGGCTTACTGGGCTGGGAGAAGCCCCAGTGCTGTGATAAGCATTGTGTGCCTAGCGTAGGAGCAGCCATGTGGGAACCTAAAGCAAAGATCAGAGAACTTTTCTGCAGAGGGCCTGACAGTCGGATACTTCAGGCTTTCTGGGTTGCATGATGGTTGTCGCAACTACTCAGCTCTGCTGTTGTAACCCAAAGGCAGCCGTAGACAGTGTTAACTAAATGGACGCAGCTGTGTATCAAAAGAGCTCTTGGGGTTGGCTGGGTGTTTCCCAGGAGGGAGGCCCCAGAGGTAAGGCGCCCTCACTGTGCCGAGCCCAGGTGGTGAGCTGTTAGCATGACCGAAATGCTGAGGGGTCCAGTTTCCCCACCATGAAGTTGCTCTCCCCTCCTCTCCCCGCCCTGCACTCTCCAAAAGCAAGCAGAAGTCATACAGAGGGAGGACGGGGCTGGGCTCCACCTCCTTAGGGTTCACATCTGTACAAATCTGCATAAATTCTTGGAATCCTTCTGCATGAGAAATTTATTCATTCTTTTAATCAATCAATTATTTTACCAGAATGGACTTATGGATGTTTCTTTCGTACTTTGAGTTATAGTCCGACAGCACCTTATTCATTTTGTTATTTATTTTGTGCCAGTTGGCTCTTAACATCCCTTTTAAAAATTTTTTATTTTTTTAGTACCAGGGATCGAACTCGGGACCTTGCGCTTTCGAGGCAGGTGGTGGAACCACTGAGCTACATCCCTGGCAGCAATAGCATTTTAGAGTCATCCACCTCATGGCTCAAGCAGCTCATTTCCTTTCATTGCCAGCCATGCTCCAGTGCCCAAGGGCACCGTATTTGATTTACACACTCACACTCACCCACTGAAGGACATCTTTTGCTACTTCATAACCACCAGATTGGATAATGAATACAGCTGCTAAAGCATTCTTCTACAGATTTTTTGTGGCATAAATTCCAAATCAGTTAGGTAAATAACTAGCAGCAGAAGTGCTAGATTATGTGGTTAGATTATGTTTGGCCTTGTAAGAAACTGCCCAGCTGTCTTCCGAAGTAACTGCACTGATTTGAATTTGCACCAGCAATGACTAAGAGTGCCTGTTGCTCCGCATCTCTGCCAGCAGTTGTCAGTGTCAGGTTTTTGAATTTCAGTGACTTTAAGAGATGTGTAGTTACATCTCATACTGTTTTAAAAGTTCCCAAGTGGCAAATGCTTTCAGGCATCTTTTGACATGCATATTCGCCATCTGTGTGTCTTCTTCGCTGAGGTATATGTTCCAATCTTTGGTCCATTTCTTAAATTGGGTGATTTTCTTTCTTATTGTTGAGTTTTACAAGTTGTTTGTATATTTTGGATACAAATCCTTTATCTGATATATGTTTACAAACATTTTCTTCTAGTCTGAGGCTTGTTTTCCATTCTTTTAACAATGTGTGTTGCAGAGAAGTTTTTAATTTTAATGAAGTCTAACTCTTTCTCCCTCCATGGATCCTGCTTGTGGTGTTGTATCTGGTTACCCATCACCAAATCACAATGTCCAATAGTTCCAGCACTGTTTTTTGAACTAGTGTCTTTTCAATATTGGATAGCCTTTGTTCCTTTGTCAAAGATTGGTTGATTATATTTGTGTGGATTTTTTCCTGAGCCTTTATTCTGTTCAATTTATCAGTTCCTTCTTCAGTACCACACTGTTGTGATTATGATAGCATTATAATAAGTCTTCAAGTCAGGCAGAGTGCTCCGACTTTTTCTTTTTCTTATGTATTATATTGGCTACTCTAGGCCTATTACCTTTCCATATAAACTGTAGAATCCATTAGTCAGTAGCTATAAAATAATTTACTGGGGTTCTGTGAATCAAGTTGGGAAGAATTGACTTTTTTAATGATACAAAGTTTGCCCCAAAAATGTATACCTCAGAAAAAGAAAAATTTGTATAAATATTTCAGTACTTAAATTATTGAGGCATCATGAGATTAATACAAGTTACCTTTGGCCTCTGTAATTACAAGAGGTGCTCAAAGTGGTGACCACGAGCTTCCAGACATGTATTAGTACAGCCAACTGTGGAAATGTCCATACATTTTCTTGGCAGGCTGTACGTAATCTTCTAATCCATGAGCACAGGACTATCCATTTATTTAGATCTTTATTCCCTTTATCATGATTTTATAGTTTTAGGCATATACATCATCTAGCATGTATATATTTTGCCAGAGCTATTCCCATTTCCATTTCCATAAATTTATCATTTATGGGTGGTATGGTTGTGAGTGGTATTGTTTAACTTCAAATTTCAGTTGGTTATGCTTGGTACCTCGGAAAGCCATTGACTTTTGCGTATTAACTTGGACTCCGAAGACATTGTCATAATCACCTATTAGTTTGGGGAGGTATTTTTATTGATGATGATGATGATGCTTGGGGGTTTTGGTATTAACAATTATGTTATCTACAAACAAAAGCAGTTCTATTTATTCCCCCATAATTGTGTATATTTTTATTCCTCTTCTTTTTTCCTTTTCTTTCTTTCTTGCCCCACCTGTGACTTCCAGTGCAGTTGAATAGGAGCAGTGAGGAGAGTATCCTTGCCTTGCCCCCGATTTTAGGGAGAAACCATTTTATTTCTCACCCCTGAATACAGTGTTAGCTTTAAGGTTTTTGTGTAGATGATCTTGACAAGTTGAAGCAATTTTCCTCTTGTCTTGGTCTGCTGTGGATTATAAGCAATGGAAATTTATTTCTTGTAGTTCTGCAGAGTGAGAAGTCCAATGTCAATTTCCTCTAGCTTGGTTTTTGACAAAGGCCTGCTTCCAGGTTCAAAGACAGCGGTGATCTTGCTGTGTCCTTACAAGGAGGACAGGACAAGGGCTTCCTCTGGGATCTCTTTCCTAAGGGCACTAACCTCAGTCACTTCCCAGAGAGTAATCTAACACCATCACCTCGGGGATTAGGGTTTCAACACAGGAATTCAGAAGCCTCCAACATTCGGTCCATTACATGTTTATTCCTACTAGCTTTTATCAAAAGTGGGTAGTGGGTTTTGTCAAATGCTTTTTCTGTATCACTGGTGTGATCATATGATTTTTCTTTTGCCTAGTGGTGTGAATGATGTTGGGCTCTTTATACATTGTTGTGTTTAATTTATTGTTTTGAGGAAGATTTTTGTATTTATGTTCATAAAAAATATCGGTCTGTAGTTTTTATTTCTTGTAACGGTTTTGTTTTTTTTTTGGTACCAGGGATCAAACTTGGGTCCTTGTGCTTGCAAGGCAGGTGGTGGAACCGCTGAGCTAAATCCCCAGCCCCTAGTTTCTTATTTTTTTAAATGGCTTTGGTAATAGGATAATAGCAGCCTCATAAAATGAATTAAATAATGTTTCCTATTTCTGGAAGAAAGTGTGGAAATTGGTACTATTTCTTCTTTAAGTGTTTTGTACAGTTCACCAAATAAAACCACTTGGTACTGATGTTTGCTTTACTGGAAGATTATTAATTATAAAATAATTATTTATTAATATAGGTATTCAAATTATCTATTCTTGTGTAAGTTTTGTAGTTTGTAGCTTTCCAGGAATCAGGCCATTTCATCCAAGTGTGTTGTTTTTAGTATTTCTCTTTATCCTTTTAATGTCCACAGGCTCAGTAATGATAGTTCTTCTTTTTTTCTGATATTGGTAGTTTAAATCTTCTCTTTTCTTGGTTACCCTTGCTAGAGGTTTGTCAATTGCATTGGCATTTTTTAATGAACAAGAATTTGGTTTTATTGATTTTTCTTTCTTGTTTTACTATTTTCCTTATTCCTTTTTTTTTTTTTTTTTTTTGGTACCAGGGATTGAACTCGGGACCTCGCGCTTTCGAGGCAGGCGCTGGAACCACTGAGCTAAATCCCTGACCCTCCTTATTCTTTTTATCTATTTGCCTTAGCTTTAACTTGCTCTTCTTGCTGTAGTTTTCTAAGGTGTTAACTTATATAATTCATTTGGGATCTTTCTTCTTTTCTAATCTATATATTTTAGTGCTCTAAATTTCCCTATAAGCATTGCCTTAGTTGCATCCCATGAATCTTTGTATGTGTTAGGTCTCTGTCTATTCATTTCTATTCATCCATCTCAAAGCTTTTCTAATTTTACTTGTCATTTCTTCCTTTATGCACTTGTTATTTAGAAGTAGGTTGTTTAACACTCAAATATTTGGAGATCTTTCAACTATTTTCCTATGACTGATTTCTAGTTTAATTTCATTGTGATCTGAAACATGCATGTTATGTTTGATTTCTATTATCTTACATATGTTAAGATGTGTTGGATGACCCAGGATCTAGTCCATCCTGGTGAATGTTCCACATGGGCCTGAGAAAAATGTGTATATTAAGATTGGATAGAGTATTCTATAAATGTCAATTACATCAAGGCGATAGAGTTCTCAATTCTGTCCTTACTGGTTTGTCACCTTCTTGATCCATCAGTTACCAAAAAGAGGTGCTGAAAACTCCAACTATAATACGTTTTCTTTCCTTGTTCTCCTTTCATCAGTTTTGGCCTGTGTATTCTGATGCCCTGTGTTAGGTGCACCAGATGACATTCTGGAAAGTCATCCTTTTTATCAAGTGATGACCATCTGCATCCCTGATAACTCTCCTTGCTTTGTAGTCCACTTTCCTAAAATTAATATATTTACCCCAGCCTTAGTTGATTAATGTGTTAGATCTCTGTCTATTCATTTACTCTTAGACTGTTTGAAGTTTATGTTTAGAATGAGTCTCTAGAGAAAATATAAAATAAAGTGGGGTATTTTAAAAGTTTGTCTTGTCACTGTCTGTCTTTTAATTGGTGTAATTAGATCATTTGCATTTAAAGTGAATATTTATATAGTGGGACTAATATCTACAGTATTCATAACTGTTTTCTCTTTGTTATACTTATTCCTTATTTCCTCATTAAATTTCCTCCTTTTTCGACTTCTCCAGTTTTAATTGATAATTATATATGATGGCATTTTCCCTCCTCGCTTAACATGTCAATATATTTCATTTCAGGAAAATGCTAGTGATTGCTCTAGAATTTACAACATATAACTACTCTTAGTCCGATTTCTTTTTCTTTTTCTTTTTCTTTTTTTTTTTTTTTTGGTACCGGGGATCGAACTCGGGTCCTTGCGCTTGCGCAGCAGGGGGCGAAACCACTGAGCTAAATCCCCGGCCTTCTTAGCCCAATTTCTGAAAGCGCTGTACTACCTCATGTATCTTATAACAGAGTGTCGTGGTCAGCTGGGCTGCTAGAATAAGCACCAGAGACCAAGTGACACAAACAAGAGAATTTTATTTCCTCAGCTCTGGAAGCCAGGAAGCCCAAGACAAAGGTGCCTACTGACTGAGTTCCTGCTGAGCCTCTCTCGGCCACAGATGACTCTTCCTGTGTTATGTGGACCTCAGTTCTCTGATGGGTCAAAGAAAAGTTGTTGATTTTCAGTCTGTTCCGCTCTTTCTTATTGTAAGGGTACAAGCAATGACTTACAAGTTGTATGTCAGAGATGAAAATAGAAGTTCCTCTGTTCTTTATCTTTAAGTAAAATTCACCGTTTAAAAGTATATGATTTGTGTCACTTTTCTCTCACTGTTGAGACAACATACCCGGCGCCCAAAGTTAGGGAGGAAGGGGTTTTTAGCTCACAGTTGATCGAGGTTTCAGCCCATGATGGGCTGGCTCCAAGGCAGGGCGGCAGAGGGGCCACAGTCCGTGGTGGTGGAAGACAGCAAAAGCAACAAGCGACCTTAAGGTCTCTCTTCTCCTTTCATCCCATCCGGACTACCGGGATTAGGCCGATGCCAAATGAATCTCTCACAGGTAGTGGCTTAGTAATCACCCTCAATCCTAGCATCACACAGTCCAGCTCCAGCCACCTCTGAAAAAACTGCATGAGGCTTTAGGGGGCATCTAGACAGAAGCCACAACATGATCCAGGCTGTTAGCACACTCACAAGGCTGTACTGTCCTTGCCACGAATTCCAGAACACTCTTCATCTCTGTAAAGAGAAATCCCAGTCCCATTAGCAACTGCTCCTCACGCCCTTCCCCCGCAACCTCTAATCTGCTTCCTGCCTTTATCTGCCGTTCTGGATATTTCATATCAGTGGAATCAAACAAGACATGGCCTTTTGTGTTTGGCTTCTTTCACTTGACATAATGTTTCCAAGGTTCATCTCTGCTACAGCATGAGAAAGTTCTCCATTTTGTTGTTGTTGAAGCATACTTCGTTTTGTTTATCCATGCTTCTACCAGTTGATGGACATTTGGGTAGTTTCTCTTTTTGGCTGTTGTCAGCAATGCTGCTATGGACATTCCTGTACAAGTTTAGTGTGAACAGATGCTTTCATTTCTCTTGGATATAGACGTAGGGTGGCTCATGTAGTAATCTGATGCTTAATTTTCTGAGGAACAGCCAAGCTTGCCCTCGGTGGCCGCAAGTCCCATCAGCAATGTATAAAGATCCCAGTTTCTCGCATCCTCACCAGCACTCACTACTTCCCTTTCCCTTTTTTTTGGTACTGGGGATCAAACTCATGACCTTGCACTTGCCAGGCAGGCGTGGCGCCACTGAGCTACAGCCTCACCCGGCGGTGGGCCCTCCCTCCGTTTCCCTTCTATACAGCGCCCCAGTAGGGGTGAAGTAAGGTCTCATCAAGGGTTTGTTTCGCATTTGCATAATAAGTGAGCCCTGAATCTTTTCATGTGCTCACTGGCCTTTGCCACATCTTTGCAGAAATGTCTGTTCCATGTTTTCCTGTCTTTTACATGGACCATTTGTCTTTTTATTAAGTTGTGCTACTTATTTATAAGTGGGATGGGATTGGGCACAGTCACTACAGTTGGGGCCTTGATGGCCCCTGAGTAAGGAGAGGGGTCAGAGAAGTCAGCCTACAGTGCTATGTTCAAAATATCAGGCAAAAAAAGCAGGGTTAGCTGGGTCGGCTACAGCTGCTTAACAAACCTGCTCAAAACCCGATGGCTTCCGAGAACAGGCGCCAGCTGGACCCCACATACCTGAATCACAGGCGGCTCTGCTGACCCGGCCAGGTGTGCCTGATCTCCTCCGGGCTTGCTTGGGCCTCTAGCTCAGCTTGGGATGCTGGGCGCTGCTGGTCCAGCTCAGCCTCGGCTGGAATGGCTTCTCTTTGGTTGCTCTTCATGCGGCAGCCGGGCAGGGCTCCGAGAGAGGTGGCAGCATACAAGTCCTCTTGAATTGTAGGCTCAGACCCAATACATGGAGCAGAAAAGCTCAGGTTCAAGGGAAGGGAGATGCAATGCACGCATTGGTGAGGGGCTGCAAAGTCCTGGAGGGCACAGGCTGGGCTGTCCCCCTCCCTCTGAACAAGCGCTGCTCCTCAGACACACAGCTCACCTGGGAACCCTCCCAGGAACTCACTGGAGTCACCCACAGTTCGCAGCAGGGGGTCCTCCAGTCTCAGTCTCGGCATGGCGCAGCTGCCCTCTGAAACCCGGATGAGAAGCGCAGCCGTCTGGAGCTTCACTGTCTGCCACGCCATGTGCCAAAGGCTTGGTCCCAAGGAGGGCGCTACTGGGAGGTACTGTGGCCCTTTAGGAGGCCGGGCTCAGTGGGAGACCCTGATGCCATGGGGGGCCGTGGCCCCAAAGGGGACTGTGGGGCTCCAGCTCCCTCCTGGCTCACGATGTGAGCGGTTTCACTCCACTCTGCTCCCCACCACCCAGTACCCCATCTGAGACCCAGAGCAACAGGGCTGTCAGGGGTGGGCTGGGACCTAGAACTGTGAGCCCAATGAGACTTTTCTCTTCATAAGTTAACTGTTTGGGATTTCATCACAGAAACATGAAGCTGACTAAAACAGAGGACTTCCAAGTCTGCTCTTTCCCACCCCACGGCCTTGTCCTGGGGTCTGGGAACCACACTGAGACCCTGACACGGAATAGCAAGGGACCCTCAGCCACTGCCTCCATTGTCTAGATGAGGAAACGGAGGCTCGGGAGCAGGTGAGACACAGAGGTGGGAGGGACCCTACATCTCACCTGCCCTCCCCGTGTCCCAGGGCCACGCACACCCTGTGTTCTCTGTGGGTTGAGTCCTGGCCTGCTCAGAGCGACAGTGGCAGGTGAGACCTCCGTGCACATTCTCTTGCTGCCTGCGCTGTGTGCGGATGGTGCTGCAGAGCTGCTTTTCAGCTCAGCATACTGTGCATTTTTATGAAGGCAGAGCAGCCGGTCCAAAGCAATCCCACCCCTAACCAGAGGTGACCCAGATCTCACACCTCTTCCTCTGAGTTGCTATTCATTTCCCTCCACTCTGCGGCTCCTCCAGCCCTCGACTTCCTGTGTAGACAGACAAGGAGCTGGCAGGCTGGCGAGACTCAGCCACCTGCCCCCACTTTCCAATTCAGAAACATTCTTACTTGTGGTTGCTTTCGTGATTGTTTGTGTGACATAAAGGAGTGCGACCCAAGCCCCTGCTTCTTGCCCCCACCTGGGAGACAGTGTGCCCGGGCGAGGCTGGGCCCTGGCCTGGCCTGAGGGTCCCCCACTCCTCTGCGTCCCTCACTTCCTCCCCACTCATCCTCTGCACCTCCCCTTCCGACTCCTCAAGACTAAAGGCACGCACATTCAGCACTGCAGCAGAACTGAACCATCCACGCTGTCTGATTTGTTTCTGAAATTCAGCAAGTGGTGTTTATGTGGTGGGACTCCGCAGACCCTGCCCGCTGCTTTGTAAAGCCCAGGCCATTGTAAAATCTGAGTGTGGCTGTTGTTTTTACTATGCAGTGCTATGGACTGAACTGTGTCGCCCCTGCAAACGGATATGTTGAGCCCCTAACCCCAGGGTGCCAATGAGGCCGCTAGGCGCTGGCCAGGTTTGGATGTCAGCAGTGGGCTGCGGCCCTCATGATGGGACCAGGGTCCTGATAAGAGATGCCGCAGAACGTGGTCTCTCCAGTCCTTCTCTCCCCACCGTGTGTGCACACAGAGAGGTGGTTGTCTGCTCGCCAGGCAGGGACCTCCCCAGACCCATCCGTGCTGGCACCCTAATCGCTAACTTCCAGCCTTTAAAACTCTGAAAAAACAAGTTTCTACTGTATAAACCACCCGACCTATGGCATTTTGTCACGGCTGCCTGAGCTAAGGCATGCAAATCATCTGTGTTTACTAAAGGCAGAAATTAGAAAATATAAAACACAAATCACCGGGTATCACTGACAGTCTACGCTCTCTAGGCATTTTTCTGTTATACACAATCACACACATTTCAAATGGAATCATCCTATAGCTTTATAAAAATTTGTCCTTAATATACTGTGAATACCTTTCCATATCAATAAATATGGCTTCAGAGCATCCTGCTGGATAGATTTCCTAATTGCTTTATCTGACTCCCCTTTGGCTGGATATCTAGGTTGTTTGTACTTCACCCTCACAAACCATCCTATGATGAACAGCTCATGAGTACATCTTAGTACACATGTAGTATTATCTCTTTAGGACAAAGGTATCTCCTAATACTAATGTTGCCATAGTGAGTGGCCCATTTTTGAGGGTGACCAAGCAGAGGCCACAGGCCCAGCATGCGACAGAAGGACTCTGTAGAAGGACTGTAGTCTTTCAGAAATGCTTTCTACCTCTAGAGGCTTCCTGGTGATCTCAAACCAGCTAATCCAACATTTTGGTTTTCTTTCTGATAAAACAAAAGTTTATGTACAGTTATGAATGAACTGTAACTTCTTAGAGCTAATTCTTTCCTAACAGGGGATCCAAACCCAACCCCAGCTGATTTCAGTAAAAAAGGGAATTGTGGATTCCCAGGTCAGAGCTGAGTTAGATCATATGCCACCAGGTCCAGATTTGCACACAGAGATGTCAGAAGAGTACCCGTCTCTACCATCTAGGTGCTGCTCAATCTCTATTGATTTCCTCCCATCACATCTCCTCACATGGCGCTGTCTTCTATCCAGGTTCATCTCCTTAGACCTCTCAGACCAATCAGAAGAAAGTAATCAACCCTTCCAAACAAAAGTCCCAGAATCCAATCTCATTGGCCTGGCTCAGGTCATGTGCCCATTCCAGCACATGAACCAGTCACCACAGCTACATGAATAGAATGCTCTGGTTGGCCAGGCTTGAGTCACATGTCCTGCCCTGACCTTGGAGATGGAATCAGTGCCCTCCAATCCACCTGGGCTGAAAAGGGTAAGGTGGTCCCCAGGGGAGGATGGGGGTGACTTTAACAGGGAAAAGAGGTGGCTCCCGGGTGGCTAAATCAGCCACACTGGACAAGTAAATGTATTAACTGTGAAAAAGAAAAGATTTATATAACAACAGCAACATTCTGGCCCATGTAGACAAAGCAGCTTCTTTTGTGCTGAGCTGGAAAGGCGACTGCCTGAACCAGCCCCTCCATTTTCGACTACTCCGTGTTGGTTTTCAGCTGATATTTGTTGAAATTATTTCAGCATGTGTGCTGGCTTCCTGTCTCAGCCGCAGGCCTAGACGGAACGTCCCAAGTGAGGAGATGTGTGAGCCAACGAGCGAGACAGAACACACAGGGGGCCTGTGCCAGATCCGCATCGCATTTTCTTTAACACTTGGTACAGTTGTTCTTGAAGTAAAAGGACTTTTTCTAAAAATAAAACAAAATGTTATAAAAGCTTCACGATCAAACAATTTGGAACAAATGATGGGTTTAAATGTGCAAATAAATTTTAAAAATAAACAGACATCCGTGCTCGTATGCCTGTGTGTGTGCCAGGGGCCTTGTGCGTAGCACTGTTACAAATGCCTTTGGTGCCCACCCTGTCCCTTGGCCCTTTGTTTCTGTCCACAGCGAGCCAACTTCCAGTGGAAGTGAGGTTTCCTCTGGCCTCCATAGCCTTCTCTGCCACCGTGTGGCAGATCAGCTGTGCTAGGTACTGATGTCCTCCAGGAGTGGCCTCATTCAATGACAGGTGGAGGGGGAAGACAAATGCCCCAGCTCTCTTGCCAGATCTACAGGGGACAGAGCTCTTGCTGCCCACAGAGGTGACCACAGACAGCAGCACACTTTGCAGGTCTCTTCCCTTCCTCAGTTTACCTCCCTCTGTACCCCACATTTCCTGGGACCATTTCCCAAATAACCCCTTGTCCCCAAATCTCTGCCTCAGAATGTGCTTAGGAGTGCCAGCCTCAGGCAACAAGCTGGAAAGTGGTGTTCAGCCAAATGGGGAAGTCAGCAATCCCAGTCAGGAGAGGGCTCACAGAAGACAGGCCTGCCAGCCAGGCTGGGGCCATGTTCAGGGATCAATGCCCACGTGGTCACCACTTCTTATTTTTTATTTGTAATCATATTGGCATTTAACTCAGTGTGTTAGTAGCTTTTGTTACTATGGCCAGATACCTGAGAAAAATCAACTTAAGGAGGAAAGGTTCCTTTAGGCTTATGGTGTCTGAGGTTTCAGTCCATGGTCAGTCAGCAGCTCCATGGCTATAGGCCCATGGTAAAGCAGAAGCATCACACCGGAAGGGTGTGGTGGAAAAATGCTGCTCACCACAAGGCAACCAGGAAGCAGAAAGAAAGGGAAAAAAGCCTGAAAGGGAGGGATCAGAGACCAGACACAGTCCCCAAAGTCCCCCATGACCCACAGCCTTCAGATAGGCCCCACTCTGTAAGTTTCCATCACCTCCCAACAATGCCATCAAGTAATGACCTCATCAAAGGATTAACCTGGTCACCTTCTGTCTTAGTTACTTTTGTTGCTGCTGAAACAAATACCCAAGACCCAAAGTTAAAGGAGGAAAGGTTTATTTGGCTCATGGTTTGCAGAGGTTCCAGTCTATAGTTGGCTGTCTCCAAGGCAAGGTGGCACGGCAGGCAGGCATTGCAGAGGAGAAACTGTTCACGGCAGGCTGAAGACAGCAAAAGCAACCAAGAGACAAGACCAGTCTCTTCTGTTTCTTATTTTGTATCCAGGCTACAAGGATTAAGCCGGTGCCAAACCAATCAGTTTACAGACTTAGTCATCACACACCCTTAATCCTAGCACCCTTAACCCTAGTGCCCAAAATCCTAGCATTGCACTAGGAATCAGTCACACACTCTAGATCCAGGCACCTCTGAAACAGCCCCACCTACGACTGCATGAGGCTTTGCAGGGGCATCTAGACACAGCCATAAAACCTCCCAAAGCCCACTCTCAGAAGTTGTGTGCTTCAGGGGCAATATTTTAGATTTAAACCGTAATACCTAATATGTTCCAAATATCATTTTAATATGTAACCTATATAAAGAGTTACTAGTGAGTGGCCGCTCACCTAACCAGTCAGCTTTCTGTACATCTGAGAAGCCAGTCCATTTGGTGGTCCTACCTGCACTTGGCTCCAGAGACCTTAGAAGCAATGAGAGGCCAGGGAGTGTTCCCACTGGGCCCCTGAGCCACACCAGGCTGCGGCCTTCTGCTTCTCTGTGCAGAACTGTGATGACGCCATCCTGGTTCGCAGCTACAGCAACCATTGCTAAATGCTTGGGTTTGGAGGCTGGTAGCCTGGCTTTCAGGCTCATGTTTGTTACCTGCCAGCCCTGTGATCTTGACCAATTTGCTTAGCAACCTCTCTGTGTCTGTTTTCTCACCTGAAAAACGCAGTTTTTATATTCATTACTTACCACGTAGGATTGCTATGAGAATTCAAGGAAACAGTGAAAGGAATAGAAATCAGATAGCGTCAGTTCTAAGTAAATATAAGTTGCTGCCATTTACCAAGTCTTTGAGGGAACAGCTTTGGACTGAATTTCTAAGTAGGTGTGTTAGTCAACTTTCCATCACTGACAAAAATACCTGAGAAAAACAACTTGAAGAGGAAAAGGTTCACTTTGGCTCACAGTCTCATAGGTATCCATCAGTCCATGGTCACCAACTCCATTGCTGATGCTTCCAGAACCTTCCAGACATTTGAGCTCCAAAATACGAAGGGGAGCAAAACCCACTGCAAAATCAAAAATCAATAAATGTTTAATTAAACACAGAAAACCTGACATTATGTCAAGTTCATTAATCCTTCCACTCAGTTGTCAAAAATTTCATTACCCTTCAGTATATTGGAAGAGAATTTATAGGCGAAATCTTATTTCATAAGAATTCCCAAGAGTAATGCTCAGTGGGGACATTGTGGCCAATTGTAATTAAATGAATTTCTTGTAGGCAAATAATTTGGAAAGCAAAATTATTCTAAAAAATCTTTCAATTATAAAAATAAAAGTCAGACACGAATTCATTTCAGTGTAGTTGCTGGGCTGTGGGGGGAGGGATTTCTAAAGAGTTGGGGACAGGAGAGAGGGAGTGAAGATGGCTCTTCCCCTGGACACCGAGCACCCAAGTGACCACCGTCCCTCCCCAAGCACGTCTCCTGCCAACTGTTCTCCCAGCAGCCAGGGCCACCTTTCCAAGTACCATGGTGCAGCGAATGAAGATCTTCCTGTACTCCCAGAAGGGCTGCTGGGCTTGGGCTTAGGACTGAGACACCTCAAGACCTTTGCAATGACCCCTCAAGGTAGAGCTACAACGATGCCACGTTCAAAAGGAGAAACTGAGGCTCAGAAAGAGCACGATGTGCTCAAGGCACGAGCTAAGAAGTGGGGAAGCTAGGAGCAAAGCCCAGCATTTCCGACTCAGGGGACACAGTGGGGGACCCATGGGGCCCAACCACCAGCAGAGGGCAGACCCAGGGCCGCTCCTTCGGGCCTTCGAGGAACAGCTTGCCAACCTGGGCAGAGCTCAGGTGCTTGAGCCCCATCGTCACTGCTCCCCAGCCAATTCCTGGCCACCGACCTCTGCCCCTGAGCAGAGAAACCCCGCTCCACACTCAGTGCCTCTCCCCTCCTCCCACGGAGCACATTCTCAGAAGAACAATCTGAAAATAAAATCCAGGCTCCTGGTAGAGAGGAGACTTGGGTTTTGCCAACACATTGTGCAGTAAAAATATCTCTTTTTTAAACGAGAGAGAGGAGAACTGAAAGACTCGCGATCCGTAACATGTAATTATCATCTGGTTTGGGCGGAGAGTTCTAATAGTTTCCAGAAAAACACAAGCCATGAAAAGAGGAGAATGCTTTCCAAAGCAAAAAGAGGCCCGGCTCAGCGGGCAGCGGCACCATCTTGAAGTCTTGGGGTTTTGAGCCTTTCCTGGGCTCAGGGAGCTGGCACACCCATGGGCTAAGCTGTCCCTGCTCCTTCCTGGGGGAAGAACCTCAAAATACCAGGACAGCTGGGTCTCTGCCAATACCCGTGGTTCCCGGTTTAGATGCAGAGGGACCCTAGTTTTAGCTGGGCACACAGCAGTGCAGAACACTGACCACTTTCCCAGTCTCCCTGACACGTAAGACCCATGGGAATAAACTCTGAACAATGGGATACTGGTGGAAAGTACATGTCACTTGCACGATGTGTTCTTCAAAGAGAGATACCTGCCCTTCTTCTCTTTATTCCTTCCTACTGGAAGGACTGCAGATGCAGTGGTTGGAGCTCCAGCAGCCATTCTAAAATTTAAGACACACTGGGGATAGAGGCCACAAACCACAGAGCAACAAGATAAAAGAGCCCTGGGTGCACATCGAATCTGGCTGCAGACCAGCCTGTTAACCGAGAACAGAAAGATGCATCTTTACCATGTCAGCTCCTGCTATTTGAGCTTAATGACAATCTTTAGAGTCAAAATTAGCTATAAAATTTCTTAAATGGAAAGGGAGAGTACAGAATGACCTATACCTTTAAAAGTTAGAACGCCATTCGGTGTGGTAAGATATTCACAGCAGATGTGCCACAGCGACAGACATGCTGTGAAATGCAATGAAAGTGGGCTCCACCCACATTCAGTGGTTTTTTTCCATTTTCTTTCTCTCTCCTTCCTTCATTTGCCTTTGTCCAGGGCCTACAGTTAGGCAGAGACACATCTTTTTTTACTTACTCAGTTTTCGTGAGCTCACTCTAAGCACTGGCTAGAAATACTTTTCCTCAAAGATTCTGTCCGTTTTACAGCTGAAGAAACTGAGGCAGGGCAGGAGCAGGGTTGCAGTGACAGAATCCTTGTCCCCAAAGCAACCCGCAGGGCTGCCCCTGGCACAGTGGCTTCTGCTACTGGCTCCTAGAGACTACAGTGGCCTTAGAATGGGGTTACCACGACGTGGGGACCACCCAGACACTATCCAGACGATCTTTCTAGAAGCAAAGCTGGCTGTGTGGGTCGAGCCAAGAGCCCCGCCTGCCTCGGCTGTAGGACCGGCTCAGTCTCCACACCCGGGTGGGCATGGGCAGGGGGTGGAGCCAGGGACGGGGCGGGGGGCTGGCGTGGGGAGGCGCAGAGGGAGCGGGTCCCTCCCGCAGAGGGGGGCTGTGTAAAGGGCACCCTGAGAGGCCAGGGGGCTGAGCACCGAGAACTGGCAGCCACGGATCCCACTGGACGCAACCTCTGCCAGGAGAGGAGACTGGGATGATGGAGAAATTATCTCAGGGAGGACAGACGGAAGAAAGGCAGGGTGATGGCGGAGGCAGGCGCTGGAGGGGGGACCCGGAGCTGTGGCCCCGGAGTCGGGAGCCCACCCGGGTGGGAATGGGGGTCCTGGTCTCCCCTAAATCCGAGGGGCCCGGAGCAGGGCTGGCCAAGCCAGCTGGTGGCCAGCGCCCCCTGGTGGCCAGCCTTGGTGTGGCGCCCCGGCCTCCTGGAAAGCCCGGGACTTCAGGCTGCGTTCCTGGCAAGGAGAGACCCGTGGCTGGGGTCACGGCTGCTTCGAGAACCTATGGAGGCTGGAGGCGACTGCCCTTTCCCTGAAGCGCGCCTGTGCCTCCCTTCTGTGCTCCTGACCAGGTGGACATTGCTCAGCTGCCTTAACTCTTTCGCCCCCACCACCCCCTGAAGCGGGCTCTTTCATGAACCATTTACAGACGGGAAGCGGAGGTGCAGAGGGATTGGATAACGGGCCTCAGGCCTCACAGCGGGGCCGCAGACATCACCTTCGGGGCGACTTGATGAAGGTGGTGCCAGCAGGCGGTTTTCTAACAGGATTGTGAAATTACAAAGCACATCCTCCCTCACAGCAAGGGGATTTACTCATGACTTCTGGGTGTTACTGATCAGACAAATGGCTTCGCCCCTCAGAGAAGAGGACGGTACTGCCCTGTAGAGGAGCTGGAGGAGGGAGGGTGCCACTGAAAAGCACATCCCCTCGAGGTACACAGGCACCACCCATCCACGCGTCCTATCCTTGAGGAGGGGTCTGGGTGGGCAGCGCAGGATGCGGGGAAGGCCAGGCAAACCAGCTCCAGCTCCGCCCTGCTGGCATCACCCTGGGGCCTCTAAAGCCATCCTGCTCATCAATTCTGCTTTCACTTCTGTTTCTTTCGAAAACCGCACACAAGTTTCATTTTCTTTTCCCAAGAAAGCTGACGGGCAGGGTGGCTGGGTGTTTATTTCTGGGTTGTAAGCAGCTGATACCAGCCCAGCTGAAGCTGGGGCTCCTTCCCTTGTGGGTTCAGAGGTGCTAGAGGTACGAGGCTCCGCCGGCCTCCTCTCCGGCCACACCCCAAGGCCACAGTGCAGAGACCGGCTGCCACCCCAGGGCCACTGCTATCAGCATGGCCGAGGCCACAGCAGACCCCAGAACAGGAGGTAAGGGCATCTTCCTGCTGAAGTGCGAGGGAGTCTCCGGGTGGGGCTTCTACTTCTTTTCCAGCTCTTTCCTTGGCTCAGTTGACAGCCACCTCCTACAGAACATCAGTGATCAGCCGGCGGGGGGTGGGCTCAGCGCACCCCAGGCACTTTGCCTGCCTGGCGTAGTCGTTCTCAGCAGCCAGGGCAGTGGTGTCCCCAATTCATAGACGTCATAGCTGAGGCCGGGTGGGTGAGATGACTCAGGGTGCCACAGCTGGGGAGCACTGGTCCTCGAGGGCTGCACTGTCATTGTGAGAATGCAGTTGTTGCCCTCATAAGACTCGGGTGGACCTGTCTTTCACCCTCACCACTTCCTGTGCTCTGTGAACATCTCCAGAAGTCACAAGGAAAGGAGGCCTGGAACTGAAGCGAGTGCTCTGCTCTGGAGCGCCCCTGAGTGGAGAGCTCTGTGTTTCATTGCTTTTGTTCTGCTGTTTATCATTAGCTCTTTTAATTCTGACCACAGCCCTTGAAGTCATTGCTGTCACCCCATTTCACAGGTGGGGAAACCAAGGCATGGGGACTTGGCACAGCAAATGGTTGGCAGAGCTGGGGCCTGATCCAAGGAAACCAGACACCAGAGACTAAAGAGGAGGAAAAGACAGTGCCCAGGAAGGGGTGGCTTCGGGCTGTAGCCCAGGAGCGCTGGCTGGTGACAAGTTCTGTTTATCCTAGGGGTGAGGCTGGCCCTGGCCCTATCCCGAATGGTTTTTCCAGTCTTGCTGCCCAGGTGACTCTCTTTACTACCTGCTTGTCACCTGCGCCAGACCCCGTGCCCTTCATGCCCACCTCTGCCCACGCCTGCCCTTTGGGGTCAGTGGAGGCTAGGAGAGAGGGAACAGGCCCAACAGGGGACGGGCTCTCCACGAGCTCACCCTTCCTGAAGATGAGGCAAAGCCGGTGGCAGAGTCTGCTGGGCCGGCGGTGGGGTGGGCACCCCCTGGTGCAGCATGGAGGGGAGTGTCCGGACTGCAAGGGTGCTGGGAACTTATTACCCTGCCCTCAAGTGCCACTGCTGCGGGACAGAATCAAAGCCTGCCAGGACCACTGATCAGAGAGGACCCGGAGGCAGAGCAGGGGTCGCTGCCCTGGAAGGGGCCCAGGAAGCCCCAATTTGAACCCGGCCTTGCACTACCCTAGGGAGTGGGGGGAGAGGCTTCCTGGGACACATGAGGCTGTGGTGACACAGCTCTCCCCAGCTCCTGTCCTCCAGTGCAGCCTGCCCATGCTGGGGTCTGCCCAAGCAGCTGCCTTTCTTCTCCAGTGTGAGATATTGGCACTAAGTTTTGAGAGCTTATCCCAAGGGCAGAAGGCACCATTTGGAAAGTTTCTCCTTGGGCCCCGTTGGGTCCTGCTTGGGGCTCCTTACACTCAGACCAGGAACCAGGTGCCCACGTCAAGTGCACAACATCTGTCCAAGTGGAGAACAAATCCACTCGTTCATTCATTCATTCACCCAGTCACTCGCTCATTCACTGCCGCTTCCTAAGCACCTGGCCTGTGCATAGCCTGAAGGTGTGAGAACCAGGAAACATAGCAGGGGACACTCACACAAGCCACATCCCTCCCACAGGGCACCTGGGGACCGTGTCCCAAAGGAGAAGGCATCTGAGCGAGGCCAGGAGCAGACCCTGGGCAGGTGGACAGGGAAGTCTGCTCCCGTGGCAGGTGGGGTGTGTGCTGACTGGAGGGCAGGGCTGGCCATGGAGGGAGCCGGGGCAGGTGTGGACTGGACTGGGTAGTTCCAGAGGTCCACCTGGGTTCTGATGGAGAGAGACTGAGGGGACCCAGCTGCAGTTGGGGGCCACTTGGAAACCATTGCTGTAATCGGGGAATGGGGTGGTGGGGACAGGGAAAGGGGAAGTGGGGGACTTGAGAGAGTCCAGGGGTGGCATTTCCAGGACTCCACGGCTGGGCTTTGGAATGCCTGCCAGGTTTCTGGCTTGGAAGGACAGCTACACCTCCGATGTGGACAGTGGCCCAGGAGGAGGGTGGCAGGCATGTCAGAGAGCCCTGCAGCAGGGAGCAAGGAGCCCCACTTGGCTCCACTCTGCTGGGCCCCTCTGGGCCCCCTTCCTCCCTCTGCACCCTGCTCTGAGCACCTCCTGGTGCAGAGCCTTCCCACCTGCCCAGGCACCATGGGGAAGGCAACCAGGCTCTCTGGCCAAGGTCGGTTCTGACTGGCCCGTGTGCTGTCCATCCCGACAGAGGCTGTCCTTGCTGAAACCCATGGATGTCCGCCAGGGCCTCTGTCTGCATCCTTTGCCTGGGACCCTTCTCTAGGAGGCCTCCGTTGGCTTCAGTCCGGGCCCCACCACAGGCCCCGGGGCTCAGTGCTTCTCTCTGCCCTACTGCCCCAGGCCAGCTGGAGCAGAAGATCCTGCAGGCACTGAGGAAGGCTGGCTCCGCTGTGCACACCCGACTGCTCGTGAAGGAATGCCAGGTGCTCAAGCAGGAGCTCAACCGAGTCCTCTACCGGATGCAGAAGGAGTCGAAAGTCTCTCTTGTGGCCCCTGCGACCTGGCACTTGGGCGGGGGTGATCCTGGCGACGCAGCTCCCACACAGCCAGCCCAGCCCAGCATCGGTAACCTACCGTGGCATGAGGGGTCCCCAGGAGCCATCTTGGCAATGAGGACACCCAGATTTGGGCCTGGGTTCCACTCTGGGCTCTACCACTTGGGGAAGCATGATGTCCCCTCAGCAGACCTTAATTTTCTGGCCAGTGGAGATAACAGGAGGGCTGCATTGTAGGGGATACAGAGAGGATCCACGAGGTGCAGTACCAGCACACGGTAAGTGCTCAGCAGAATACTGGTGATAGTGACGGAGGAAGGGCGACAATAATAGCACAGCCATGACAGGACCACTCAGGTGATGCTGAGCCACCTCTCTGGTTTTAAAGCCTCTAGGCAAAAAAGCACTCACCTTTACCAAACACACCGGGTGCAGCACCCTGGGGATCCCCCCACACACATGTAAATATTGCTCTTCCCTCTCTTATACCGAAAAGGAAATGGAGCCTCAGAGAAGTTAATTGACAGGAAGTTGTCTAGCTAGAAGGGCCAAGGCAGACAGGAAGCCACCTTGCTGAGCAGTTTGGGAATCCGGGTGGAAATGCCTGTCCCCACTGTGCCCCTGTGAGTTCTCCACCCTGCCTGGCCACGGCCAGGTGAATTTCCTGTCCCCACTCCAAGCTATCTTTCTTCCTCCAGCCCAGAGGCCCCAGCAAGACATGGCAGAGAGTCCTGGCCCGAAGCTCAGCAGCCTCCGTAAGCACCTCCAGCTGCCCCTCTCTGCTCCCAGACCATATACCTGTCCCTCCCCAGGGGACATGGTGCTCAGGCCCCGAAGAGGGCTCTAAGGGAAGCCTCGGCCTCTGCAGCCAGTGAGTCCAAAAGGCTGGGAAACCATTTCCCTGCCCCAGGGTTCCCATGCCTATGCACCTTCCAGCACTTTCCTCGAGGCCCCGGCCTCAGGACGCCCTGAGTGTGTCAGGGCTGCAGCCAGGGTGGTTCCACCCATCCCTTCAGTAGGGAACTGGGCATGAGGGGCTGGGCCGCCCAGACTCAGGGGCCTGCTCACCCACCGAGCCACTCTGCCTCCAGAGGAAAGGATCCACAGCTTTCTGGAAGCCAGCGGGCCCTGCAAGGCCCTGCATATTGCCAAGGCCCTGGGCATGAGGACGGCGAAGGATGTGAACCCAGACTTGTACCGGATGGGCATCAGTGGCCTTCTGAGCTGCGACGAGAAGTCCAAAGAGTGGAGGGTCTCCAGAGCAGGTAGGTGCTCACCTGCTGTCTGAACCCAGGCCGGTAGCGGGACAGAGCAGCGAAGAGAAGCTGTTAACACCAGTGCAGGATCCTCCACAGAGCACTCTACCCGCCCCCTCACAGAAGCTGCTGGAAGCCTAAGGACACTGCACTGAGGGGGCTCCAGGTGGGAGGGGCGCTGGCAGGATCAACAGGGGGGCTTCCCTGGACCCATGGGAGCGGGTGCAGAAGGCCGGACTCGGGAGCGGCCCCTCCAGACTCCATCAGCCCTGGGGTGCAGGGGTCTGCCTGATTTGGTAATGGTTTTCTGTAAGTACTTTGCCCAAGCTGGGGTTTCAGCGTTGCCCAGACAGGACAAGACTGGGCCCAGGGCCAGCTGCCCACAGTGCAGGCAGCACAGTGCCTACAACCCAAGATAGTTCTGGGGGCCCACAAAAATGTCTCCACCTCGATTTCTTTTAAAGTCAGAAGAAATGAGTATTTTAATAATAATCAATATCTAAGATTAAATCCATCCTGGATTATATTTTCTCTTCATACAAACACAATCACAAAATGTAATTTTTTTTTTTGGTACTGGAGATCGAACTCAGGACCTTATGCTTGTAAGGCAGGCATGGTGCCACTGAGCTAAATCCCTATTTATTTATTTTTAATGGAAGGAAGGGTCCAGGCAGGAGAGCCAGGGGCCCAGGAAGGTGGCATGTGACCATGAAAGTGTTCAATGAGCCAAACAAAACTCATGTGACCATGGCCCACCATCTTCTAGCCATCGTTAAAGGACACAGGGAGCCTGGGGCTAGTGGACAGGGCTGTGGCCACCTCCTAGTAAGAGGGACAGAGAGTAGGAGAGAGCATGAGATTCATGCTGTCCACCCAGAGACTCAGCACGGCGGCCCTGCTGGGGGTGGGGGAGGACCCACAGTGAAGGTGGCCTGCCTGAGCTACCCATGGCTGTCAGACATGCAGGGAAGGAAGGCTGGAGTCCGCCCTGCATGCTGGCTCCCGGGTCCCATCTTGGACCTATTGACTGTGCCCCAGGATGGGCATCAGGGATCTGCGTCCTACCACGTCCCCAGGAAGGTGGTGCTGGCAGTCGGTACCTGGAACTCCTGACCCCAATGAGGTGCAAAAGGTTAGAGTGGGCTTCTATTTTGCAGGAGATTCTGGAATTAAAAATCAGTCAGCCACAATTATTTACCAGCAGAGTTCAGTCAACATGATCTATCAGAGCCAGATTTCCATCATGAACTCTGAAGCCACACAGATTGGACATGGAAACGTCATAGCAAAGCAGGGGCAGAATGGTAAGATGTGAACCTTGAGAGGCACTTGCTCCACCTGGGTAAGGCTGGGGAGCAGGAGATTTGATTCTCCAAGGAGAAAGGGCAGCTTTCTCTTCTCTACTGCTTTCTTTTGGCCTTCCTGAGAACGAGGATACCTGGATCAAACCCCTCCTGATCTCCCTTCACTCCAATACCTTTTGCTCATTTTCGACGATGTCTAATATTTGCCATGAGAAATAATTCAGCTCACTCTCCCTCAGCAGTGGGTTGGTGGGTATTTCATCTGTTCTGAACACACTTCTTTCCCCCTACATCATGAGACATTGGATGAGGGGGGGCATCTTGCCATCAGCGGCATCTTAGGTTACATGACATAGGGAACTGTGCAGGACCCTTTACTCCGTGCCAGGCACTGTGGTATGAGGACCCGGGGCCACCTCTCAGAGAGGCCCTGTCACCTGCGTGTGAGAGCCTCAGCTCAAAAGTCTTTCACTCTTTGTGACTTTGGGAGAGACTTTCCCCGCCCTGGGCCTCAGTTTCCCCAACTGTGAAATGAGGGATTTGGTCCTAGAACCTAGATTATTATTTCCTAACTGAAGGCCTCTTATGCTGCACCTCCAGTTTTAGCCATCCCCTGTCTGATTACTTAATGCTGCTAAATGGTTCACCTTTTTTGGCTCAAAGATGTTTTAAATATAATTTTTAGCATTCTCTTAAAACCATGAGGGTCACCATCAAAATAAATGCCAGGAAAACAAAGCAATGTCAGGCTCTGAGCCCGGAGGGGCGTTAAGGGGGTGTTAATGCTGCAGAGGCTTTTTTCTGATGGGTGCTGGAGGTTTGAGGCCGCCGCAAGCAGGCAAGTGAGCCCTTTGTTGGGGTCTGCGGTGTCTCACCTACACCCTGAGCACCAGCCACATCTGGGGACAACTGGGGAGCCCCGCCTCTAGCTGTCCACGTGTCCGCTGCTCTCTGGTCCAGAGCGACCTAGAGTGACCCACAGACTTCACGCTGCCGCCTCCCTTCCAGGCACCACGACTGCTCACCGTCTCCCTCCAGTGGCACCAGGTGATTCTCCAGCTCAGGGGCCCCCAGCTGGTATCTGGGGACCCCAGGACATCCACATAGAGAGTTCGATCCTCCGAAGGGTGCAGATGGGACATGGCAATGAGATGAACCTTCTCGGGGTCCCATCTGAAGGCCCTGCCTCCAGCCTGTCCTGCAGCCCTCCAGGTAAAGCTGGGTTTCATCCGGGCTGGTGAGCCGGCCCCGTCACCCCCTCTAGGCTCCTTCCTGGAAGGGACCTGACCCAGCCTTTTCAGGGAGAGAGGCATGATGGGAAATTCCTTTTCTTCAACCAGGAAGCTGTTCCGCTGGATAGCATGGTGGGGTGGGTAGAGCTGGCACTCTGGATCTCCATACCCTGGTGCCCCCTGCAGGAATCCTCAGTTTCTTTGTCTATAAAATGGACATGTCCTCCCTGGAGAAGGCTAGGCTGGACCACTGCAGCAGGGTCAGAGGAGCAGACTGGAGCCTGGAGTGCTGTCTAAGGAGGAAGGAGGGCAGGAGGTGACCTGAGTACTTAGGGACTGATTAACACAGTGGCATCACAGTGACCGGAGGGCCCAGCGGAGTCCTCCAGGACACTGGGAACCCAGAGATGGGCTGAGGAGAAGCAGCTCAGAGACGGCAAGGCTGGTGAGGCAGGGTGCAGCAGTGAGGAGTCAACAGTGGTCTTCGTCTGGGAGTGAGGTGGGATCCGAGGACAGGAGGAGGTGAGGGTGAGTGTGGACTGTCGTTCACACTCTAGACATTTGGGTGGGAAAGGGAGGAGCAGATGGCCCGGCCAGGTCCCCGTGCTGGGCTCAGGAGCAGAGGGAGGCTCATTGCAGATGGGCACATGGCTTGTGCAGAGCTGTCCATGGAGCCAGTGTGGACACAGGCGAAAATCTGCCACAGAGGACAAAGGCCAGGCTGGGGCCCAGCCAGTGGCTGTCCAGTGGCTTCTTCTGTCCAGTGTCGCTGGCCAGCACGGGTTTTTAACTGCATACAAGGTGGGAATCAAACAGGCGCCAGTCCTCTGGCCTGCTGACACTGTCACTGTTGTCCACTCTCTTCTCTGGAATGCTCCAAAAGAGAGGGTCCCAGTGGCGGCTTCCAAGATGTGACCAACTTCCCAGGGTCCTGAGCCCACTCATATAGGAACCACAGCCTAGTAAAGTGCGGATCTTTCAGTGCTCACAGACCTGGGCCCCGAACACCCGCAGCTACCGGGCTCTCTTAGTGGGAGTGGTCCTTCTTACAGTCTAGGGGCCCAGCAGGCCTCGGGACTCTTCGGACGAGTCCCCATGACCCTGTTGCTCTCTGCTGCTGGACGCTTCCTGTGTGAGCCACCTCTTTGTGCCCAGCTCAGCGTGTTCTCCGTAAGATAGAGACATGAAGGGACAGAAATATATTCCCGGAAGGGGCTTCGTGCGGACTTGTGCCACAGCATACAGGGAATAGTGAACTGGGACTGAGCGGAGGAGGATGCTACGTAAGGTGCTCATGGGTTAGGAGGGGCTGAGGGGCTGCAGAGGGGCTTCGGGACACACCTGGGGCAGGACCGGAAGCAGCTGCACCTGAAGCCCACATCGCCTGGAGCAGGTGCGGGCGCTGGACACCGCAGCACCCCTGCTGCAAGGCAGCTGTTTGGGAGCCGCAGAATAAAGGTGTCTTTCAGGGAGCATCAGGCGCCTGCCTCCTGTCTCACCAGCATTTCTCTGACTGACCCCCAGCTACTGCTGCCGGCACAGATGCCTCCTTTGAAGCCAGAATGCCCAAGCAGGGCCCTCACCAGGAGGAGGACACAGTCCAGAGAATTCGCATCAAATCCTGCTACTTCGAGGATGCCACCATCGGCAACAGTAACAAAATGACCGTCATCAGTGAGGCTGGGCGGCCAGGAAAGGATGGCAGGAAGGACCCTGGGGAGCAGCAGGAGGACCCAGGTAAGTGTGGGGACCCTGGTCATTCCTGCCTCGTCCCAGGCCCAAGGCAGTCGAGGGCTGTGACAGAGCAAGCACTCTGTTGGGGTCGCACCCCTGCAGTGCAGGGCCTGAGCTGAGCCAGAGAGCTGGTGAGATCCACACTGACAGTGTGGCCCAGCACCAGGACTGAGGCCCAGACACATGAGGCCTTGCCGAAGCTCGGGCCTCTCTCCTGCCCATCACAGTCAGCAGCCAGCTGGCCCTGCAGGTTGTCTCCGGACCCAGGTCCTCCACTGGTGCTCAGCTGTCCCTGGGCTCCGCCCCCACCCTGAGGTTGAGCTTGACACACCCAGAGGGAGGGAGTGGAGAGCCAGCTTGTGCCCACGCTCACCCCCACTCTGTGCTGCATCTGGGCGTCTGCATCATCCCAGCAGCAAGGTGGGCTGGGCAGTCTAGGCCTGGCTGCCACAGGAAGAGGAGGACAGTCACGGGCGCCCTCATCCATCCCAGCTATCATCCTGCCCGGGAGCTCTCAGTCTGGCTGCAGAGCCAGGGCCCCAAGTCCACAGGAGAAGAGGGTGTGGGGCTGCGGGGAGGAGGAGCCGCATAGGACCTGGAGATGAGGACTCAGGTGTGAGGATAGCAGGTGTGTGAGCGTGCACAAGTGCGTGACAGGAGAGGAGAGGAGCCAGAACCTGCTCCAGCCCGGGGGATGCTGGAGTCTGCTCCAAGGCAGTAGGGAGCCGCAGGAGGGCTGAGCGGCAGAGAGGGCGTGCTGAGATTATGCATTCCGTGTGAAGAAGGGACTGAGGGGGTTTTCAGCTCCCAGACTTCTGGGATGGGAACAAGAGGCCACACCCAGTCCCACCAGTGGTTAAGAAACCAGCTGAGCCCGAGTCCAGTGCACCAGCAGCATCGCCAGCCAGGGCCTGCAGGCCCAGGGCAATGTTCAGATGCCAAGTGGTGCTCCCATCCCTCTATCTTTGTCCCTGACAGCCCGGCACAGTGAGGAGACTCAGGCCTCTGGCACTCCCTCCAGGACACCTGCAAGTCCCTTGTGTCTGGGACATGGTATGGGAGGTCGGGGGTGGGCACACTTATCAGGGTTGAGGCAAAGAGCCAATGAAACTTGGGTTGGAGTGGCCAGTGACCAAGGTGGGCGAGAGCCACTTGGCCAGGTAGCCAGGAGAGTGAGGAGCCAACCAAGGACCTAGGATCAGCACTGCAGGTCAGTGGTGGCAAGTGCAAAGGCCCTGAGGTGGAAGCAAGGTGATCAATCCAGAGTCGCAGGCAGGAGGCTGGGAGCAGGAGGGAGTGGGTCTGATGGGTGGGGTCCCTGGCTGGTGCTGAGTCTTTTGGAGCCTGGAAGCCCAAATGAAAAGCTGCATCTTGCTGGAAGCGAGCCCTGGGACTTGGAGCAGGGGTGATGTGCATGGTGTGCAGACAGTCTGGGAACAAAGCAGGGAGCTGCCGAAAACGTCCAGGCCAGAAAGGCCAGGGGCCCTGGACTGGGGACCCTCAGCGAGTCCACCGAGTGAGCCTGCAGCCTGGGCACAGTGGCCAAAGTCCCCCGGTAACCACGGAGCCTTGGTTACTCGAGGCAAGGGGCACACACATCCTGCAGTGGCACCTCCTCTCTCCCAGGTCCTCCTCCGGAAGCCTCGGGATCTGGAAGCAGTTTCCCTCCGGAAGTTGGCCGGGCTCTGCCAGCCGTGACGCTGCCCACCCCTGAGCTGAGTGCCCTGACTCTCGGGAACCCTGATGCTTCGGAACAGTCTCTGAGCGAGGGCCCCAGATGGGAGGGGTGAGGGGCTGGGTCAGGGGTCAGGTTAGGGTTGGGAGGGGCCCAGGAGGATGAGCCAGGAGCAGGTGCACACTAGGGGCCCACGGTGCTTCCTGCACCCCACACACAGCAGCTGTGACTGCCCGCTTCCAAGCAAATGCCTGCCCGAGTGGGCTTGGAGGCTAGGCCTGGCCCAGGGATGGAATCAGGCTGAGTCTGCTGCTAGGCGGACAAGGAGCCACCTTGGAGACCCTTTGGTGTCTCAGCCAGCCCTGCCCGGCTGTGTCTCTGCTCCCTCCCGTGGCCCACCCAAATCACCTTCCATCATGGCTGCCTGCCCTGTCTGACGTTCCAGGCTGGAACTCAACAGTGTCACTGCACTCATTGGGGGTGATGGGGCCCCCAGGCCCCACCCTCGGGCGCGGCCTGAGAAGAAGGCCCAGGGAGGCATCTTTGTCCCTTTTTCAAGTAGCAACAAGGTGCATCTTTGGAGCAGAGAACAGCCCCCATCAGACACTGAATCTCCTGGTACCTTTATCTTGGAAGTCCTAACCCCTAAACTGTGAGAGATAAATTTCTGCTCTTTACAAATTTCCGAGTCTAAGGGGTTTTGTTACAGCAGACTCAAAGACCAAGACAACGATCAACCCTGTCTCTCCCTCAAGACCTGACTTCTTCAAAGCCCGTCATATCCACCTGACCTGTCTAAAATCTTCTCTCCTCAGCCTGGATCTCTCAGAATTTCAGACCTGAGCTTCCACACCTCCCATCCCCATGGGAGTCATGGGTCAGGGGACTTCCCTGGCCAATCTGCAGGGAAGGCTGTTACATAGCAGATATGGCCTCTGCTGGAGGTGGATTTCCCATGGAAGTGGTGTGGATACCGAGTCATTTCATGAGCCAAAAGGTGGGCTGGGGACAGGGCATGGACACTTGAGGAGGGACGATGGGAGGAAGATGGAAGATACAGGAAGATGGTAGTCAACCAGGCAGGGCCACTGTGGAGCAAGGACCATGTGTTCCCTGCCTTGCATACACACAAGCAGTCTGTCCCCAGTTCTCTCCATACCATTCGAACCCTCAGGGCGGGCCTTTCCCCCACCCACTGCTGGTCTCCATGGGACCCTGAAGCTCAGACACTGCAGCCATGGCCCCTTGGACTGTGTATCTTGGTGGGGAGGGGCATTGAACCCTTTCCTGACAGACTGGGTCTCCATAGTAGATGGCTGCCCATGTTGCTCAGCACCTCGGCCAATACCCATAACTTGTTCATTCCTTAGAGGGAAAAGCTGAGATGTGTTTTGAGTTCCTGGTTCCTGGCATTGATGAAGCAAGATCTACCCTTGCACCTGTCCATTAGAAGAGCCAATGGGTCCCCTCAGTGCTGAAGCCAGGCCCACAAGGACTTTGGTTTTCCAGAGCCCCCTGCCTCTCTCTCCTCTCCCACCCCATCCTTAAATCCCTGACACTCAGCTTGCAGGGCACAGCTGAGACCGTGACTTATGGGAAGAAAGCAGAGCTCCCGGTCTAGCCTGGTACCTCTTGCCTGCTCTGAGGGGAGCAGAGTTCATGGGCAGCTTGAGGACTCAGGAGAAAGAGGCTAGGATTGGGCAAACACTAGGGGCCTGGATGCAGTGCTCCTACTACCAAATGTGTGCTTGCTGCCCTGTGGTGCCCATGTTGTTTGTGTATCTCTGTAAGACTTATTTGGCTGTGGATGACAGAAAGCCGGGACTTGCTTCGGCATAGAAGGGGGTGTACTGGCTCTTCTACCAGATAAGTCCAGGCATGGACCTCCCAGGAACTCATGCAGTGTCTCAGAACTCGGCCTTCCTCCATTCCTCTGCTCTGCTTTCCTCTGTGTTTGCAAAGATGGCCCCTAACACTTCAGGCCACCACGCCACTGCTTAGTTGTCCAGTGGAAAGAGATCTTTCTCCACAGTGAAAGCCATGCTGGACAGCCTTGGTCTCCTGTCTAGCCTCCAGTTGGTCCACCTAGCAACTAGAGCAACAGAGTGCTGTGATTGGTCACCCGCTGTCACGTGACTTCTCTCCCCCAGTCACATGGCCTTAGGGTGTGGAATAGGTGATTCTCTACAGTTACAGCAAAGAGATGCTGGAGGCAAGAACCTCAGGAGCCCCTGTGGTCTCCCAGTCCTGGATGGGGACCTTGCTGGACTCCAGTCCTGTTATTTCACTCTTAGATTTCCAGGGTCCCTGTGCTTACACAAAGCCCCTCACTGACCACTTCCTGAAGGCTAAATCCTGTCCTGGGCCTGGGAGGTGGACGTACACTGGGTACTGGGGCCTCAGCAGGAATAATCTTGGGCTTATGAGAGTGCAGAACAGAAGCCCAGTCTGACCTGGGGGCTGAAGAAAACTGCAGAGGCAGATCTGTAAGACCCAGGGGAGAGAGGCGGTGGGGACGGGGATGTGGCCCAGGCAGGGCCTGGCCCTCACCAGGCATGAAGGTTAGGATGAGGTGGCTTATTCAGAGAGCTCTGGCACTGAGGGCATAGCTATAAGAGAGGCCTCGCCACTTGCACAAGTGCCATGTGGACAAGTCCTCCCAGTCCACCTGGGGGTTCCTGGGAGAATTGAGCCGGGGTGGACAGCAGGCGAGGCAGCTGGGATCCATATGAGAGACAGATCCTGTCCTCGCAGCTGGAATTGTCAACCTCAGCCACTATGGCAAGCTGCAGCCTCCAGACTGTGCCCTTGTGGGACATCCAGTTTGCAATCATCAAGTCACAAGTCCTGGGGCCTGAAACTAGGTTAGCGCATTGCTTCTGGGATGGTCTTCTTCTGCCCTGAGCCCATTTACCCAAGGTCTGTGGCTCACCAGGTCCATGGGGAACCACATGCAACTCCCACCCCCAGCCCAAACCAGCACACTCACGTGCCAGTGAGATTTCCCCTCTCTGTGTAATTAATTTGTCACGAACCCGCTGCCAAAGCATCGCTGGCAGTTAATGGAGGCTGGAGGTGAAGGTCAATGCAAGTCTCTCTGGGAAGGAAATTAACTGGTCACCATTAAAAGCAGAGAATGATTGAGTCCCTGTCCCCAGCCCTTTGCTGCACTGGCCTGCTGACTCCCTGGCCCTCCTCTCTGGATGCTCCCCACAAAGTGAACCTGCAGCTCCCAAAGGTGAGGAACGGGCAGGAATTGTTTTGTGAGTAGGGAATGATTTTCTAAACCACTATGATCTGCTCATAAATGTCGTTTTAATGTCTCATCCCAGCTTCTCCCTCCAGCCAGGGTGAGCCCAGGCAGAATTCCTTGCCTGTGGTTTAAGCAGCCAGTCAAGATTGGATGTTTAGGGCAGGAAAAAGAGTCCAGGGAATAATTCAGGAGCATTTTGGCTTCATGGGACAAAAGTCTGGTTCACCCAAGCTTAACCAAAAAGGGGAATTTATTTGCTTATGCAACTGGGGAATCAAGAGATTCCTAGGTTCAGGAATGGCTGGATGCAGGTGCTTAAGCCCTGTTTCCAGGCTTCCTTCTCTCCATCACTCTGAGAGACTATCTTAGTCACTTTTCTCATTGCTGAGACAAAATACCCAACACCCACAAGTTCAAGGAGGAAAGATTTATTTAGCTCACAGTTTGTAGAAGCTTAGTCCATAGTCAGCTGGCTCCAAGGCAAGGTGGCATGGCAGAGGGCATCGCAGAGGGAAAACAGTCCAATGCAGGCAGAAGGCAGCAAACTGCAAGCAACAAGCAACAAGCCCCCAGTGGCCCTCTTTCTATACCTTATATCTTATCCAGACTACCCACCCTTAGGGCAGATACCATCACACCCAGAACTATACCAAACCAGTAAGTGGACTGATTTAGCAATCACACACTCCAGATCCAGCCACCTCTGAAAAGCTTCACCTATGATTGCGGTAGGCCTGGGGGGACATCTAGACACAAACCATAACAGAGATCCTCCACGCAGCTGCCAACCACCCAAGATTTATGGCCAGCCAGCTTAGCAACACAGTGGAAAATTTCTTCAAGTCAAATGGTGCTAATAGAATGTCCCAGGGAGGATTCTGATTGGTCATGCATGTCGATCCTTTGCCCCAATCAGAGGATGAAGGACCTGATTGGCTACAGTGGAGTTAGATGCGCTCCCCACAGTAGTGGGAGCTGAGGCACAAGTGCCCCACGCCTAAGCTACAGCCTCAGCCCCAGAGCTGGCTTCAGAATGGGGGTGTGTGTGGTGAGGTGAGGCAGGGGTTATTGGGGATTTACAGAAAACCCTACTCAAATTGGCTTATTTATTTTAAAGTATTTTCACAAAAGATTGGAAAAAGCTCCCAATATGAAGATTAGACAAAAAGCAAACAAACATAAAAGTGGAATGAGGAAGAGAGATAAAGCAGTAGACAGAAGAAAACTTCTGAGCTCTGTCACCAACATGCTTGAGGAAGGAGAGGCCACTGCTTTCCAGGACAGGGCTGGCTTGCCGGGGACAGGAAGCCTGGGAGAGGAGGACACGCTCCAGGGTACTACACGTGTGGAAGCTGGAAAGGATTTGAAGAGCAACTGAAGGGCTGGAGAAAAAGGATTAGAAAACCCTTCCCAGACCATCAGGTTTTCTTTAAAGATGGATAATCGCAGGGGGGAAGCAGTTTGTAGGATTCACTGCATAAGCCCTATAGCTCTTAAGCAACGCATAGGGGAAAATGGGAGGTATAAAGTATTTTTTCAAACTTTAAGATTTTTTCCAAGAGGGACAGCAAGAATTTCTAGAGGGAGGAACCATCCCCATGCTCCATATAGTGGCTCTACCCACAGTGTCTGTTAGGATGAAATTCCAGAAAACAGGATGGTTTCCCTCGTGGAGGGCGTGGCAAGAATGTTTTCTAAGGAAACAGCTGGAAGATATACCTTCCCTGGGCTTTCTCAGGAAGAGACCCGGTGCTGTCTCAGTGCCCGGGGACCCCATGGGAAAGGAGTGGGAGAGGGCAGAAGGGGGCCCAGAAACCTGAGCTGTGCGGGGAGCAGCCCATTTGCCCTCTTTGGAAGCCAGTGCCAATCTGGGATGGGAGTTTCAAGTGGGGAAAAATGAAACCAAAATTTTTAAAACTATGTTTAGACATGTGTTAGAAACTGAGCCAGGGGTGGTGATGCATAATTGCAAACCCAGCACACCGGAGGGTGAGGCAGGAGGATCACTGCAAGTTTTGAGGCCATCCTGAGCTACACAGAGTTCAAGGCCAGTTTGAGCTACATAGAGAAACCCTGTCTAAAAACAAACAAAAACACCAAAATGACCCTGCAGATCTATTGGCACTTTTGAATTAAAATCAAAAATTAGTACTTTTTTTCAGTTTTTGTTTTGTTTCCTTTTTGGTTGCTTTTGCTTGTCGGTCCCCATGTCCCCAGCTCTCTCCCTCTGGCTCTCGAAAACCAACAGAGTTCAGCATGGCTCAGAGAACCAAAACCCAAACAAAACCGAAAGCACAACCAAAAGTAGCTTCTGAACTATTGCAGGATTCACCATCCCCACTCGGTCATGAGCCGTACCCAGTGGGGCCCAACCCTGAGGTGAGGACCTGCTACACGCAGGGCACTTTTAAGCACCCTTTGGTCCCCGAAGTAGCTGAGGAATTGGGTCCAGGACAGGGACCCTGACCTGCACAGGCCTCACAGCTGAGCAGGGGACCCCAAGCTCAACCCTCTGGCTCCAATGTGCAGGATGCGGACCCTGTGTCCCAGGCCCAGCTGAGGAATGCAGTCTGTGACGTCACCTCCCTCCCAAGAGGCCTGCGAAGTGAGGACACTCAGCACAGCCCCTGGAGGGAGGTAAACTGAGTCTCAAGGAGAGTCCAGTCGCCCAAGGGACAGGGACAGGCTTCGCACCCTAAGCCAGTGCTCCCAAACTTGTTGCTGGCCGAGTGTTAGGACGCAGCGCCGTGGCCCAGTCCCACCCCCTGGCCCCTTTGTGGCCCCCCTCGTGTGTCCATTCCCCCAGCCCCTCCCGGGATCCCTCGGCGTGAGCAGAGGCGCAGAGTGGGGAGGCGGGGGCCCTGCAGGGGCGCTGGGTGGGGACCCCTCTGCCGCAGGAGGCCCGGCACGCCTGCCTGGGTCCGGAGCCTGGCTCTGCCCCCCCCCGTGTGCCCCCAAGCCCCCAGCACCCGTCCTGAGGCCCCTAGTCACTGCGCAGGCCCCCCATAACCTCAAGTTCCTGACTCCCCGTTTTTCTGCACGGAGGGCCCCAGGCCCACAGCCTCTGGGGTGGGGACGAGCGAGGCACGGAGGGGTGGGCGGGCGTCATCCAGCCTCCACCTGCCCAGCCCTCTAGGACGCCAGGGCCACCTCCTCCGCCAGCACCGAGAAACGGAAGGCGGGCGCCGCAGCCAGGCGTGCGTGACCGCTGCCCCACGCGGGGCCCAGAGGCTGGGTCCGGCAGCGCCACCCCCTGGCCGCTCTGCGGGCGCCGGGAGCCAGGCGCCTGCGGCTCAGCGCTTCACAGCCTTGGTCCGCGCGCCCTCTGCCGGCCGCCGGCCGCCAGGCCACCGCTCCCGCTCTGGGCTGTAAATTTAGGGGTCTGCTCCAGGGACCCCTGCCCCCTCCTCAGCAGCGGCCAGATCACTACCCGAGACCCTGGCTCTGGGCTGGGACGCCGCGCCCGGAGGGGTCCACAGAGCCCGGCTAAGTTCCCACACTGCCCCCCTGCGGGGTTCCCTTGCAGCTGCTGCCAGTGCCTCAACGTTGAGCAAAGGGGCCCAAACCCAGCAACCTACAAAGACGGCTTTTCTTGCCCAGGGACCGCATCCCTAGCACTTTCCCGCCGCCTCACAGCCTGCACCCGTGAGCCCTGCCACTCATCGGGAGAGTCAGGCACTAGCACTCCGGGAGAAAGGGATTCTCACCCTCGGAAGCACGGGGAGGCTACGCCACCCTTCAGAGGTCATGCGGCCGGTGAGGAGCCCAGCGGGGGAGGGAACCCAGGGCAGAGAGCGCAGCCCCGCGCTGCTCACCTCTCCGGGCGACACACTTCCAGGTCCCCACCTGGGCACCCTCCCAGGGCTCAAAGCTGAGCTCACCTCGTCCAGCTGTGTGATCTCGGGAGCTACCTGGACTTCTGCACGCGTGCGGGGACGGTCGCTGCCTCCCTGTGCTCGCTGCTCACCCAGCCCTGTCAGCGCTCCGCGGACCCCGCCCCCAGGAGCCCCACCGCAGTCCCCTCGCTGCTCTTCCCAGGACCCGAGCTCCTCCCCAAGTCCAGCCCGGCGCCCCTTGTCGTCTGACAGCTGGGCCTTAGGGTGGGTGTGAAACCCCCTGCCTGGGCAGCAGCTTCACCCTGAGGGTGACAGCCCCGGGTGCTCGGCTCCAGGCAGGCCGGGGCCTCCTGCCTCCCAACCCAGAGGCTGCAGAGTCACTGACCGGAGAGACCCCCACGCCAAAGGAGAAACAAGCCTTCTGTGAATGGCACAGGGCCCAGCTACCTGCCAGCCAGGCAACATTGCCTCATAGCTCAGTCTCCTCGAGTCTCGGTTTACCCATCTGCAAAACGAGGGCGTCACTGAGACCACGGTGGACCCCCCGGTTCCCACCCAGCCAAGACCTCCCAGTAGCAAGCGAGCGACTGATCTAGCGTGGGCCAGCTTCACAAGGCCCCCTCTGCCAGCCCCCGAGGGACTCCTGAGCAGGTGTCCTGGCCCCTTCTGCCACTGACAAGGACCAGCCAATGGTCGTGCTCTGAAGCTCGTCCTCCTCGAGGGAGCAGAAACAGGAACAGAAGATTGGAAGACTCGCTCGCTCCTGACAGGGCCACTGCTGAGCTCTGTTCCCCTGCCACTGCCGCCACTAGCATCCACACCACGGATCCCCCATCTGGTGGGCGTGGGAGCCACCCCGGCAGGTGTGAGGCTCCCTGAGGGGAGTGAATCACCTTAAATTATAAAGTGAGTGTGTGGAGAAAAGCCTATGAGGAAATCGGTGCCCACGAGAAGGGGGCGCTCTGGGTGCGAGATCCCTGCCAGCTGGTTTCTTGGCCGTATCTTGAGTTTCTGTGCTATCTTGCAGGCACCTGTGCTACCTGGGTGAATAGAAACAGCACTGCGGCCAGGGGCCAGCCTCCCGGACCATGGACGTGGGGACTCCAGCCTGGGCTGCAGAGGCCTCAGCAGAGGCTCTGACCACCAGGTGGCGCCCCTGACCCCGTCTTGCACATGGAGCCAAGCTTGGCTTCAGTGGGCAGAGGGCCAGGGGACCGGCTGGCTCCGCCCTGGTCTCCCAGGGCCGGGGAGCCCCTCAGTCTGCATAGTGTGAGTGTCCTTTCTACCCAGGGGTGGCTGCAGTGACCAGCCCCTGGCCGGTCCAGGGGGTCCATCTGTTCTCCAAGCCCCCGAGGCCTGCAGAGTCCTGCCAGGTCTTGCCTTCTCCTCCCTAACCCTGGGTCTGGCCGCCTGTCTGTCTCCCTCTGTCCCTCTTGCAAGATCGCCCCAGTTGCCCACCAAATCCCAGACTCTGTTGCATCTGCACAGGCCAGATGGGACCAAGAATCTTGCAGTCCATGAGGTCAACCCAGGGCCCAGGACAGAGCTGCCCCCTGACCCCTTGGTTTCCCTCCACCCCAGGACCTTTGCATGTGCTCCATCTGCCCTCATTCTTCGTCCTGTGGCTCATCCCCAGGTCTCAGTTCAAACGTCCCTCAGAGACCCTCCTGAAACCCAGCTCCTCTCTGCCATACCACTGGACTCAGCACAGTCTGTGTCCTCGTGGTCCACTGCTGCCCCTCAGGCCAGGAGCCCTTGACCCCCAGGCGGGGCTTAGTGTAACTTTCTCTAGTGGACACCGAGTGAACCTGTAGGTGACCTGATGCCCGGCAGGCTCTAGAAATCTGGGTCACCTGTCTGTCCCTCTCGTGGGCCTCCTTGGTCTCACTCCCCCTTCCATGTGCTTCTAGGACAGATTATGCCAGTCCCGGAAGCTCCTTCCTGCCCCAGGGCCTTTGCTCTGGCAGCAACCTCCCCTGCACCACTCACCTGTGCCTGTCCTGCCCTCACCAAGAAGGCCCCGCCTGACCTCCTCCCTCACCACGGAGGCTTCCTGGGCGTCCGCGAGCAGACTTTCATCTCTGTCCCCAAAACTGTCCCATAAACCCCATCCCACACTTTGCAGGCCCTCACAGTCAGAGGAGGAGTCTGGTGACTCAGGTCCCAGTGGGAGTCAGGAAATGCCACCCCCAGGTCCTTCCCAGACGCCCCACTGAGGGGTACCTGCGGCCCTGGGGCTCCGGTCTCATACATGGAGGCCTCCTCACCGCCCACCTGTGTGGCTGTGGATGGGTGCTCACCCTCTCTGAGCCCTGTTTTCCACAGACACTGACACGGGGCCAGTGTGGGCTTTGGGGAGCGCAGCTCTGGATGAGAGGCGACGTCTGCTGGTTGGACAAGGAAAGCTCCGGTCGGAGCAGAGCAAGCTCCAGCTGTGCTGCCTGCTGCCGAGGGCCCCTGTGAGCCTGTTTCCCCTCCTGCAGTGGGGAGCCTCACCCACCTGACCTCAGCCCTCGTCAGGACTGTGATCTGTGACAGGAGTTGGCAGCCAGGGCTCAGCACGGATTTCCCTGGCAGCAGTCGGACCCCAGGGGGACCGGGACCGGGAACCCCGTGGCCTGCCAACCCTCTTCTCCCTCTGCTGCCACGTGCCTGGACACGAAGCCTGGACCTCAGCCTGGGTCTGAACCCGAGACCCCCGGGTACCTGGGGCAGGGACTTGAGCCCCGCAGGGTGCTGAGAGAGGCAGGTCTGGGGCCCAGTGCTGACGAGCTGGCCGACACTGTTCCTGGGCTTCAGACGGACGGGGCTGAGTCCCGGGTCACCTGGTGACTGCCTGAGTCGAGGGCGGCAGGACAGGCGGGGTCACCCTCTCCCCCACTGTCCCTTGCAGCCAGACTGCCATCCTGCCCTGACTCTGAGCCTCCCTGCAGCCACGAGCCCTCCGGTCCCTGCAGTGGACCCCACTGGCCCCCCAGACCTGTGCTCCCGGGCAGGGAAGGCCTCGGGGCTTGCCCTCCTGGCCCTGCTGCCCTGGCGGCCCTGTCTCCTCCTCGGTGAGCCCGGAAGTGCCAGGCCTTCTGGAGTGGGCCCATGGGTGTCCCAGGGCTGGAAATGGGCCAAGCCTAAGTGCCTAAGTGACCCGGTCTGCTAATGGCACCCTCCCGGGACGGGGCCACCTCTCCATTCTCCTCGGGTGGCCTCCTCCTGGGGAGAATCTCCGAGGAACACTGGCTAGTGTCCTGAACTCCCTCCTGCTCCCAGCCCTCACCCAAGCCAGTCAAGCTGCCATCGTCTTTCTTCAAACAGAGCTCAGTTGTCCCTCTCACCAGCCTGTGCATCCTGACCCACATTTAGGGGACCTTGGGAAATGCAACTCCAGTCCTGTCACTCCCTGGCCTTAACCCTCAGTGGCTCCCTATTGTCCCAGATCAAGACCTGACCCCTAAACTGGGCCCTCGGTCTGGGCACCGCACCCTTGGCCCTGTCCTGTAAGCCTCTCGGTGCTGTTCCTGCTTCTTAATTCCCTTCCAGCCTCTCCAGGAAGCTCAGGCCGCACCTCTGGGCCTCAGCTCAGGGCTTCTGGGGCAGCCTTCTCTGCAGAAGGCCTGCGGGCCCCTGCTGCCCCAGACTTGTCCTGGGCCCCCTGGCACAGCCCTGGGACAGAACTGCCAGTCGGTGTGCTGGAGACAGCTGTGGCCAGGGGACAGGGCCTGGGGCAGCACCGCAGTGACCCCATGGAGAGGACAGAGCAGAGCAAGGAGACAGCAGGGACCCTGGGCTGTCACCTCCCTCCATCGCACAGCTGGCCCCACCCCTGGCTCCGGGCAGCCCCTGGGTTCTGGTTTAAGCCCCGGAGCCAGGTGCTGGGGCCACTCTGCTCTGCATGCAGAGCAGGGCCTGGGGGACACAGTGCCCGCTCCCCTGGGGCAGGGCTGAGCGCGGGGTCTGCAGATGTGGGTGCTTGGGCTGGGCCTGGCGTGTGCTCAGCACTCAGCAAGCGCAGGTCTCTCCTTTCCACAGCTGTCCTCATGCCTGACTTTTACGCCCTTTTCCGAGTTTGCATCCGCCATCTCCACGTGATGGAAGCATGGCAGTGCACGGTGCTCGCCCTGCCCGACCGGCCAGGCTCTGGGAGCAGGGGAAGTCAGGGTGACCCCTCCCGAGAGGAGCCCCTCACCCCTCCCTGGCCCTGGCCGCCCTCCCAGGGCCGGGTCATCAAGATGCCCAGGTGGACTGGTCCTGACAGGTCCTCATGCTGGACCCTGGCCCTCCTGGGGCCCAGAAAACCCATCGAGGCTGAGCCAGAGGCCCAGATCCACAGGAATGATTAACGGAGCCGGCTCCGCTGCGTCTCCCGCTGCTGCTTGTGCACCGCAGCCTTGGGGATTGGGGGAGTAGGGAGCAGCCTCACCCTGTTGAGGCTGTTACAGCCACTGAGACTTTGGAAAGGAAAAACAAGGCCTTGCAAAGCCATCCCAAGGATGGCGGGGAGCCAAGAGGGCCCAGGCAGTCACGGCCCAGCTGCCTGGCAGCCACCCCAAAGCCGAAGCCAGGACACCCAGCGGGGGAGCTGTCCTCCTCCAGCCCGTGGAGGAATTAGGCCCGGAGGCTTCCGAGGGAAGTTGGCGTCCTACTTCACACCTCTGCACTGCAGGCCTCGGCTCAGAGTGGGGCGGGCAGGCCACTCTGCTCTCTCCCGCACCCCAGCAGCCCCACTGAGTCCAGCAGAGCCCGAGTGCTCTTCTGCAGCATGTGCAGGTCCAGCCCAGGCTGGGGCAGAACGGAGGACCACAGGCCCCTCTCGCCCAGCTGAGGTCAGAGTGTCACAGGAAATATGAAATCTTATATCTCCCAAACTGCTGACTGTACGATACGCCGAGTTCTTGTTCTCTAGAAATAGAAGAATGAGTCCTAGGAACAACGGAGATTAAAAGTAGGAAGATATTTATTGATAGGAAAGCTGCTGAGGGGCAGGAGGGTCTCGAGTGGGTAGCCAGGGACCCCACTTTACAGAGAAGCTTTATAGGGTGAAGCCCACGTAGGTACAACGTGGGCCACAGCCATGAGCATCCAATGAGGTTACAAGTATACTCACTTAGGTAATGGTGGTCCAATTGGAAAGCAAGTCATGTAACAAGCGTAGATAAAAAAAAAAACAAGGATTTTTCTAGGAGGCGGTGGGTCCAGAGGTCTCTGGTCACCCCCAGAGTGGTCAATGCCTATCTATACTTTACTAAGCCCAGTTTTTAAAAAAATATGTGGGTGTGGTCATCTTGAGCCCTGGTTTTCAGCCAATATACAGCTACAGTGTGCTTTACCTTTTTTTTTGGTACAAGGGATCGAACTCAGGACCTTGTGCTTGCGAGGCAGGCGGCAGAACCACTGAGCTAAATCCCTGGGCCCAGTGCGTTTTACCTTTGTCCTGGCTCTCTCGAGGACTTAGCCCTATCAGAATGTCTATGATATTTTTACCTAGTTCATCTCTCTATAATAAGCTGCGGGCGGAGCTGAGCACAGCTGTATGCTGAGGGTTCCCAGCATGCCCATGACACCTTCCGGCCACCCACAGTCCTCCCGGGGTGTAGCCGAGTCGGAACCCCCCCACCCCCCACCCCGATGCCTGTGGAGGGTGCAGGTAGGAAGACTGGAGGCTTTGGGAGCTGCTTGTGGGGAGGTAGCAGAGGGACGCCACATCCTCTGCGTTTGTGAGCTCCGAGTCCGAATCCCACCTCCCTGTGCAGCCCCGGGCAGGCTGCAGTCTCCCCGAGTCTTGGGTCCCCATCACACGCTGACAACGTGAGCCCTCCAGAGTGGGGCATCCTGGGAAAGCCGTTGTAGGGAGGGGCGGGCCCCAGAAGCTCCTCCCACACTGTGACCTCACTCTGCTGAGTGGGTGCTGGGTGGTTCCTGGACAGTGCAGGTCACTGTCCAGGGCTCAGCTCCACGGGGACCTGGACTAGAGCTCGGGAGGAACAGCTCAGCCCCTTACCCTCGCCGGCCTCAGTTCCCCTTCTGGTAATGGGATTCAGAAGGGCAGCCGGTCCTGGCAGCGAGCCCCTTTCTCAGCTCTCTGCAGCCTGCTGAGCCAGATGCAGGGCTGCAGGGAGAGGAGCGAGGGGGGCTGGAGGGGTCCTGGAGTGTGGAGGCCTGCGGGGAGCCCTGCCACGGCCAGCTCACTGAAGACTGTGCTGCAGACACGGTGGGACCCCGGGCCTGCCGGGCAATGTCGGGGACACTAGAGATTAAACCTCAACAGCCCCCTCAAAAGACCAGGTCTGCAGGGGGCCGTTGGGTAAGCAAGGGCGGAGCGGCAAGCCAGGAGAGCGGGTGTTTAGGAAGGGCCTGATGTTTGGGTACAGAGACCAACCCAGAGCAGTCCTGGGATTTCCTTGTCAGAGGTCCTGGATAGGAGATTGCTTGGGACGCCTCCTAAGGCAGCAGAATGACCATGGGCTGGGCTGGGCCATGCCTATAGCACGCTGTAGCTTGGCTCAGAGCACACAACACCTCCTGGGTATTTTTAGGGTCCCTCTGGGCCTACCTCGAATGAACCTGCGCTTTGTGCAGAAGCCTAGGAGAGAGGCGTGAGGTACAGCACCAGGGGAGAAGGGGCCGCAGCTTAGGGTTAAGCCAGAGGACAATGCGGGGCTCAGCTCCCCTGGGCTCTGAGCGGGAGAGGGAGAGTCAAACTTGCCAAAGCCTCTCCCAGGACAGCTGGCCTGAGATCAAAAGAAATCCCATGATGAATCTCCAGCTGGCCCATCCCAGGGGCAGCAGTGTCCTGGAGGGCTCTCGTCTGGCAGTGCAAGTCTGGCCTCAGAGCAGGAAGGGACGCTCAGTCGCAAGCCTGGCTTCCTTCACAGGCAGTACAGACCCAACTGTGCACACACAGGGCACGCACTTAGGGACACTGAGGGGGACATGGGCCCTCTGTCCTCCATCTGCCAGAGACCCGGCCCCAAACAGACAACGCCCTTCTATGGGGAGAAAGATGAGAGAAAAGCGGGTTCCCGTGGCCCATGCCCCACCAGCAGAAAGGGGACAGCTCTCTCCTCTCCAGAGGAAGCTGGGGTGCCTGGCAGACTCCCTTTTGCTTAAGATTCACTCAGGGCCACCCCACAGCCTGAGCCAGGCCCATCCTGTCCTTCCCACCTCCGTCCTGTGCCCCTGGTGGCCCCACACCTGGCATGTCCCCCACCGCCCCCCATCCTCAGCACTCCACATCATCCCACACTTCCACAAGTCCTGGGCACCCCCTTCCTCCCACCACCCTGACCTTGCTCAGGAACCCTTGCATGCTCCTGAGTATTGCTGTCCTGGATGTGCAAACACTGTGCACGAGCAACAGTGAAATTATCCTACAGTGTTGTTAAAAAATATGATCACCGATCAGACAAAGGCTACTATCTAGAATATATAAAGAGCTCCATACTGATTTCCACAGTGACTGCACCAGTCTGCACTCCCACCAGCCATGAAGAAGGGTTCCTTTCTCCCCACACCCCCGCCAGCATTTGTTATTGGTTAATAAATCTTAGTGCTTCTACTAGTAAAGGTAGAAGTGGAGAAAAAATATGAGAAAAGGAGAAACTTGGAAACAAAGCCTTCGTAAATAGGGAAGGGTGGAGGGGGTGAAGGGAGAACAGGGAAATGGGGGAAAAATAAGAACCAAGATGCATCATGTACAAGATCCCAATGATGACTGTAACTGTATTGTACACCTAAAATGTACCAATAAACTCAATGGAAAAAAAAATATGATTGCTGAATTTTAAATCAGTCACGGTACGAGGACCACTCTATTCTCAGAGTGGAGGGGCACAGTGGGACCCCTGCTGTCCCAGCTAAGTGCCCCTCGGCAGCTGGAATGTGGCCTCCTGGAGGCCTGCATTTGGGCGGGCAGTCCCTGCCAGAGAGTTTGGAATGCATGTTTTCCCCAGCTCTGGATGTTTTGCAGTTAGGGTGTCACAGCGGGTGCAGCATGGCCAGCCCTGGCCTGATCACCCCTGCCAGGAGCAGATTCTCCCAGGGCAGTGGCCGGGACACCTGGGCCTTCGCAGGCTGCAGGGCTGGACTTTGGATCAGGTTTGCACCCCCCCCCGCAGCCCCCCGCCCTGCTGCGCCCAGGCCTGGCCCTCAGAGGCAGCCAGGACCTCAAAGCCGGCCCTGCTTCCGGAAGCGGCAAGACAATGACCCCCTCAGAGGCATCCCAGCCCCGCACTTTAACTGCACCTCCACCCTCCAACATCCTGTCCATCTCCACATCTGTGGGCTCGGCCCCCCAAATGTGGCCCGAACCTGAAACGGATCCCTTTGCATCCCATGTCCCTTGTCTCAAGGAAGCGCTTCCTCCCAGGACAGAGCCCCCTCCACTGTGTCGCCTCCATCTCCCGAGGGACAGCCAGATGGAGCTTTCAAACTGAAGGTCAGATCACGTCTACACCAGTGGCTCTCAAACCTGAGTGTGGAGAGAAAATCTGCACCCCAGCCTCGCTGCTGCTATGACCCGCAGCTGCAGCCCTCAAACCCAGATCAGAGCTACCCGAAAGCCGTCACAGGGCAGGTGGCAAAAGGACCAGGGAGCCAGGCATTTGGGTTTCAATCCAGCTCTACCACTTCTTGTGTGTCCTGGAGCCAGTTTGGCTCCTCTGTACCTCAGTTAGTTTTCTCCTCTCTAGGGAGGGCCATTGTGAGGCATAAGGGCTGTGATTCTGGGTCTTGGGTTGAGTGATCTCAGAAACAGGGAAACATAAAGTGGGTGAACCCAGGAGGGCCTGGCAGGGTGCAGATGGGGGACCCGCAGCCAGCCCTGTGGGCTCCAGGCTCCTGTGCACTCTGGGAGCAGAGCAGGCAGGATGCACCAACAATATCTTCCAGGTCAAGTTATTCCAGACAGGAGCCAAAGTATTTAACTGTCCATCCTCCTCCGGGGACATTGGCTCAATGCTGCCCCTAGTGGACAGAATGCCAACAGCCTGGTAAGGAAACAGCCCTGAAGGTGGAGAAAGCTTCTTGCTAGCTGACAGCAGTCAAGGTGCTGGCTGCTGGTCACCCGAGTAAGTGCCCACACACCCACTGCCATGCGCAGTGCACCAGGTGAGAGCTCCAGTACCACCACCTCACAGTGGTCTGGGCCCTAATCCAGGCTGCCTTTCCCTTCTCACCTCAGGGTCTCTTACTGGTCCCTCACATGCCCCGGCCTCCCTGCCCAGAGCCTGCGCACTGGCCCTTCCTCTGCCTGCAACTCCATTCTCAGCCCTCCCAGCCTCACTCCCCAGTCCTTGGCTCTCTGCTCAAGACCACTTTCCTGTCTCTCCCGCCTAACCCAGCCCTTCCGGTCCCTCTTGGTTCCACTCCCCCATGTCTCCCTGCCTGGCACTGTGTAATCTCTGGGTCTTTTTCCCTGTTTGTTGGTTCACAGTCTTATGTTGCCCAAGATTCTAGAAGCTGTTATGTTTACTGCTATGTCCCCTTTAGTCAATGGAAAGTGGCCATTCACTGAGTCAAAGAATGGATGCATGGGTACGGGATGGTTAGTGTGTGTTTGTGGGTAGAAGGATGAATGGATGAAGGGATGGATGGGTGGAAGAATGGATGGATGGATGGATGATGGGTGTGTGTGAGTGGGTAGAAGGATGGGTGGGTGGGGAGTGGAGAGTGGGGGAGTGGTTGGCTGGAAGGGGAAGGTAGATGCTGCGTGTGATGGTTGGATGGATGGATGAGTAAAAGGATGGATGGATGGATGGATGGATGAGGAGGTGGGTGGGTGGACAGAAGGGACTGTATGGCTGATAGTCACTGAGGCAATGGTCCCATCTAGGGAACGTGGTCATGAACTGGCATCACAGGACATGAATCTCAGTCCATTCCTGACCAAGTGCCCTTCCTCTGACCTTCAATCCTGCATGTGGTACCATGAACACCCCTCTGAGCTCAGGAGTTGGGTAACTGACCTGGACAGTGTAGGTGGAAGCTCCTCTACCTAAAGAGACCAAGCAACCAGTTCATTGATCTAAGAAAACCTAGGAAGCACCTGCTCCCCCTTCCATCTTGAGCACTCCCAGAACCCTAGAATGTTGGTTAGGATTCAGTGTGGTACATGGAACAGGGGCCCAGAGAAAGAGTAGATTAAACAGAACAAAAGCTTGCTTTATCTTTGTAAAAGAAAATCCCAGAAGAAGCTGAGTGGGTAAGGCACCGTCTAAAAATCACCAAAGGCCAAGTCCCTTCTGCCTTGTTGTCCCTCCATGCTTAATATAAAGCTTCTATCTCATTTTCCAAGGTGGCTGCTAGTGCTCCAACCATCAAATCCCCATTTCAGCCATGAAGGAGAAAGAGATAAGGAGTGGCTTGCTTCTCCTTGTAAGGACACCTCCTAGAAGGTATCCTAAAAGACTTCCATTTACATCTCATTATCTCCATGTATCCAGGAGTAAAACGGGGGTGGGGGCATTGTCGTTACTAAAGAACCCAAAGAGAATGAATAATGGGGTGCAGCTGGCAGTTCTGCTTTGGTAACCTTGCAGATGAGCCAGTTTAGGGTTCCTTGGTTCATCTACTGTGCGCCAAGGACTGGGAGAGAGGCTTGGGAACCTTCCCCGGATGGGGCCTCTGCTCCAGCCCACATGCACACAGGCAGGATGCTTGCTGGGCTGAGGCCTGCAGACATGGGGACGTGGCTGCCTCTCCACGGGCTGTGGCCTGGGCCTGGGTTGCAAAAGGAGGTCTCTATGAAGAAACAAAGCCCAGAGCACCTGAGAGCCTTGCCCTACCCTGTCCACCTCACCTGGGGAGGGTTCACCCCCAGGGGGACTATATCAGTGTCTGGAGATGTTGGCGGCAGTCACAGCTGGGGTGGGCTCTGCCGCTATGTCACATTGAGGGAGTGATCAGAGAGGTTGTGCTGCGTCCTACAGTGCACAGCACATCCGCCATGACAGGGGACCTCCCCAGACGTCCCCAAAGGTGGGTGGCGCCCAGGCTGAGTGTCCTGCCGGAAGCCCACCCCTCACCTCTGCCGGATGTGCCTGCGAAGCCCCTCCCAGACCCCAAAGCCTCCACCCAGGCAATGGATCCAGACATTTCTGCTTTCCTAACAAACAGCCACCATGACTCAGGCATTTGCTGAAGTTGGGGAGAATTAAGCTTCTCTGTGCATATGAGGTGCCAGGCACGTTGTGGCCGCCCCACACACACACAGCAAAATCCATTACAAGTTTAAAGTACAGCTATTATTTTTATAGCATTGCTTAGAAATGGCTTGCAATCTCTAATTTGCTAAATTGATGTGTATATTGACTAAATAAATATTCAGCACGAAGCCTGAGTCCCCCTCCACACTTATTAATCCTCAGGAAATGGAAACACAAGACACGAAATGAGCTTTTCTCAGAGCTGCAGACAGGAATACATTATGTTGTTTTGCAGGCGTTCGGGGACCCGACTCTGCAGCAGAGAGCACCCAATCACCAGCCCCAAGTTTTCCGTGACGCCCACGTCGGCCCAGGAGACGTGCTCGTGTTGCTAAGGTGCTCTCTCAGACTTGACAAGTCTAGGGCAAGAAAGTTTTACCTCCAAAGGGGAAGCCAGGGGTGACTGCTTTGGGGAAGCTGATCTGAGGGGCTGATGGATGGCACTGATACTCATAGGTCAGGGCTGCTGAACCCGCGAGACATGACCTGGAACAAGGCCCTTTCCTTGAGGGTGGGGGTTGTTAGCTCTCAGCTTGGGGGAGAGGCCTGGGGCTGGCCGTGCACCCTGCTGCAGGAGGGGCCCCAGCACGTGGGGAGCCCTGAGTGGTGTGAGCAGCCCTCTGTGGTAGCTTCTAAAGCTGCCGACTCCAGGGAGCCTTTGGGAATGGTGCTGCCTGATGCCAAGGAAGCCAGAAGCCCCGGCCTGGAGAAGGTTCCTCTTTGAGTCGAGAGATGGGAAGGTTGAGAGCAGGAGAGAGGCCAGAGCCAGAGCTTTCCTTTCACCTTACTGGGAAGAGCGGACCCCAAGAGACATTTCCCACCCACTGCCTTGACCTGAAGCTTGCTACCAGGCACACCAAGGGGAGCATGCGACCAAACAGCTCTCCCCTCTGCTCCTCGTTGCGGGGTGCCCTGAGCAGCTAGCTGACCGTGGTGTGTGATGGGATCCCCATGGCAACCACACGTAACTCACAGTAGGCTTTTTAGGGTGAAAGGCACTGGCGAAGCCACACGTCTGCCAAGAGAGGTGACCACAGGAGAGGGTCCAGGGAGGGGAACAGCAATGCAAAGGCTGTGAGGGATACAAATGAGAAGCTCTCGGGTGCGGCGCCCTGCACACCCACCTGTGGAGGTGGAGGCCTGTGGGGTCCCCAGAACCCAGGCCTCTGTTGGGGCTGCAGCATGGTGTGTCACTTGGCAATCTGTCCAGTGCCTGGGCGTTTCAGTCACATCTGCCCAGGGAGACCCAGCAAGTTCGCCATAGCCGGCCTCAAACCACATGCAAGTGGAAAAAGGCCAGATGGCCACAGGAGGGGACCAGACTCATCCGGCGGTGGCAGAGCTGGCAGTGGAGGATACAGGACCACTGCCAGCACAGTGACCCGGCAGGACGTGGCTGAGGACTCAGCCACTGCAGAGTAGAGGGTCCACGCATGCCAGAGGGAGGAAGGGGGCCAGGGCTGCTGGGGATTGGGGTGGTGGGGGCAAGGGAACTTTCTGGGGCGATGATGGAAAGTTCTAGACCAGGGTCTGGGCAATGCTTGTGTCACCCCACGTTGTGCTTGACACTGTGTTTTTTGTTTCTGTGTTTTGGTACCAGGGATCGAACTCTGATCCTTGTGCTTGCGCAGCAAGCGGTGAAACCACTGAGCTAAATCCTTGGCCCTGACACTGTGTGTTTTAATGCGTGCCAGTGTTGCATCAATACAAAGAGCCCTTCATGCGGGGTCTGCATTGGGTCTGGGGTCTGCAGGTCCCTCTTGTGTCTCTCCAGAGAGTTTCCAAGCAGAAGCAAAAGTTCTGAGCAGGAGAGCATGGCTCAATCCAGGACCAAGGGCTTCTGAGACCACAGTGCCCACCTTCCTACCGCACATCCATCTTGTTATTGTCGAGCTGGGGAACTGCTCCTAGGCGGAATCTTGAATATGCATCTGATTTACGGCCCACTGCCCACAGCTTTATGAATCCACCCACCAATACCTGCAGCCAGTCATCAATCTTCCCCGAGATTGTGCTTCTGCCAGTAACTCATGAATTAAAGAGGACCCGGCGGCTGCCCTGCTTCGCCTCCCTCCCCCCATGTGGCACGCAAGTCATGATGGAAGGAGGACCTGACCAGAGTTGGAACATTGCTGTCATCTTGCCGCCTTGGCTCCGCTGACCTTGGATGACTCTCAAGTAATCAAGAGAAACCCAGGAACCTTCAGATCTGCCTGGCCCAGCTCTGAGCCTCAGTTTCCCCACTGGAAGGCATGGGCCAGGGGACACAGCATTGCCTATCTCTTCTCACCTGAGCAGGGGTCCTGGGAGGACAGACAGGGAACGGTGTTACTGTGGCACATTGTGACCATCGTTTGACCTGGAGAGCTTGGAGCAAGGACAGGGCCTGCAGTGCTCAGGGAAACCCCTGAGCCTCCTCATTCACACATCCGGATTGAGTCCCACACCCCAGGGGTTCTTGGGAGATGTGCAAAGGGGCTCCGCAAGCCCAGCGGGGGTTTGCCCACAAGCAAGCAGGGAATGCAGTCTTTGCTTGGGAAGGAGCAGATGCTCTGGGCTTCGGCCCTGGGCTTGGGAATCAGCTTCAGCGTTGCCAGAGCCAGTCACAGGCAGGGACCCTGGTGTCAAACTGCTGCACAAAACATGGGGGGCATCCGGCTGGCCCAGGAGCCCCTGCCCCTGCCACTGGCCAGACCTGCACCCACCTGTGGACACTGAGCACACCTGCCAGCATTGGGCCAGCAGGCAGGGGCAGCATCTAGGTCCAGGCCCACAAGGGTTTGAGTCCTTTCATATCCCCATGACAGGATTTGGTCATCTCTCGGGATCACAAAAAGCTTGGGATGCCTGTCCCCAGGCTTTGCCCATGAAGGACATGCCAAGGAGAGCCCCTTCCCCAAGTCCTAGCCCCCACCCCTCTGCAAAGTGACAACCCCCCACACACACACCGTGGGACTAAAGTTGGCCACAATGGCCCAACCACCCTCAGCAGTGGCTCCCAGACCTGAATGAGCACATGGAGCTGGGCATGGTGGGGCAGGCCTGTAATCCCAAAACCTGGGAGGCTGAAGCAGGAGGATCACTGTGAGTTCAAGGCCAGCCTGGGCTACACAGTGAGTTCAAGTCCAGTCTGAACTACATAGTGAGACCCTGTCTCAAAAAACAAAAAAAAAAAAAAAAGAGAGAGAGAGAGAGAAAGCACATGGATCCTGGCCTTCCTGGTCCTCCCCCTCCTGCAGCGTGGTGCTCATCCTCAGCAGCAGGGCTCCTCTGTCCCCCACCCCGCTCCGTGCAGGACACAGAGAGGCAGTGACCTCCCTCAGCATAGAGCTTGGAGTGTGCTGCACACTGAGAGCACCCAGAGCACGTGACCTGAACTGCTTCTTTGAGCCCTCCCAACCCCAACAGCTTCTGTCACCTTTCCCTTAGGTGGAAATGGAAGCAAGGCACAGAGAGGTCAAGTGATTCGCTCAAGGTCACACAGCTCAGAAGCAGCTGTCTGGAAACAGAGCCTAGCCTCTCGCCCTCATGCCCACTGCGTGAGTGGCTCCAGCCACTGCGTGCTGATGTCAGGGTTCAAATTGCGACTCTGCTTTTGGGATTAACTCATGACATGGCGAGTCACCTCACCACTGAACTGTAGCCATCTCCTCTGCAGAATGAGAGCAGCTAGGGTGTTGCCTTCATTGAGGATGAAGAGGCATCTGGAGCCCCAGCCCAGCATCAGGAGAGGGGGTACTCAGCAAGGAGACCCCTCTTTCCCCTCCCTGACTCTGATATGGACCCAGCCACTGCAGGCCTGGCATCGAGGCATACAGGAGTCATCAGGGACTGGCCTTGTTCTGGGGCAGGGGGCTCAGAAGCAGGTGAAGGGGACAAAGTCGGGGTGAGCATTTCCTGAAAAGGGAGAGAAGAAGGAGGCCAAAGCTCACAGGGCTCCGCTTCTGGGAACAGCACCTCAGACTTTGACCTTGGCACAGTCTCCTACCACGCTGGCGGTATTTACCTTGCAGGAAGGGAAGGGGCGGAGTCTGGTCAGGGCTGAGGCAGGAGGTTAAAGCCGGGACAGCTGAGCCCCATTGCCCTGGAGCTTGGGACACTGGTCTCTTTTGGGCAAGACATCCATACACTCTGCTCCCTTTGTTCTTGATGGCTAAAGGACACAAAGATTGATAATGAAAGCCACTGTCCGGTCCCTCTCCTGGGAATTTGCACCTGGGCTGTCAGCAAGGGTTAGCATACAAGCTTGCACCCTTGCTAGCAATAAGAACTGCTCTACGGCTTCATCTATAAAGTAGAGATAAGTGACTCAAGTGAGAGGTAATGGCTGGAAAGTCCTCAGCACACAGGAAGCTCTCTGTAAGTGGAGCTACCGTTGTATCATTATGGGTGCTCAGTAGGCGTCCCTGATTGTATGGACGGACAGACGGATGGATGGATGGATGGATGCATGGATGCATGTGCAGGTGAGCAGATGCCTAGAAAGGCAAGTGAAAGCAGATGGGTTGATGGAAAGTAGAAGTGCAGTCATTCACTACCCATCCATTCTCCATCCGTTTGTCCATCTTCCCACTAAGCATCCATCTGTCCGTCCATCCTTCCATCTCCTCGCCCATCCACCCACTTGCTTGCCAGTCCAACTGTGTGCATAAGCGCGCATGCCCAAACTGGGGAGGTGCAGGGTACTTGGTGGCTGAACCTGCACACAGAGATGGCGGGATGAATAACTGGCTAAGTGGGTAGGGGGCTGGCCTAATGGGGAGAAGTAAAGGGGTGACGGATGGTCAGATGGACAACAAATGAATGTACAGGTGGAGAGACAGAAGAACAGACAGATGGATGGATGGATCGCTGGGACCACAAACTAGATGTCAAATTGCTTCCTCCCCCAAAGTGGCAACAACAATTGCTTCAGCTCCTGCCAGACACCACATGTGCTAGCCCAGCCACAGGGGGCCAAGCACCGAAACCTCTACTATCTGCTTATTAACGGACTCTGGAGTGTTCACCCACTCGGAGCCAACAGGGAAGCGGTGTGACATTTATAATTTCCTCTCGGCGGCGCTTTGGCCTTTCGCTGAGCGTGGCACAGCTGTTGGCTGGCTCGCATCCCCTCCAGAGGTCCCTTCGAGCCCCCTTGTGCAGCCATGGGGCTCAGCTTGCCAGGACTAAGGGGTGTGTGCCCTGAAGACTCAGGGACCCCTTCCCCCAGCTGCCTTGCCATGTTCTCTGTGGCACTACCAGTAATTACCTTAATTACCCTTCAGTGAGGGGCTTAATTTATAACGAGGTAGCAAGGAAGTACTGGAGAAAGAGTTTCCTTGGCAACCAACTTTTTAAACACAAGATTTCTCCATGTTTTCAAAGCCGCTTCTCATCTCATTTCCACCCTGAAAATTAACTTGAAATTTTTCAGAGGCTGGAGATTTGGGCCTAACAGCAGGCTGGTACTTACATCTGAAGCTATCAAAGGCCTGAATTTCTCCCCTGCCAGAGGCAAGACGCTAGCAAGTTATTGGGTTTCCTCTGCTCCTTTGCTTCAAAATGGCCATGATGAGATGATCAAAAAGAGACTTTTCCTGAGCTCCAGACAGCCAGCTCCCCACAACAGCCTGTTTTCCAGACTCAGGTTGTTCAAGTTCCCTGATGGCTGGAGGTTTTGCCACAAGCCCTTGGTGGGGATTGGGGACAGTCAAGTGGTCGGGCTCTGCATGCAGTGGCCACTCTGGTCCCTTGCACCTGGCTTGATGAGAACAGCCCTGACCACTATTCCAAAGCAGAGGGCACTCTGCCCTTTGATCTTCCTGACTTTCCAAATCCCATACAGTGTACAGGCACTGCTCTGAGGACCCCTCCCAGCTCTCCCTTGAGGGAACCCATCAGGCCTGCTGTGTCTGATTTAGCAGGTATTCCTGTCCTGAAGGCACATGGTGATAATCAGGCTGGGTCAATTCTTATCTTAGTGATAAGATGGAAAGCTGGATTGAGGGTAGATGCAAGATTTACCACTGATTCGCTGAGTGGAAATGAGATGAATGAATGAGAGTGGAGGCTGAGGATGATTGGATGAATATAAAGACAGATGCAGGGTGGCTAGAGGCATGTATGGCTGGAGAAGGGGAAAGGGCTGGATTGAGGGAGGATGGATGGGTGGGTGGATGGGTGGGTGGGTGGATGATGGATGGTTGGACAAGGCATAATTCAAAACACTTTTCCCAGCTGCCCAGGCAGAATTGTAAAACTGGGGACGGAGGAACCAGGAGGAGGTTGACCACCAGGAATTTCTGAATAGGGTAGCAAAGTGAACCTGTGGAATCTTACTCACAGGAAATACTGCTCCTGATACCTTGTGGCTTGAAGTTTTTCACTGACCCTTGGAAAAGGACAGAGCCTCCTGTGGGACCAATTCATTAGGAAAGACAGTCTCAATCAGCTCATCTAAGCACTTGGGCTGACTCTGAGGGCCAGGCAGTAGGAGGACGTTCAATAGCTATTCATTGGAAAGTGATGGATTGATTTTGGAGAGCTGCCATTGTAGGGAAGCATCAGCCACTGGGGACAGCTCAGCCATTTCACTCCTCAGCACACACCCTCTCATCCTCAGCGCAGGAAAAGTTGACCCCGATGTTACCCACACTGCTCTCCACAGTGGTCCAGTGACTGCCACCAGCATGTGAATGGGTCCCCAGGGAATGTGGCTCTTCTGTAGGGACTGATACCCAGGGGACAAGGAGGTTGAGCTACTTCTGAGCCAGCTTGGTGCAGGATGTGAAGGGTACACTGCTGCATCAAGTCAACTTTGAACAACTCGAGTTTGAACCCAGGTCTTGGGAGTTCCTTCGTTCAGGAAGCCAGGAGGGCCCAGGAGACAGAGTACGAACCCCGTGGAGGAGGACATGAGCATCTCTCCTTATCTAAGTCCCTGCAAAGTCTCTTCTGACTTGGGACGGTTATGGGGGCTCTGGCCAATTGGCTGGGGGTTGTGTGCATTGCACACCTCCAGGGGGCACTTCGCACATAGGCCATGGGACAGTGTGGCCATTTTCACACTGCGTCATCCTCACAGGTGGATCTGGGGCCTCAGATTCCCGAATGGAGCATCTAAAACTTCCTAGTCTGACTCTGTGCTCTGAGCTCTTCATAAAACTCTACTCCTGTCAGACTCCTTCCTGGCCAAGAATACAGGTTGGGGACACAGTGGGGAGAAGACAGATTCACTTCATCCTTATCTATAAAGAGCTTAGCTAAGTGTCAGGCATGTAATAAGTGCTCAATAAATAACCATTATTAGGGGAGGATGCGATGGAGGTAATGGGACAGATCAGAGTTTAATTCTGCCACGCAGATTTATTGTGCTTCTGCCCAAGGAAAAAGCTAGAAAGAGCATCTCAGCTTTCTATCTCCTCTCTCCGAGGCTGACTTTGCAGCAGTGTCCTCCTGTCCCCTTTGCCTGCAGCCTGTTGAAAAAAAACACAAAAAATGCAACAAAAGCAAAAGCCAGTGTGGTCTGCCTGGCTGGGCCCCCACCTCTCCTACCCACTGCTCCCTCTGACTTCATGTTTAATTTCCCTGGGTCGAGAAGAAGCATTCTGAGGATCTAAGTTAATTCAAAATGTAAATTTCAGCTCCTATTGGTTAATAGCTCTGAGCTCTGCTTCACCTAACAGGGAGCAGCTGCCATATGAGTCACCCAGCCCCCCAGTTCCCTGTCTCCGTCCTTAATGTTGATGAAGCCCTTGCTGAAGCTTCAAGCAGACAGCGGCCACCGCCACCTCCGCGGGGTCAGACCTGAGTTCACCTCTGAGGGCAGAGTGTTCTATTAATCAGCAGGACCTTGGGTGGGTTCGGGCCAACCCCAGGGCCTGGGCAAGGCCCAGGAGGCTTCAGCTGGACTAGACCACTCCCCAGGGCCAGTCCTGGGCAGCCCAGCCTCCTGTGTCTACTCATCTAGACCCAGAAGCCTCGGCCTGAGCAGAGAATGCCCCATCAAGGCAGGCGGGGCTTCCTCTGGTCTGGTAGATGGCATGGCACCAACATCTTCCTGTATCGGCATGCCCGGGAGGACAGGCTTCCTCTGGGCCACAGGGCAGGTTTCCTCGCCTCCCTAGAAGATGCTGAGGGTCTCTCTTAGACCTGCCTGGCATCCTGTTGTCAGACCCAAGTAACCATTCATGCTCTGAAGACAGAAGGATGGGCGGCAGGTTGGCATTTCCACCTGCACCTGATCGGGGGGCTGAGGGCACACTGGGGTCTGCCTGTGAGCTTCGCCACAGCGGGTGACTTTGACGGGGGCAGGGGGATTGGAAGGGCTCAGATGGTGTCTTGAGTGTGCCAGACAGGGTCCAGGGAGGCAGCCCCAGGGCTGGAATTTTGGGCTGCTGCTCAGCCCAAATGAACCCCAGGGAAACAAGGCGCTCTGCAAAGTCAGCCCCCCTGCTCTGATGGGTCCCTGTCCTTATGCCTGGACATGGGCTCACCAAATCCATTCTTCTTTTCTTTTCTTTTTTGCAGTGTTGAGACTGAACCCAGGGCCTCATGCATCCTAGTGCAGTGCTTTGCCACTGAGCTACATTCCATCCCTAAATCCTGCTCTGTGATCCCCACCAATGAGCCATGTGGCTCCATTCCCCTGAAAGGAAGGTTTCCCAGAAGTCAGGTATAGCACTTGTCCCACTGAGAAACTGAGGCTCAGAGAGGAAGGGACTATTCCCTGGACAAGCCAGAGGAGTTTAGTGATTACACTGAGCTCTTCTGCCCTCTGCTAGGGGGCGGGGGGATCCTCCTGCTGTTGCTGGCACCTCTGAGTCCAGAGCTGGGGTCATGGCCCTCCTGGGGTCAGGGCCATGACTCAAGGCCATGACTACCAGTCTAGAAGAGCAGGTTCCTGGCAACCCTTTGACCAAGGGACCTTCGAAAACTCCGGCCTCTGCCGCTGCAGCTTCTCCTTCAATCTTGGCAGAAACAGTTTTCTCACTGGTCCAGCCCTAAATGACACTGACCCTGTGCTGAGATGGCACATCCCTTTTCCACTTTCTCTGAACCCCCGATTCCCTCCAGGAGAGGATATCGGGGTGCAGAAGCATATTCCTCCCTCACCGCCCTCTCCACGTGGTGAACCTGGCCTTCTGAGCCTTGGGCAGCCAGCTGGTTTCTAATCCAACTTAAGTGAACTTTTCTTTATATTTTTTTTAACTTTATAGAGCTATAATTCACATACCATAAAAATCCACTCATTTAAAAATGCACAGCGGGGGGATTTAGCTCAGTAGGACCAGGGATTTAGCTCAGTGGTTTCGCCACCTGCTGCGTAAGCGCAACGACCCCAGTTTGATCTCCGGTACCAAAAAAAAAAAAATGCACAATTCAGTGATTTCTTAATATATTGACAGGACAGTGAAAACTTGACCACAACTTTCACCACCCCAAAACAAACCCTGAACCCCATAACCTCCCTCCCTCCTGTGGCCTCGGGCCCGCCCCTGGCGACCACTGGCCTGCCTCTCTAGACTTGGCTGCTCTGGACCCAGCTTAGACACAGAGTCACACTGCACACGTGCCTCCTGTGGCCGGGATTACACTTACATGGTTAGGATTATACTTGTGCAGTTCCTTTAGCAAGGAATGCTGGGATTTGATTTACATTTGTCATGCACCTTCTTTTAATTTTTGCAGTGCTGGGGATGGAACCCAGGGCCTTGAGCACACTCTGACCCTGAGCTACATCCCCAGCCTGTGATGAAGTTTTTCTGAAGTGCATTTCCTTCAACTACTCATACTTTTCCACATAAGTGAACGATCATCTGCTCACGCTCCTGTTGTCCCTGCCAGGTGGGTATGCATGAGACATTTGGAAAATGGGTCTTCGTATGCTGCCCTGAGGGTCCTCTGACCCTGAGCCTCCCCCTCCTTCTTCTCTCCAGCAGGCGCCCTGTCTCTTACTCCTTTCTTGGTCCGCCATGGCCCTGACTGTCCTCAAAGTTGCCACTGCAGTGTGGAAAGGCCAGAGCAAAGTCTGCAGGCAGCAGCCAGTCCCTCCTGTCAACAAACTCCTGGGGACAGCTGTGGGCTCGCTTCTCCCCCTGTTTTGTCCGGAAGTAGCATCTATGACGAGTTTAATTATGCAATTAAAGTCATTTTCCTGGGCTGAACAAATATTTACAGCATATTTTGCTGTAAATTGCTACGCCTGGAGATGAGTTCTGCCGCTCAGGCAGGCAAACACTCGCACATTTACATATCCCATTACCAGGGGACCTGCGGCCAAGCCCGGCTGAGGGACCTGAGGCTGCGTGCATCAGCCCCATGACACTGGCAGGTGTCAGCCAGGCAAATGTGTTCCGCCCCTTGCTGGTGCTACTGCGGACCCGGTGATGCCTGCTGCTCCTTCCTGGTGGCCCCAGGTCCCAGCTCTGCACATCAGAGAAATTTCTGAGCTGTGTCCTGCTGACCCAAGGCCCAGAGAGCAGAGAAAACACGGTGTGTGCAGACAGTTCTGGAATAATCCACCTGCGTGGGCTGCGAGCTGACCACTCTGCCTGTCATCTGTACAGTGGTCCTAAGGGGGTTCTGCTGAGACCCTGTGTTTGGAGCCTTTCCCAAGGACCCCCACCGTGCCCCCCTCCCCGGCTGAGCAGGGGCAGGAAAACTCTAGGCAAAACCAGGATATTAGAAAAAGCTCATCTGCATCATTTTACTTCAGCTAAAACATGTCTCTGTCTCAAATTCCCTTTTCTCCCAGTGGAAAAATTGTATCTCCATCCATGGGGACCGCCAGTCAACTTGGGGTACTCTCAGTCCAAGAGCATCCCCTGCCCCTGATTGCTGCAAAGTTGGGGAGCGGGCGAAATGGCAAGGCACAGGGTGGGAGGGGATAAGAGGGAATCCCATGTCTGCCATGGGCTGGGGTGGGAGCCCCTCTGCTGTGGGGAGAGCTGGGGCTGGGTGGAAGGCTGGAGGCTTAGCCGGGGTTCAGGGAGGCTGCTGTTCACCAGCCGGGTGCGGGTATTTCCGCTTCCCAACCTCCAGCTCGGCTATGCTGGGTGTCCTGCTGGGCTGGATGCGGGGCCGTTGGTCTTGGTGTGTGCACGACCTCATCCTCACACCAGGTCTGTCTAGGTCCCCCCATCACTCAGGCACTGAAAAAGCCCTGCAGGAAAGACACGCGAGCTGAACAAAATGGTGACAGCATAGATAACACCGACACGTCCCCCACGCAACCCAGGCTCCAGCTGCCTGGAAGGGTTCTGGCCGGAGGGAATTAGCTTAAAGGACCTGTGGTCCCAAATCACCACCATTACTGTTTTATGATGTATTTTTTAGCTTTTTCCTAGACATAGATGTACCAATATTCGCCCCACTTCCATCTTCTGCTTGTACCAGTGATGGTAGGTGGCAAAGGCGTGACAGTAAATTGCCTTCCCAGACCATCTGAAGTGGCCATCTAGTTGTCTATTCCGGGAAACGACAGTTTTGTTAAGGAAGTACCTGTGCCCAAGGGTTTAGGTTTGGTCCTAATTTTTGGCCATGATAAATGGCTCGTAATGAACACTTTCGCCTTTTGCTCGGCCCATTTTCTCTTGGGACACATTTCCTGGAGGTAGAATGACGGGACCCAAACTCAAGACCTTTTGCTAAAATCTTTGAGAAGGCGGGAGGTGGTTGATTGGTTAGGGGTCACTAGGCCAGGGGAAATGCCCTCGTTGTCCCTGGCTGGCTCTGCTCTCTGGCACCTCGTCCTGAAATGCAGAACAGCTGTAGGATCAGGGCTGGAGGGCAGCGCTGGCCACCAGTGCCTCAGCTGCCATAGGTTCTGTCCCTGATGCAGCTCCCCCACAGCCACAAGAGGCCTAGAATAAAACAAAAATGGGGATCACTGCCCTCCTGGGGCCCTGCTGTGTATACCACACCCTCTTGCATCCTCGCATTTGATCTTTTCAACAGCCCCCCGTGGAGGTACAGGTAGTCTTGTGCCCATTTTACAGCTGACGAAAACAAGGCTCAGATTTTGGTGCACCGGCCAGGGGCACAGTGAGTGGAGAGGTGAGGCTGAGCTATTTCACTGCTCCCTCCCGGGACCCCAGAGTATTACTGTCCCTGGGGCACAGGTGACAAGAGGAGGCCCTGCCGGCCAGGGGAAAGGGAGGTGGTGTCGCAGGCTGCCAGTGTTGCTCTCCCAGGAGAGGAAGGAGGGTAGGAGGGAGGAAGCAGGCGGCCAGTCCTTGGTGGTAGGTGGCCTCCTGGCAGGGTCTTGGCTGTACAGTTGTGTCACTGCCTCGTGACATCCAGAGGGGTGCATTTGGATTAGGTCCAGGCCAAGGAGAGAGGGAGAGAGGAGAAGAGAGAGGACCGCTGTCCGGCCGGTGTTGGTGTGGTCCTGCCGTGCTCTTCCCTTTCACCCAGATTCCAGTGCAGCGCTAGAGACTCTCGGAGGTCAGGGGCAGGCGAAGATGGCGGGCCTGGGGCTGGTTCTCAGGCCCACATGGCCTTGTGGAGTTGGCTGAGTAGGGATGGGGGGGCGGGGCTCAGATGTGCTCTGCATCCCAACCCCGCCTCTAGGGACAGCCACCCACCCTCTCAGCCTCCTGCTCTATCCATCTTCCCCCTGCCGATATGGCCCGAGGACTCTGAAGGACGAGGTCACAGTTTCCTGGTGGTAATTGCCACAGGTCCCAGCATGGAAACCAAGACGTGGAGACAGAGGGAAAGCTCAAGAGGTATGGTTCAGGGAAACTGAGTCAGGGGCCATTGACAAGTGATGAGTCCTTGCGGCCCCCTGAAAACTCTTATTGTGTTTAAGTCACCTCCCCCAGGCTTCCAGGGCCTGGTGGCAATGTGGTCACACACCATGCTGCTGGGGACAGGAGTGGACAGCTGGCCAGTGCTGTGGAAGGACACGAGGTATTCCCAGAAGGTTTGGTTGCGGAGGGAATGGGGCCCGCAGAAGGCCCAGAGGAGGACTTCTCGCACAGGGCATCATTTCAACAAATCACAACCTGGCGGCCCCTTTTGGGGTCCAGGGAACTGCCCCACGGTCCCCTGGCGTGGAGAGATAGAGGCCCAGGGCCGGGGGCCTGTGGTCTGCCTCCACCTCAGCCTCCAGGGAACAGCTCCTCCTTTGTCTCATTCACTGTGTGATTTTGGAGTCAAAGATGCCAAGAAAATGCTCCACAGTGAGAAGAAATGCGTTTGCAAGCCACTGCCTTAATATTGAATTCATCATACCAGGTTTTTTTCCTTTGGTACCAGAGATCGAACTCGGGTCCCTGTGCTTATGCAGCAGGTGGCGAAACCACTGAGCTAAACCCCTGGCCCCATCTTAGTATTGAGTTGACATTGAAGTCCATTGAGTGGTTTCTTTCCAGTCGGTGGTTTTGGTCTTACATGTGCCAGCGGTAAGGAGCTGGGTCTGTCTCCACTCTTGGAGAAGGGAACGCTGGCTACTTCCTAGACCTGGTGGTCACCCCTGACCTGTGTCCCCACCTATAAAGCTGAAGTGATCTTGACTTCACGTTCCACGTGGACAAGCAAAACAGGGAAGAAAGTGGAGAAGAAAGAAGAAGTCTGGGAGGTGGCAAAGGGAGGAAAATGAGTGTCCCGATGAAAGTGGGAGCCAGCCGCTTGCTTGGGTGTGGTGAAAGGCAAGGCTGATTTCACAGCGCAGCGGGGCCCAGAAAGGAAAGGCAGCTGGAGGGCGCAGTGCTTATCTGCAGAGCTGGGATGATAAGGAGGCTATGGTTTGTTTGCTCTGTTCTGGAATAGCCAATAAATGCTGGGAGCAGAGATCTGGCAAGGGCTGCAGGTAGCCCTGGGCCAGGTCACACTACCTGCCTCCTCCGGCAGTACTGTGCAGCTGCCTGCTCAGTACCCAGAAGAGCTCAGTTGATGCTCGTACAACAGGTGCCTGGCTTTTCCTTCTGAAGAATGTTTTTGTAGCTGGGTACAGTGGCACCTACCTATAATCCCAGCACTGAAGGAGGCTAAAGCAGGAAGATCACAAGTCCAAGTCCCAGATGGGCAAAGTAACAACTTAGCAAGATCCTGTCTCAAAATAAAAAATAAAAAAGGGTTGGGGATGTGGCTCAATGCAAAGGCCCTGGGTTCAGTCACCAGTACTTAAAAAAAAAAAACTGACAAATCAAAACAAAAATGCTTTTCTCCCCACCCTCTGTGCTTTATTTATGACAGATGAAAACAGTGTTACTCAAAAAAAAAAAAAAAAAAAAGGATTAAGAGGCAATAGCCTGTGAACTGCACACAATGCAATTCTTGGGGAAGGCTGAGCCCCCAGACCCAAAGTTTTATCAAAAAGCCCATTGTAAACACTCCCTCCAGTCCAGCTGTGTACCCGGCAGCTGCAAGGCTGCAGAATTGCCAAAGGACGCCAACTAGTGGTGCCAGCTGATTCAGCGAACTCAAGGTGCCCAAGCAGAGCCCTCTTTGGCTGATTCAGGAAAAATCAAGCAATCCAAGCCCATCTTTTTTCTATAAAAGTTTATTTTGTAATTTTTTTTTCCCAAGAAGTGACAAAGGGAGCAAATTGCAGTTATGTAAAGGTAAGGAAAGTATGGTATATAAAAATAATTTAAACACACATTTTAGTAACAAAGCAACATTTCTTTCTAGTAATAATCTTGCCCAAGATTTTTCCAAAGGTTTTAAATATATTTTAGACAACCATGCATACAGACAGACACATACACACACACACGGACACACAGCTCAAGTATTGTTTCTGTGCAATCTAGCTAACCAATATAGCTAAAGTGAAAAAACTGGAACACTAAATGCCTGAGTAACTTAAGCAGAATATGCACTGCCTGTGAATTTTGGAGACATGCAAAGATTCCCTTCCCCATCTCATTAGTTACTAGCTCATTGTCTGTGGTTCTCATCTGATGGATTAAGTGCACCTCTCTGATCTGCTCAACGGTGTGGTCATTGTGCTGCAGCTGGTGTGGATTCGGGAAGACTCGATTTCTCTCACTCTGAGTACACCCCACAGATGGGGAAGGGTGTTTCTAAAGGGGAGGCCCTAGGCTTTGACTACATCTGGCTGATTCTTTGCTTCAGAGCAAGGACCTCCCTCTCGATTTCATAGGGGAGGTCAGCATTGACTTGATCTTCCAGATATTTCTCAATGTCTTCTACCTCTTTCTCCCAGAACTCTTTGGAGATGCTGAAGAGCTCCTCTACGTTGACATTCCCCAGGCCTTTCAGGTTCAGGGCATCCTTCTTGGGGACATAGCCAATGGGTGTGAGCTGGGCGCTGTCTTCCCCGTTGATCCGGTTGAACATCCACTCCAGCACCCTGGAGTTCTCTCCGAAGCCTGGCCAGAGGAATTTGCCTTCCTTGTCCTTACGGAACCAGTTGACATGGAAGATCCTGGGCAGCTTGGCTGCTGGGCGGTGAGCCATGCTCAGCCAGTGGGCCAGATATCTACCAAAGTTGTAGCCAAAGAAGGGCCGCATAGCAAAAGGGTCATGCATGATGACTTTGCCTATTGAATAGAGGGGGGGATTCATTGGTAAATAATGTGCCCAAAGGAAATATGGCCATCATTTACTCTAGTTCTCTCTCTCTCTCTCTCTCTCTCTCTCTCTCCCTCTCTCTCTCCACACACACACAGAGACCCAAAAATCACCCTTCTTTGTAGTTTCAGGTCCTGACTTCGATTTACCTTTGTGCTCTGCAGCTGCAGTGGCCTCCGATCTCATGGCTGCCCCCACAAACACACCATGCTGCCAGCTGAGAGCTTCATAGACAAGAGGGACACCTTTCGTAGGAAAAAAAGAAATGTTCCTTAAAGACTATGACATTCTGACTCTAGGACTGGTGATGTCTTTCACCTGCATCTTTTTAATTGAGCTGATTTTGCATTTGCAAAGGTAACATGCAGAAAACCTAAGTCAAAGTTACACCCTGAAGGCTGTGAAGCAGAAGGTGAAATTGGACCAAGCTATCTTAGATCAGAGATCTAGAAAGGCTCTAGGTGACCAGAAAGGTTGGTTCTATATTTGAGTTTGCCAATTATTCCAGAGTTGGGGAAAGGAAGATCTCTGGCACCCCTTGCCAAGGTCGCAGAAAAGGAGAGATTGTCAGATGGGCCTGGTTGCCAACCCTCCACAGCCCAGCCCAAATGGGGGAAAGCCTCACCAGCAGGTCTGCGGCCTCCAAAGATGATGCCCTGGATGGGCACGCCTTCCGGAGACTCCCAGGCAGGATCAATGATGGGGCACTGGCTCGCAGGGGTACAGAATCGCGAGTTGGGGTGGGCACAAGGTTCCCCTACAGCACGAGAGGAACAGGCCCCTTAGCATCCGGCCCAACAGGTGGCACCTGCAGCCCAGATCTGTGGCCTCCAGAGGGGACTCACCATCCATTGGGCTCCATTCTTTGTTCTTCCAGGAAGTGATTGTGATGCCTGGGGCCAGCGGCTCATCGATGCCTTCCCAGTAAATGCCGCCCTCGCTGGTCTCGGCCACGTTGGTGAAGATGGTGTTCTTCCGGATAGTCTTGATGGCATTGGGGTTCGTCTTCACTGAGGTGCCAGGAGCCACACCAAAAAAACCGTTTTCTGGGTTGATGGCCCTTAAGTTACCTGGAAAGTTGTAAACCAAAACATGCCATAAGTTCTTAGATCTTGTTGAGCTAGTTTGGGTGCCAAATTCTCAAACCACCTTTTTTCCCTCTGTAGACTGTACATCTATCTTTTTTTCATCAAGCATCGTAATCAACTCTAAGACATTTTATAACTCATTCTTCTTTTTCAACTTTAAGAAATCTATAGATGTGAACAAACAGCAACACACACCCTCACTTCAATACAGACAAATACTGTTACAGAGTGCTCACAGTGTGCATATGCCTAAGGTTTGCAAACTCTGAATTAGCACCCGGCACCAAGGGTTTGGAAAGTGGCACGTGAGAAGGTCCACAACCCACTGTCGTCTAACGATTATCAGCATTTGAGCGTCAAAGAGTCACCTTGGGCATCAAATTTCATCCAGGCAATGTCGTCACCTACACACTCAATTTTCCACCCCGGGAGCGTGGGGTTCATCATGGCTAGGTTGGTCTTCCCGCAGGCGCTGGGGAAAGCTGCTGCCAGGTACTTCTTCTCTCCCATGGGGTTGGTGATACCCAGAATCTGTGGACACAAGCTTTCTCATTACACTATGGAACTCCAAAAAGGCAGGTCCTCAGCATCTATTTCTTTGGCAAGCAGGACAAACATGTTCAAAAATGAAGAATCTCTATTGTCGCTACTGTGTTTGGAGCCCTTGGAAGGGCCATCTGCTGGGGCATTTGTAGTTAGGAATTTCCTAATCTGCCCAGCAAGTTACACACAAGGGGAACTGTCACAGGCTCCTAGATGCCACCCGATCCCCCACCGCGCACCTATGGGGGTCCCACATGCGTACCAGCATGTGCTCCGCCAGCCACCCCTCCTCCTTGGCCAGCCGGCTGGCTATCCTGAGTGCAAAGCACTTCTTCCCAAGCAGCGAGTTCCCGCCATAGCCACTTCCGAAGGAGACAATTTCCCTGCGGTCGGGCAGGTGGGCGATGAGCATCAGGTCTGGGTTGCAGGCCCAGCTGTTGACCAGAGGCTCTGTAAACAGGGGTGCAGCCCTCATTAGTGAGCCCTGCATGGCCCTGCTTGGAGAACGGCACCCCCACCACACACACAGAAGCTAACTTCTTTTTTTTTTTTTTTGGTACCGGGGATCGAACTTGGGATCTTGTGCTTGCGCAGCAGGCACAGGAACCACTGAGCTAAATCCCCGGCCCAGAAGCTAACTTCTTTATCAGCTTTCCAGTTTGGAATAATGCACTCACTTTTTAAAGGCAAAGGGCAGCCCACGGAATGCAGACACTTGATGAACTCGCCGTCCCCAAGGGCCTGCAGGACGGCTGTGCCCATTCGGGTCATGATCCGCATGCTGGCCACCACGTAGGGCGAGTCGGTGAGCTCGATGCCGAGCTTGGACAGTGGCGAGCCCAGGGGCCCCATGCTGAATGGGATGACATACATGGTGCGACCTGTGGAGGAGGACAGCGGAGCAGCTGAGAAACAGCCTTGGCCACACGTGCAACAGCCCTGGTTTTCCTTGGGGACGCCCTGTCACGTCCCCAATATCCACACCATGCTCAGCGTGGGAACAAATCGCCCAAATAGAAGCGTTTTCATAAATGTGCAACTGGGTTCTACCAAGGTATTTAAAATCCATGCACACAGAGACCATTTCAGTGCTCACGTAAGACTGTCTGGAAAACCAGAGCCAAATGTACCTTTTCACATACAGAAATGAAGGACACCTGAGGCCATGACTGTGATGATTCCCACTAGGACAGACTCGGAATGACACTTGGCCCAGCCAGGTGACCCCCACTCACCTTTCATGCACCCTGGGAACCTGGCATTGAACGCTTTCTCGAAGTCCTCTTCTGACATCCAGCGACCCAGCTGGCTGAGGCCGGTCCGGGGGATGGGCACTGTGTCTCTCTGCTCTTGGGTGATGATCACGGTCTTGCTTTCTATCCTGGCCACGTCCCTGGGGTCAGTGAGTGCCAACCAACTGCAAAAATCATACGGTTCCCTTCAGCCGGGAGTCACTGGGAATGGACCGCTCTCCTTCATTGTGCCTAGCAGGAGATGCAGCAAAACTGCCAAGGGGAAGCCAACTGGGGCATGGCCAGGTAGTTAACAGACCAGGAACAGGCCTGGGGGACGAGGACTCTTGCCTTTGTGCCAGGAATAAAGTTTGCAAAGAGCAGCCCGTTTATAGTATGGGTGACTCTACGAATGTCGTAGGGTCTCTGTGGTTCTGACATCTGATGAAGTTTTTAAAGAGTTTCCCCAGCGAGCAAACACACACACAAGGTCTCCATTCACCTCCAACCCCGGAACAGGAGGGTGGCAAAGGAGCTTACCAATTGTCATACTTCTTCAGCTTCCTGATGACGCCGTCTTCCTGCATGCGGGCCAGCAGCTGCCCATTCTCCTCCTCCGAGCCATCGCAGATATGGATGTGATCCGGCTGGCACAGCTGCACACTGCTCTCCACAAACTCCCTCACTGCCTGGGGCAGGCTGTCCAGGCTGCCTTGCACGACTTTGGCGGAGAAGTCCTGGCCATTGTGCAGCTGAGGAGGCATCTCTGCAGACGTGTATTAAAGGCTACCAATGCCGAGGTCACCTGAAACAGAAACCGCAAGTTTCCTGAGCAAAAATACCCATGGGCACCTCATCAGTACATTCAACAGACTTTGTCTGGGCTGCACGTGGCCAGGCGGTTATCTGCTTTAAGGAAAAAAAATACAGTGAGTTCACATTGTCACTGGAATTTTTAGAAATGTGAATAAAAAGCTTCTACCTGATTTCTCCCGTTTGGATGATCTTGAGAGATCCGAGGGTGCTTTCCCGTTCTTCCTGCCGGCGAGTGGGTGTTCCCAGTGGGAAGGCCGTGTTTGGAGGCAGAGCCTCCTGGCTTTAAGTACCGTGGAGGAGGACGGCCCTGTCCTGGGCTGCCCAGGGAGGCTCGTCTCTGACGTCAGGGCAGCTCCTGGATCCGGGCCATGGTCAGTTATGTTTTGGACCAACTCACCACAATAAACTCCAGAGAGATAATCATTGAACAGATAGTTGTTAATGAATGTTGGGAGGCCTCAGGCCCCAAAAACAACCATAGTGAGAGCTTACACAACTTTTGATTGGCTAAACTTTGACTCCATTCACTGCTGATGCAAAACGTGCACCCTCTCCTTGACAGGCAGTGAGGGTCAAGGACAGGTCTGGCCAGGGCACCTTCTGGACTTCAAATGTTGTTGGCAGCACATTTTGTGTGCCAACAGCCACTGTTTGACAAAACACAACAGTTGTGAGGTGTCACCCAACAGTCAAAGTTCATAAGAAGAATACACCTACCTCGGGCTAATGTGCAGCTTATTTGCAAAGATCTATAGCATCTGAGTGAATAGAGAGCTAATAACCTTGTTGAATGCCTGCTGTGTACTCTGGCTGGCCCCCCAAAATAAATTCCATGAGGGTAGGGGGCTCTGCCTATTTTTCTCATGTTCATATCTGCAAAGTGTGGCACACAGTGGGCACTGAATGCTCGTGTATCAAACTGTTTCCTAAAAGCTCTGTATCAACTAACTCATTGCCATATCTGAAGGAGAGGCTCTCACCCACCCTGTATATACATGAGGAAACTGAGGCAAGGGGACCAAGTGGAGGTGGGAGGTAGAGGGTGTATATGAACACAAGCCAGCCATTGTGAGGTCCCATTACCTTTTCTAGAATCTTCTCTAAGGGCCAGGGATTTAGCTCAGTGGTTCCACCGCCTGCCTTGCAAGTGGAAGGTCCCAAGTTCGATCCCTGGTCCCAAAAAAAACAACAACAAAAAAAATCAAGAACAACAAAAGAACAAAGTCCTAGACTAGAATCTTCTTTATATCCTCAAGATGTTCTGAACTCAGCACAGGTGGACCTGCAGCTGGCTGGATGCTTTTTTGCTTCCCTTGCGAGTCTGAAAGTCCGGGGTGTGGAGGGGGCTTGGTGGTTTTACTAGATTACACTTAAGCAATAAGACCTTTATAACAGTTGTAAAGAATTTGCTTTGCAAGCTGCCAGAGCGTCAATTCAATTTAATGACTCTCAAGGCGGCGTGCTGGGGTTGAGAGAGTACTGGGTGAGAAGTCAGGAGCAGGGCCAGCTTCTAGCCCCAAGTCCCCAGGCCCAGCCTAACAGTCCTGGGGAGCCCTTACCTCAAAAGAGGTAGAGTGGGGGTCTGGTCTACCTCCCTAGGGGTGGGGGATGAACCGATGAGTTAATTTCTTGCCTGTGTCTGCAATCAGCCAGGGCAAATCCAAGGCCCTGCAAATGGTCATCTCAAATCGGGAGTTTGGTTCACCCGGGCAACTACATATGCATGGAAGCATGGTCTCTTCTGCTGACAGTCATTATCATCCTGTTGCTAGGGTTCACTTCTTCCAGTTCTTATTCAAACAATCGGGTCTTTCGGTGTAAATACAACAGGAGATGCTTTGTTTGGTTTAGGGTTATTTCCCCTCCAAGTCACTGGAATTCATTATCAGTGGTGCCCCGCCTGCCATATCTAAATTCTCGTCACTTCTAAACGCAGCGGTGATGTCATGTAGCTTCCTAGCACCCAACACCTGCGAACTCAGCCATGGGAAAGTAAACCTGTGAATACCCAACACACATCTTCACACTAGTGCGGTTCACCTCGACAGACTGGCAGAGTCCTATTCTGCAGATGAAACTGCCCTAAGTTCAATTCCTTGGAAGAGCACATAGATCGGAAACAAAAACGAGAAGCCGGAACTTAGCTAGACTTCTAAATGCTCCACATAAATTTGAGGTGTTTATGTTGTGAGTCTTCTGGGAGGAAAACAGCTTGTTCAATTAACATGTAACACAATGAGTCACCACCGACCTTCGCCCCCTGGGTTAATTACCCACATTTACCATGGGGAGGGACACCATGATTCCCGGTCTTCAAGGTGTTAAAAAGCTAATTCTGGGCTGCAAAGTGTGGAGTTCTCTAGAAGAATCCAGAGAAGCAAAGACTCAAGAAGGTGGGGCCTTGAGATCAAAGTGTGGGCAAAGTTTCCTCACCCCTCACTGATGTCACCGTGGGCCGCTCTGTACTGTCCCTGTCCCCGGAGGCCTGCACAACATTCCCCCGCGGCTGCCAGAGGCGTCCTCCTCTTCCAGCTTGATCCTCAGCTTAGTGGTAAGGACGTCCCCAGTTAAGTCCTCCTTGGTGATTTCAAGCTCAAGGACCAAACAAATTGCTGTCCTGCTGGGCGAGGAAAGTCCCCACCCCAGGGATCCTTGGTGGACAGTAAGGGTTGTTCAGGCTACCAGGCAGGGTGGGTGGGGCCCTTCTGGGTGTCAATTTCCCCTGTGACTTCTGGGGCAAACACCACAGAGAACCTCTGGCTGTATCAGGGATACTTGGGCTGCGTTTCCTTTGGCCCGAGGCTGTTCTTCACAAAATATAAAAAGTTAAGCCCAGATACAAAACTCCTTTGAGGAAAAGGATAAGAAACATCAGCCTTAAAATGATAGTTTTAAAACTAGTACTGGCTTTTTCCTCCACTTCCTGAGGCTGAAATACATTTCTGTCGGTCAGCTATAGCCACACTTGCCATGGCCACAGCAGCTGTGTCCTCCATCCACGATAAGCAGACAGGTTTAAAAAGGTAAAGAGGTGTTTTGATTTGCTACAATTGCATTTTCTCTAGGAATCCTCAGAGTAAACTTGTTAAGTGTCTGCTAGGGCTCTAGCACTGGGGGTAAATTTTTTATAACAATGGGTTGTCTCTGCATCCCAGAAGTGGAAAATATTACAGAATTTTCTCTGAAAGAAGTCTTTTTTTACTTTTCCCAGTTTTAAGATGAGGAAACCAGAGGCTTGGGAAAGGAATTGCACACATTCACTCAGCAAAGTTGACCGAGAAATTACTTTTGCCGTTGCATAGGCATTTCCCAGATATGTCCCCAAATTGTGAGCTGTGACCCTCTTTTCCTCTGTATCCCATGTCCTCAAGCACACCCTGAGCATCTACTGCACACTCATCCCCAGGGCCAGCTCCACGGGGCCGTGGCCATGCCCCACCCTTGGAAAGGGACCCTCTTTTAGGGTTTCCTCCCATGCTCCCTGTCTCAGTCCCTGGTGACACCATCTGTGAGTGTGTGGCATGAAGTAGAAGGGACTGTGGGCCTCGGCTCCTGCAGCCTCTGCCTCCCACTGCCTCTCTGCCTCCTCAGGACGGGGTCCTGGCCACCTGCTTCCGTCACACCCTGTTGGATGACCACCGCCACCCTCTCCGTCTGACAAGAGCCTGGACTTCAGTGCAGGGGGTCAGGCGGGGTGTGCACTGACAGCATCTGTGATGACTTTTTCGAGTAGCCCTGTGCCGAGGGAGAGGACATCAGCCAGCAAAAGCCACCTCGAGGGTGGAGGGACCACTGGAGGCCGGAGAATGGTTTCTGTGCTTTTTGAACAAGAGGCCCAGCATTTTCTTTTTCTTTTTTTGGTACCAGGGATAGAACTTGGGTCCTTGCGCTTGCGCAGCAGGAGGTAAAACCACTGAGCTACATCCCCGGCTCCCCCTCCAGCATTTTCATTTTGCCCTGGGCCCCAAGAATTATGCTACCCCCCCCCAGAACACCGTGGTTTGGAGTACATAAGAAACATTTCCCTCAAGGACCCGAGGTCAAGCTGGTGAGATATTTGGATGCTAGGCTATCCTGCAGACCATCCAGCCCACGGGATGGGCCAGGCCCGGGCGAGGTGGAGGCACGAAACCCAGTCACCAGGTCCACAGCCGGCCTCCGTGGGAGGGTCGGGTGTCACATTTCACTGTCTAGACTCTGATCGGTAGAGACGGCAGATGTTAGCTTAGAGCTCTGAGGTCAGTGAGGGCCTTCTCTGGTCTGTTTTCACATGTCACTGCATTCAAGAGTGCAAGGGGACTTTCAAACTCAGGCCCCTTGAGTCCCACGCCAGCCCACTGCTCCCGGACTACTGAGCACACAGCAGAGAGGAAGCAGCTGCCTGCAGGGATGGGCCTGGCTGTCACCTGTCCAGGCTGCAGCCAATCGTTTCTCCAAACAGGCTGCGACAGGAGACCTGGATAGTGGGTGAGCAAGACTTGGAGAAGCCTTCAGAATACTTGTGCAGGATGGAGATGTCAGGAAGTCAGTGTGACAGGGGGCCGGAACTCGGCGCCTCACAGCAGAGAACCCAGGCAACAGTCTGGAGTTAGCTGCCATAGGCCCGTAGCAGAACCGCCATTCCAAAGGGTTTCATTGTCAGGGACAGGGGGCCACACCCAGTGCAGAGCATCAGGGTCGCCAGAGAATCCACTAGGCTCCCTCAGAGAGGAGAGGGCAAGGCCCTGTGAGATGTGCTCGGAGCCCCCTCACTCACGGCAGTTCTGATTTACCAGTGGACAATTTAGGCTTCTGTGTTGGGATCTTTGTACAGGAATTTCACAGCCAGAAAATACTGGGACACCCCCATCACAACCAAGCCTTTCCTGGGAGCGATGAAACAGCTGAGGGCACAGCGGGCAGATGCTGGCCACCACTGTCCCAAGCTGGGGCTCCCGGCATGAGGCCACCTCCTCCACACCCCACCCCAGCCATGATGGCACGAGCCCCTTCCACGAGCGCAGAATCTGCACACGTGCCTCAGGGCAGGAATCTGAATTCGGGGAAAAACATGACTCAATCTGGTAAAGAAAAAGGTAACGGTAATTTTCCAGAAGATGACCAGATACAGTGTAAATCCCAGGACCCAGCATCAAAGGTCTTTGCGCAAATCAAGCCCAGGTCTCTGGTGCCAGGATGCTATTCTCGGGGCGCCTGGCTGACCTCCCTGCAGCAGTTTCCAACTTCGAGAAAGCATGGCCCATCCCTAATCCTCAGCATGGTCACCTGGCCAATCCCAGTCGTCCACCTCAACTGTGTTTGTCAGGGACAAATATTTAGATGTTCTATGCATCTGTGGGGTAATCGGAGTGTTCGCAGTCTGGAGGGAAGGTTCACAGAGGTGAATGAGCCCAGTTTCTGTTCAGGTGCCAGTGGGTCCTGTAATCGAAAGACCCTTAACCAGTTACACTGGTCCAGCCCAACAGGGTGGGGGTCTCCTCTGGGAGTGATGAAAATCTTTTGGAACTAGGAGGAGGGTGGCTGGGCAACACTGTGGATGTCACTAATGCCACCAACTTGTGCACCTTAAAAAGGCTGCGTTGTGTGAATTTCAGCTGTGTTTTTTTTTTTTAAGGATGATGCAGCCTAGTGGTTTTTTGTTTTTTAATTTTGAAGATGTGGGAATGCACAAAAGGGGCAGCATGCTGTGGGGTGATATCCATGGCCTGCTCTTAGATGAAGGGGAGCCTCCGAAACCCACCCACCCGCTCACCCCTCAGCACAATTCTCCCCACTTCTCTGCATGGCCCTGGAGTGTCTCAAGACAGGCCTTGTGGGCTGACCCCAGGCGGGGTGGGGTCGGGGGGAATCGCATCACAAGGGCATCATCCCCAAAGGTGTGAGATCTTTTCCTTCCTTCCTTCCTTCCTTCCTCCCTCCTTCCCTCCCTCCTGTCTTTCCTTCCTTCTTTCCTTTTCTTTTTCCTTCTTGTGGTACTGGGGGTTGGGCCCAGGGCTCTTGCTTACCCTGAACCATCTCCCCAGCCTTTTCCCCGATTTTTTTATTTTGAGAAAATTGGCAAATTTCTCAAAAGTCACCAGCTACACAGGCTGGGCTCAAACATGGGACTCTCCTGCCTCAGCCTCCCAGAGTGCTGGGGTTACAGGTGTGCGCCCCTGTGTCCACTTGGTGCCCTGAGTTTTGTTTGCATATTTTTCCACGGTGAAGAAATAAGGAGAATCTGAAGGGAAACCACTCTGCTGGGAGTGTGTTAACAAGCACGGCTTTGCTGCAGAGGCTCACTAGAGAACTGCTCATACCCCCAGGGGAGCCTTTGGGGCCAGTTATCGCCATCCCCATCGTCCCTAACCCCTGGAGACAGCGACTCCATACCAGCTGTCTATTTCTTTGGCAATTTCTCTGTCAGGCTTACAGCAAGGATGACAGCTCTGGTCGTGAGAGACAGTGCAGGCGCCAGAGCTCAGCCTCACCGTGACCTCACCCTTCAGGGCAGTGTCCCCCTGTGCAATGCCGACAGTTAGCCTATGTGGGGCCAGGACAGAGGGAGCGAGCTTGAAGTCAGGACCAGCAGACATGAGGACCGCTCTCGCCCTGTGCCCGCATCCCCCGCTCTGCAGCTCCTGCAAAGGGAGGTCACCTCTCTCTCCCCTTGCCATTTCAGGCGTGGGCTACGGTGACCTTGCTGTTTGCAGCTGAAAGCACCTGATCTCGATGGGATCCCAGGTCCAGAAGCCACACATGGTGACTCAGGAGATCTGAGTGGTTCTGCCCTGGCCTCCCAGACACTGGTCCAGCCCCACTGTCCTCAGGTGTGCAGTGAGCAGCAGATGAGATTAGCTCTAAGGCCATTTCTGTTTACAAAGTCTGTCCCTTTGTCACCATACTCCCATGGATTCCAGAGCCCAGGGGGCGGGGATTGGTTTTGTTCCTGCCTCCCTCTCACCCATGCAGGATGCCTGGCACAGTGTTTGCTAAGCCTCCTCTGGTGGAGCCTCCGGGGTCTTAGTTTCAGTGCTGCCTGTGCTGATTATAAAGGGCCCTTGAGGGAACCTGCTGGGTAACACAGGTACACAGCTATGTGAGCAGGAAAAGAACAGCTGATCAGAGTTACACAAAGCAAAACTAAAAGCTCATGTTTGCCCTCAATAGTGTTTTACAATTGGGCCTTGTGTTAGTTACTTTTCTCTCATTGCTGAGACAAAATACCCAATACCCAAAGTTGGAGGGGAAGGGGTTTATCTGGCTCACAGTTTGTAGAGGTTTCAGTCCATAGTCAACTGCCTCTGAGGCTGGGATGGCAAACAGGCATCGCAGAGAAGAAACATGGCGCACACAAGGCAGCAAAGGCAACAAGAGGACTTAACAGTGCCTCCCCACCGCCCCTTGTATTTTATTCAGACTACTTGGGGCGGGTGGCACTCACACCCTTAATCCTAGTGCCCTTGAGCCTAGCATTGCAGTTTCACACATTCTAGATTAAACCTATGACCACATGAGGCTTTGGGGGGGTATCTAGACCCAAACCATAACATCCCCCCCCACCCCCACCCCGGCTTTCCCCGCACAAGTTCTGGCTATGTGATACAGCTGCTCGTGGTCTTTTATAATGCAAAGCTGAGCTGGGGATTTAGCTCAGTGATTCCGTGCTTGAGCACAAGGTCCTGAGTTCGATCCTCCGTACTACCAAAAAAAAAAATGTGAAGCTGTCCATATGCAACAAGGAGATAGAGGCCTCCCTGCTGACTGCCCAGCCCTGCGAGTCCCTAGGAAGCTTCCTCATCCTCTCTTCCTCTTTTCTACCTGAGGTGGCCCATTCAGATTCCAATTCCCCTTGACTTCAGGCACTACAGAGTAAGCAAGTCCGTTTTCTGAGAATTTGCATCCAAGAAACGAGAAGAAATGTGTGGCTGAACATTGCTCCAAACATAGTCATGGAGAAACAAAGACACGCCAACAGCACACGGGCAAAAATAACTAACTGCATAGTTACCACAAAAACAATCTAATGCACTTATTTTGTAGCGAAAAAATAGATCCACTCTGTAGCAGAGTTAAAACCATTGGAAGTAATGATAATTGCTTGTGAACCAGACCCGCCCCTTCCCTGCAGCTCCCTGGTAATTGCAGATTGTTTCGCTTGCCTGTAACGCTGCTGCTCACAACAAAAATGCCTTTTCTGATCCGTGCTGAGGATAAAAATTCCTGAGCCTCAGGATGGCTAACTCACGTTGTCAGCTCCTCTGCCAAGTCACATCACCGAGATTCAGGGGCACACGGCCCAGGGTGAAATCCGGCCAGCAAGCCAGGGCAGAGGCTGGGGCATCTGACTTAGCTATAGCTAACCAGAAACATTTCCGTGAGATGTAGTGGAAATCAAGCCCTCTCGGGACTGCTGTGGTCACAGCCTGGTGATGAAGCAAAGTCTATGTCCACGCACCCAGAAAACTCCTCCTCTGAAGAGCAACCACAGGGTCCAGTGGTGAAGGACACTCACCGATGAACCTCCTCTTAGACTAGCCAACATTGATTTGAAGAGGCAACCACGCAAGAGCAATGGGAAAGGAGGAAAGAAACTTTCACTTTGTGTTCTGGATATTAAAAAAAGAAAATTGTTGAGCAGGTGAAAAGTCTGCTGTGTGAGTATGTGATTGAAGCCAACACAAATAGGGAGGATTTGTCTTCCTAATAGGTTGGATTTCCAGACAGGAAAAGGGAACATAGGGATTAGGGGCATCTGTGCATCCTCAGATGTGGTAAATTCTGTGAGCTTTAATTCTCCATCAGGCTGAATCCCACCCTCCAACTTTGTGCTGAAAGCTGGAGGAGACTGTGCGTTTTGTTTCCCCTACCTTGGCAAGGAGCTGCTGTAAGCCAAAAGGCCACTTTCCAAGTCCCTGTGTCTCAACCAGGATTCGCAGTGACATGGCTGTGGCCTGCATGGCCTAGGGCACAGCATCTGTCTCAGGAGCTGAGCTCAGCTCATAGGTTCTTGCTGCAAGCAGCAGGGTCAAGGGCTGGAGCCTTGTAAGACAGCAGGGCCCTGGGCTCCTGCCTTCTCCCCTGATGAACCTGCTGAGCAGCTGACCCCACTGGGCCAGTCAGGACTTCAGAAACAAGGATTGGCTGATATTTCTGACCCACAGGCAGGGTACCTGGGTATGCTGGAGAGGTGGGATGGTATGGAGCCATGGCGTGGCACTGGAGGCAGACACTTCCCTTTCTATCTTGACCTGGAAGCCTTAGGTTACACACTCTATGGTTCCTTGGTTTCCTCATCTGTAAAATAAGGATCATTTAGCACCTGCTTCCTAGGGCAGTTATGAGGATTAGATTTGGTAACTGAAACCAACGTGCTTAAAATAGTGCAAAGCACGATGGAGCACATACTTAAAAATGCTAGAGGGATACAGAAAGCACACACCGTACTTTATGGACACAAGCTGGTTTCTTTTTAGCAACTGGCCCCTAGTGGGTGGAAGGTATGGGGAGGGGAGAAGAAAGCAAAGGTGAGTCTGGACTTCTACGAGTCTGAATCCTCACTCCTTCTGCATTCTCCTTGCCCCGAACTGTGCCGGGCACACGGTGGATGCTTAGCAAACATCTTGTGCACAGACTCCTGTGGGAAACCCAGCTCTACTTCATCTGCACTGTGCAAGGCTGCAAAGGATTACACCCAAGGGTGCAGTCTAGGTGACAAATGCACCCTGCCCAGGGAATCCCTGAGCAGAGAGGAATAATGACCTTCCCTTGCACTTTTATCTAACTCTTTTTCTGTCCTTTCCTGGTCAGCCTTCTTCTCTCGTCTCCTTGTGTCAGGTGGATGCTGTTACGTGTGTGAACCAACAAGCTCGTTTACTGCTCGTGGTGCTGCTGTCCTCCCGCCCATCACCACCCCACCAACCCCTAGAGCATTAACTACCTGGAAGGAGTCGAAGCTGTCCAAGCAGGCGTTTTTCCGAGCTGTACTGTTTACTTTTCTGGAAGTCCCACAGTGCACACTCATAATTGTGAGCACCAAGGGCCAAAAGATGCGTGCACAATCAATAAAACAGGCACACTAAGTCGCCCCAGTCGTTGCAAAAGTCCGCTGCGTCACGGATGGATGGGCTCCTATTAGCAGAACTCGGGAGCTCACTGTGAATATTGGTAAACACTTCTGGCAAGAGATCCCTCTTGACAGCTTTGATGGATGGCCGGACTCATTTTCCACCTGGCCTGACTCATTCCGATTGCAAGCTGCTGAAAATATCCTTTTCTCGTTTGTCCTTTGCTAAGTGCTGGGGCACCAACAATGACAACAAAAAAACCATTCCCAAGCTGGGTACCTCATTTTTATTAATAATATCTTCACTCTATCAATCACTGCTAACGAGCAGGAACATTTGAAAAGATGAATTTAAACCCAGCAAGAGGAGACAGGACAGCCCATCACGCCCCTTGCCAGTGAAGTCTGCGGGTCTGGCTGCCTTTGCAACTGGGACCCTGATGTGAGCTGGCTGGCTGGAATGTCCCCGCCAGAGGACGCCTGCCGGTAGAGGCAGAGCAGCAGCCGACAGGACAAAGGCTGTGTTAGCAGAGGTCCTTAACTGGTCCCGCCCTGTTCTCTCGAAGTGTTGGGGTGGCTGCAGCCCTCTGGCAATGCGGGTGAGGGGCCACCTGTGTCACAAGGAGGCACCTGACCGTGCTGCCTGAGTAAGTCAGCCATCTACATTTTTTTACCCAAAGATAGAGAGGAATGGAAGAGGAAGACACAATAGAGGCAAAAAAGAAAAATTACTGGTCAGGAACAGGCATACAAGGGCGCGGGGGTCTAGTCTCTGATGCCTGCTACACTTATCCAACCGGAAGTGCTGTAATCCAAAGGAGCCCTGTGCTCGCTGTCCTCGGCCTGGGTTACCCTGGGACTAGTCAGTCATCCAGGCTCCTGTTTATTTCCATTTGGCAAAATTCAGCATCCTGCCACATGAAGGCATCTTTTTTAAACATGGGACCAGCCACAAAACAAGTGGCACTGGGGACGGGGATGTAGCTCAGTGGTTCTGCCACCTGCCTCGAAAGTGCAAGGACCTGAGTTCGATCTCTGGTACCAAAAAAAAAGAAAACAAGCAGAACTGGATTTTCAATGAGCTGCCCCGTGTTGGTAAAGGAAAAAGTTCTGGTGTTTTGGATCCAAACATGTTTTACAAATACATGTATTCGGTGGCATGTAGCAGGTACTTTTGCCATCAGATATTTCTGCATGCATATTGAATGTGTGAAGCTTATTTAATAGTCTTTTTTTTAAAAAAAACCTTTATCATTTTATTTTAATGTTTAAATTAATTTAAGGACTCCTTTTGAAATGTTTATATATTTCTGAGAGTATTTTTAAAGTTTTCGTTTTCTCTTATTGTTGTATAATAATTATACTTATGGCCTTGGTTTTTTTCTTTCAGGTGAAAATCCCAGGTGTCCTTTATGTTAAGATAAGTTTTCACTGCCTCCATTTGGAGAGAGAGAGAGGAAAAAAAAAGAGAGAGAATGAAATTAAATAACTACATGCAGTAGGCAACCACATTATCAAGTAGCTCCTCTGAATTATTAATGATAAATTCTTTGGAAAAAACTTTTTGGACTTTCTTTGCCGTGCTTTTAACAATTGAGTGTGATACTCATCAGACAGCTTCTTGCAAGTTGTCAAATTATTTAAATGACAGATGAATGTGCTCGGTACATACTCAAAAAAGAGTGTTCTCGCTGCTGCTTTGATGGGCACTGTTCGGGTTTTTCAAAATAAAGGTTCTGAGCACTTTAATTTTGGAGTGACTTGTCACAGTTCAGCCCAGAGAATTAAAATGCTCTAAACTACTTTGGAAAAGAACAGAGAAAAAGTTTTGTGCTTCTCTACAAACAGCTGAACACTCCACAAGTGACATTTGAAAGGCTCTGATGGTGGGTAATCACTGCTCAAAATATACTTAGAAAAGCTTTGCTCTTCATTGTTCTTTATGTATCTAATTACTCTAGGTATTGTCACGTCAAAGAAAGCTGTGTTTGACATGTTGTTCCTTAAGAAAAGAAAAGTCTAAGTTGGAGATGAAACCTAACTTTGCAGGGCAAGGAAGGCCTGCATGGGTCAGCCTGGTGAAGGTGGAGAGTGTGTCAGCTCCTAGCAAAGGGCTTTGATATGTGCAGGTTTTCCCACTCCCTTGGCCTGCAGCGACTTGGCCTCTTATTAATACGTTCTGAGTAGAGGCCACACAGCCAGGCACCAGGCTAACAGCCCTGAGATGACCATGCAAAGTGTACTGAAGAGCCAGAAAACCTCTGACCATTTCAGTTCCGCTGTTTTCACATACTCATCTGCTGACCCCACCCTCGAACTCGACTATGGTCAGCCCTTGGAAAGTATCAGGTTCTCCCTCGAACCTCAAAAGCAGCTTCCCTTTTGTGAGTTAGTGATCGCATCCTTGTCCCCACATCAGGACCTTTGCCCTTGTACCTCCTGCCTGGAGCACCCTGCCTAGTTTTTGCATTGTTGAGCCTTCCTGATATTCGAGCCTCTGTATTCTCCAGCTCCAACATGCTGTCCCCTCCATGTTTCCTTCTTGACTTCATACTCAATACTTGTTTCATTGCTACTTGTCTATGTGTTAAATCTCAGAATCCCTGACTAGAACATGAAGTCCATGCAAGGCAAAGACCTTGTCTGTCTTGGTCACAACTATGTCCCCAGCCCTGAAAATACTCTTCAGACCACGTAAATCCTCGGTAACACTGACTGGGTAAGTGGTTTCGGTTTCTCTAGCCAACATCTTTGCTGGATTCTCTGCTCTGGAGCACTAGGAGACTACGATGTGGTCTCGGAAGGAGCTCGGTTTCAGCGCAATCAACAGAGTAGCTTTCCTGGTCAAGACATCCCAAGTCCTCTGAGATTCACTCACCCCAGGTTGCTGCACATGGAGTTCTGGGAGGTGAAGCGCTGGAGGTCACAACACCAGCAGGTAGAAAACCCAGCAGAGCCCTTGCTGCCTGGGGAGATGGCTGCAGAGGCCTTGCTCAGAGCTCTGCCTCCAGCCACCTCTGGGCTCCTTTATTTGCACTTCTTTTCTGCAATAATCCTGCACTTAGAAAATCAAACTCCAAAAACAGAAAACCATCTGGCCAGATAGGACCCCAGCCTAAACTAGTCATAAGTTACTGGAGCGCCTAGTACAAGAGAGACGAGTGGGCTTTCGACGGCATAATTACAAAGTATCTTTTAGAACCTGACAGAACCTGACTTTATGATCATGTCCTCAGCTAGAGGCAGAACCTTCGCCACTGCCTGCCTCGGGGCCGCCTCTGGAAAGCCAGGGGAGTGCATGGGGTTGTCCTGGGAGTGGGAGGTCCGGCCAATGTTCCATGGGCAGCCGCCAGGGCTGCGCCACCTTCTGCAGAGGCTGGGCCTGGCCACGGGAAGTCCCATCCCCGCGACTGAGAACCCCGTGTGAGTCTGCACCTCTGAGCTCTGTGGGAGGCACTGAGGGGAACCCTGCCCACCCTGAGAGCAGCCTGCACCCACCTGGCACCCGGAAGAGACACAGCGACCTCTGTCGCGCCTGAAAAGTGCAGCACCAGGGTGAGTCACCTGAGCAAAACATGAAGTGAGAACGTATTTAATATTGGTGATTCATTTATGTTTTTGAAACTAACAAGAACTCCCCTCATGCTCTGCGCATTTACATAACCAAGCCAGCAAAAACTCTTAGAGTCAGGGGGAGGAGAGATTGGAAGGCTTAAATTTGTCTTTTACCACAAGATAATCAGTCACCGGGCCGGTGATTTAGCTCAGTGGTTTCGCTGCCTGCTGCGCAAGCACAAGGACCCGAGTTCGATCCTCGGTACCAAAAAGAAAAAAAAGATAATCAGTCACCATTCACCAAATGCCAGCTGGGCTCCCCAAACATGTGCTGCTTTAATGAGACCCTTCTCTGGTCATTACTAATTAATTTATTCATTTATTCATTAAACCTTTCAGTGTAATTTGCCATCTGAAAAGACAGATGATGCTAGAAATATAGGCTTGTTGCAGAAAGTCTACAATTTAAGCCTCAATGAGCCACTTTAGAAAATATTGAAAAGTTTTTCAATATTGAAAGTACCAAAATTAAGGAGAAAAAAAAGTAACAATTGGGGTGGTAAATTACGAATATGCTAATATATAAGAGGCAATTACATATTCATCACTTGCAGGGAAATGGTTGTTATAATAGTATGGTATTATAAAATTGATATGGTTATTATAAAATAATAGGGAATTTATCTTACCTTTTTTTGCACTGAGATAGTAACATTTCTTTCAGAAAACAAATTGTCCTTTCTATTGGCCTCATGAAACATTATCTAGGCCTGGACAGTACTCGGGAAACCTCTTTTGTTTGGCTGGGCATTTGTAAATGCCCGGAAGCTGGGGGGGGGGGGGCAGGCACTTTCCAAGGCTGGGCCTCAGGGCGCACAGCGAGCCTGGGGGTCTGGGGGTTCTCAATACCAGAAGCACAGAGGTCCACACTGTGCCTCAGAAGCTCCAACGGATTCCAAAGGAAATGTTCCCTTTGTTTGACTGTGACGTCTGAGAACTGGAGAGAACTTTCCAGAAGGACAGTGAGTCTCTCTCCTTGCCCTACGGAAGCCACAGTGGCTGACACAGTCACATGATTGGCACAGGCTGGACAGCAGATCTGGGGAGGAATCTCTCCTGCCAGCCCCTCTGTCCACACTGCCCCAGGGCTAAGCTACCACAGGAACTTGCAATTCACTTGCATACAACCTATGCCAGGACCAGTGGGTAATTTTTTCCCATGACACTTGGAGGCCCAGGCTGTGCTTAAGCAATGCGTTATTTTGACTAGAAGCCCTGATACAGCCGTTGCCAATGGAGAGGGAAAAAAACCAAAATGTCGCCCTTTGGGTGACAAGACAAATGAAATGCATGTCACCCAACTCCAGGCGGTCGATAAAAATCCCCTCCCTGGGGCTGGACACCACCCTCCGGCCCTCAAAGAGAGAGCCCTGGGGAAGGAGAGCACGGAGGGGTTAGAAGCAAGACGCCTGTGCATTTGACATGGGGCAGACTGCTTGTCTCAGTTTCCCTGCCTGAAACAGAGGGCTAAGGAGGGAGTCCAGGGCAGCCCAGGTCCTCGGTAATGTCCCCGTCTTATCTGTCTGCTGTTCTCTTCTCAACAGGAGGATCCAGGGGACACAGTGACACCTCAGACATCACCCTGGTCCTGCAGCTGCTGACACCTCCACACTTGGGCAAGTCCTGACCATTCCCAAGTGGCCAGCTCAGAGGGAGCCACTTACAGGGCCTCGAGGCCATGTCACCCCTCCCCGAACGCTGATCCAGACTGTCTGATCATGTTTCCAAGTGAAAGTACACTTATAATTTGTCTGGCTTCTTAATTTCTCCTAAGACAAAGTGACAGACTCCTCTGCTCTCCCCCTCTGTCTTAGCTTTTATTATTTCTTTCTTTATTTTTCCATCTCGCCCACTCCTTTCTCTCGCTCAGCCTCCCTGCTGCATTCAGTTGTCACTTTAGTATTAGCCCACTGTCTGCCTGGCAACCCACTATTATGCACTTATTTTATTACTTGGTTTCCTACCCTGATCTTGTGATTCATCCCTAACCTTTACTGACTGTAACATAACTCCTTGCCTCTTCTTTTCTCTTTCCCAGCCTCCTCAGTTCTTAACTTTCCCATGTCAGTATCTGCTCAAGCCAGAGCCATCCTGGCACAGGAAAACAACGCATCTGCAGTCCGAGGCCCACAACCTTGTTTTGTACTCATCTATTTCATCAAATGAAGTCTGGGCTTAATGGTGCCGAGTCCCTCTGGATAACCACAGGAGAGATAAACAGGAATCAAGGGAGGAAATGAGGTGATAACTCGTGTCACCAGCAGCTTCTGGACCCAAGGCCAAAGTCAAGACTTGGTAACCTAGACCTCGCCCCATGATTATGTCACCAAGTTATATAAATGTAGGTTGATGTTCACGGTTCAGATGGCCATGCAGAAGGTTTCTAGGTATTGTCAGAACTGTACAGGACAGTTTTAAGGAGAAATAGAGACTTCTTGTTTGAAGGATGCCTAACTCAAAGAAACTCGATGTAAGAAACATCCAAAGTTATATAATAAATATGTTCCCATTGTGTAAGTGCTGTCAGGGTAGCATTTTCTGGGGAGACACTGGGAAGAAAGAAGATGGACGAGAATCTTGGATTTAGAGGGTATTAAGGGCTGGAAGAGGACTCACGAACCCCTTCAAATTCCTTAATATTTAGATGAGGAAACTGAGGGTCTGAGAGGTCAGGATTTACCAAGAACCAGAGCCTGACTGGCTTCAAAATGCAAACCCTTTCGAGCGCCCGCATTTACTCCGATTCAGAGTTCAGAGCAGCAGGAGGGTTGTGGAAGCACACCAGCCTGGGGAGGAATGCTGGGAACCACACACTCGGTGGTCACACTCACAACTTGTTTCTCCGAAACCGACGGATCCTAAAAGTTAATGAGAAATGCCTAACATGGGGCTGGACACTCCGTGGACACCTGGCATCTGCTCCCAGACGCCTCTTATGAACATTTCATATACACGAAGTCGTATAATATGGAGTCTCCTGGTATTTTGTGACTGGCATTTTGGGTAATGTTTTCAAGGTTCATCAGTGTTGGGGCATGTATCAAACATTCCTTTTCCTGGCTGAATACTATTCCATTGTGTGGCTATGCTGCATTTGGCTTACCTGTTCATCAATTTTTGGGTTGTTTCCATTTTGGACCATTGTTAATAATGTTACTGGCCCCTGTCTTTTAATACTAAGTAAATACTACTTACTTTAGCTCCTGCCCGCTCATCCTCCTAATCTTGACAACTTGGCCCTAAGTTTTGCAATGTAGCAACCATAGACTGATGTTTCTGGGCAATACATCTTCCTTAGCAGATGCAGGCCATCCTGCCTAAAACTTGACATTATCTGTAAATAGTAGTGTGGTGTAAAATGTCCTGTGACATCCCTGCTTTTCTCTGGGCCTCCTCACTGTACCCAGTCTTAAAGACTCTTTAGATCTCCAATGTGACGATCCATCAACTTCCATTTCCATCTCTGAGAAAACTTACCAACAAGTTTCTTTAGGAAACATTTCCGGCTTTGGGCCCCACCCCCAAGCTTCCCAAAATCAGTATTTACAATTCTGAGAGGGAGGAAAATTGAGCATTACTCAAAAATAATGAAGTGAATATCAAAGACATTAACATAGCTTATCAGAGACAAACCCAGAATCAGGCCGGGGTCTGCTGATATCTAGTCTATGCAATTTTCAGCAGAGCACAGGTACGAGAAAATGAGGTGAAATTTCCTCTTAAAATCATTTCTTTGCCAGTGGTAGAAGAGGACAAAATTAAAGTTGGGTATTTCCAATTAAACAGTATGAGGCATACATAAAAACAGTGTCATGATATGAATATTATATATATATATCAGCAAGCAAAATGCTCTTCTATGTTTGTGAAGCAGAGTAACTGAGTAAACTAAATAAACCTCATCAACTCTGAAAGAATTTAAAGAAATTCTGACAGAGGCCAGGTTAAAGATTACCTTATAAGACTTTAAAGAAGGCTTTGCTAAGCAAATCAACACCATCAACAGGATTTCTGGAGACTGTTGAAACTGCTCCACAACACAAGATGTTCTTAAGCACGTCAAATAGGGTGGGAATTACAGGTACAGATAGCTGGTGCATATTGTCTCTGGCCATAAAACAAGTAATCAATACAGAGCTTGTGAAATAAAGTCTAAATCATTCTGATTTGTTTACTTAATATCTCCCTGAAGAATTTTATTAAGTCACCCTCTCCCAGCCTCATTCTTGGCTGGCTTTGAAAGTTCATAAAATATCTTTTTTTTAATTGGAAAATAATTTGAACTTTCACTCATTCAGCCAGGCCTCTGCAGACATCAGTCCAAATTACCATGGGATAAACTATTCTGGTCATGATATAGAGATTTCCAAACCACTGAGTTCTGCTGGTAAAGGACTTAACATTTTAAATTAGGCAGTAATGCAGATAAATAAGGGCATCAAGACAACACAGCAAAACACTTAAGTCTAGACACACTGCACAAAGTGCAGCCCTGTCCTTAAAAATGCTCTTTAGAGGCTGTAACAAAATGCCTCCACGATTTAGGATAAGGTTATCGTCCAGAGGAGAGAAAAAGGCCCAGAGCCTACAGACTCTCAGTTAATCCCCAGGCAAGTGCCACTTCCACACAGGAACCTCAGGTCCAGGGCGACTAATTCATTCGTCCAGTGTGGTAATGCTAGCAAAGATCACTGGGCCCTGCACAAGGAAGGAGATGAGTTTTCAGAAGAAACAATCCCCTGCAGAGAAGGGCTGTCACTATGGGGGCAAGGAGTGTCCCGCTACAGATGGCTGTCATTTGGTCTTGGCGCTGTGCCCCACATAAGGCAATGCTACAGAAGGGGTGGCCAGGTGTCCCTGGAGACAGGGCTGAAGCTTGCTCCCAGTGACTTTGCCCCAGGTGCCGGGTTCACAGCAGCCACTCAGTTGTTGCCATCAAATGGACCAAAGAGAGTAGGTTAAGTCTAGAGAAGGGGCAGTCAAAGTGGAACTCAGCAGGTAGGAGGTGGCACAGGTATGTGCCATGGGATGTGCTTGAGGGACCTTAGGTCCTCCCATGGTCCAGGCAGCCTACTTCCCTAGAGCAGTGGTGGCCCCTGCCCAGGGACAATGGCAGTGTCCAGAGGCATCTTTAGTCATTTCAGCTGGGAGATCCTATTGGTAGAGTTAGAAGGCTGCTAATCCTGCTTCAGTGCAACATTCAGCCTGAGCAACAGGGAATCCCCCAGCCCACATCAGCAGCCCGAGCCAGTCTACTTTGTCCCGTTTTATGCTCACAGAATGACCTTCACTGCCTGCTCTTCTGTTTTCGTCACTGATGAGGCATAGTAGCTATGACCATATCTGCCACCACAACCAATGATATTTGTTAAGGACAATGGCAGTGCCAGTCGTGAGAGCCCTCACTGTGTCCTGGCACCATGGTCACCATGCCACATGCTTCCCATGCAGCAGTTCTTTCAATGGTTGCACCAACAAGCCAACCAGGTAAGTGACACTCTGACCCCAGGGTAGTCTTTACAAAACCAAATCGCAGAAATCTGAAGTGGTCCACGCAGCTGGGATGGGAATCTACAGGCTGACTCCAAATCTGTGCTCTTAACCATTGTGTTCGTCTGCCCCACTAAAATTGTTCAGCACCTATTCCTGGATTCTCCTTTAGTCTTTCCAAAGACTCTAATTGTAGGAGGCATGATTTCTAGCTCACAAATGAGGAAACTCGGGCTCAGAAAGGCCTAAGTTGTCCAAAGTCATACTGGAGCTAGATGTCCCAGACTGGTCTCACCTTCTACCTACCACAGCTGTCCCTAAGCTATCATGGCTGTCTCTAACCATAGCTGCAGGCCACCCAGCATCCTAACGGTAGATCAGGAATCTGTTTCCCTAGAAAGGCAGTCTTTTGTTGACAACTAAGAAACTGGTGGATAAGCCAGTGCCTTCTGAGTCTGGCTAGTGCCTCATGGAGACCTGAAAGAATCAGGTTTTTGGACCTCCAAGCTGAAAAGCCAGGACCTGAGCCGAAGGAACGGCACCAAGTTGACCTCTGGGTCTTTCACAACTTTGGTTGCCCATGACATCAGGCCATGACCAGAAACAATTAACAGAGCAAAGTGCCACAAAAACAACTGCAGAAAAAATATGAAGGCCATTTCTCATACCTATTACTAAGTATGAGTTTGACATTTTTTCAGATGGAAACTGTACAGAAAAACTTCCACTCGAAGATTAAAGCTCCTATGAAGAATGCCTCAGTGATATCTTTAGATATTATCTAGAGTAGGTATCGATAGTTATTATATCTCAACATTTGTACTGACAATCAGACTCAGAACTGTTCCATCAAAGGAAGATGAGCATTTTGATAATGCTGAGAATGCAGGCATCCTTGAAGTGTGTTCCTTCATCAGTTCTACTAGCTTAACTTCCTCGGCTGGCCCAGTTTGAATCCCATTCCCAAGCAGCCCAACTTGGCCAGTGCTGTCCCTGCATTAGCAAAAGAAGCACCAAACTAATTGGTTTTCAAGCTGCTGGCACCCTGCATTCATCACCAAGGCCCGGTGAGCTGCTCCTACCGCAATGAAGGCTCTTTTGTTTCAAAGCAAAGTTCCTGAAGTCCTTTGTCTCCGTTTATTTGACAACTGCTGGTAATTAGAAAATTACCTCTAAATTCATATTTCAAAAACAGCTAAAGTCCAGTCTAATTGCTGAAGGGCAGCTTTGCCTATAATTTCCTGACAGATTGCTGGAAAGAAGCCAGAGAACATTCTTAGGAAGAAAGCAACCCGATGGTGCTAACATGCAGGATCAAGGTGCATGGGTACACATTAACCGCCAAGGGCACAGGGCTCTCCCCCTCCACATGTGTGCTGCAAAAGTCCTGGAACGCTCAATGTCAAAATACACCTGACACTGGACTCTTAAATCCAATCTGCAGGTGAAGGCAACCCAGGCACCACTCAAGGTGAGTCAGCAGAAAACTAGACAGACAGCTCTCCTGGGACATTATCATGTAAACAGGAGACCCCAAAGCACGGGAGTGTGACGGAGATCACGTTGGGGAAGGGAGGATATTGGAAGGTGATTCCACTGGCGAAGGTGCACTTTGAAGGGAAGGAGGAAATACCCTCCCCACCGGAAGTGACCCTGTGTTTTGCATTTGTGACATTCAAGGGAGGCTGGGGAGGCTGCAGTGTGGGTACAGTGGAGGCAAAGGGAGGAGGAAGAGAGCCACAGAAGTATCAGCAGGATCTGGGTCACAAACATTGTCACCTCAACATCTTGGGTTCCTTATAAGGGTCAACAAACCAAAGACTAGTTTCCTTTGGTGTTAGCCCAGGCCATTTAAAATAATGAAGACTAAGCAGGTCCCCAGTGCCATACAAAAGATCCTGATAAGAGTTCCAGCACAATGACAACCGTGTCACTCTGGCAGACAGAGGAGAAAATGCGGGTGTCCGACCTTTTGGCTTTGGCTGAGCCACACTGAGTGAAGAGGAATTGCCTTGGGCTACCTATAGAATATATAATATATTAATATACGTAAGTAACAAAATGTCCTTTTTATTTTATACTTTATAACATTAAAAAATTGAGGGCTGCTGGCCTCCAGGTGCTGGCTGGGAGACAGAAGGAGGCTTTGGAGCTGCACGCGTGCAGAAAGAGGGGTGAGAAAACAACAGAGAGTAAAGTGTGTGTGTCTGTGTGTGTAAGGGACAAACAGCTACAATCAGGTAGATTTGAGGTGGAAACAGAGACAGGAAGCAGGTTCTGAGCACAGCTGAAACTACATGTAGTCCAAATTCCACGGCAGCTCCTCGGGAAGTTGCAGTGACCCCTCAATTTCAACACAGAAGCCCAGCACAGAGGCTTTTCCTCACTGTTGGAGAAGGTCTCCACGGCCTCTGGTAGGAGTCCTGGGAGCCCCCTCCCTCCCTGACCTCGTGTGTCCCCATGGCGACAGCTGGGGGTGAGCTCAGACTACCCAGGCCCTGGCAGAGAGCTCAGTGTCCTCCTCTGCCCCCCTCCTCCCTCCAAGCCAGGCTTCCTTTTCATCCACACACAGACACTGTCAGGAAGTGGCGAGACCCCCAGTGCCCCTCCCCTGTGAGGCAGTCCCACCCACCCTCCTTCTGGTGAAGTCTGGGAGCCACCGAGGTCCTTAGAGAGAAGAGCTTCCATGACCCAGAGCCTGGCCTCTGCCATCCACCCTGTCCTGGCTTTTCCCTTTTCCCTGTGTCATTCTCCCACTTCACTTCTTTCTGGAACTTCTCCAAATAAACCATCCAGGCCAAGCCCCCAGCTCTGCTTCCAAAGCAGAGTGAGATAGCACCCATAGCAATGCTGGACCCACTCGGATTGATGCCCCTGACCTGGGGAGTGTGGGTCCGAGTGCCAGCTGCTTCACAGTCCCACTGAGGTGGGCGTAGGTAGTGGCGTGATGTAGGGAGTACCCCAACTGCAGCCCACTGAGGAGTGTCCCAAGTGCAGAGAAAATCAGTCTCCCCAGTGGCACACTGGCTTGCAGATGGCTGTCATTGTGAGTGCAATGGAACATGGCATCTGAAGTCCTTTAGAGGGTCAAAATCCTGGCTACACTGCCTGCTTCCCAGGCTCGAAACCTGAATGAGCCATCCTTGCCCCCATGTCACCGGGAGGTAAACTGAGGAAGTACACATACAGCATCACCTTGCTAGGCCTCAGAGCACTACACAAATGTTAATTATTAGCATTTCCAGAGCTCTCACTGGAGAAAAGCAATGACTTACTGGGTGAAAAAAGTGTTTACAAGTATTACCATCCAATTTCCTCCCTTGGTGTATTCTTGCTCTATAACTAAGAAAGGAAGGAAGAGAGACACAGAGATAGAGAGAGAGAGAGAGAGAGAGAGCAAGAACAACGAAGACCAGTGAAGAAATACCTAGAGCAAAGGTCACCAGCTGGCATAGGCCAAATCTGGCTTATGAGTCCATCTTTGGTTGACAGAGAACCGGACATTTAAGTAATTCCACTGTTTAAACATTGGGGGATCTATTTACACATCCAGGGGTCTGGTTTCTCCAGAAAAATAAGGTGAGGATGTTCTTACCACGGTTGCACCTGGCTGGACCTGAGAGTCACTGGTCCCCAGGGAAAAGACACCTGTGCCTCTCCAGCTGCCCAAGCCAGTGTCCTGACTGGTCACTACAGGCAAATCACTTTGCAACCTTGGCTCTAGATTTAGAAATCTGGATTTAGTCATAAACTGGGCATCTTTCAGCAATTGCTGCTGCTGTGCACTGACCAGCACTAGGGCTGGGGAGGAAAGGGCATCTGATAAAAGTGCCCCCCATGCCTCCCACCTGCCTACGCTTTGTCCCTCAAACTCCACTCCAGGCCCCTCTGACTTCGGGGGGGACAAGTGGACTTCAAAGCAGGAGCTCTTCAGTATTGAAACCGACGTCATTTTCAGTAGCACCAGCATATCCCTGGGCTATGGAACCATACTGCAAAAGTCCTTAATATCAAGATGAGGTGAGGTTGGATCTCCCTGTGGGTCCTGGGGAAACACCCAGTGCCTTTTGTGTCAGTCAGTATTCACCCTTCCCAAGATTCCTGCCAATTCCAAGGCATTTAAACTCTTGTGTCTCACAGATGGGCCTGGGGAAGGGGAAGGAGTGTAGCTCTGGAGGGGTAGCATGAGGTATTCTTGTGGCGGGCTGCTCTGTATCTTGTGTTGGTTACACGAATTTACACGTATGTGAGATACACGTGTATGCACGTGCACACACATACACACACACACACGAGCTTAGGTTAAAATGGGGAAAATCTAAACAAACTTTATAGAGATTACACTAACATTGCCTTCCTGGTTTTAATGATCCATAGTCACAAGATGTACCCAAAGGGGACATGCAACCTCCCTGCACACTTTTTTGTTTGTTTGCACCATCCTGGAAATCTATGGCTATTTTCAAAACAAAAAGTTGAATAATAAAAGCAAACAAAATTGAGCCTGCTGTACTTCATTCCTCGTGTGGGTCATTCTACCCATCCCGTGATGCTGTCCAGAGGTACAGTGACTCAAACACACACATGCGTGCAGACACACACACACACCCCACTCCCCCAAGGCTGCAGCGTGTGCAGACAGTTTAGAGGAGACACGCACACCCGTTCTTTCCTGCAGTGTCGTTAAGCAGCACAGGTGACAGCATTGCTTGGCTCTCCCCTGTCTGTTCTCTTCCTCCCACGTCCCTGTCCTTTAAAAACAAACACACAAACAACAGAAAGCAAAGCAAAAGGAAAAAAAGATGAAGTCTCCACTTCCAACTCAGGACGGGTATTTCTCTCCTTGAGTATCTGAAGGGAACAGTGGGGGATGAAGGAAAGACAGACAAAGAGATACAAAAGCTGAAGCCAGGTGGAGCCTTCTTCCTGATGGGAGAGAAGGACCGGCAACCACAGCTGTTTATTTATAGTGTAGAGAGAAGGGAAGTGCAGGGGGAGGTAAGGGGGTGCCCGGGGACAGGGAAAGGGAGAGTGGCTAGGGTCTCAGGACATCACGCTTGATGGTTTTATGGCCAATGGGTGGGGAGGAAGACAGCCCTCTGCTCAGCCAGGCCTTGCTGCACCACACCCTCTTGTTGCCTGTTCTCCTCCCACAGGCCCCTGCCTTGTCCATGGGAGGAAGAGAACAAGATGCGTGTTCCCCATTGCACACAGGGCCCTGCCTTGTCCACAGGAGGAGGCGAGTTAGGCCCAGCCATAGTGATCTATAGCGCATCACCCTCAGCAGAAGGGGTCTCCCTTCCACCCTCTCAAAATGTATCACGGTGACCTCCTGCACCAGCACAGTTCTGCTGCCAAGAAAATAGCAGAGGCTGTTGCACGAGCCAAGTCCTGTCCCTGGAGCTGTGGCCCGGTTCAGAGTCTGGTTCTGGCCCAAGGGTCACCTTCCAGGCAACTGGGCTCCTCAGCTTCGCCAACCACCCTCCCATTCATCCTGGGTTTCCTGGCCACTGTCTACCTGCTCTTTCTTTCCTTCCCTCCTTCCTTTTACAATATCTGGGCACACCTAGGATAGCCTTGAGAAGGCCACATCGAAGAGAGGTCCATCTGCTCCCCAAGTGGCCAGGGTCCCTTGGCCGACGCTCCACAGCACAGAAAGCTGTGTTCTCTCCCACCACTCCTCTCCCCCTCCCGGATGGATCCTGTTCCACACAGAGTCCCTCTTCCTTCCCCCTTCCGGAGTCATTGTTCTGGATTTACATTCTGTAGACAATTCATTTTGGAACACGTGTCTGTCAATAAAAAGCCAGGGACACTTTGGGCGCGAGAGGTAGACTAGGACTATATTCCCCGCCTCAGTTCGGCAATCGTACTTTATATTGTTTTATTGTATTATGTGGCCTCATATTTTTATGAGAAGTTAAAGTTTAAGCTCTGAAATGCATATTATGTTGAAGCAAAACAAACTAAGCTTAGAGATAAACCAGACCCACTTTGAACACTCAGCTCTTAAAATCGGGTAAAATTATCACATAAAACAATTGCACAACTAAGCTCCAGGTCTGCTCACTCGGCAGACATTTGTTGATCACCTCGAATGTGCAGGGCATTGATCTGCTACCAGGGCGAGGAGAGTCCAAAGAGCCCTGGCCCCAAGGATGCTTGCGTCTCAGTTACATTTGCTGTGAGTGGATGAGGGACATTCCATCTTTTTGCAGGAGATACCAAGAACTTTTAATGCTGAGAAAAATTATGCAGACAAAGAAAATTGGAGTCTGATGTTAAGTAGGGCACTTTAGGAAGGCCTCGGGGAAGGGACAGTGGAGCGAAGATTTCCAGAGGGTGAAAGAACAAGTCTCGACACTCTGAGACAAAAGTCTAACCTGTGGAAGGAAGATCTAGTTCAAAGTCCCTGAGTCAATAGCTGTTGTGGGTGTCTGAGGAGCAGAAAGGGGTCATATCATGGCATAGGCAAAAAAGGTGGTCAGCCGTGGGCTCCAAGGAGAAGGGCAGTGGGCCCAGTGCCACGGACCCTGGAGCGCGTATGAGGGCTCTGCCTGGACCGCGTGGCCTGGGAGTGGAAGTGTGACATGGAAGTGGTCCAAATCTGGGCCACGCAGGAGAGGAGATGGGACCCTGGTGAGATCTTTGAGGCAGACCTATTTGCTGATAGAATGGACGCTGGTGTGAGAGAAAGAAAAACCTCGAAGCTGTTTTCTAGGAACTTCTAGAGCGATCTCCATGAACTAAGATGGGAAGACAGGATGAGGTAGGAAGGAGGTCAAGAATTCTGCTTTGGACAAGTCGAATTTCTGCACTAGATACCTTGGCAGGGATGGGGTCAGGGCCTTAGGGTCTGGCATCAAGACAGCTGTCCTGACTGGGGCCACCACACACACAGGGGACATTAAAGGCATCAAGACAGGGTGAGATCTCTGAAGGGCCCTGGGAGTGCAGACAGGGGAGAGGGCCATAGCTATTCCCGGGGAACCTCGCCCCTTGCTGAGAGGCCAGAGGGGGAGCAGGAAGCAGTTGTACAGCTGAGAATGAGGAGACCCAGAGGTGCCAGCACCCCATGCAACCTGTGTGCTGTCTCCTCTGGCTATTGTAACAAAGACCCCAGGCAGGGTAACTTCAAGCAACGCGCATTTCCTCTCTTGCAGTTCTGATGAGCCAGCGGAGATCATGTCTTCTGAAAGGTCAAGAGCGAACCCCTTTCTGTGCCTTTTCTGGCTCCTAGAGACCCCTCCTTTCCTATTTTGGTCTCTTCCTCCATCTTCAAAGCCAGAAGCACATTACCTTCCCATCTCTGTCTCTGCTCCCTGGGTCACATTTCCTCCTGACTCTGGCCCTCCTATCTCCTTCTTACAGGTGTTTCAATGACTTCAGGCCCACCTGGATAATGCAGGACAATCTTCCCACCTCAAGGGTCTTCCCTCTCCCCAACACCATGTCTGAAGAAGTTACACAAATGAGAAAAAGTGGCTGCTCACCTTAGGCCCTTTAGGACCTCACCATCCAAATCAGTAACCACACTCGAAGACCACCCTTCCAGACTGTCCCTGAGACTTCTTTCCAGACTCCACTGTTTATTTGTTTGCAAAATGCTTCTTTCATGTGTAAGCAGGACAAAGTAGAGGTCACAATGACAAAGTTCTGGAGAAGACCTGAATACCTGATAACCCCTTTAAATAACATTCTTGTGACCTGTGTCTTCCTCACAGAAATTTTCTAGTTTTCAGCAACTTCTTCTGTTCCATTTGTCCCCAAACTTCTCACTCCCCTGGCCAAGCCCAAGAACAATGCTGATCAGATTACAGTCTCTCCATGTTCATAGCGAAGTTCAAAGTATAATGGCCTGCATGGAAAGTGATTGCCCAACAAGCTGACCGACAGACATGTTCTACAATGGACACTCTGCCACCCATTCACTGAAATCAGAGTGACCGCAGGACTATTTGGAACAAAAGTGAGCCACACTGTGTATTTACTTTTTTTTTTTTGGTACAAATTATCTCTCTCTCTTTTTTTTAAGGAGACATAACCACAGATTTTACAGAATTTAAAAGGATATAGAAAGCATATTACAAAAATCTTTTTTTAAATAAATTTGA